>VDMD01000015.1:0-661552 GCA_007026445.1 Schizophyllum amplum
CCATGGTGCCACTGCTGCCTCCGCGTATTACAAGGCGCTGGAAACAGGTGCTCCGCATAGCGGTCGCCGCATCAAGATCGACTATTCCCAAAGCGTCAGCCCGCAAGACAAAGGACGAGTTCAGCGAGGGACTCTCAACGACGGCACGCGCGACATCGGCAACACGCAGGCCCCGGTGCTGCTATTCCGCGGCCTTGACCCTCTCTCCGGCCCGCAAGCGATCCACCAAGCCATGCGCAATTCTGCGGGATTCGGCAAGGACGGTGCGAAGGGCATGAAGCGTATCATTCTCATTAAGGACAAGATGACTATGGCCAGCTTCGGATTTGGCTTCGTCGAGTTCGTCGACACCATGGTGCGTCCACCCTCCTCGTTGGTGATGCTGTTTCTGATTTCCTGTCAGTGTGCGTCCGCTGTCCTTGCGAATACCATGTCACCGCAGATACATCCGAACGGTTTTCGCATTTCCGACAAGCCGGTTGCGGCCTCCTTTGCCCATCCTCATTCCTTCCAGCCCGTGGCCGACATCATGTTACGCGACGAAGCATCCATCACCTCGTCTATGAGCCTTGGTGGCGTCGAGGGCACGTTCGTGCGCTACTGGGATGAGAACGCAACGGTCGCCGTCTTGGAGTTCAGAGTCGAGCAACCATCTGTACCTCCGCCGGTTACGAAGGAGAAGGAGAAGAGGAAGAAACCAAAGGGTTAGTGTTCTTTTGACTCGCTGCTGGACTTGAAACTCAATCCTCCTGTGTGCAGCCGAAGCGGAAGTCATACGTCCCATTCAAACTGTACCCTCGGCGTTGCCGTTGTCCGACAAACCAGTCACGCTCAGTTTCAAGTCTGCGAAGGTCACCTCAACGGGTCATTGCGCTTCTCTCGCATGCGGCTCTTATATTGCTGATCGTTGCCTTGCTACTACAGGCATCAAACCGAAGGCTCCTGGTTTCTCGATGGATGACGCTCTCGGCGATGAGGCCACGCAAGAACCCTCGGACGCGCGGGTAGACAAGAGTATGCCCTATCTCTGTCATGTCTACAACCCGTGCTGACGAGTCGTTGTCTGCAGCCGCGGCGGCGCGCAAAGTCGCTCCACTTGCTGCAAGCAAAAAGGTAAGTTTCGGCAGCTGCGTTTGGGTTCATAACCTGACGGCGGCCAGATCGCGAATAACATAACGAAGTGGAATCAAGTCCAAGAAGAGTTGACTGGCTCTACCGGGGAACCCGCGCTGCCCCATCCCACGTCGCCGGTGAGCCTATATGAGAAGACTTCAGTCTGCGTTGCTCATCCGTCCAAGCCGGTCGCGGCTGCACCCTCCGCGCCATCTAGTGCATCAGTCGCATCGACAGGCCGTGCGGAACAGCCCGTTTCGTGCGGCAGGCTCAATCCCTCTCCCAGTACCGCTCCGTCTGACAACTTCGAGTTCTCGGATGTTAATGCTCTGATGTGCGTCCTATGCGGGCGCCAGTTCAAATCGGTCGAACAACTGGGGCGTCACAATAAGGAGTCTGATTTGCACAAGGTGAGTCAAGCAATATGCCTATACGGTTATTTTGCTCAACTATACCCAGAAAAACTTGCAACAGGAGAAGCTGCGAGATGCTTCCCGCCGCAAACTAGCCTCCAGAATGGCGAAGAGCGGGTCGGCCGTCGAAGATGCTGCTCCCGCCCAGCCGAAGTATCGTGATCGTGCATCAGAACGCAGGACCCTCTTCAATCAGCCCGACTTTCCGCTTCCAGAGGCAAGCGCGCCACTTCCGACTCTTGACTCGTCCCGGCAGCAAACACCTCCCCTGCCGACACCTATGCAGCCGCCAATCCCAGCACAAGACGGATCAAACATCGGTAACAAGTTGTTGAAGATGATGGGCTGGCAAGAAGGCACGGGCCTTGGTGTTGATGGTGAAGGACGTGTGGATCCGATGTGAGCACAGCTTGCTCAGTGTTTATGATGTGCATCTGACAGTCTGGCTATCTATAGTATAACAAACATGTATGCTTCGGGTGCTGGACTCGGAGCAAGTAAAGGTCGGGAGGTTGGCAAGTATGCAGATGGATATTCGGGCTATGTTCATATGGCACAGGACTTGGTAAGGTGCACCTTGTTCCAAGTGATGCTTGAAGGCTGACCTTGGCTTGCTTGGCAGGCACGGGAGCGTTTCAGTAGTTGATTGATATGAGTATCTGCAGAGATCCAGAAACAGGTCTGCAGAGGTTGTCTCAATACACACCTCTCACACCTTATTACTGTTCCGGAATGTCTTTGCAACTGCCAAAATTTCTCGGTTGAAATTCATTGTTGCTTGATTGGGCAATCTGCATTTCTGTGCTTGTGTTAGGCTCGGCTTCTTTTGAGGATCGACGTTGGTCGAGGAGTCGGAGGCGGATGATGAGGCTAGTACTCGGCGGGATGCGGACGGCGGACGAGATCAGACAGAGACGAGAAGAGAAGAGAACCAAATCAGATTGCAGAAGGGAACACGAGGCAATTGGGCAGAGGTAACGGAAATACTAAGTCTAAGGAGGCCTCGTGTACTAGGGCTTGAATGTATACTAGAAGACCATGAGGCGGGCATGAGGCCGTACTCTAGGGATCCAGGTGGGAGTTAATGGGTCCTTGTAGGAGGCGTGACGGATCGTGACAGCTTGATCATCTGCTTCAACTAATCAGGCCAGCTGAGTAGTGGGGGTGCGCACGGTCCGCAAACGGATCCGGCATATTTGGTCGTGTTTGCTCTCGCTAAGGATTTTGTTCCCGCCATGAACTGTATCTCCTCCATCACTTCTTCGTGTATCACCTCGGGATAAAGTGCGTTGGAAAGCGGAAATTTGAGACTATGCCTGGACGGAGCAGCTTTTATATTGAAGTTCTGGAAGCCATTGAGACACATGTCTCACACAAATCATACCACAAAAATTAGCTGTGAGTGAAATTCTCCGTCCAGCGATACTCACTATCGCTCGCTTTTAGGGAATGACAGGGGTAGGGATAACCCGCCGGGTTTACGGGTACGGGTTTGCAAGGGTTGGGTACGGGTCGCAATTTGCCGACCCGTCAACCCAAGGTCAACCCGTGGGAAACCCTCTGCAAACCCGTCGAAAATCAACCATTTTGATGCCAGAGTTGGCATTAGCGAAGACACTACTGTCATGTTAATGTACATCCTTCCATACTCAAAAATGAGCGCAAGAATGGTTAGAAACACGCAACGGGTGATATGCGCGTCGACAGCGACGCTCGGCAATCCGGTCCGGGTCGCCGACTCTCGCCATCAACGCCTCTCCTCCCTCAACTACGACCGCCCCAGCGCTTCCGGCTGCCCGGGGCCTACCGTCGTCCCTTTCACGAGCTAAGGCTAAGGATGCGCAGGACGCGTAAGACCTCAGTCTTCCTGCAGTGAGGGTAAAAACTGTATTCGTACCTAAGGATGCGCAGGACGCGTAAGACTGAGGTACTGTTAGCTGAGGATAAAGTAAATGTAGTGTAAGACGCACCCTCAGTCTTCCTGCAGTGAGGGTAAAGACTGAGGGGCGGAAAAGGGCGGAGCCCCTATAAAAGTAAGTGTTAGAATTCCCTAATCGGGAATTGTAAGGGTGCAAGGTACTTAGATGCACCGTGTGACGTGACACGGTGTGTCGGGCTGAAGGCAGGCTCGTCTGCCTACCCACCACTTTTGACAGTCCCCCTCTTCCACCTCTAAGGAACTTCAGGAGGCTAGGAGACAAATTTCTGCCTTCGCTGCGGATCACCACAACAACAGTAGAGGAGACAACGTCCAAACGGCATAGGCGCTACAGGTGCGTGGCTAGGTCATCTGCTCCCTTCATAGCTGATATATTGTACAGTATATACGATCCTTGGCACGGTGCACAAGCGCCAGCCGCCTATGTTACACCCCCTCCACTGCCGCATCACATTGCCCGCCGCGCGTGCGTTGCATCGAGCAGCGAGTGCGCGTCGCCTAAGGCCAGCCTATGCAAAATCCCTCCCCCGCCTCCAACCCAGCTGTGCATGCCGCGGAGCACCCACTGCTTGAGTACTCATCGCACCGGGCATTCGCGGTGCGGTACTCAGCGGTCGTGCACACCTGAGGGGTTTCCGACCTTGCGAACACGCTTCAAACGTGTCAGTCCGGCCCTGCATGCCCAGCTGATGCCGTAAAGCTTTTGCAAAAGTGCCTGGACTTTTCCGAGCAGCGAATTGCAAAAGCTAGGGACCCCTACCCCACACAGCCACAGACCCCTCCCGGGCCTTCCGGCAGGGGCCCTGGCTCATGGCGGGCTGCCGGGCCATCACCCCTAGGCAGCCCAAATAGGGCAGGGGCTCGCGGGTCGCCCGCCGCGCACGCCCGGCTCGCCCTCGCGCTTGCCGTGGGCCACGTGCACTCCCCGTCGCCTTCCCGTTTGGGCGGCGCGGGCGATCGGCGCGCTCGGGGGCATTGCGCGCCCTCGCGCCGCCGCCGCTGGCGTTCCTGGTCGCTCGGGGGTTGATGAAAACATATATTAATATTATATAGTGACTACATACATAATGAATCTATAAAGAGAAGGGGAGGGGGAGATACACGAAAAAAAGCACGGCGAAAAATTTCGCCCGCGCATAGCGCGCTCGCTGGGTGGGTATCCACCCCTGCGCGAGCCCGGATATGCGCCATCATGAAGGGGATGAGGGGGAGGGGGCGATGGTGACAGCAGACGAGCTCTCAAGGAGCTCGTCATGCAAGGCGCGCGCGGGCGGGCGGGGTAGCGCGTGTGTGCATGCGCGGCGATCGCGGGGGCGGTAGGAAGCGCGCGAGCGAGACGCGGCTATCAGAGGGTGGTGGGGGCGTATAATGTCGTGTCAAGAGCAGATGAGCCCTATGATAGGGCTCGCCGTGCGGAATGGGAACACGACGGGGGAGGCGGGTGTAGCGCAGGTGCGAGCGCGGCGGCGGCGGTGGCGGGTAGCTGCGTGTGGAGCAGCGTAAGCTGTAATACACCAGGGGCGAGGAGACGGGAAAGGAGACCCAGCGGCGGAACACTCGGGCGCCGCGAAAGGGAGCACGAGTTCCCGGTGCAAGGGGTACTCGAGCGCCCCTCTTGCACGACGCCTCGCGCGCTGCTGGGTGCTGGAATAAAACATGAAGGAGGGATGGAAGGACGTGATAGGACGTCTTGAGTACGCGCCTGAGGCGTACGGCCCCTCACGCGCATGCAGACAATCGTCGAGGGGAGGCGGGGCAGGCAGTGGGTGTCCACCGCGTTTGAAGCGCGGTGAGGCCACAATACCCGCCCCGGTAGTGTTCTAGATACGCCTGTATGGTATGTTAGTAATACGCGAGATGTTGGGCGCGTGCACGCACCTGCCGCGCGGGATCGCGCACGCAGCGCGCATCCCCCGCTATGACTTCTTTCCTGCATCCGCCAGTGCGAATTTGGCGTTAAGACCCGTTCCTAGGCCTCTTGACAGCTCGCGGGTGAGTTTGCGGCCGGATTGAACTGGGTGGAGGCGACTGGGAGGTCGTGGTAGCGGCGGGGGAAGGCGCGAGGACGCTGATCGCGGTCGCTCGGCGCTCCGGGCCGATCTCCGAGGCTCGCCGGCGACGTGTTAGTCGGCGCCGGCGCATTCTCAGAGAGCTTTTGGCGCGGTGCAAAGGTTGGGGGCATGTCGAGTACTTACTACTGTCTGGAATACAACAAAAACAACCAAACACCGTGCAGAAATGAGGTCAAAAGTGTTCCTCTACCTCAGCCAGGTATGTACCAGTTTTGCTCTTGCTCGTATGGCATACCCTGACGAGTTCAGGCCTTATACACCTTGCCTGGAATTCAGTCAAAGTTGGGATGGGTGTATGCAGTTTAAGTAGACTATATCCAGCAGTTTATGGGCATTGAAACTGTATAGATGAATCAGATTGAGACATAGATTGAATGTATCAGTAAGTAAACCTGAAGTTCCGAGAATTCCAGTCTGTTCTTTAGCTCTATCAATGCAGTCAAGGTATTGATAGCAAGTATATAACATGTAGAAGAGCCCCCACCAGTTTTCGGAGCGATCAAATCCGCCGATGCGCAGCCATCGCGTTATGTCGCGCTTCGAACGCGCTCGAAATGAGCGCGTTCGTGACGTGACATAACGCGTCGCACTCTTCTCTCCCCGCCATCCTCGACGCGCCGCGCGCTCAATAGCGCCTCGATTGCCGTCGTTCTTTCGATAGTGGGGCGCGGGGGACTCTGGGGAGTCTCCCTCAGGTGCGTTTTCTTTCAAAACATCGGAATTAAGCTAAATAACGAGTAGATACAGTAGGTGCAGAGCACCGAACACGCTCTGCAGCTATTGCTACGCATCTGCGTCGCGTCCAGGCGCCATAGACCCACCCCCTACATCCCCCCCATGTGTACGCTGCGTGCGCTAGACGCCGCGCGCTCCTATCCGCTCGCCGTCACCCACACCATAGCCGTCATGTCGACGGGCTGACACCCGCTGTATGACGGCTCCCCCGTACCCCCGCTTCGTCTAAGGAGGACCAGGGTGGGTACGAGAGGGTGAGCGCAGACGCTCTTTGCTGGTGACGCGCTGCGCAAGCGACAGCGGGCGGCGCGCGTACATACCCGCCAAGACCCGCGAGCCCGCTGCATCACCCTCCTGGGCGCGACAACGCGCCCTCCACTAGGTGAAGCAGCATCACAGGAGCGAGGGCTGCGTTCACGCTGCCCGCCGCCCCGCCACCATCGCGCCCTCACCCGCGCCCGCGCCACCCGCGCCATTCCCGATTCCGCGCAACAAGCCCTGCCCCGGCCCCCCCTCCCTCTCGCAGGCAGCCGCGCGCTGCCACTGCGCCGTCCGCCACCGCCGCGATCGCCGTACACGCGCAACCATGCCGGGCCTCGCCCCCTTCCTCCTGCTCACAGACGAGCTCTTCGAGAGCTCGTTGTTTGAGTAAAGCCCTCTCCTCCCTCCCCCCTTCACTGTGACGCACGCACACTCACCCAGCACGGCGAGTGAGCGTGCAGCGCGCCGGCGAAATTTTTTCTCAGCGCTCTTCGCAGTTTTTTCGTGTATTCCCCCCTCCCCTCCCTCGAATTAGCTATGACATATGTAGATACTGTCTAATACACGTGTTTTTACCAGCCCCCAAGTGATTAGGAGCGCGAGCGACGACGACGCCGGGCGCGCAACCCGAGCGCGCGCCGATCGCCCGCGCCGCCCAAACGGGAAGGCGACGGGGAGTGCACGTGGCCCACGGCAAGCGCGAGGGCGAGCCGGGCGTGCGCGGCGGGCGACCCGCGAGCCCCTGCCCTATTTGGGCTGCCTAGGGGTGATGGCCCGGCAGCCCGCCATGAGCCAGGGCCCCTGCCGGAAGGCCCGGGAGGGGTCTGTGGCTGTGTGGGGTAGGGGTCCCTAGCTTTTGCAATTCGCTGCTCGGAAAAGTCCAGGTACTTTTGCAAAAGGGCTACGTCTACAGGTGGCATGCCAAGCGTGCCCAACCCCAATATCCCCCCGCCCTCACTACCACGTAAACGGTAGTGCTTGCGCCAGCGCACAAGCATCTAGCACAGGGTGCATGTAAACTCGGTCCCCCGATCGTTCTGCATTCACCCTGCGGCGCCCCTCCTGCTCAATCACAATGTATGTAGCTGCCTTGCGCTGGAGCAGCGGGAGGGCCGAGAGCACCGCGCACCGCGCTTCAAGCGTACGCCTTCGTGCGAGCATACGCTATGCGTCGCGCGCACACTCTGCTTCCTCGCCGCCGAGCGCGTTTCCATGCAGGGCGCGCTACACGTTGTTCAACACAGCGCGCTGATCTACACATCTCGTCCATGGCCTGATTACGCCCCTCCCGCGATTTACTTGTATTATTGTATACACCAGCATAAGTACCTTCAAACAAAATATTGATTTTTCTGTCATTTACGAGCCTCTGAAAGCCCCGGAGGCGGGTTTACCTACAACCCGCGGGTAACCCGCGAAAACCCGCGTACCCGACCCGCGCTACGGGTATGGGTTTTGTGAGGGTAAGGGCAAGGGGGTGCCGGGTTTGCAGAAAATGACCGCGGGTCCAAATTCTTCGTAGACCGGTTACCCCTCCCCCCTCCCCCCTTCACGTGATATCACGTGCGCTCGGCAATTGCCATTTTGGCAGCTGGTGCGTCGGCTCGGGTTTTGCAGGTTCTTATACCCTCTCGTTGCACTATCTATTGTCATCTAAACTTATCTAGAGCTAATTTTAATTCAAAGTCAGAAGTTTTGGTGTCATTGAAATCTGAACGTTGGCCACGTGACTGTGCGCGTGCAAGAGCCAGTTGCCTGTGTCTCGTCGTAAATGAGAGAAGCTGCTGTGGGGGATGTATGTATAGCCTGCAAGTGAGTAGGTCATGGGTATTGGGATGCACAGAGCAGCCCTAGAGCTTAGTTTAAAGAAGGTCCAAATTAATTTTAAGCGGGCTGCCGACCCCCCCTCCCTCCCCACCCCCGGTGCGCTATTTTTAGTTTGACACCGCCTTGGGTAAGGGTACGGGTTGGCCCAAAAAACCCGGGGGTAGACCCGTGCCTTTCCCTACTCACTTTTCAACACATCTTACTTGATGGCGATAGCGCAGGAGTAGGACAGATATAGACTGATAATGAATCCAATAACCGGTCCGGACTGTCCGGAAGTCTGAATCGGACTGGACCATGTGGAAGGACGGATCAGATCCGTAGATATGAGGGAAGGGGTCAGGTAAACGTAAGGGTTCATGACAGGAAACGGATAGCAAGCGTAGTAGACGTGAAAGACATGACGAGGACATTACCAATGTATCCGAGGGGTGTCGAACACCCGAGCCGGGCGGGATCTGGACTGGACCCAGACCGGACATGGACGCGGACAGCGGACTGGATACTAGGTCTGAGTCCGGACCATGGTGGATACGCTGGAGTGCAAAGATACGTGTTAGTGCAGAGCGCGCCTGCGGGCGTGCAGACAGAGGTATGTGGGGGAAGGATGATGTATTGACCAACTCCTGAGCTCGTTGGCATGCCCGTTGTCCCGACCTTGCGGCTGCCCCCAAGACCTCCCCCGCCCCTTTATTCGACCTCGTGCACTTCACATTAGCGTTGAAGTAACATTTTCAATGACGGGACACGTCACAACAAGCTGCAGAACGCAGATGACGCGAGGGATGAGCGAGCGCGAGCGGGCGCGCTGCAGGTGCGTGTATGCGCCCTGCATATGGATCATTACTAACATGTAGTAGATATTGGTGTCGAGGGCGCGTAGAGCGCGCTCAGTGTCTCTTCTGCCTGATCACCTCAGGCATGGCGAACATGCAGAAGGCGGCGATATGACCGGAACGCCCACAGCGGTGACAGTCCCTGCTGTTGACGTTGCACCAGCGATACCCCTTGTTGTCCAGCCAGAATGTGCTGGGGTCATTCTGGCGCCTGTCCAACAGACCCTCCTGCTCCTGGCGACCGCGGCCAACACGGGCGGCATTCCCTGCAAGCGAAGGGATGAACTCCTCCTGCTTGACACTGAATGCCGCGCCAGAGTTCGAGGTGAGCATGTTAATGGCGGTGTCGAGGGTGAGGGCGGTCTGGGAGAGGATGTTGATACGTATCTGATCAAAGGAGTCATCCAGGTTGATGAGGATGACGTCCATGACCTTGTCATCAGAGACAGTGACGCCCAGGCCGGTGAGGATGGCCTTCTGCCACCTGCGCAAGTAGTACCTTTACAAGGTCCTGACTAATTGCTTGCCAAGCAGTTGAAAAGGTTGCGAATGACTTATCTGCACAGCCACAGGCCCCTCCCAGACCTTCCGGTGGGGGTTCCAGCCTTCGGGGGCATGCCGCGCAATGCGGGCATGGTCGCCTTATTAGGCAGGGCGCGGTGGGCGGCTCGCGTTGCGTGCCCGGATCGCCCTCGCGCTGGCTGGGCGTGATTGATGGCCCTTCCCGTTTGGGTAGGGCGGTTGATCACCACCCGCACGGGTACGTGCGCGCCACCGCTGCTGGCGGTGCTGCCTCTGATTGCTCGTAAATCACATATATTATATATGTTATGTAGCTGCACATAGAGGGCGGGGACATTACGGGAAAAACACGTGAAAACACGTAAAAGAGGCCGCCCGCTGCACGTTGCGTCCGCAGGACGGTCGCGCAGCAAGCAGGTGGGTCTGGGTGATGGGCTATGTAGAGGGAGGGGGAGCGGGAGGTAGAGGCGCGCGCTGGCCTGCTGTCGCTGCGTGCGCACGCAAGTGCGTGCATATACACATGCGCGGCACCACCCTCCTGGTACGTAGCGCGTACGCGTCGCCTTCCTACGTTTCTCTCCGCACGTCGGGCCCGCACCTTGGCAACGTCAGTGCTCATAGAACTGCTGATGCGCCTGGGCCTCCACCTGCACTGCACGAACACGGGAGCGTGGGCGACACACACTTGCGCAGTGCGCGGCGCCCGGCGTGGGGAGATCCAGGAGCAGGAGGTGGGCGTAGGGATGGTGGTGGTGCTAGGCGAGATGTTGGGGGGCCCTCTAGACGCATCCCCAGCCAAGAGCAAAGCACCAGAAGTTCCGGTGCAATGAGTCCTCGAACGGGCTCTGCTCATGGTGGGGGGAAGCGCTAGGGGCTGGGGGATGGGGTGGCTTGACGAGAGCGGCCGCCCGCTGCGGGAGATGCGCGTCAGGCGAGCCGCTTGCTACTGTTGTTGCCCGCAAAGGCGCCGTGCGCTGGCGGTTGTGGCTCGCTTTTCAGATCTCGGACAAGGTGCATCTCAATGCGAACATGGTCGCCTCGCTCGCGGAGCTTGACGCGGAGGTCGAGCAGGACTACCAGGTGGATCAGGCTTATGGCGCGTATGTCGTTCCTGCTCGTCGGTCGTCCCCCTCCCCTCCTTCTTCACCGTGTCTTGCTTTCCCCGCCCTTCGCCTTCGGCCACCGCTTCTGTCCGCCAGGGTCGTGCCCCTTGTTCTTCCAGGAATGCGCCGAAGATGATTCTCTTCTCGTGATGGATATAGGAGGATGCACATTTGGTGGGAGTTGCAGGATTAGGTGAGAGCTTGATTAGGTGGGTGTGTCAAGAGAGAAACGCGCAAACACAGACACAAACACGCAAAATGACGGTCGAAGACAAAGCTTAAGTAACAGGTGTAACTCGTAACTAAGTGTGACTATCCCAATCGGGCCGGTCCAAGCACACCAACTCCAACACTCCCACCTGTGCGCTGTTCACAGCGCAGAACTAAGTCAACTAGAGCGGTAGCAACCAAGTCAGTGATAGAGACTTGGTTGTGTCCGCTCTAGGAGCGACGAGTCTCGGCATTCGCCGGTGTACTATACAGTCGGGTGGGTCATGTGAGATAGACGCGGTCACGTGATCGGAAAAACGCGAAGATATACCAAAACCGGGGATAATGCGAGACGTGCTTGGTCACCCCTTCCAACACTTCGACCGTCATCTTGCGTGTTTGTGTCAGTGTTTGTGCATTCTTCTCTTGATATGTCGAAGCGCATGCCCTTGACGAGCTTGCGACTGCGCAGCTTGCCGATGTTGCCGTGGTTGACGTCTCCAAAGCGGCGATGCCACAGCGAGGCGTCGAGAGGGAGCGTGGTGGACGCAGCGCCGACGCACTGCACACGCGGCGGCCGGATGTAGCCGTCAAGATAGCCCATGTTTGACCCATCCACACTTGCAGTGCAGACAAGTGCACCTCCGTGGTAGAATGACGTGGTCCTGTCCACAATGCGCACCTCATATCCCTTCTGAGTCGTCAGATAATAGATGGACAGCAGATTAGAGGCGAGGAGAGGGACGTGGAGGACATCAAAGAAGACGATAGGGCGCAGCTCCTTGTTGTTGACCACTGGCTGGAACTCAATCGATCCAATGCCCTCTGAATACACCAGAACTCCATTGGCTAGACGGATGGGGACGCGATGGGGCGAGTAGGAGACGAACCAGTCGCGTCTGGGGGTCATGTGCAGAGAGGCGCCAGTGTCAGTGTTCAGGGACGAGGCGGCCTTGGTCTTCAACCACTCGGTGTGGGCTACAGAGCCGGCCTGAGTGGCCGAAGCAGCGTAATGGACGGCAGCACGTGATCGGTGATGTGTCATTGCGGGGCGCGTGGGCGGCGGTGACGGTGTTTTTGTCGTGGCCGACGGACTGCCGCGGCCCGCACTTCCTGCGCGAGTGCAAGGAGTTTGTGCCGCTCTGGAAGCAGCGCGAGGAGGCCGCCGCCAACGCCGCTAAGTGTTGATGTGTGCTCGACCACTCAGTAACCTAAGACCCGATAGCTCAGTGGTAGAGCGTCACCATCGAGAGGTGGAGGTCCTTGGTTCAAACCCAGGTCAGGTCACTTTTAGTCTCTCAACACTAAGGCGCCGAACCAGCGCGGGCAGGACAAGAAGAAGAAGAACGGCGGCAACGCGGCCAACGCGCAAGCCGCGCCCGCCTCTGACGCGTCCTCATCGTCTCCCCAGTCCGCCTCTGCTGCGCGTGTCGAGTCTGCTGGCCAGGCAAGCGCTTTCCTTTCGTCCACCGCGCTCCGGGAGTGGCTCCAGTCAAAGGCTGCCGCTAACTTCAACACCGACACAGGTGCTTCTCTACACATGACGCCCCGGCGAGACTGGTTCATCACCTACTCGCCGCATCGCGTGCCCGTTCGCCTAGCGAACGGCACGATCGTCTACTCAGCGGGCATCGGGTCGGTGCAGTATCAGCCGGTGGATGGGGAGAAGAAGCTGCAGCCTATCGTGTTCTTTGATGTCCTTCATGTCCCTCTCCTTACTTCGAATCTATTGTCCATCTACCACCTCACTGCGCACAAGGGGTACAAGGTTCAGATTAAGGATAAGCGCGTCGCATTCTACCGCGCCGGGACGCTCGTCTGCACTGCTACGGTCGACGAGTCCAACACGGGCTACCTGGACGGCCACGTCGTTGCGCCGCCTCCGCCACGCAACGCGTATGCTGCCACTACGACGCTGCCGCTCGACGCGTCGCTGTGGCATCGCCGCTTTGGACACGTTAATCTTGGCGACATTGGCAAGCTGCGCAGTCGCAAGCTCGTTAAGGGCATGCGCTTCGACACCTTCACCGCGCCGGACCCGATCTGCGAGCCGTGTATCATGGGGAAGCAGACTCGGAAGGCCGTTCCGCGCGGTCCGGGAGAGCGCGCTAAGCGGCGCCTCGAGCTGGTTCACACCGACTTGAAGGGGCCGATGCCTGTGGCAACAAAGGCACCTGAGCAAGTAGTACCTTTTAAAAGGTCCCGACTAATTGCTTGCCGAGCAGTTGAAAAGGTCGCGAGTGTCTTATCTGCACAGCCACATCCCCCTCCCGGGGCTTCCGGTGGGGGTCCCGGCTTTCGGGGGCGTGCCGGGCGATGCGCGCGTGGTCGCCTTATTAGTCAGCACGCGGCGGGCGGCTCGCCTCGCGTTCCCGGCTCGTCCTCGCGCTTGCCGGGCGCGACTGATGGCCCTTCCCGTTCGGGAAGAGCGGTCGATCGCGACTCGCACGGGTGCGCGCGCCCCCCCCGCCGCTGCGCCGCTGCCAATGGTTGCTCGTAAATCACGAATATAATGTATATTATGTAGCTACACATAGAGGGTGGGGACATTACGGGAAAAACACGTGAAGACGCGTAAAAAAGGCCGCCCGCTGCGCGTCGCGTCCGCGTGGTGGTCGCGCAGCGAGCGGGTGGGTGTAGGTCATGAGATACGCGGGGGGGAGGCGAAAGGTGGAGGCGCGAGCTGGCACGCTGTCGCTGCGCGTCGCAAGCGCGAGCGCGTACGTACGCAAGCGCGAGCGTGTACAGATGCGCGGGGCGGGCACTACCCTCCCGGTACCCAGCGTGTACGTGTCGCCTTCCAACGTGTCTCTCCGCGCGTCGGGGCTGCGACCGGCAACGTCAGTGCTCATAAAGCTGCTGATGCGCCTGGCCTCCGCTTGCACGGGCGCGGGAGCGTGGGCAACGCGCACTTGCGCAATGCGCGGCGCGCGGTGTGGGCGAAGTCCGAGAACAGGGGGTGAGCGCGGGGGTGGTGGTGGTGGGCGCGGTGTCGGGGAGCCCTCTAGACGCGCCCCCAGCCAAGAGCAAAGCGCCGGAAGTCCCGGTGCAATGAGTCCTCGAACGGGCTCTGCTCATGGTGGGGGGGGAGCGCTAGGGGCTAGGGGATGGGGTGGCTTGACGAAATGACAGGCGGACGCCCGAAGCGCAAGGCGCACGTCGGGCGAGCCGCTCGCTGGCGATGTTGACTGCGCGGGGCCGAGCGCTCCGGCGGTTGCGGCTTGCTTGCTGGCAACAGTGGGCGCGGCGCACGCTCTGCTCGCCCTTGAGGGACGTTATACAGATATATTAGTACATTTTAAAGCGCAGGGCGCAGACACGCACCTGCAGCGCGCTCGCTCGCGCCCGCTCAGCTCTCGCGTCATCTGCGTTCTTCAGCTCGTTGTGACACCCCCAGCCGGTGAAAAATTTTCTTGAAGCTAATTTGAGGTGCGCGAGGTCGATTAAAGGGGTGGGTGAGGTGAGGGGACAGCCGTGAGGTCGGGACGACAATGGTCGAAGGTCAAGAGGATGTGATCGCGGACGTGCGGCAACCCGGACCGGATTGCCGAGCCTTGCCGCCGAAGTGCGCTTCGACAACGGCGCCACTTCGGAGTCCTTTGAGAGCGGTTTTGAGGCTCGGAGCCTGTATAGAACATCCAATAGTCTCGATTCATAGAAAGAACCATGAAATTTTGTTCAGAATTGACCTCATAATGGTCAGAACTTCTTGATGAGTAGCCTACATATTTCACTGTTTCCTAAGAGTATGAGCAGGTCTTTCTGAGCCGGCTTTTGAAGGCCTCGTTACAGTCAAAGCTTGTGCATGCTCAGACATGGTTACTGGGTAAGGTACAGGTACTTATAGGCCCTCAATCTGGTCAGATAATTCAGATTAGGGTGATCAGCAGCCTAGAGGAGTGGACATTGAGCAAAGCAATGCCATAAAGGTATGCCCCTGGTACAGGGGCCTTACAGGCAACTTATATATTAGTGCAGTTGCTAATATCACGCTAATCTACGATGTACTCGGGCGATCGCGGCTTCCGATGAGTCGCAATCGCGTTACGACTCGTCGCAAACGCGCTCGAAATGAGCGCGTTCGTGACGTGACGTAACGCGTCGCCTGCGCCTCCCGCCGCCATCCGCGACGCGCCCCTGCTCAATAGCTGGGCGATGGCTGCCAACCTTCGGCAATAGGGGCGTGGGGGGCTCTCTGGAGTCCCCCCAAGGTGCGTGTGCTTGCACATGTACCTGGAAATACACTGACACTGTTTGTACAGATGGCTGCAGCGTGCCGGGCACGCTGCAGCCATCCTGCCGCCGCCACTTCGCTTTCGAAGGGTGCAAATCACGGCAATTAACACCCTGCCCCACGCGCCGCCTTCTGCGTGCTAGCGCGCGCGCGCCGTCACCCGCGATCACCTACCCCCACACGCACGCAGGCCGGGAATGCGCACCGCTTCCCGCGCCACCCCGCCGCTCCTGCTTGCCTCTGCACCTCAAGCGCAGTCGTGCGCTACTGCGCGCTATGCGCTGGCGGCGGCGGCGCGCGTGGGAAGAGCGAGGGGGCGGCACGATCGCCCGCTAGGTGGCGACCCGCGCTACCCACCCCGATCGCCCTCCCGCGCTGTGTGGCGCTCTCAGCGCTGCACACGGACGTTTCGACCGCGTCCCCGCACCCGCCCAGGACATGTGCATGCGCGTGCACCGTCCATGCTCCCGCGCGCGCGTCTTCCCCTCCCACACCGGAGCAGCACCCGCCTCCCGCGCCGCGTGCCCCCAAGGTGACGAGCCCTTCCCGGGCTCGTCTGCCGCGTTCTTACACTCCCCCACACCGTCTTCTACACGTTCTGCGCGTGCGCTTTCACCGACGCGCGGTGTGCGCCCCCCACAAGTGTCAGCGAAAATTTTCGCGTCGCTTTTGCACGCTTTTTTCCTTGTATTTCCGGCTTTCATATATATTTCACGAGCTAAGGATGCGCAGGACGCGTAAGACCTCAGTCTTCCTGCAGTGAGGGTAAAGACTCTATTCGTACCTAAGGATGCGCAGGACGCGTAAGACTAAGGTACTGTTAGCTGAGGATAAAGTAAATGTAGCGTAAGACGCACCCTCAGTCTTCCTGCAGTGAGGGTAAAGACTGAGGGGCGGGAAAGGGCGGAGCCCCTATAAAAGTAAGCGTTAGAATTCCCTAATCGGGAATTGTGACGGTGCAAGGTACTTAGATGCACCGTGTGACGTGACACGGTGCGTCAGGCTGAAGGCAGGCTCGTCCGCCTACCCACCACTTTTGACACTCCCACTCGAGCCTGGCCGTAAGCCCATGCCCAAGCAGAACTTGAGATGCTTCTCGTGAGGAAGGGGCTTGGTAAATATGTCCGCCACCATCTCGTCGGTAGGATACCAAGTCACCACGCACTCGCCCGTTGCCACAAGCCCATCGCGGATGTAGTGGTACTTCCGCTGGATGTGCTTGGTCCGCGCTCGGAACTGCGGGTCCTGACTGAGGATAATAGCTGCACGGTTGTCACACCGGAGCTCCGTCGACCCATTTTGCGGCTGCCCAAGTTCCTCGAAGAAGGAGCGTAGCCAGGCTAGGTGCTGACCAGCGTTCGCTAATCCGATGTACTCGGACTCCGTGGAGGAGAGGGAGACCATGGACTGACGCTTGCTGGACCATCCGATTGCGCCACGGCTGGAGATAACACAAATCCAGAGGTGGACTTGGATGTGTCGTGATCACCGCCCCAGTCAGCTCAGTGTAGCCGTGGAAGTCGAGGTCCATGCCAGTGTCGGCACCGTCATAGCAGAGGCACCAGTCCCGGGTCTTCTTCAGGTAGCGAAGGACGCGCTTTGCGATCTCCCAATGGCATGCCTTGGGGTTTGCCTGTAGCGGCCCAAGACGCCTACCACATATGCCAGGTCGGGCGGGTGCCCAACATCGCGTACATGAGGATCCAACACGCTCTGGTAGGATACCACAGGACCGCCTTTGGCAGTGACATGTGGGTCCGGGTCTCGTTATCCGAGGGATCGTCGGCAGTACGCGCACGCTTGTGGACATTGGGGTCCCAACTCCCGTACAGTCGGACATGCCGTATCGCTCTAGGACGGTGTCGATGTACTTGCGCTGTGAGAGGGAGAGGGCGCGCTTGCCGGGATGCTGGATGATCTCGATGCCAAGGAGGTACTTGGCGGGCCCTAGGTCGCGCATCTTGAAGCAAGCTGAGAGCTTCTTCTTCATCTGGTCCATGAAGGGACGAGACGTAGCGGCGAGGAGGAGGTCGTCAACGTAGACCACCAGGAAGCAGACCTGCTTGCCATCCCGGAAGACATAGAGGCAAGTCTCCGAGTTGAGACGCACAAAGCCGAGGTTGTCGAGCTTCTGGTGGAGGGTCTGGTTCCATGTGCGTCCGGCTTGCTTGAGACCGTAGACCGACTTCTTGAGCCGCCAACAGTGCCGGGCTTGATGTCCACACCAGTGGGAGGCATCATATGGAGCAGCTGTGTTAGTTCCCCATTGAGGTAGGCAGTGTTGACGTCCATCTGGTCAGCAAGGAGGCCGAGCTTGACGCAGAGGCAGAGGAGGATGCGGATGGATTCCAGGCTGGCGACGGGGCGAAGACGTCCTGATAGTCGATTCCCTCGCGCTGGGTGAAGCCGCGCGCAACAATGCGCACCTTGTACCTCTCGATGTTGCCCTTCGCATCTTCCTTGATAGAGAAGACATGCTTTGAGGTGATGGGCTTGACCCCTGTTGGGATCGGAACCTCTTCGACGACGTCGTTCAGCTTGAAGCTGTTCAACTCTTCCGACTGCGCGTCAAGCCACCTGTCCCTGTCCGGACTGGCCATAGCCTGGGCCCATGTATCGGGGACCTTCCGCGCACCACTGCTAGACGCCCACCAGTGGCGGCGCCTGCAAAGAGCTCGTCCTCCATGAAAGAGAGGTTGACGGATTCCTCGTCAAGCTCTGGCGCTGGTGCTTCCTCGGCGGGTTCTGGCGGAGGCGGAGACGGAGGTGGGGCTCAGCGGGCGCTGCCTCACGGGCTGCTCTGCGCTCTTCGAGCTGTGCCTCTCGTTCGCGAATCTGGGCATGCCTCTTCTCCCGCTGTTCGCTCTGCAACCTCTGCTGTCGCTCGCGGGTCTCGAGATAGCCACTATCCTTTGGCTTGGAGGCCTTCCGCTCCTGTGGGGTGCGTAGACCGGCCCGACGAGACGGTCCAGGTTCTGGCGCAGGAGGTGGTGGCACATCATTTGGCAAGGATAGGCGGGGAATCCGTGAGGTCCTCTCCCGGCGGCGTGGAGCACGCTCGGCTGGCTCAGGTGAGGGTCCACGGCTTGATGGAGGAGAGTCTCCCACTGACTCTGGCGCAGGTGGTGCTGGTCCTCCCACTCGACCTGGACGGGGTGGTGGAGGTGCATCGTCATTATCCTCGTCGTCATCAGGTGGTGAGGAGATGTTGCGCGGGCGGAGATGCTTCCGGAAGTCCTCCCACTGCTCGTCGTCATCTTCGGAGCGCAACTCGGCTGGTGCGGAGGAGGCATCGTCAAATTTGACATGGCGCGACATGAATATCTTGCCGGTGGACACTTCCAGGAGCTTGTAGCCTTTTGTCCCCTCCGAGAGTGCGTAACCAATGAATACGCAGCGGCGGGCTCGGTCAGCGAACTTCCCCTTTCGGAGCTTCTTGTCAATGAGGGGATAAGCTGGGCAGCCGAAGGGATGTAGGTCGCTGAGGTTGACCGGGCGCTTGACCTTGCGGAGGCGGTTGCGCGGCAGCTCCCCCTTGTGCCGACTGGCGGGGGAGATGTTGATGGTATCGGCTGAGTACTGCATGGCGTATGTCCAGTACTTCCGCGGGAGTCCCGACGCGGCAAGGTTGGTGATCGCCCGGGTGACCAATGTCTGGTTCATGCGCTCGGCGATCCCGTTCTGCTCAGGCGTGTACGGGTTGGTCTTCTCGTGGATGATGCCGTGCTTGCGGAACTCGGCCTCAATAGCTTTTGAGGTGAACTCGCCACCACCATCAGTCGGAAGAACTCGATCCAGCCGTCCAGCCACTCCCACTCCTCGATGGGGTTCCCGGTTTCGCGCTCGCGCTGGAGGCGCCACTCCCGAAGCTTCTTCAGCACCTCGGACTTCTTGTGCGTGAAGATGACCCAGACATTTGACGAGAAATGGCAGACCAGGACAATCCAGTAGAGGAGACCGCCGGGGCCAGCGGGTGAGACTGGACCACCGACGTCGCAGGACACGAACTGCAGGGGATGTGTGGCGCGAGTTGTACTCCGCTTGAAGGGTAGCTTCTTCATCTTCCCCATGATGCATGGCTCGCAGAAGGAAGGAATGCCGGTGAGCGTAGTGACGCCCTGCAGCTGGTTATGTCGGACCATGTTGCGGAGGCTCTCATGGTTTGTGTGACCCATGAGGTGGTGCAGGCGGTTGATGTCCATGGCGAAGGCGGCATGCTCGTCCATGCCCAGCGGCTGGCAGTCGACATGGTAGAGGCCGCTCTTTCGCTTGGCGATGCAGGCAACATCATCTGACGAGTTGCGTACCACACATGTATCACCTTCGAAGATGACGCGCATACCACTCTTGGTGATTTGCGGGACCGAGATGAGAGTGAGGGCAAGGTCGGGGACATGGAGCGCGTCCTTGATTTCAAAGTCGCGCATGCCGTCCGGCGTTCTGGCTGAGAAGCGGAGGGTGCCCTTCCCAATGGCCTTGACGATGGAGTCGTTGCCCAGGTGGACATCGCGCGGCGACTCAAGCTTCCGGTAGGTGCCCAGTTCGAAGTAGCGGTCAAGGTTGGACATCGTCTTCGAAGCACCAGAGTCCATGATGGTGGCCTTTTCGCCGCTTGGAGGGGCTGGGATCGGACGAGACATAGGCGGAAATCTTCTTGTAGGTGCGAGTAGAGATGACATGCGCTTCGTCTACATCAGAGTCCGAGTCCGAGTCCGAGTCCGACTCCTTCTTGCGCTGCGCAGCGCGATTCGCCTTCTCCCTCCCCTTCTTCTTCTTCGCCTTTGCCTCCTCGATGGCCTTCTTCCCTTCATGACACTCCTCAGTGCCGTGGAAGCTGCCAGGGCCATGCCATAGGCACCCCTTCGGCTGCTTCTTCGCCTTCTCCTTGCCCTTCGACTTCTTCGACGAGCTCGCGCGTGGCGCGTTGGCGGCGTGGGCCTGCTCGTCGTTCTCGTCGTCAGACTCCTCGTGCTTCGTGGCGTGAGCACGGAGCTTCGCCTCCACACCGTCTAGCGTGAGCGGGTTGGTAGGAGTGGCGGAAGCGGAGATGGTGGAGGAGAGGATCTTGTACTCGTCGTTGTCTGGGAGGGAAGCGAGGAGGATGAGGGGAGTGAGGGAGGAGTTGATGGCGAACTTGAGGGTGTCGAGGCGCTCGATCATCTGACGCATGAGCTGGAGGTGAGCGTTCATAGTCTTGTCGCCGATCTGGCCGTCCTCGGGCAGCTTGAGGCGAGTCCGCATCAGCTTGATGAGGATGCCGAGGGCGGACTCCGCTGTGTTCGTCTGCTCAAACTCCTTGGTGAGCGCATCCCACAGGTCCTTGGCGCTCTTCTGCTGGCGGTATTTTAGCGTGAGGGAGTTGGAGAGCTTGCTGCGGATGGTAGCGAGGGCGCGGCTGTTGCGATATTGCCAGCTGTTCCTCCGATCGGTGGAGGTACCGGTCGCCGGAGCGGTAGAGGAGGTGGTGCCAGCACCTGGGGAGGGGGACGTAGCGCCTGCGGGCGTCGTAACCGTGATCGACGGTGTCTGCGGCTCCGAGCCGTCGACGATGCCCATGAGGTCCTCCTTGTTCAGGAGGTCCCCCATGCGTACGCTCCAGAGGGGCCAGTCATTGGGCCCATGGAGGAAGCCGCTCTGGTCCGCCGTGTCCGAGGTCATGGCGAGAGCGGGAGAGTGAGTCGTATAGATGAGGTCTTGCTCAGCTAGGCGCTTGCGGGGCTCATAACCTTTCACGAGCTAAGGATGCGCAGGACGCGTAAGACCTCAGTCTTCCTGCAGTGAGGGTAAAGACTCTATTCGTACCTAAGGATGCGCAGGACGCGTAAGACTAAGGTACTGTTAGCTGAGGATAAAGTAAATGTAGCGTAAGACGCACCCTCAGTCTTCCTGCAGTGAGGGTAAAGACTGAGGGGCGGGAAAGGGCGGAGCCCCTATAAAAGTAAGCGTTAGAATTCCCTAATCGGGAATTGTGACGGTGCAAGGTACTTAGATGCACCGTGTGACGTGACACGGTGCGTCAGGCTGAAGGCAGGCTCGTCCGCCTACCCACCACTTTTGACATATATACTATGCTTTTATATACATGATATACATGATATACATCATATTCCGGACTTCCCGAGCGACCAGAGGCAGCGGCGCCAGCAGCGGCGCGCGCGCGCGCACCCGCACGGGTGGCGATCAAACACCCTTCCCGAACGGGAAGGGCCATCAATCCCGCCCAGCGAGCGCGAGGGTGAGCCGGGCACGCGACGCGAGCCGCCCGCCGTGCCCTGCCTACACCACGAACCTGATTTCACCTGTTGAGGAGGTCGGCCGCGTGATTGAATCTCGACGATAATATTATGTACCAGAAGATATCGCTGTATGTCAAAACCTACAAGCTCACGAAGTTAAATTGATATGGATTTGAGTCTGTATGTAAAATGGACCTTCAAAGACATTGTCTCCTCGTGAGCTTCAATGGCACAAGCTGGCGTTGTCCTCGGCACGAATGTCTAATCTACATACAGTAAGGTGCAGTTGAGGTGCAAATTCTATCGACTCGCTATCGAGTCGCACCTTATCCTCGCTCCAAAGCTGACAATAACTGGGATCATTCTGGGTTCTGTTCGGAAAAATTCTCTGTGCAGACGATGCAGATATACACGAACTATATTTGTTTTGATGATACATTATGGATATACAGCTATACACTGGGATTGACAGTACTTGACGAAATCAATCAGACGGCTCGTCAGCGCGCTTGCGCTTCCGTCCCTGATAAGCAGCTGGGTCGTCGTCTAAGCTGACGGTGTTGTGAACCGCCTTCACCGCATTGTGGATCTGCGCGACCCACTCCGGTATTTGGTGCGGCGCTTGCACGTGCACCGAGCTCTTCTCAGGACCGTCGAACTTTTGCTTGTCTTCGTTGTACAACTCGGTAAATGCCCTGCCGTAGAAAGATTAGACTGCAGTCGAAGCGAACATCAAATCACTGACCTATCAAGTTCCAGTTTCGTCTTGAATGTGACCGCCCAGGTCCGTAGCGTGTGGTCAACTTTCGGCCAGAAGCCGGCGCCGCTCACGTACTCATGGTCCTTGTATTGCCTGGCATGCCAACGCTGACAGGGAGTCAGCATGGGGTCGACCACGGAGAACAAAACTTACAATGAAGGCGAAACGGATGAGCATTGCGAGGGTGGGCTGGACATTGACTGGCGAGCAGATTGCTGCACATACGTCAGCGATGTTCTCGGAGGCCTTGTTGTTGCGATCAAGGCATGCGCTCAGCTGTAGCACGGGTTCCGGTCAACAACGGCACAGCAGCAATGATTCACAACATACCTTCGTCTTGATCGTGCTTCTGAACAGCGTTAACGCTGTGCCGATATGCTTCTTCACGATTTTGACGTTCGGCTGGTCCTCGTCCATCGGAAGCTGAGAGGAGTGTGTCTTCTTGAGCAATTTCTACAGAGACAGTGGGTGAGAAAATGAAGGGTGAACGTGTTTAGTGAATACAGACAAAGATAATGTCTTCGAAGTTGCTGCCACGGTAGGCTTCGATCGAGTCTGATAGCAGGGCGACACGGGCTACCATCGAGGCCTGCTCCTATAAGAGGATATAATCAGTTATCATGGTGAATGAATGGAAGGGAGCACGCACTTTGAGGGCCTCAGTGAATACCCATTCCTTGCGTCGTGCTGCAAGGCTCTCGGTTTCGCGAATGGACTGTTCGATCTTGAACAGGGCAGCCCCATTGATGAGGTTCATCTCCTGTAGCGAAGAGGCCTATGACACAGAGCATTAGGCACGCGATGACGGAAGACGGCAAGCCACGCACCTCTGCAAGCTCATCCACATGAGCCATCGCCACTTGGTCTAGGTTGAACATGGTCTGCAGGCGCTGCCTGATCATCGGATATACCGGCTTGAGTGACAGCGGGAGGATAGCGTCGCGGGAGAGAACACCAGAAGCAGCTTCAGCATCGCGCATGCGCTGGACGTTGGCGTTGAACTCTTCGGGCGTGTCGAACTGCGACATCTCAACACCGGGTTCCGGCGGCGACTCAGGATCACCATCCTCGTTGCCACCTGGAGCGGCGGGGGCAGCATCGCTTATACGTTGCTGGAGCCACGCCCTCACAGGGTCTTGCTGCTGAGATGCGCCACTGCCGCCGAGATCGTCGGGGGGCGACAACATGGATGACATCGTGAGGGTATTGTCGAGAGTGAAGGGGATGGGGGTTGCTTGAGAGAATGCTGCATCGGAGAGTGCTTATAAGGGGGAAGCAGTCACGAACATGAATGGGGGTGAAGGTCAAGGGCAGACACAAAGCTTTCACGCCCAAATTGATCGCGCCCCCGGGCCGTTGAAGTCACGTGCTCACAGGTCACAGTTGGCGCCGGGAATTGACCAGGGCGATTTCTTGACTGCTTCCAGAATGGCTCCTCGTGGTTCACGACGAAAGCCTCTTCCAGAAGGTGCACAATCAGCAAGTCTCTCCTGTATAAAATACCAATATAAATAACTCCTAGGCATTCAAGAAATTGACGGTCAATCTGGTCGAGTACAATGCGTTACTTGCACCTCTGCTCTCAATGAACCCACAAATCTGGCGCGCGGGAGTATAACGGCACATCTAGACTCTCCGAAGCATCGTACAAGTGTTACTCTCCTCGAACGGCAGCGAGAGGATGAGCGTGCGCGCGAGCGTCGGCTCCTAGAGATCTACGAAAGGACCGAGCATCCCAATCCTCTGTACGAGCAGCCTTCGGCTGCAGCACGCTCTTCGATGTTTGGCGGGGGTACCGAAAATCCTTTATCGGTCCCTATACTCGACAACCCGACCCCCGTGTACGAGACAGGCATGGACATTGATGCTCCTCGTGATGTCGACGCAGAGCGTGCTCGTCTAGAATATATAGCAGATCAGATGCGCGAGCAGGCACGTTATGAGGACGAATTTGGAGCCAGTCCTGCCGATGACAGTACGGAGCCGTATTTCCCAGATGAAATCAGAAATGTACTGAGAGCCTCCGGTGCGTCGCAACTCGCCGACGGTCTCATATACAAGCTGACACTTGTACGATAGGATTATTCGACGAAGATGAAGACGAAGCAGGGAACAACGAGGAGGGTGACGACCCAGCCGCCGCAGAGGCGTGGAAGCCTTATCCCAGCAAAATAGTAAGTAATCGCCGACCTTCACGCACCAGCCAGTGTGATTAACGGAAATGCCTACAGATGATGCTTCTCGACATCATTGACAATCTGCCTCGGTTGCGCATGTCGAGCAACCAGTTCCAAATCATCCTTTGGCTGTTGAAGGAGTGCGGTGTCAAGCGCGTGCCATCTTACGACAAGTTCCGCAAGACGCAGCAGTCCGTGAGCCGCATGTGCGGCACATCCAATACCGAGGAGCATAAATCAACACTCGGGAACCGCTTCTTCACTAATAACATTTCGGTTGCTCTGGTAAGCCAACTTTGACTCGTGCTCGCATCCCATACTAACAGTTGACGATTAGGACTTCGCAAACCCGGAAGTGGCAAAACACCTGAACTTCTATCCAGAAGACTGTGGTGACGGCCCCATTTCCGAGGTCTGGCAGGCCAAACGATGGACAGAATTTCGAGCCGACGAGCTCACCCCGATGTACTCACGCTCTGGAGCAAAGCAGTTCTTTATTGAAGAGCTTTGCCAGCTCGAGGACGGGTCGTACGTCATCCCGCATCTCTGGATAACTAAGAAGAAGAAGCTCTGCGCAGAATGCTCTAACGTTCGGTTCTCTCCTGTGCGTAGAATCTGTTCTCGTCTATGTGTTATCCTCTTATTGATCTACAGGCGACTGGGTGGTCCGTTGTTTCCGGAGAGCCTGGCAAGCGTACGGTCGAAGCGCGTGAATTTGCATGGACGTATCATGACATTGTGAGCCGCATTGGGAGCAATCCGCAGTGGGAAGACGGTATGTGCTACCTGATTAGTCTGCTCACTTGCCTCAAATATTGCAGGAACAAATATACCTGAAATGCCAAATCCAATGCGCCAGCTGGCACCCGACCGGGACATCTACGTGGTCATGACTCCCATCTGGGCAGACGACGTATCCGGCAACCGATCAAAGCAGTACAACAAACATATGAACATGTACATGGCAAACTCGAATCTGCCCGGTCGCCTTCTCCAGCAAGAATACTTTGTCCGCTTTGTTTCTACGTCTCCGCACGCAACATCGCCCGAGCAATATGTCGCCATCCGCGATCAGATTAAGTATGTCTGGGATTTCACTTGTATAATTACACTCTAATCTGTCTTCAGCGAGACACAGGTCAAGCCAATCCCGTGCTACAATGCAGATACACAGCGTGAATGTGCCGTCATTCTTCGCTGTCCCGGTCTCCCGGCAGACAATCCTCAGCAGGCGGAGGAGGCGTCGCATATCGGTGGAAATGGTAACTGTCCGTGTCGCAAGTGCAAGGCCGGTGGTCCCCAGAGAGTAAAGGAGAGCGACGATGGATACCATGATCATCACTATGTACGTGGTCCATTGACAATGGGGCAGCTGTACTCAGTTCTAACGATATCTCTCCCTATAGGTCGGTGTTGCACGAAGTGCTTGCGAAATTAAGAATGAGCTGGAGAAACAACTTGAGGCGGCGATGTCAGGAGTTGCGGCTCGAGTAACGGATCTGCAGACAGCGACGGGCACGAAAGACAAGGTCACCCAATACTGGATCGATATCCTGCTCGCAAAGGCACGCGCGCTGAAGAAGGATAGGCGCTCGCAGGATGAGATCACTTCTACTCTCCGCCATTGGTTAGCTGAGACGCCAGGTGACAAAATGAACCCGCTTCTATCCATAGCAGGTGCGCGACCATCATCTCGTTTGCACCTATAAGAGGTGCTAACAGGACATATAGGCCTTGATCCCTCCCAAGACACGCCTGTCGAGATCTTACACACCATTCTGCTCGGTGTAGTTAAGTATATGTGGCATATGCTCCATACATCTTGGTCCGAGGACGAGCGCAACCTCTTCGCCCTTCGCCTTCAATCTACGGATATCGATGGCCTCAGTATTGCCCCGATTCGTGCGGGCTACATGGTCCAATACCGAAATAACTTGATCGGCAAAGACTTTAAGACGCTGATGCAGTGCGCCCCATTCCACGTTCATGCACCATTCGGCGAGAATCCCGCCATCTACGCCGAGCGCTTCTCTCTTGTCAAGGCCGTTGGAGACCTGGGTGCCGTCCTCTGGCAGCACGAAATATCGAACATGGATCAATATCTGGTAAGTAGGGTACACAGTCTCATAGCTCATCGCATTTAACAACGGTATTTTTGCAGGCCGATCTGGAGATTTTGATAGCCAATGTACTCGACGCCTTCGATGCCGTAGACTGCAAGAAAATCATTGTCAAGATCAAACTGCACCTCCTTCCGCACCTGATTGACGATATTCGTCGATATGGCCCTGCGATCCGCAATTCTACCGAAGTCTTTGAATGCTTCAACGCGGTCTTCCGACTATGTTCAGTACTAAGCAACCACCAAGCTCCCAGTCGCGACATTGCCCGAAAATTCACATCCATGGATCGCGTGAAGCATATCCTCAGCGGTGGCTACTGGAAGGACTCAAAGGGTGTATGGGTTCAGGCTAGTGCGAACGTGCGAGCCATACTGCATACCAAGCCGACGATACAACGCCATCTAGGCTGGGTTCCCACGCAGAAGATACAACCAGGCCGTATTGTTGCAGAGGCTGCGAAGACGGGCTACATCGATTGGTCGGCTACCGCCAGCTGCACGGAGGGATCATTGGTCCATCAGAATTTACGAGGTTCTCGTTGGCGACGCGGTAAATCCATCATTGCAGACAGCGGCGACGTCTGTCGCCCACTTTCATGGATCTTCGCTAAGGGCATGTCGGAGGTGAGTTGCAGCTTCGATGTTTTCAGGACATACAGAACAGCTTAACGGACCCTTCTAGTCGCATACGCGAGTCGGACGCATCAAGGAAATCTTAGTGGCCATGGATGAGGGGCTGCCAGACACTGTTCTGCTCGAAGTATTCGAGTTTGGGAAGAACCGGCACCCTGACTTTCACGCCCCAGTCTTGTGTCGTCCTCCAGATGGCACGTCTAAGTTTATATCACTTCAGACAACGGTACGGACACTTCAATGTAGTTAATGCAGCTGGATAACTAATATCTGTGACAGGATGTATTGTTCCTCTTCTCCGCGCAGCACGACTGCCGCCAATTGCAATGTCACTCAACGCGCTTGATCTTCGACCGGCAGGAACGTTCAGAGTCGAGCCGCCAGCGACTGCAGCTTGTCCACGCTGATGATGATCATTATGTGGTAAATATCTTCGCCATCCATAACGCCGGCCTACTTCGGAAAGCTATCCACCGCGAGTTAACGAAGCCGGTGCCATTATACGAGGACCGACGTGCACATCACGACGAGTCGGCTGCCAAGCTGCGGGGGATTCGGGTCGTTGATCGGGCCAAAGCAGCTGAACGCCGCAAGGCAAAGATCGCGCAGCTAGCCTCAGCCCTTCCGGTCATACCAGACGTTGTCCCCGTCGTAGCAGACGTTGACCCGAACGAGGACGAACTCAGCGGATCTGACAGCGAAGGCCCGAGGAAGATGGAAGCGAGAGTGTAGGGGATACAGATGTAGATGTTGAGGAAGAGATGATGACAGACTTACCTCGAAGGAGGGCACGCAAGCGACGACGTCGCACAACGCAGGTGGTTACAGCATAGACAAGATGTATTATGGTCACTACAGTAGTTTGCGACGAGTACGGGATCCATCGTTATCCTCTGCATGCTCGCGCTTTGGCGCTCTCGAAGGTGAGGGTGGGGCAGGTGAGGGTGTTGGTGGGCTGTGTTGGCGCGCCGGAGGATGGTCGCGCATATACTGACTAGCACGAATGCAGTCATAGCGCTCAGAGGCTGGGGTGGACTCCGTCGGAGTGTATATTCTCTCTGGGCTGATGTGCTGGGGGGTTTGAAGCGCAAGGCTTGCACCTGCGCCAGGAGGTAGAGATGAAGGCAGGTCCGATGTTGGTGCATGCTCTTGCGAGGGAGCCGTTCCGAGCGAGACGGTACCATCACAGGCAATGTTGATGTTGATGGTCTACATAGAAAGTAAGCAGTTGAGCTATACACCCGCGATATACACGCACCACAGGCCCTGCGCTATTGATATGGACGACGATCGCCCTCTCGCGGCACGGAACCATCTGCGGTTTCGAGTTCTCTGGGTTCATGGTGCAGATGAGCAGCGCATTCTTTCAAGCCCGCAGTCTTAAATACTCACATTCATATACATGTGAACATGCGGGAGGTCATAATCTGCATTGACGTCGTAAAGCGGACCCTGAGGCGGGGATCAGCAATGCAGGTCACAAAACTGGCCGAGCACCAGCGAAGACAAATGTTGGACTGACATATGCAGGCTGTTCCGAAATTTATGTTGTAGTCCATGTCGTGTATGCACCCAACCTGGCTTGGATCGTGGTGCGAGGGAGAGGTCGAGATGAGCGCGAAGACAGACGTCGCATTGATATTATTCCCACGCCGAACAAAGATTACTGAATTTAGGTTGCATCATTGTTCACTCGACCCTTTTGTGACCTCGAACATTGTATTTACAGGACATTGACCGCAAAACATCAGATCCAGGCCATTGTCACATCCATTGTACGTTGAGCCGTGCACTCGCTTCCACGTAAACAACCTGCCTACTCACAACCTCAGGACACTTTCGTGGTGTAATAAGGCGACCACGCGCGCATTGCCCGGCATGCCTCCGAAGGCCGGGACCCCCACCGGAAGCTCCGGGAGGGGCCTGTGGCTGTGCACATAAGTCATTCGCGACCTTTTCAACTGCTCTGCAAGCAATTAGTCGGGACCTTTTAAAAGGTACTACGAGCTCAGCTGACAAAGGAGGGCTACCGCTACTGGATCACCTTCATTGATGACAAGGAGCGCTGGCGGACGGTGGTCTACCTGAAGAAGAAGAGCGATACTTGGGCCGCTATTTGCGCGTTCAAGGCGGCTGCTGAGATTGAGACGGGCGAACGATTGGAGGTGATGCGCTGCGATGCCGGTGGCGAGTACATCACCAAGGCGATGTTGGAGCAGGCGCGTCGTGAGGGGTGGCGACTCGAGTTCACTGAGCCAGATGAGCCGCATCAGAACGGCGTTGCAGAGCGCGCTAATTTGACTCCAGCGAACGCGGCCAGCTGTATGCTGTGGGAAGCGAAGCTGCCGCCTTCGTTCTGGGCCCATGCTGTGTCCGCCTTCAATCACGTCGACAACCGCGCGCCTACGTCCTCGCTATCACCGGACAAGACACCCTACATCGGCTGGAAGCGCAAGAAGCCGGACGTCTCGTACTTCCGCGTCTTTGGCTGCCTTGCCTAAGTCCTGGTGAAGAAGCGGCACCGGCGCGTGCTCGAGCCGCACTCGCAGAAGTGCATCTTCATCGGCTACCCGCCCGGCACCAAGGCCTGGCTCTTCTGGAACCCGGCGACCCAGAAGACGCTCATCTCCTCACACGCCGTCTTTGACGAGCGCTACATGCCGGGGAACTCTACCAAGAGTATAAACTTGATTACCGCGTCGCTCCTGGACAGAGGTGAGGGACCACCGGACTTTGGGGATGCCGCAGATCAAGGGGGTGATGGGGAATCGCCTCCTAATCGCGAGTCTGACGATAGCGATGATGACGCTGTCTATGATCTGCCGCCTCCCCCATCCAGTCAGCCCGCTCCTCCCGCTCCGCAGTTGCAGACGCCGCCACCCAGTTCGCCGCCTCGCGCGCCTACAGTCGAGCCGCCTACCACACCGCCTAGCGCGCCTGTGCCCGCACCTCAGGCTCCACGTTCTGTACGTGTTGGACCACCCAGCCTGCTGCTTCAGCGCGGCCGCCAGAAGGAGCAACAGGAGAAGGCGCAGCGCCAGAAGGCCGTTCGCCGCCGTTCGCCGTCGCCCGAGGCACCGCCTAATCGGGGGGAGGTGCCCGAGTGGCTGGCAGACCCGCCGCGGCCGCCGACCGACCCATTTGCAGGCCCATCGCGCCCAGTGCGCCAGAGCGCGCCACGCTTCAATATGAGCGAGCGCGCATTGCAGGAGCGCGCTATGCGGCCATCCGCACCACCACCGCCTAGCCGTTGGGCTAGCGGTCCGCCCGTCGTGTCGCCTAACCGCTATGCGCCGCTTGAAGCGAGTATAGAGGAGATTGAGGAGTCGGAGGAGGAGAAGGAGCAGGAGATGGAGAAGGAGACGCCCCCCGTGGAGCATGACTCTGGGAGCGGCAGTGACGATGAACTGCTGTTGAAGGACGACACCGCCGTGCCCGGAGAGCATGCGATGCAGGCCGGACTCGACTACGTCTTTGATGGAGTGCAGGAGGAGCAGTGGTCAGTCGAGCAGGGCCTGGATTACGCTTACTCGTCCGTTGTCCCAGCAGATGCTGCAGAGGCATTACGCCGCCCCGACCGGTCGAAGTGGATTGACGCTGCGTTCGATGAGATGCAGGCGCTGATTGACAACGGCACGTTCGAGCTCGTCCAGCTCCCGCCCGGTGCGCGCGCTATTGGCAGTCGGTGGGTGTTCAAGGTCAAGCGCAAGGCTGACGGTTCTATCGAGCGCTACAAGGCGCGCTGCGTCGCTCAGGGCTTCTCGCAGCGCCCCGGCTTCGAGTACACCGAAACCTTCGCCCCTACCCCAAAGTGGTCCGCTATCCGCGCTATCCTCGCCCTCGCCGCCATTGAAGATCTTGTCCTCTACTCGGTCGACATCAGCAACGCGTTCCTGAACGGCTGGCTTGACGTGGAGATCTACATCCGCCAACCGCCCGGCTTCGAGATGCGCAACAAGGACTATGTCTGGCGCCTCAAGAAGTCGCTGTACGGTCTGAAGCAGGCGAGTCATGTTTGGCACGAGACGCTGAACAAGGTGCTGTGCGACATGGGTTTCACGCGCATCCTCTGCGACCACAGCGTGTGGGTGTTTGGACGCGATGAGGCGCGCATCGTCATCCCCGTCTTTGTTGATGACATGACGATTGCAGCCAAGACGGACGCGCAGGCGCAGGAGATCATTGAAGAGCTGAAGAAGCACTTCAAGCTGCGCGAGCTCGGTCCTACCTCATGGCTCCTAGGCGTCGAGATCCAGCGCGAGCGCTCGCAGCGCAAGCTCTTGCTCTCCCAGCGCCAGTACTGCGTCGACATCCTCGAGCGCTATGGTATAGCAGACTGGAAACCCGTCGTCTCTCCGCTTGATCAGGCTGTGAAGCTGACCGCTGATGACGCTCCCAAGAGGCCAGAGGACATTGACTTCATGTCCTCTCGCTCTGCAGAGTACGTGTCTGCCGTTGGCGCCGTTGCCTGGCTCGCCATCGCCACTCGTCCTGACCTCGCCTATCCCGTCTCTGTCCTCGCGCGTCATACCGGCCATCCCGGACGCAAGCACTGACAGGCGCTGCAGCGCGTCTTCCGCTACATCAAGGGCACGCTTGATATCAAGCTGACCTACGATGGCAGCGCCGTTGGCGCCCGCTCGGAGCTCTTCTACACCTACACGGACGCGGATCACGGCGGGAACCCGGACAACGGCAGGTCTACCAGCGGGCACATCGTCATGATGGCGGGTGCACCGGTCTCTTGGGCGAGTAAGCTGCAGACCATTGTCGCGCTCTCTACCACAGAGGCCGAGTACGTTGCAGCCGTGTCTGCTGGGCAGGAGATGTTGTGGATGCGCCATTTCCTCACCGAGTTGGGCTACTCGGTCAAGGACGCGCCCTCCACGCTCTACATCGACAACAACTCCGCTCTGCAGGTGGCGCGCAATCCAGAGCATCATGGGCGCATGAAGCATCTGGACCTGCGCTTCTACTGGCTGCGCGACGAGGTGCACAAGGGGTCGATCTGTCTTGTCCATCTGGCCACGGAGAACATGCCAGCTGACATGCTGACCAAGGCTTTGGGCCGGTCTAAGCTGCAGCATATGGTGGGGCTGACTGGTCTAGTGCGCTAGGTGGGCATGCTAGATAAAGGGGGTGTGTTGGGATTGGTGTTCTAGCACGCTCTCGTGCTTATGGTATTTTTCTCTGATTTTCCCTGATTTTTTCCATGCCTCTATCGCTACTTATGCGCGCACTACGCCTTACGCTATGCGCCACATATTCCGCTTAGTCATCGGCATTTCCCGGTCTGTCTGCCTAGAGCGGCCGCATCCAAGTCTCTCTTCATCTCTGACTTGTGTGCTGTCGCTCTAAGTGCGTAGTTACACGTTCTATAGCTTGTTATACATCTCTGACTTGTGTGCTGTCGTGTGTCTGAGTCCTCTGTTCTACCTCGGATATGTTGGAGATAATCACGTGACCTCTGGTTGGTCTAATGATGTCCCAATATCACTAGTAACTATAGACCCGATAACTCAGTGGTAGAGCGTCACTCCCGAGATGTGGAGGTCCTTGGTTCAAACCCAGGTCGAGTCACTTTGCTTTTCCCAACAAACACAAATGATGACGGTTTGGGACGAGAGAGTACAATAGGAACAATGACTACCTAATCCAGCGGACTTCCCCATTGGGCCGGTCTAAGCACACTAATCCCAATAGAGAGGACATGTAGTCAATGTCCTCTGGCGTCTTGGGAGCGTCATCAGCGGTCAGCTTCACAGCCTGATCAAGCGGAGAGACGACGGGTTTGCAGTCTGCTATACCATAGCGCTCGAGGATGTCGACGCAGTACTGGCGCTGGGAGAGCAAGAGCTTGCGCTGCGAGCGCTCGCGCTGGATCTCGACGCCTAGGAGCCATGAGGTAGGACCGAGCTCGCGCAGCTTGAAGTGCTTCTTCAGCTCTTCAATGATCTCCTGCGCCTGCGCGTCCGTCTTGGCTGCAATCGTCATGTCATCAACAAAGACGGGGATGACGATGCGCGCCTCATCGCGTCCAAACACCCACACGCTGTGGTCGCAGAGGATGCGCGTGAAACCCATGTCGCACAGCACCTTGTTCAGCGTCTCGTGCCAAACATGACTCGCCTGCTTCAGACCGTACAGCGACTTCTTGAGGCGCCAGACATAGTCCTTGTTGCGCATCTCGAAGCCGGGCGGTTGGCGGATGTAGATCTCCACGTCAAGCCAGCCGTTCAGGAACGCGTTGCTGATGTCGACCGAGTAGAGGACAAGATCTTCAATGGCGGCGAGGGCGAGGATAGCGCGGATAGCGGACCACTTTGGGGTAGGGGCGAAGGTTTCGGTGTACTCGAAGCCGGGGCGCTGCGAGAAGCCCTGAGCAACGCAGCGCGCCTTGTAGCGCTCGATAGAACCGTCAGCCTTGCGCTTGACCTTGAACACCCACCGACTGCCAATAGCGCGCGCACCGGGCGGGAGCTGGACGAGCTCGAACGTGCCGTTGTCAATCAGCGCCTGCATCTCATCGAACGCAGCGTCAATCCACTTCGACCGGTCGGGGCGGCGTAATGCCTCTGCAGCATCTGCTGGGACAACGGACGAGTAAGCGTAATCCAGGCCCTGCTCGACTGACCACTGCTCCTCCTGCACTCCATCAAAGACGTAGTCGAGTCCGGCCTGCATCGCATGCTCTCCGGGCACGGCGGTGTCGTCCTTCAACAGCAGTTCATCGTCACTGCCGCTCCCAGAGTCATGCTCCACGGGGGGCGTCTCCTTCTCCATCTCCTGCTCCTTCTCCTCCTCCGACTCCTCAATCTCCTCTATACTCGCTTCAAGCGGCGCATAGCGGTTAGGCGACACGACGGGCGGACCGCTAGCCCAACGGCTAGGCGGTGGTGGTGCGGATGGCCGCATAGCGCGCTCCTGCAATGCGCGCTCGCTCATATTGAAGCGTGGCGCGCTCTGGCGCACTGGGCGCGATGGGCCTGCAAATGGGTCGGTCGGCGGCCGCGGCGGGTCTGCCAGCCACTCGGGCACCTCCCCCCGATTAGGCGGTGCCTCGGGCGACGGCGAACGGCGGCGAACGGCCTTCTGGCGCTGCGCCTTCTCCTGTTGCTCCTTCTGGCGGCCGCGCTGAAGCAGCAGGCTGGGTGGTCCAACACGTACAGAACGTGGAGCCTGAGGTGCGGGCACAGGCGCGCTAGGCGGTGTGGTAGGCGGCTCGACTGTAGGCGCGCGAGGCGGCGAACTGGGTGGCGGCGTCTGCAACTGCGGAGCGGGAGGAGCGGGCTGACTGGATGGGGGAGGCGGCAGATCATAGACAGCGTCATCATCGCTATCGTCAGACTCGCGATTAGGAGGCGATTCCCCATCACCCCCTTGATCTGCGGCATCCCCAAAGTCCGGTGGTCCCTCACCTCTGTCCAGGAGCGACGCGGTAATCAAGTTTATACTCTTGGTAGAGTTCCCCGGCATGTAGCGCTCGTCAAAGACGGCGTGTGAGGAGATGAGCGTCTTCTGGGTCGCCGGGTTCCAGAAGAGCCAGGCCTTGGTGCCGGGCGGGTAGCCGATGAAGATGCACTTCTGCGAGTGCGGCTCGAGCACGCGCCGGTGCCGCTTCTTCACCAGGACTTAGGCAAGGCAGCCAAAGACGCGGAAGTACGAGACGTCCGGCTTCTTGCGCTTCCAGCCGATGTAGGGTGTCTTGTCCGGTGATAGCGAGGACGTAGGCGCGCGGTTGTCGACGTGATTGAAGGCGGACACAGCATGGGCCCAGAACGAAGGCGGCAGCTTCGCTTCCCACAGCATACAGCTGGCCGCGTTCGCTGGAGTCAAATTAGCGCGCTCTGCAACGCCGTTCTGATGCGGCTCATCTGGCTCAGTGAACTCGAGTCGCCACCCCTCACGACGCGCCTGCTCCAACATCGCCTTGGTGATGTACTCGCCACCGGCATCGCAGCGCATCACCTCCAATCGTTCGCCCGTCTCAATCTCAGCAGCCGCCTTGAACGCGCAAATAGCGGCCCAAGTATCGCTCTTCTTCTTCAGGTAGACCACCGTCCGCCAGCGCTCCTTGTCATCAATGAAGGTGATCCAGTAGCGGTAGCCCTCCTTTGTCAGCTGAGCTCGTAGTACCTTTTAAAAGGTCCCGACTAATTGCTTGCAGAGCAGTTGAAAAGGTCGCGAATGACTTATGTGCACAGCCACAGGCCCCTCCCGGAGCTTCCGGTGGGGGTCCCGGCCTTCGGAGGCATGCCGGGCAATGCGCGCGTGGTCGCCTTATTAGGCAGGGCACGGCGGGCGGCTCGCGTCGCGTGCCCGGCTCACCCTCGCGCTCGCTGGGCGGGATTGATGGCCCTTCCCGTTCGGGAAGGGTGTTTGATCGCCACCCGTGCGGGTGCGCGCGCGCGCGCCGCTGCTGGCGCCGCTGCCTCTGGTCGCTCGGGAAGTCCGGAATATGATGTATATCATGTATATCATGTATATAAAAGCATAGTATATATATGAAAGCCGGAAATACAAGGAAAAAAGCGTGCAAAAGCGACGCGAAAATTTTCGCTGACACTTGTGGGGGGCGCACACCGCGCGTCGGTGAAAGCGCACGCGCAGAACGTGTAGAAGACGGTGTGGGGGAGTGTAAGAACGCGGCAGACGAGCCCGGGAAGGGCTCGTCACCTTGGGGGCACGCGGCGCGGGAGGCGGGTGCTGCTCCGGTGTGGGAGGGGAAGACGCGCGCGCGGGAGCATGGACGGTGCACGCGCATGCACATGTCCTGGGCGGGTGCGGGGACGCGGTCGAAACGTCCGTGTGCAGCGCTGAGAGCGCCACACAGCGCGGGAGGGCGATCGGGGTGGGTAGCGCGGGTCGCCACCTAGCGGGCGATCGTGCCGCCCCCTCGCTCTTCCCACGCGCGCCGCCGCCGCCAGCGCATAGCGCGCAGTAGCGCACGACTGCGCTTGAGGTGCAGAGGCGAGCAGGAGCGGCGGGGTGGCGCGGGAAGCGGTGCGCATTCCCGGCCTGCGTGCGTGTGGGGGTAGGTGATCGCGGGTGACGGCGCGCGCGCGCTAGCACGCAGAAGGCGGCGCGTGGGGCAGGGTGTTAATTGCCGTGATTTGCACCCTTCGAAAGCGAAGTGGCGGCGGCAGGATGGCTGCAGCGTGCCCGGCACGCTGCAGCCATCTGTACAAACAGTGTCAGTGTATTTCCAGGTACATGTGCAAGCACACGCACCTTGGGGGGACTCCAGAGAGCCCCCCACGCCCCTATTGCCGAAGGTTGGCAGCCATCGCCCAGCTATTGAGCAGGGGGCGCGTCGCGGATGGCGGCGGGAGGCGCAGGCGACGCGTTACGTCACGTCACGAACGCGCTCATTTCGAGCGCGTTTGCGACGAGTCGTAACGCGATTGCGACTCATCGGAAGCCGCGATCGCCCGAGTACATCGTAGATTAGCGTGATATTAGCAACTGCACTAATATATAAGTTGCCTGTAAGGCCCCTGTACCAGGGGCATACCTTTATGGCATTGCTTTGCTCAATGTCCACTCCTCTAGGCTGCTGATCACCCTAATCTGAATTATCTGACCAGATTGAGGGCCTATAAGTACCTGTACCTTACCCAGTAACCATGTCTGAGCATGCACAAGCTTTGACTGTAACGAGGCCTTCAAAAGCCGGCTCAGAAAGACCTGCTCATACTCTTAGGAAACAGTGAAATATGTAGGCTACTCATCAAGAAGTTCTGACCATTATGAGGTCAATTCTGAACAAAATTTCATGGTTCTTTCTATGAATCGAGACTATTGGATGTTCTATACAGGCTCCGAGCCTCAAAACCGCTCTCAAAGGACTCCGAAGTGGCGCCGTTGTCGAAGCGCACTTCGGCGGCAAGGCTCGGCAATCCGGTCCGGGTTGCCGCACGTCCGCGATCACATCCTCTTGACCTTCGACCATTGTCGTCCCGACCTCACGGCTGTCCCCTCACCTCACCCACCCCTTTAATCGACCTCGCGCACCTCAAATTAGCTTCAAGAAAATTTTTCACCGGCTGGGGGTGTCACAACGAGCTGAAGAACGCAGATGACGCGAGAGCTGAGCGGGCGCGAGCGAGCGCGCTGCAGGTGCGTGTCTGCGCCCTGCGCTTTAAAATGTACTAATATATCTGTATAACGTCCCTCAAGGGCGAGCAGAGCGTGCGCCGCGCCCACTGTTGCCAGCAAGCAAGCCGCAACCGCCGGAGCGCTCGGCCCCGCGCAGTCAACATCGCCAGCGAGCGGCTCGCCCGACGTGCGCCTTGCGCTTCGGGCGTCCGCCTGTCATTTCGTCAAGCCACCCCATCCCCTAGCCCCTAGCGCTCCCCCCCCACCATGAGCAGAGCCCGTTCGAGGACTCATTGCACCGGGACTTCCGGCGCTTTGCTCTTGGCTGGGGGCGCGTCTAGAGGGCTCCCCGACACCGCGCCCACCACCACCACCCCCGCGCTCACCCCCTGTTCTCGGACTTCGCCCACACCGCGCGCCGCGCATTGCGCAAGTGCGCGTTGCCCACGCTCCCGCGCCCGTGCAAGCGGAGGCCAGGCGCATCAGCAGCTTTATGAGCACTGACGTTGCCGGTCGCAGCCCCGACGCGCGGAGAGACACGTTGGAAGGCGACACGTACACGCTGGGTACCGGGAGGGTAGTGCCCGCCCCGCGCATCTGTACACGCTCGCGCTTGCGTACGTACGCGCTCGCGCTTGCGACGCGCAGCGACAGCGTGCCAGCTCGCGCCTCCACCTTTCGCCTCCCCCCCGCGTATCTCATGACCTACACCCACCCGCTCGCTGCGCGACCACCACGCGGACGCGACGCGCAGCGGGCGGCCTTTTTTACGCGTCTTCACGTGTTTTTCCCGTAATGTCCCCACCCTCTATGTGTAGCTACATAATATACATTATATTCGTGATTTACGAGCAACCATTGGCAGCGGCGCAGCGGCGGGGGGGGCGCGCGCACCCGTGCGAGTCGCGATCGACCGCTCTTCCCGAACGGGAAGGGCCATCAGTCGCGCCCGGCAAGCGCGAGGACGAGCCGGGAACGCGAGGCGAGCCGCCCGCCGCGTGCTGACTAATAAGGCGACCACGCGCGCATCGCCCGGCACGCCCCCGAAAGCCGGGACCCCCACCGGAAGCCCCGGGAGGGGGATGTGGCTGTGCAGATAAGACACTCGCGACCTTTTCAACTGCTCGGCAAGCAATTAGTCGGGACCTTTTAAAAGGTACTACTTGCTCAGGTGCCTTTGTTGCCACAGGCATCGGCCCCTTCAAGTCGGTGTGAACCAGCTCGAGGCGCCGCTTAGCGCGCTCTCCCGGACCGCGCGGAACGGCCTTCCGAGTCTGCTTCCCCATGATACACGGCTCGCAGATCGGGTCCGGCGCGGTGAAGGTGTCGAAGCGCATGCCCTTAACGAGCTTGCGACTGCGCAGCTTGCCAATGTCGCCAAGATTAACGTGTCCAAAGCGGCGATGCCACAGCGACGCGTCGAGCGGCAGCGTCGTAGTGGCAGCATACGCGTTGCGTGGCGGAGGCGGCGCAACGACGTGGCCGTCCAGGTAGCCCGTGTTGGACTCGTCGACCGTAGCAGTGCAGACGAGCGTCCCGGCGCGGTAGAATGCGACGCGCTTATCCTTAATCTGAACCTTGTACCCCTTGTGCGCAGTGAGGTGGTAGATGGACAATAGATTCGAAGTAAGGAGAGGGACATGAAGGACATCAAAGAACACGATAGGCTGCAGCTTCTTCTCCCCATCCACCGGCTGATACTGCACCGACCCGATGCCCGCTGAGTAGACGATCGTGCCGTTCGCTAGGCGAACGGGCACGCGATGCGGCGAGTAGGTGATGAACCAGTCTCGCCGGGGCGTCATGTGTAGAGAAGCACCTGTGTCGGTGTTGAAGTTAGCGGCAGCCTTTGACTGGAGCCACTCCCGGAGCGCGGTGGACGAAAGGAAAGCGCTTGCCTGGCCAGCAGACTCGACACGCGCAGCAGAGGCGGACTGGGGAGACGATGAGGACGCGTCAGAGGCGGGCGCGGCTTGCGCGTTGGCCGCGTTGCCGCCGTTCTTCTTCTTCTTGCCCTGCCCGCGCTGGTTCGGCGCCTTAGCGGCGTTGGCGGCAGCCTCCTCGCGCTGCTTCCACAGCGGCACGAACTCCTTGCACTCGCGCAGGAAGTGCGGGCCGCGGCAGTTGGCGCACGTCGGCGTGAAGCCGGCGCGGTTAGCAGAGAGGGGGTCCGCGTTGTCCGCCATACCCCGAGCGGCGAACTCGCGGTCGATGATGTCCTTGAGCGTCGAGTACGTCATGTTCTTGTCCACAAGCAACGACATGTAGAGCGTCTCGTGCTGCGAGTTGGACGAGGTGGCGAGCGCGCGCAGCGCGACCATGGCGCACAGCTCCTCGTCCATCGTGGTGATGTCGTAGCCAGCGGCAGGGCGCAGCGACTGGACACGGGCGATCGCCTGATCGATGCGGGTGAGGAGGGTCTGGAGGGCGGCGGGCGCATCGGGATTGTCCAGAGCGATGTTGAAGAAGTCATTGAACGCGGCAAAACGCGTCCCAGGCACCTGCAAGTGGAACTTGGCCTTGAGCGCCTTCAGCAGCTCCGCCGGGTCACCACGCTTCGCCGAGAACTGCGGGCGCAGCGAGTCCTCAATGGAGAGCCACAGCTCGCCAGCAGCCTTCTCCCTGAAGCGCTGGTACTCCTCTATAAGGCGGTACTCGCTCTCTGTGGGGTTGGCAGCGTCCTTGGGCTTGAACTCGATCACTGTCCCCTTTGCATAGCGCAGAACGCCCTTGCTGCTCAGGTAGGACTCGATCTCGAGCTCGTACCAGCCCCAGTTGAGGCGAGTAAGCGTGGGGCGCCCATCAGAGTCGCGCTGGGCCATGATGATGACGGGGGAATAGCGTGGGAACGGGTGGGGCTAGCGCGACGGCGGTGACGGCGACGTGTAGGGGACGACGTGGGGGAAGGCGTCGAACTTGAACGGGGAGGGCGGGGGGAGAAATGGGCGCGGGACGGCGAGTTTGAGAACGGGTTCCGGATTGGCCCGATCGGAGACTGCGTTTTTCGCGGAGCTGTTGCGGGCGACCAGGCGATTTTCGCGGAACGCGGGTCGGCACAGGGGTAGAGGGAACCCTTGCGCGTAGACTGCCGCTCGAACGGAGGGAATCGCAGCTGAAATGCGCCGGCAACGGCGAATATGGTGCAGAGGTCCCTTTTGCTTGATCTGAGTGGCTAGAGCGCGGGGCTCATAACCTATCCGAGGTAGAACAGAGGATCAGATCAGACTAGAGCGACAGCACACAAGTCAGAGATGTATAATGAGCTACAGAACATGTAACTACGCACCTAGAGCGACAGCACACAAGTCAGAGATGAAGAGAGACTTGGATGCGGCCGCTCTAGGCAGACAGACCGGGAAATGCCGATGACTAAGCGGAATATGTGGTGCGTCGCTCAGGGCTTCACTCAGCGTCCCGGCTTTGAGTACACCGAGACGTTCGCGCCTACGCCGAAGTGGTCCGCCATCCGCGCTATCCTCGCCCTCGCCGCCATCGAGGACCTCGTCTTGCTGTCCGTCGACATCTCGAACGCTTTCCTCAATGGCCCGCTGCAGGAGACGGTCTACATGAAGCAGCCGCCCGGATTCGAGATGCGCAGCAAGGACTACGTCTGGCGCCTGAAGCAGTCACTGTATGGGTTGAAGCAGGCGAGTCATGTCTGGCACGAGACACTGAACAAGGTGCTGTGCGGGATGGGCTTCGCCCGGATCGTATGCGAGCACAGCGTCTGGGTGTACGGCCGCGGTGACGACCGTATCATTGTGCCCGTCTTTGTGGATGACATGACCATTGGCGCCAGGACGGAGGACGCAGCGCAGGGGATCATCGAGGAGCTGAAGCACCACTTCAAGTTGCGCGAGTTGGGACCCACCAACTGGCTGCTAGGTGTCGAGATCCAGCGCGAGCGCTCTCAGCGCAAGCTCTCGCTCTCTCAGCGCCAGTACGCCCTCGACATCCTCCAGCGCTACGGCATGCAGGACTGCGGTACTGTCATCACGCCTCTTGATCCGTCTGTGAAGCTATCTGCTGATGACGCTCCCAAGACGCCCGAGGAGCACGAGTTGATGGCTACCAAGGGCCGGGACTACGCCTCTGCAGTAGGCGCCATTGCTTACCTCGCCATCGCCACTCGTCCTGATCTCGCCTACCCCGTCTCCGTCCTAGCGCGGCATTGCGCCAAACCGGGTCCCAAACACGTCACTGCTCTGCAGCGCGTGTTCCGCTACATCAAGGGGACGCTTGATCACAAGCTGACCTACGATGGGACGCTGGTTGGGCCGCGCTCGGAGCCGTTCTACACCTATACCGACGCAGATCACGGCGGTAATCCGGACAACGGCAGGTCGACGAGTGGGCTGATTGTCATGATGGCAGGCGGCGCTGTCTCCTGGTCGTCGAAGCTGCAGACAGTGGTCGCGCTATCGACGACTGAGGCGGAGTACATCGCAGCAGAGCCGACGCCCTTGTATATTGCCTTCTGTATCTGGTTCTATCCAGAAGAAATGATGCCTTAAGCACTGGATTTATCCAGAGTCTGGATAGGGCTGCCAATTGAATGGCAAAATTAATGCTGCAAACAGCTAGAATCGAACCCTCAACCTTCTAATAAGAAGAGAGTGGCCCTCTAACCAACTACACCATTAGACCTTAGGAGTTGAAGGAACAACAAGGTATAAGTCATTGTAACCTTATCAACTTTTGTAATATAGTTCTTATTGGTATGTTTACCTTTGTAGACTAATTTAACACACACAATAATCATCTGAACTGACTTATGCTATTTTGATATTTAATTATTTTACATTATTTACATATTTAATTGATTTATATTTCGGCCTATATAAATATAAGTGAAGTGATAAAAATTTATGTTTCCCTTCCTCACCCTTCCTTATCACCGTAACCTTCCTAACCTTCCTAACCTTGCTTATCAATTAGACTGATGTTAAATATATAATGTCCTTGCCACCCTAACCAACCTAACCAACCTAACCAACCTAACTAACCTAACTAACTTAACCAACCTAACCAACCTAACCAACCTAACTAACTTAACCAACCTAACCAACCTAACTAACTTAACCAACCTAACCAACCTAACTAACTTAACCATCCTAACTAACTTAACCATCCTAACATGCCAGCCTAACAACCTAAGTTCAGTAGCCTTTTTCCTTCCGAAGTTGTGCAAACAGCCTCTTTCCAGACTCTGGCTAGACTCAGTGTTTCATCAATCAATTCTTCTGGCTAGCGCCAGAACACTTGGCTAAACCATAGGACTTGGGGTGCGCAGCAGTCTCTGCAGGGCAGGAGATGCTGTGGATGCGCAACTTCCTGACCGAGCTGGGCTACCCGGTCAAGGACGCGCCATCAACGCTCTACATCGACAACAACTCGGCGCTGCAGGTGGCGAAGAACCCGGAGCATCACGGACGGATGAAGCACCTCGACCTCCGCTTCTACTGGCTGCGCGATGAGGTGCGGAAGGGCTCGGTGCGTCTTGTGCATCTGGACACGGTGGACATGCCTGCAGACATGATGACGAAGGCACTGGCGCGCAACAAGCTGCAGCACATGGTGGGGCTGACTGGATTGGTACGCTAGGCGTGCTGGATCAGGGGGGTGTGTTGGAAGGGGTGACCGAGCACGTCTCGCGTTATCCCTGGTTTTGGTACATCTTCGCGCTTTTCGGATCACGTGACCGTGTCTATCTCACATGACCCACCCGACTGTATAGTACACCGGCGAATGCCGAGACTCGTCGCTCCTAGAGCGGACACAACCAAGTCTCTATCACTGACTTGGTTGCTACCGCTCTAGGTGCGTAGCTACACGTTTAACTTGCTTGAATCTATCACTGACTTGGTTGCTACCGCTCTAGTCGACTTAGTTCTGCGCTGTGAACAGTTCCATCGAACCCTCATGAGCTGAGGGACGCTGCGTACCGGTGAGTTCCATGGCTGCACATGAGAGAAATGTCTCACCGTGTTCACAGAAGCTTTCTGGCCGGTCAAGGCCTGCCCTCATACGTGCCCCCGACGCGCATCGGCGCGTCATATGTGCCGCGGCAGCGCTCGGTGAACACACGATCTGCGGGGGTGCAGAACGTTGTGGGTGGGGTTACGCTATGGTGTCTTACACGCGATCCATCGCCGCTCGACATCATATATAGTGTGGCAGGCTCGACTGTTGTTCCCGAGGATGGAAGGTAAGCATGCTGGCTCTTGTATCATGGGTCACTGACTGATGCCTCATAGGATATATACGTTCGAGGAGCTCTTCCCCAACAACGACAACAACCTCGATTCGGATATGGCATCGAGCTCGTCAGGCAGCTCGCCCGTGCGCGGGAACCCGGCTGTCTGGGGCACCGTGTCAGCTGTCTCGACGACTCCTTGGGACGCCTCGCAGGAGTCGACTCTGAGCCTCGACGAGTAGACAATACGGCGCGCGCAAAGCGGTGTTGCAGGGAATCACATCGGTTGTATTTTGCAGTATATCTTGACTTTCGACATTAGCCCGTGTATCTTGTGTACTGTATCTGCTGCAGTCTTCATAGATTTACTCTTCACGTGGGCGCAATCTGGTGCGAGGACTCTGTTTGTGTTGGAGATAATCACGTGACCTCTGGTTGGTCTAATGATGTCCCAATACCCTAGTAACTATAGACCCGATAGCTCAGTGGTAGAGCGTCACTCCCGAGATGTGGAGGTCCTTGGTTCAAACCCAGGTCGAGTCACTTTGCTTTTCCCAACAGTTTGGCGTCAAGCAGATGGAACAGAATACAATGGATTGTCCCAAAGTGGAAGCGGTACAAGCACGTGCCGCGATCACGTCCGTCTTTGTTTACCGTCACGATGTCTGGGGCCGTTAATCCCGCATCTTCACCTCCTCCTTCTGGCCATGCCCGCGCGCCGTGCAAGAGACGATGTCAGCGTCTGGGACGACTTCGATTCCTCTGCGGACTACAACAACGCCCCCGACCTTGCTTACTCCGTGTCGGCTGACGGCGCGCGACTGAACTGTCGTGCATTCGACTATGTCCCTCCTCCTACCAAGAAATGGAAGATATGCGAGCTCGACGCACCTCACAGGACATGGAATCCGATGGAGACAGAGGGGGACGACACCTTCAACTTTCCCGAGTCGATGGACAACTGGGCACCAAATGTGCAGGTCTGTGACGAGCCATCGCGGAAAAGGACGTATGGAGTGCGTATCATGCTCTCTCTTGCTGCCTTAGCCAGCTCACCTTGTGCGACAGGATGATCCTATGAAGACGTGGCGCAAAGTCTCCCAGCAAGACTTCCTTGAGGAGATGATGTGGGGGGAAGGACTTCAATACGCTCATGACGATCCCCGGTGCACAACCTGCCAGGCAACATACTCTCCTTCAGCCTGCGCACCAGCGGCGTCCAGCGAGAATCCACCGCCTGCAGCAGGCGCGACAATAGGCGACAACGAAGATCCCCCGCTTCCACCTCTTGACCCACCCTCCCCTACATCTGTCTCGGAGATATTCTGCTGTTGGGAGTGTGGCGACTTCCTGCAGTGTCGGGAGTGCTGCGTTGAGCGACACAGGTCTATGCCGCTTCATGTCATACAGGTCTGTTCAGCTCAGTCATCGTAGATTGCGTCTGCCACTGACGTGCTTCCAGTCATGGACAGGCATCTACTGGAAGAAGACTACACTATCGAACATGGGCCTCGTCTATCAACTCAGCCACAGAGGCCTCTCATGTGTTTGTCCCGATGCTACCGTTCGGACTATGGTAGTCCTCGACAACGTCATCCATACTGTCCGCTACCAGTACTGCGCGTGTCGTGGACTACACTCCTTGAACGCTGTGCGGCAGCTGCTTTGTAATTGGTGGTATCCAGCTACAGTCACGGACCCGGAGACGTGCGTGACCTTTGCCGGGCTCGATACCTTTCGCCTAGCGGCTATGCATGCCAACGTCAACGTCAACAATTGGCTCAAAGCCATGGAGGAGCGGATGGACGCGCTCAAGCTCACAAAAGTTCCAATACGTTGGCATAAGAAATCGAAGGCCAGTCAGACTGACGTGCTTTTACAGGACCGACGCGCCGCCTTCCACCGAGTCTTCCGCCAGTACTTGTTTCTCCTTCGATCTAAGCGCTTCGGTCGCGGGAACGACTGCACCGGCCTCGGGGGCACGCCGCAAGGTGGACTGGCATGGCGCTGCTGGGCCTGCCCTCGAGAAGGAGTCAATCTACCCGCCAGGTGGAAAGACGTTGATGAGAGTGAAGTGTATGTGAAGTTTTGCCTTGTTTATATGTCGCTTACCATATTCTTATAGATTTCTGTATCGCCCGACTCTCGCCTTCGATGCGAACTTTCGTCTGAAGAATCTCGTTCGGCAGAACGAGCGCCATGATCCCAAGCTCGGCGACAGTCAAGGCTACTTTGTGAAGAAGAAAGAGTATGAAGATCACGTTGCGAGCTACGTGAACGAGGTCGACGTGAGTCCGTTTCTCGACGGCACCAGTTTGTATCTGACGATTATCACAGATCAGCACATGCATCGCATTTCAAGCGCTTGTCGAGAAGGACACGAAGGCAACAACTGGCCTGCGCGTGTCGGGCGTCGGTGGCGCGATTTGTGCACACCACGAGCTTGTACAACCTCACGGACTAGCCGACTTACAGAAAGGCGAACGGTACGTCTTCTATTACGCGCGCATATCGACGCAACTGACGCTTTCTATCAGCTACTGTGTTATGGACTACATCCTGCTATCCGTCATCGCCATCCTTCAATACGCGGCCTTGACGGTGTCCTACGACATTGGCTGCCAGTATATGATAAACTTCTTCGCGCGCATGAAGAAGGTGCCTACAGTACTGCAACAGGCCAAGAAGGATCTGGATATTGTCTTCAGACTGCCGGTGTGGCATGGTGGCATTCACGAGGAGATCTGCCGCACGTGCAACTCGTTGAAGTATCACGACGGCGTCGGTCGGACGGATGGCGAGGCCATTGAACGGATCTGGTCGTTGCTCAACCCCTTCGCGTGGGCTACAAAGTACATGGGCGCCGGCGCGCGCCATGACTGGTTGGGGTTGATAACATCAACTTTCGGAAAATTGGTTACATTAGGTGAGTCTCGCGTGTCCTGACTCCTACGTTACACGTCGATAGAAGCTAATCGCGTCGTGCAGTGTACCTGTTGGCTCGTCGCTACATTGTCGCCACGGATAAACTCAAGATCCAGGCTGAGTCCTTCCGTTCGATATGCAAGGCCATCGAACCACATGTCCTGCTGCGCTGGAAGACGGACATTGTTGCTTGGAAGAAGGACTGGTCGCTGCCCTGTCCATACACGGCACCTCAGATAGGTAAGTCATCTTGTTTGGGCGGCGACTGTAGAGCTGACAATATATCAGAGGGCTTATCTGAGGCGGAGGTCCGGCGCGCGTTGGACAGAGAAGAGCTAGAGGAGATCAAGGAGGTACGGGCAGGCATTCAAGGAACGTCGCAGACCGCGTTTCTGGTGGCGGGAATGCGACTCGAATGCGCGCAGTAAGTGGTTTTCTGTACGGTACAGGCCAGAACACTGACTATTTGCTGTAGACGGCGAATCATTGCCGACCTTGCGGGCCGCGCCGTACTGCCCATGAACGTCGAGGGCTTGATCAATGACCGCCGGCGCTCGCTGTTGGATAAACTCAAGCTCTTCAACAATCTTCTGAAGTCCCACATCCCCGGCGCGCCGTCTCTGACGCAGCAAGGCGTTGCTGACAGAGCTATCGACCCCGAACACCTGCAGGTCACCATGCCGTCTTCCTTTGAGTCGGACATACGGCGCATGTCATGTGGCAAGGGCCTTCCGGAAAAGGAGCTTCAACTACGCCGGGCGGCAGCGCGCGACACCATTCAAACACTGCGCAAGCACCTTATGCAGTACAGTAGCTTACCCCTTAACGAAACATGACCCCCCAACGAAACACGGGCTTCGCACACAGTGTATCTTTCTTAAAAATTCTGGAAAATTGAGTGTCGGTATATGGCATCTACAGACACCTACCTACAAGATATGGTGTCCATCGGGTCAGCAGAATCCGCTCGGTGGCGCGAAGAAGGCGGGAAGTCGCGCTGGCAGCGAGGGTCAAAATTTCCACATATATAATCCATTTGTGCCCAACGCAGATGTGTCACAACACCTCTATAGTTATCTGAATGTGTCCAGCCGAGGTATTCCGAGCACATTCCGAGGCAACAGGCGCGTCCACAACGCATTGAATGTCGCCTCGCCGGTATTTCGGCCCGGATGTTTCGTTGAGGGGTACGTCGGCTTTACCCGCCTTCTACTTGACCCCCGTCGACGGACACCTTGCAGTCGCCCGTTCCGCTTGAAAATATTCACGACAGTACTTTCAAGCACCTAGAATGCAGCTATCAACTTATCGAGATCAAAAACATACAGCCCGCCAGGAAAACTGGCAGATTACTTTTTCTGTTTCGCTAATGGGTAAGATACTGTACCCCTATAGTAATACATACTGGCCACTATCGGGGGTCGTGTTGCAACACATACGATAATGTTGTCGGGGCCGGCAAACCCCGAAAAGGGCTCGCGGCGGTCTCCCGGGCGTTCGGGCACGTGCCTAGCGGTGGCACGCGTGCTCGCCTAATTGGGCGGCGGGCTCGCGTCGCGTGCGCGGCTCGCTCGCGCGCTCGCCGGGCGCGATTGATGGCGCTTCCAAAACGGGAAGGGCGGGCGATCGGCGCCCGCGCAGGAGCGCGCGCGCGCCACCGCTCCTACCGGCAACCCTCCCGTTGCTCCTAGGCTACACAGAATACGTATATTATACAATATTTATGCTAAATAACCAAGTAAGGGTGGGGGGAGGGTGAAATGATGCGAAAAAGCGCGCAAATGCGCTGCGACAATTGTCACCAGGTTGGGAAGGAGGGCGGGGAGCGGTGGGGGTCACGCCATATGAGCAACGAGCCGGGGGAAGGGCTTGACGGGGGAGGAGGGCGTGATGCGGCGGGCGCGCATGGGCGGCGTGGGCGGTATGGACGGCGGGGGGCGCCGAGACGCGCGTCCGCATGGACGGGCGTCGTCGTCCCACTCGTACGATGTGCGGAGGGGACGAGCGGGGCGCCACAGGCGCAGTGGGGTGGGAGGGCGGGTGGCGGGGATGCGGCGCGGGTGACGTCTGTGGCCTTCCCTGCGGTCTGGCTTGGCTCCAAGGGGCGCTCACAGCGCCGTACGCGCAGTGAGAGCGTCCCCCAAACCCTCAAGGCCCACTGAGAGGCCCGGAGCGCTGACCAAGAGCTGCACCGCAAAGTCCCAGTGCGGTGAGTCCTTGAGCGGTTTGGCTCTTGGTCAGGGGTGCGCTCGGCGCTAAGGAGGGGGGGGGGAGGAAGCCGGACGGCTCGCAAACGGTCACCGGGTGCGTACGTTGCAGGTCGGCCCCTTGTTGATGACTGGAGGCAAGGCGTGAGGGGGCGATCGCTTGCGCGAAAACCACTTTGCGCGCTCACGCCCGTCGTCGCCGCAGTCTATAGTATATTTCTGTCAGTATAAATACTCATACAGGGCGTAGTTACGCACCTGTGGCGTGTCTCTACGCGCTTGCCCCTCCCCGCGGCGTCATCCGCCTCGGGCGGCTCGTTGTGCCACGATCCACCGCTGAAAATTTGTGTTCTTGCGGTTTTTGAGGTTCGCGGGGTCGGACGAAAGGAAGGGGGAAGGGAGGGGGCAGCGGCGTGGTTGACATTGTGGTGGTAGAAGGTTGAGAGGCGCCGATTGCAGACGCGCGGCAGCTTGGACCGGAGAGCCGACCCTCGCCGCCGTCGCGCGCAACAACCGCGGCGGAATTTTTGAAGCGTCGGGAAGCAGTTTCAACGACGGGGGCGTCTAGATCACTGTTGATAGTCTTAGATTCTGAAAAAATCGTGAAATTTTCGTTCGAAAACAGCCTGATATCATCTCTGAACTGTGAACTAAACATGGTCATATTCTACTTGTGCATAAGGGTTGAGGGAGATCATCCTGAGCCAGTGTCTGGAGGCCTCATTACAGTCAAGCTTGAAGCTTGTATGGGTACCCTTACTGTACCTCCCAAAGGTGCTTTGAGTCCTTGATAAGGCCTAGATCTATTGGATAGAACTGATCACTGTTTTTTGCAGGTGAGCATTCAGCTGCTCATGGCTATTGCAGCATATTCTGACTGTGGGACTCTCACAGACAGCTTACTTTCTTATAGTATATAGCCAGAAAGGTATATACATCAAATATCAGGACGATCCAAGCGCGCGATCCGCAAGAATCGTGATGTGTCTCGCCGCCAATGCGCTCGAAATGAGCGCGTTCGTGACGTAACGTAACGCGAACCTCTCTACTCTCGCCGCCATTCGCGATGCGCTGGCCGCTGCACAGGGCCCGATGGGCGGGATACTTCAAGGATGGGGTGCGGGGACTCTGGGGAGTCCCTCAAAGGTGCGTAGTTATTGATTATGTGTATAAATCATCGCTTACATGATATCTAGAATGGCTGCAGCGCGTGCGAGCGTGCTCGCACGCGCTGCGGCCATTGACATGCACCCACACAGCTTCCAAGCGCCGTGGCGCGTCACTCTACACCGTAGGATGCCACCCCCCGCCCCCCGCACCATTCATACTAGGTGCTCGCCCAGCGCATTGCGGAGCAGGAATGCGCAGGCCGCCTGTGCCATCCCCCACCCCTCGCCACACCTCCGAACCGGCGTGATAAGCGTGCCACTACGCGCGGTACGCGGTAGGGGTGCCGGCGCGCTATGCAAGCGGCCGCGCTTGGCTCGGTCAGCCACCCAGCAGGCACGCGCGCGCGCACCGTGTCCCTCCCCTCCTCGCCCTCCACCCCGCCTCCGCCTTTCACTACACCCCCCCTGCGCGGTGTGCGCATCCCACAACGTCCCAGGCATGACAAAACGTCCAACACCGTCGCTATGGCCCAGCCGCGCCTACACTGCCCCCGCCCGCCGCACCCGCGCATTCCCCGATCAACGCGCCTTGCCCTTGGGCGCGGTGGGCACGTTATTCAATAACCCCACACGTCCCCAATGCGCCCCTTGCCCTTCGATATCCCATAGCGGCAGCCCACGCTCGGTGCGCGCGGCGGCGAGGGCCGGCGAAAATTTTCGTCGCGAGTTTCGCCCATTTTCCTCATTTATTCACCCCCTCACACACATATTTAGTTAATATATATTATGTTCTACCTAATATACATGTTCTGTGCGACCCAGGAGCGGAGGGAGGGCTGCCACCAGCAGCGGCGGCGCGCGCGCGCGCCTGCGCGGGCGCCGATCGCCCGCCCTTCCCGTTTTGGAAGCGCCATCAATCGCGCCCGGCGAGCGCGCGAGCGAGCCGCGCACGCGACGCGAGCCCGCCGCCCGATTAGGCGAGCACACGTGCCACCGCTAGGCACGTGCCCGAACGCCCGGGAGACCGCCGCGAGCCCTTTTCGGGGTTTGCCGGCCCCGACGACCTTATCGTATGTGTTGCAACACGACCCCTGATAGTGGCCGGTATGTATTACTATAGAGGTACAACATCAGCTGGCGCAAGAAGCAACATGCAAAGCAGTACTACATCGAGTATCGGAACAAGACATTAACGGGACAGAAGCAGAACACCCGTGCGCGTACCATGCTCGCAACCTTGCAAGAAAGCATAGACTTCGATGCGGAGGCGTACCGCGCCCACCGCGCGGCTATCCTCAAGCTACGCAACTGCGACGACGACCCCGACTTTCTGAAGTTACTCGCCAAGGACCTGCAGTTGGAGGGCGAGCTAATGGACTCTGACGATGACACGGCACGCAAATTGGCTGCGGCCGGGCGTCAACGTGCGTGGCACATCCACGTTTCTACCAGCAAGCATACAATGTTGTGGATATGGACCACCAATGGTGTCTATTCCGGCAACGCTTCAGTGGACAAGGATGACGTTGACAAGAGTAAGTGCCGATGGAACTTATGTGGCACACTTTTACTAATGGACGGGCAGCTATTCAACACCTCTGGGCAAAGGCTATGGCACGCAAGGACCGCTGGGTCGAGGAAGCTGAGCTTCTACGCGAAGACATGCGTCGCTGTCTGCGCAGTCTCGAAGTGGAGGCGGATGTATGGCTTCGTTGTGCCGATGTTGACCTGGGTCACGGCCCAGCCTATCATTCGAGCACCCGTGCATACGCATTGAAGCACCACACAATGTGGCTCCAACTGCGTGACCATTTCTGCAACGTTTGGAACAGCCCTATGGGCAAGACGAGGTGGCACATCTTCGAACGATGGCAGGAGCTGAATGACAACGCCAACGTGTGGCTCGCAGAGTCGCAGGCATTACTCGGCTTCGAGGACACCGCTGACAAGGGCAAAGACACGCCCACACCCGCGGAGCTGCCTGGCGTTGCCTCGGTCTGAACGCCCGACACGGTCCGGCGCGCAGGAACGACAACGGGAGTGCGGATGGAGCGATACTGGGAGTGCGGATGGAGCGATACCGGGAGCGCGAGATTGATATGGGTGACAATACGTACAACAACACGATCAGCACCTCGGCGACAACGTGCGCGGCGCGCAAGCAAGCAAGAGCATCGACCAGCTGAACGATATCGGTATAGCGAGCGCGTAGATGGCCCCTGCGCCGGGCACCTACCTCTCGCCATGGGCGAACCGCTTTGAGTTCTCACCGCACCGGGAATTCGCGGGTAGCCTTTGGTGGGAGATGGTGTCTGGTGTGTGGATCTACTGCACGCAAGCTACTGATGCAAGAGCGAAGCGCGGGGCGTGGGAGGAGCAATGCCGGGAGCGCGAAGGAAGCCAGCAGGGGTCGTGCGAGCTGCCGCCATACGAGCTGCCGCTGTACGAGCTGCCGCCGTACCAGCTTCCGCCTGAGTCCAGGAGCGTGACGAGTGCCGCCAAGAGCTGCATGAGCCGCTGGTTTAGCAAGAGCGAGCTGAGCACCTGTGGCCGTAAGGTCTTTGCAAAGACCATGGACAAGTGTCTGACAGGTAGTTGAAAAGTCCTCGTATCACTTATATACACTGCCACAGCCTTCCGGGGCCCTCCCGGCAGGGGCTCCGGGCTCGGGGGGCATCCCGAGCGCACCGCCCGATTAGGCAGGGGCCCGCGGGCTGCTCGCCCAGCGTGCCCGGCTCGCTCCCGCCCGCACGCGGCCTCGACCGCCTTCCCGTTCGGGCGTGGCGGTCGATCAGCGTGCTCGGAGGCGTTGTACGCGGTTGCGCGCCGCCGTCGCTGCTCTGCCGCTCGTCGGTTGTCAAGACAATATAATTGAGATATATGTACTATATGTATGTAATGGCAATGTGGGGGGTTATACACGAGAAAAACGCGCAGAAGCGTGACGAAAAATTTTCGCCAGCGCGCTGCGCGTGCACTAGGCAGGCGCTGGAACGTGTGTCCGGGCGTGCGGATGGTATGTAGACGGAGGGGGTGTGGACGGTTGTATTTACGGGCCAGGGAGGTCGTTGGGCTGTGGTGTGGCTCCAGGGTGCGTACGCGCACGCATGCCCCGAATACCCAGCGCCCTTGCGTCCGCCCCTGCGCCCGCGCAACGCAAGACACGTTTACAGCGCGCCTGTCGCTTGCGGGTTACGCAGCGAAGCTAGCTCGTGTGCGGGAGGCGGCACGAGAAGCGGTGCAGGAGGGAGGAGGGGGGTAGAAGGATGTGGATGTGTCGTGGGTATTGCTAGAGCCGCGGATGGCTGACGCGGGTTGTGTGCGCGTGTTCGAGTGCCGGTAAAGCGCCTCTCGCATGCATGTTGGCCGAGGGGAAAGCCGTGAATTCCCGGTGCAATGGGTACTCGAGCGGCTTTCCCCCGACGCGGGTATGTGCGTGCGAGGATAGTGGAGGGGAGGGGGGGGGTCGATCTTGGTACGTTGCTGGTTTTACGTGGGTGAGAGCACGCCCAAAGCGCGTCGTGCGTCACCTGTGGCGGTAGACCCTTTGCAAAGGATCCAAGTAATTGCTTGGCGGTCAGTTGCAAATCTAGCGAACCTCTTATTTGCACAGCCACATCCCCCTCCCGGGCCTTCCGGTAGGGGTCCCGGGCTCCGGGGTCGTGCCGAGCTGTGCGCGCGTGCTCGCCTTATTAGGCAGCGCGCGGCGGGCGGCTCGCGTCGCGTGCCCGGCTCGCCCTCGCGGCTGTTGGGCGCGATTGATGGCCCTTCCCGAACAGGAAGGGCGGTCGATCAGCACTCGCGCAGGTGCGCGCGCCGCCGCCGCCGCCGCCGGCGTCGGGGCCTCTCATCGCTCGGGGGCTTAGGGCACAATGTATATATATTTAGAGATAAATACTTATGTACGTAGGGTGGGCGAACAGGGGAAAAATGCACAAAAAGGCGTAGAAAAAGCCGCGCGCTACGCGTCGCGCCCGCGTCGCGGACGCAGGGCGAGCGAGGGTGGGCGAGAGTGTAGGGGTATGTAAGAGGAGGAGGGGAGGGCAGTGGACCGGCCTCAAAGCGCGCTTGCCGTTGCTGTGCATTGCGAGCGCGAGCGAGCGCGCGCGCGCTACGCATGCGCGTACACGTCCAGCGTGCACGCGCCGCCGTCTTCGACGCGTTTTTCGACGCGTCGTGGCGGCGAAATGCACCACAAGACGGCGACAGCGCTCGTAGAGCTGCTGTCACGCCTGCGCATGCAGCAGCGCGGGGGGGGGGGAGGATAGGTGCGCGCTGGCGCGTGACGCAATGCGTGGGGTGTGGCGTGGGGTGTCTCCGGCGACGCAGTGACCACGGCTGAGGTAGGTGGGGTGTCGAAAAGCCCTATAGACGCATCCCCAGCCAAGAGCAGAGCACCGGAAGTCCCGGTGCAATGAGTCCTCAACGGGCTCTGCTCTTGGTGGGTGGGACGCGTGAGGGACATGGGGATTGGGTATGAGGGGTGTGGGATGGCTTGAGGTAGCGACGAACGGACGCCTGCCGCGCGAAACGCGTGTCAGGCGAGCCGCTCGCCGATCTGTGTGGGTGGCGGGGCGAGGAGCGCGGGCCGCTATGTTTCGCGCAATGGCCGCGCTGCTCGCCGTCTCGTTTGCTGAACCACCTGCTACAGTATCATAGAATAAATTTATCAGTAAAGGCGGCGTTTGCAGGGCGTAGTGACGCACCTGCAGCGCCGTCTCGCGCGCGCTCGCCTCCAACGTCATCCGCGCCATTGGGCGCGTTGTCGCGTACCGATCCACGGAATAGGCTTTAAAGCCTTTGTCTTGAGGCGCGCGGAATCGAATATAAAGGCGGGGGGATGGAACGGGCAACCGGGTGGCCGGTGTCATCGTGGTTGAGAGCTGAGAGGCGCTGATCGCTCGTGGTCGGCGAGTCGGACCGGCAAGCCGGGCGTCGCCGCGGACGCGCGCCTCGACGGCGGCGCCATTTCGGAATCGTCTCCAAGCAAATTTGAGCCCCGGAGCGCCTACAGTACACCTATCAGCTTTGTTTACAGCAAAGAACGAAAGAAATCCATAGAAAACTGACCTGATATGACCTCAAAGTTCTTGAGGAGAAGGCTTCATATTCCACTGCTTCACAAGCTACTGGGTAGACCGTTCTGAGCTCCCATCTTGGGGCCTCAGTACAGTCAAAGCTGGAGCATAGTCAGACATAGTCACAGTGTAGGATACAGGTACTTAGAGGCTCTCAGGTAGCTCGAATAAATCAGATGAAGGTGATCAGTAGTCTGGCAGAGTGAGCATTGAGCAATGCAATGCTATACAGCTATGTTCCTTGTATAAGGGCTACACAGTGAGTTATACTATATTAACTACATCTTATATTACGCTGGAATACAAGGTTTGAGAGCGATCGTAAGGCGCGATGGGTCGCAATCGCGTTACGACTCGCCGCAAACGCGCTCGAAATGAGCGCGTTCGTGACGTGACGTAACGCGTCGACCTTTGCTCTCGCCACCATCCGCGCCGTGTCGCCCGCTCAAGAGCGGGTCGATGGGCAGGAACTTTTCGATACAGGGGCGCGGGGGACTCTGGGGAGTCCCCCTCAGGTGCGTGCACTATAATATGCACCTAGTCGAGTACTAACAACATACTCAGAATGGCTGCAGAGCGCTGGTCGCTCTGCAGCCATTTCTCCTTGTGCTCCCAACTACACGGACATCCAGGACAGCGCCTCCAAGCCCCTGGACCCCCCCTTGCGGCTGCATGCAACGCAGCGCGCTCGCTGACCCCCGCCGTCACCCTCCCCCACACGCACCTAGGGCATCACCCCGCCCACGTCCCCGCCGCGCCCTATACCGACATGTGCCCCCGTGTCCTCCGAGTAGGCGTATGACGCTACGCGCGACGCGTCGGCCGCGTTGGCGCGCGTGCGCGGGAAGCAGGAGGTGGGGACGCGAGCGCGCGCCATGCGGCTACCCGCACCACCGCCTCCGCCGGCGTTCTGCGCTGTGCCGTGCCCATTCGCTGCACGGGCGCCTTCATAGGCGTCCCCGCACGCAGACGCTGGCGTGCGTATGCGCGTGCACGCCGCCCACGTCCCCCCGCTCCCGCCTTCGCCTGTCACGCCGACGCGATCGCCCCCCGCGCCACCTACCCCAAACGCGACGAGCCCTTCCCTGGGCTCGTCCGCTATCATTCTTTACATCCCCCATCGCCATACAGACACCCCGGGCCTGCGTGGTCACCCGCGTGTCCGGCGTGCGCACGACGAGTGCCGGCGAAAATTTTCGCCGCGCTTTGGGCGCTTTTTCCACCTATTATATCCATTTACATACATATTATACATTCACATATTATACACTTGATATACACCAGCCCCAGAGCGACGAGAGGCGACGACGCCGGCGGCGGCGGCGGCGCGCGCACCTGCGCGAATGCTGATCGACCGCCCTTCCTGTTCGGGAAGGGCCATCAATCGCGCCCAACAGCCGCGAGGGCGAGCCGGGCACGCGACGCGAGCCGCCCGCCGCGCGCTGCCTAATAAGGCGAGCACGCGCGCACAGCTCGGCACGACCCCGGAGCCCGGGACCCCTACCGGAAGGCCCGGGAGGGGGATGTGGCTGTGCAAATAAGAGGTTCGCTAGATTTGCAACTGACCGCCAAGCAATTACCTGGGTCCTTTGCAAAGGTCCTACGGACACAGCTGCGTGCGTTAGGGATGCGCCGACTGCGCAGGCGAGGTGGGGCATCGGTGGGCGTTCACGCTGACGCTTGCGCGCGCGTCCTTGTTCCTAGCCGTGAAGCGTATGTTGATCGCGTACTGAAGATTTGTCAGCGAGAACGGCACACGCGCTGGGCCGTCCACACGCACCTGCAGCACGGGAGCAGGCGCGCAGCCCGCCTCCCGCACCCCTAATCCAATGCGCGTATTTTCGCGCGCTGCAGCGCCAAACATCGTGTTTGCGTATATTTTGGCCTTCTAGTACGTTGCGTGAGGAAGCGAGGACGGGCGGGGGCGGCTGGGCGGTCGTGGTGGTCGTGGTTGAGGAAGGGAGGGCCTTGATCGCGCGGGTTCGGTGTCCCGGTCCGGTATCCGATGTTCGCCGCCAACGCGCTCGACGACCACGGCGACGTCTCGGACACATTCCGGCGCGGATTTGAAGCCAGGAGCCAATAGAATACATATGATAGTCTAGATTTACGAAGAGAAAACAGGAATAGGACCCAAAATGATGATATTATACACTGAAAGTTCTGCTGCAGCTTTCACCAGATTTCACTCTTTCATAAGGTGTAGACCTGGCCATTCTGAGCTCTCTTTTGCTAGCTCAGCTACAGTCAAAGTTGGGGCATAGTCTAATGGCATTACTGTACCCTCTCCAGGTAAATTCAGAGCCTCAAATCTCTCAGATGAAATAGATTAAGCTGAACAGTCAATGAGGGAAGAGATCTTTGAGTGATATGCTGCTATTCCAGTATGTTGCTGACCTCAAGGCTTAACAGTGACAGAATATCATGATTTATTACATAGAATAGCGTAGATCTACAAAGAATCGTGCTCATCTGAGGCCTGGGTGCGCGGGAATCGCGCTGCGTCTCATCTCGAACGCGCTCGAAATGAGCGCGTTCGTGACGTGACGTAACGCGCTTCGCTCTCATCTCGCCACCATTTGCGACGCGCCCGCCGCCTCAACAGCGGCTCGATGGGCAGCGGGCCTTCAGTATAGGGGCGGGGGGACTCTGGGGAGTCCCCTCCAGGTGTGTTCTTATTTCAGCAGTCCGATGTATGCTAATAACAAACCAGGGAAGCAGCTGCCGAGCACCTCTCGCGCTCTGCAGCTGCTCACGCCGACGTGCGTCGCTCCCGCGCAACAGCAGCCCCTTTCGGCAGGTCTCAAAAGACCTTTTCAGCGCGTACGCCCAGTCGCGCCCCCCATCGCCCGCGAACCCTCCCCTCACCCGTCTTGTAGGCTGGCACTCGCCCACCTCTTGACGCCTCCCTGCCGGCCGCGCTACATTCTAGCGATATTGGGGCGGGTAGCGGATGGCTACGCGATGCCAGGCAATGATGCCGGGGCCCTCTGCAAGCGACAGCATGCAACGCGATCGGGTGCCCAACAGCACCCGCGCCGCACGTCACCACCACCCTCCACCCTCCCCATGCCTCACCGGTCGGCGTACGCTCCGCTGCGCGACAGGCTGTCAGTCTCGGAGGCCGAGAACGCCGCTCGCCAGCCCCGCGTCATTGCGACCTGCCCGAGTGCCCGCCGCGTCCTCCCGCGCCGCGCCCGCCTCCTGCGCGGCCCGTCCTCCATGCCGCGCTCCCCAACGATGGGATTGTATTCAAAGACCCCCACCCATCCCCCATCCCCTTATACGTACATATACACTGACCTGGCCCCCGCCACTCAACAAGCGCGCGATGCGCCGGCAAAATTTTACGCCGCGTTTCACGTACTTCTCTCGTGTGTATTCTCGCATTTATATATTCAAAATATACATCTTTTATAGCATATACAAACTATGAGTGACGAAGGGAGGGGCAGCGGCAGTGGCAGCGCGAGCGCGCGCGATGCCCCCGAGCACGCCGATTGACCGCCGCGCCCATGCCCCCCGAGCCCGGAGCCAGTGCCGGTGGGCCGCCGGGGGGCTGTGGCTGTGTGGGTAAGTGATCCGAGGACTTTTCAACTACGTGATGGACAACTGTCCGGGGTCTTTGCAAATACCTTACCGCCTCAGCTGAGCTGAGGGCCGCAGGAGCAGCGTTGCCGGGAGCGCGAGGGAACGCCGGCAGGAGCCGCACGCGCTGCCGCAGCTGACACTCGAGTTGCCACCTGAGAGTCCAGGAGCATGACGAGAGCTGCCAGGAGGTGGAGGGCGGTCTGCCAGCAGCGAGGAGCTGAGGGGCGCGACGTGCCGCGCGGGCAGTGAGCCGAAGCCCCTATATTTTGCAAAGTGCAACAGGCTACAGCCTGGCCAGCCAAATGCTTTGGCCTGGGTACAGCCTACCACTGGGTAGCGGCCTCCTCTGCCCTTGTTGGCTAGGGCTTAAAATGGAGAATTACTGGGTAAAAACACACAAATATAGGGATAAATTGCGTTGTATTCTAGGAAAGCAAAAATGGTGATCTGTGAATAATGCTCCGTATTCCGCTCGTCTTGCAACATACCCGTTTGGGCCGTCGCCGCCACCGCCGACGCCACGTGCCCCTCGAGCTCGCCACCGCCGCCACGTGCCTGTCTCATCGTCGCTCTGCCGCCGCCGCCCCTCATGCCTCCGATCGGGCTCGCTCGCTGCCGCCGTTCCGCGCTCCCTCGCCCACGCTGGCCGTTTTACACCACGCTGTGTATACGACGCTTACGATGCGCACGACATGTCGCCGACGACGCCGACGACGCCGGCCTGCTCAGCAGCGAAAATTTCCGATCGCGTTCAGCGACGACAAAATTTCGATCGCTCGCGACTGTCCCTTTGCCACGCTTCCATGGAATATGGGCACGGCGCCCTCCCGCCCTCGACACCCTCATTGCCCAGCACCACCCTTGCCCCTCATTCCTGTGCCCGCAATGCCGCGCTTGCCCGATCCCGCCGCAGTCCCTCCTTCCGCGCTTTGCCGCCCGCTCACGCTCGCGGCCTTACCCGCGCTCCACGCCTCATTGCCCCCGCCCCGCTTTGCGCCCTCCGCGTCCTCACAATTCTCGCTGCCCCTCGCGTCGCCGCTCCTTCATCTGTGCTGGCCCGATCCAGCCCGATCGCACCGCACCCTTCCGCTCCTCGCGCTCGCCGGTAACCCGACCGCCCCTCGCCACCGCTGCCCCTCCTCCTCCCGCGCTCGCTGCCGTCATTATCCCTCGCTCCAGCGCCCTCGACACTTTTCCATTCTCACCGCCCTTTCTCTCGCGCGCGCCCGATCACGCTGCGCCAGCGCCACCGCTGCTCTCCCGCGCTTGCTGCCCTCCCGCGCTCGTCACTCGCACCCCCTCGACCCTCCTCCTTGCGCCCTCAAGCCCTCACTGTTCGTACCACCCCTTTATCTGGGATTGGGCTTTATACTTCTGTATACGTAGTTTCATGTGCAATGAATTGAATTCCAATACACGGCCCAGGGCATGATTTACGAGAGATACACCCTCACTGGTATCAAGAGCATGTTCTCCATAACCTCCCCTCTACTGTCTCTCGCTCGCCGCGTCCCTGCATGCTGCAGAGCGAGGTTGGCACGCCGCTGTGTGAGCTCAATATCATTCAATGGATTTTGTATGCTATATGAGCTCCATTCTTCACAATTCTTCGTATACAGTGCTAGGAGAGTGTCTGCTGCAGAATGGATAACAAGTCTATACATTATATCCTTTGTTCGTGTCGCAGGCGGCCTTGTCGCTGCTCGGGATGCTACAATCAGTGTCGCGCGGAAGATCGGACCGAACTCCGAAGGGCGCTTGTCGTCGAGCTCGGCGTCACCCGCAGGTCGAAGGAGGCCAAAGAAAGCCCGCAGAGTACCCGGACATAGAAAAGGGGTAATCACTGTAGGGATATATGTCCTCAAATCTGCTTTCAGGTCTCTCAGGTACTCACAATTGACATGGATTATGAATAACGTCGAGATTCAACTTGAGTTGCACTCAAGGAATCGTTGTGCACTCGAGGTTCGTTTGAGGTTCATGTGAGCTTGAAGGCGAAACAGTCAAAGTTAATATATAATTGTACATGATAGTAGTACACTTTCCAAGTAGTTTGGAGGCCCGTACCACACAGGAACATGTACAGATGAGTTGAAAGGTGCTCAAAGTGGTGGATTACCGCGAAACCGGTGGTCCGGCAAGCATGTCAGAATACGGGGGGCAATACAGTCAAAGCAGGAACATATCATTATATGTATTCTGAGTGCTATACTACGCTACCGAGCCTTGCCGGCGAGTACACGCAGTGCAGGGCTCCGTCGACCTTCGCGCCACCGCACGCCCAACAGGCGCACGAGTGATGTTACGTCACGGCTCGTACCTTCCCTTTCACCACCATCGCCCGCCGCCGATATCTCTTGCCGGCCGTCTCTCCTCATTGGTTGCTGACCAGTCGCCTTAGCAGGAGCTTTCAGGATGCCATAGAAGGCCAGGTGCGTCCCTATATGTCTGCATCAATGCGTGGGACTGAAAATTTTCTGCCGCCGTGTTTGTTTTCGAACAACGCGCATCCGCGCGCCCCTCAAGACCAGCGAGCGAGTCTTACCGCCTCCCTCCCCCGCCATTAGCTCTCCACCACCAAGGGTCATTCGCGTCCACTTTCTTCTGGCATCCAACGCCTCGTCTTCCCACGCCCGCCGTCTACCGCCCTCCACCGTCTACCGCCCTCCACCGTCTCCCGCCCTCCACCATCCATCGTCCGCCGCCGGCCGTCGTCACTGTCCCTCACCCCGCCGGTTGTGCCTCACCGTGGCGTGAGGCGAGCGGTTGCCGACGAGCGCGGGAGCGACAGGCACGGGCGTAGGGCTGGGCATGAGCGTGGGGGCTGTACGCCCGTGCGCCCAGAGAGGCGAGCAGGTCGAGAGCGGTATGCAAGCTCGAGCGCGGCGAGCACAGACTCTAGCAGCGCAGGGCGGGGGAGGTGCACGACGGTAGCGGCACGGGAGGGGGAGCGGCAAGAACGGCGAGCGGCGCGGGAGGGGCGGCGAGCGACGCAGGAGGGCAGTGAGCGGCGCGGGAGGATCAGGCAGCAAGAGGCGCGGGTGGTCGAGGCGAAAGCGAGCGCCGCGGGAGCGGTAGCGAGCAGCGTAGGGCGTGCGGCGCACGTAGGTGCGCACGCTCGATCGTGCCCGACGTGCACACCGACACCCCGGCGATGGTGCGGTTTGCGAGCGGGAGCCGGCAGGAGCAGCGGCAGGGTCAGGCAGCGAGCAGCGCGGGGTGGTCGAGGCGGAAGCGAGTAGCGCGAGAGCGGTAGCGAGCAGCGCAGGGTGCGCACGCTCGATTGTGCCCGACGTGCACCCCGCAGCCCTGTTGATTGCCGACGGTGCGGTTTGCGAGCGGCAGCCGGCGGGGGCAGCGGCGGCGAGGGGGCGGGAGCGCGAGTGGGGGCGGGAGCGCGGGCGGGAGCGCGGGCGGGGGCGGGAGCGGGAGCGCGGGCGGGAGCGGGAGCGTGGGTGGGAGCGAGGGCGGGAGTGTGGGTGGGAGCGAGGGTGGGAGCGAGGGCGGGAGCGAGGGCAGGAGCGAGGGAGGCACGGGCAACACGGGCGGGAGCACGTGGGCGCATCAGCAGCAGCGTGGGCGCATCAGCAGCAGCGCGGCAGCAGCCGGGCGCATCAGCAGCGGCGGCGAGTACGGGCGGAGCGGCGGCGGCGGCGAGGACGGGGCCGATGAGGACGGCGGCGCGAGCGGGGCCGATGAGGGTGGGGCACGTGCGTGCCGACTTGCCCCAGGATATACCGAGCTGTATCTTACTACCTATGTTTTTTTTTAGGCTAGATACCAATGGAACATGTTATTTGAGGAATAAACACAGTTCTATCATCCATATATAGCCCTAGTAACTCTGGCTTGAGATGAAGCCTGTACTGCCCTAGAGCACTAGTTTGAGGTGCCTACCCTGTGGCAGGCTAGACCCAGGCAGAAGGCTTTAATTCCCCAGGGTGGAGCCTGGGCACTTCGCTAAACGATACAACCTGGGGTGGCACCCAACGATGTGTGGGATTCCCATAATCCGTGGCTGTAACCAGCGAAACAGTTTGATCCAACCATGGACTTAACCAGGGCTTGGTTATGCTCCCTAGGCTACCCAAGCCTAGTTTTGGCTTAGAGGTAGGCTTTATGTCAACAAGCCAATTCAGGCCCATTTAAGCAGGTTTCAAGGCAGGGAGGTGCCTATCTTGATGGCTAGACCAGTATATACAAGTATTAAATGTATTGGGATCAAATCCGGCCTTTGCCGCGCAGTTTTGAGCCACGCGACGTCCCAAAACTGCTTACGGGCCGCTCTGCTCGCTACTGCCCCACCCCGAGCCCTGCCTGTCATATTTGTCAAACTCAGCTTGATATAACCAGCGAATGCCTTTGCTCTCATCATGAATCTAACCAGTGCTTGGCTGTTCACCTCTCCCTGATATTTCGAATGGGATATTGGTTAGGGCACCCTGCAGGCTGATAATTAGGTGAATATGCCTGTATAGGGCATATTCCTTCAATTTACTGCATTTATTGGCCCACAATAGCCTGGAATGCCAGGAATGGTATCCAGAATCACTGCACGCAGGGGGAATTGTTTGGGATACCCATTTGGGGTGTCGATCACACGGTCCGATCCCTGCTCGCTGCTGCGCCCATTGCTCCCCACCCCTGGCAGCCAGCGCCGCGCGTTGCGTATATTGCTTGTGCACCCTCCCACTTCCTTGCCTCATGATTTCCCTAGCGCTTCCTCGTCACTTGCACGCCCTGCACACGTCCGCAGCCCGGATACGCGTCTGTAGCCCGGATACGCGTCCGCGCCCCGGCGCTCGCGCCCCGCCCGCGCCCCGCCCTCGCCCCCGCCCCCGCGCCCGCGCCCGCGCCGCGCCCACGCCCACGCCCGCGTCCGCCTCGCGCCCCCGCCCACGCGCAAACACCGCGAGCCCCTTAGCGGCGGCACCGCCCAATACGATCGGCAGAAATTTTCGGCTTAAACGGAGCAGCGCTTTCTCGGCGATTTTGCCCTCTGACATATGCTGACGTGGTGTTCAAGGTGCGTGCAACTCTGTACTTAGCACACTTCCTGTCTGACATGATTCTATCCCAGGCATTCACAACAATACTCCATCTCCATGTCCAGTTCTCCATGCCTTATGTAGCTGTATCATAGTTTGCAATATATCTCATGCATCCCAACATCCACCTCCCTTGTGCCCTAATTACCTGAGCATCCCAGTGGGCCAGGCCCCGGCTATTGCTCGCGCGACGCAGCGACATTGAAAACTTGCGAAAGTTCAACATCACGTGATGCCATGTTGGACTCCGCCAAACAAGAGACGACATCAAGAACACAAACCTAAGTAGCTACACATGATCGTGATATACACAAGATCGTAAATACACACACCCACATATATATACAGCCCACAATTAGCACCAGATATGAACCCACACGGTGCAAAAGACAAGTCAACGAATAATGAGATCTGACAAACAACTCCAAGAACAATGGCCACGCCGACAACACCCTACTCGGCCTGCTCCTCGCAAACCCAGACAATCTCATCCAAAAAACGGTCCCATGACCTGCTGCTGCTACCACCGAGGGCGATTCCCCACCAGCACGCCACCGCGACGGCGTTCAGCATCCCATTTTGGCCGTGAACACCGAGGACGCCCCAGTCGGCCGATGGGTCCACCTCGCGATCCTCTGAGGGGCGTCCGTCTGCGTCAATCTTCCTCCACAAAGGCTGAAGGCCAGCCCACCATCCCCACACCTCCTTGTCGAACGCCTGCACATCCTCAATGACCGGCATCCTCTTGACGCGCGCACGACCACCACGGATCCACTTGTCGAGGACGTCCGGCCGCTCGCCACTGCCCTTGCAGCTGGCACCCTTGTTCGCGTCGAAGTTCCACTTCTGCTCCAGCAACAGCCAGGCTTCAACAGCGGTGCGGTACTTGGGGCCGAGAGTAGGTCCGCCGACAACGGCGAGGTTCGCCGACACCCAGTCTGGCGCGCCGTCGGGGCAGGCGATCCCGGCGTCAATGGACTTGTTGAGAGACTGCTCCGCCGCGTCTTGCTGCATCGTCTCTGGTGTGTTGTCTTCAAGCGCTGCTTCGGGATCGTCGTCAACTTCCATGTCTTCTTGTGCCGCAAACGGGTCCTCCGCGTCAGGAAGTTCGGCGTCGGGGTCTTCGTCCATCTCCATGCGTTCCAGCGCTTCGTAGTCGGCCTCTTGGAGAGGATGCAGCCCGCTGCGAAGCTTCTTCAGCGGCGGTGCCTTCGAAGGCGACGCCGGAGTGGGTAGGGTGCGAGAGCGCTTTGTCGCGCAAGGGCCAGGTGATGCCGAGGGTACAGCCGTCTTTGGCAACGGATCGCCAGACGGTGTCTGGGGACGCAAGGGAGGTTCGACGCTGCTCGGAGATGATGCACTTCCATCAGCGCCGGCGACCTTTGATGCCGCCGCCTTTCGCTCGACGGCGCTTTTGGGTCCCCAAGCCGAGGTACGAACGGGCTTTGTTTGAGGTGGCGGCGGCGAGGGGGACGAGGGCGAAGAGGGTGACGAGGGCAACGAGGGTGACGAGGGTGACGAGGGCGGCGGAAGCGCGGACTGCACGACGATTGCGTTCTTCTGAGGTGCATCCTTCGGTACCTCGACGTCCTTGCCTGACGGAGACGCCTTCACCTTCACGGCGCCATCGTCGCCGACAAAGTGTGTGGTGTCCCATTTCTTCATTTCGAGACGCGCCATCGACGGAAAGTGCCCCAGCTGGGTCACCCGGAAAGCCTCGCGCTCCCAGAGTAGTCGCCGCTGGCCTTCGAGCGGTCCCGGTGGGTCAAGCGGCCTGTACGAAGTCGCGGGAGAGGTTATGTCGAACCCACCGCGCTGGGGGACATCAGGCGGGACAGCTGTTCCGGCGAGAGGGAGGGGGTAGAACTTGCTGCGTGGGATCGCGGGAGGCGGGGGACATCCTGCCGTTGCAGCCTTGGGGGCCTCTGCGACCTCCTTGCCCTTCCCCTTCTTCTTTTTGGGCGCAGCGGCCCCGTCGCGCGCCTTCGCCTTCTTGCCGCGCGACTTCTTCGCCGGCGCCGGCGCCGGATCGTCCTCCTCATCCTCCGACGGAGAGGCGTACGGCTCTTGGACATCCTCCTCCGGGTCCATAGAGATGAGGCCGTCGGAGTCGAGGATAATGGGGTTGGGCGGCGCGGACGTGGACGCGGAGCTCGTGTTGAGACTGGCGGCTTCGCACTCCTCGGCAGCTGAGAGATTGTAAGTTTTGCGCGTAGCGTAGGCGAAGCGCTCGACGTACTGTATGCAGTCTGGAGGTAGGACTTGAAGTGCATGGACACTTGCTCCTTGAATCCCGGCCACTCCGGCCACGGCTTCGCCGTTGTCTGGTGATTGCGCCCTGCCGCGACACAGACAACGTTGATTTGTCCGTTGAACTTGGGCATTGGGCCGCCGAGGACCAAGCATGCGTGCATGCCCGTGCGCAAGTGAATGCCTTGAAGCAGAGGCGCGGCCCATTTGGGTGTGGCGGAGATCGCGCTGCGAGACGTAAGTATAGCAAAGGGGGGAAGAGTAAGCGGACGCACGCTTGTCGGTCCTCAGGCGTCTGCGATGGAGGCGCGGTCTTCAGGCGTTGGTGCTCCTGCTTTTGTGCTGCGTTGTATTCCTTGGTCGCGTCGGCCCACTCCTCCTGCTCCTCGTCGCTGCGCTTCTGAAGCTCGAGTTTGGCAATTCCCTCGCGCCAGTTGCCGGTCTGCTTCTGGTCGGGCTTGTACGTTCCCTGGAGTATCCCCGTCTCCCAGGCGTCCTTCCAGATTGGCGCGAGCTCCGCCGAGCGACAGCTGAGGAAATGTTGAACGACTGATCGACCACGAGGAGCACGCGTCACGCCGCAGAGCTTGCTGAGGAGGGCATTGTACGAGACCGCGCCAGAGTCGGTGGCAGGTGCAGAGCCATGAGAGATGCGGGAGTAGCGGTAAGCGAAGTAGCTCTCGATGCGCTGAACCGGAGATCAATGTCAGATCATTCCATCAAACAAGCAAACAAGCGACGACATACTGTGTCCATCTTCGCCATCAGGGTCCGCCTATTCTGCTTCTTCGCCTCCGTGTCGAGGCCTTCAAACGGGTCGTAGACGGTCTCCTCAGTCCAGCGCGGCAGTGGGCCGAAGAGCTCTGCCATGAGGGGCGTCTCGGGTGGTATCTGGAAGTGGTACCGCTCGCAGATAACGCCGAGAGCGCGGCGACGCTGGACCATACCCCGCTCGGCTGCTTCACAATAGTACGTCCACATTGGCTCGAGGACGTGGGTTTCGCGAACTCCTCGGGCCCATCCCTTGTTACTTTTCTTTTCTTCACGCGGTACAGGTGGCGGCATTTCGCTCTAAATCTCCGTCAGTCGATGGCCTCGTGCGTGGCGATGCTCGACTCACCACAGGGTAAGTCGGTACTGGGCCTTTTGAGCGAACGACAATGCTGAAGGCGACTGAGGTGTGCGGATGCGCGAGAGCTGTCAGAGGGCGGGCGACTGACTGTTTTTTTTCGAAGTCCCGCAGATCATCATTGGCCCTTGCACCACCGCTCGACGCCTTAGCGCCGCCGCCTCCCGATACATCTGTAGCGTGGCTGGGCGTTGGGGTTTAAAGTTCGCGTCTCATGCAAATCCGTAAAAACTCAACTTGTCTTCTGCCCCCACCCTCGCCTGCGCAATGACCCAGCTTCTCCCTGGTGAGTCCCGCGTTCCCCTCCTTGCTCGAGCTCGCACTGATACAGTGGCCCCAGAGAGTGTCGACTCCGCCTTCCAGCTCATCGGACTGGATGGCGCGGTCGATGGCCTTGTCGAGACTGCGGACGGCTCCCGCGCCAGCTCGCCCACGCCCACCGAACTCGAGGAGGACGACGACTCCATGGTCGTCACGGCTGACGCTGTTGCTTCGGACGCCGCCGACGCGTCAATGGACGCTGCTGCTCACATCCCCGCCGCCGCCGGGCTCGTCGCTACGGACGAGTCTGTCGGTAGCGCGGATGTGCCGATCATCGCCGTCACCTCGGCTCCCACCTACGGGTTCGTCTGCCACGATCTCGACGAGAACCGCGCCGGGATCGCCCTCGGCGTTGTGCCCTACCGCCCTTTGGTCGCTGGTGACCTCGCACACGATGCCCACAAGTACTACGCGGTCGCTCGTGGGCGTTTCATAGGTGTCTTTGATGATAGGTGTGTCGTATCTGTTCTTCTCATTGCCCTATCTCATGGAATGCTCAGCTCTATGTACGTCCTCGCCGTGGGCAAGGTCTCCAACCCGCTCTGCATGTGCCCGGAGACTCTGGGAGCCGCTCTGAACTGGTTCAACAAGAAGCTCGCAATGGGTCTGTGTCAGATTGTCAACTGAACGGTGAGCTCGCCCGCGTTGTCCTCCATCCACACGCTCATCATTTCTGTAGCCTCAAAAGTACTATATCTTGGCGCTGTGTCCGGTCTGTAGGATGTAGATAGTACCTGCTGTATTCTACCCGCTGTATTCCTTTCTGTAACAATGTGCTCTCCGGTATACATGTTCTTTTTGAATGCTCGCACTGTGCTCTCACGCGCAAACATGAATTCTCGCCGCAACAATGCATCGCCGAAAGTGGAATCGAACCGAAAGTAATTACCCCATAAGGATGCCACGTCATGTGTCAAGCGCGATCGTCTTCTCTTCTTGCCTTCCCCCTTCTTCGACATTTTCGTCCGCGGTGTCTTCGTTCCCCGTCCGCGGGCTCTGCTTGGATGCTGCGCAACTGGGGCTCGTGTACTGGCTTTGCGTCTTCCTTCAGCGAAATCCCCTTGCAACGCTCCCTCTACAGGCTTCTCTTACCGGCCAAATGGCGTGTCTTGACGCATACACCGTGCAAGGTGTCCCTCATGACAACAAGTAAGGCGCTGTAGGCCCACCAGTTACTTATAGAAGGTGCGAAGGGAAGTGCGTTTGAAGCTAACCCACAGGCTCCTGCTTCGACTGTCCATGGCCGCAGACGAAATCACTGCCCTCCTTTCCCGTCTTTCGCTGCCCAGTCTCCCCGAGAGGGCACCAGACACGCGTGCTAGGACCCTCCAGGACGGCCAGCACCCTCGTGTGGATGCCGGTGGGCCAGCATATGCTGTCTTTGTAGGACGGGAGCCCGGAGTCTACGTTTCATGGTGCGTCCCCTTATTCCCCACCTGCTGTCCCTCCATCTGACGTCGAAGCAGGGCCGAATGCCTCGTGCAAGTGAAGGGTGTTGCCCACAACTCCTACAAGGTCTATTCCAACTTCGCGGGGGCGGAGCGCGCGTATACCGCCGCCGAAGCCCGCGGTCTGACCTGCACCGCGGAGGAGCGAGCCTCCGACATCCGCCGAGTCATCCTGCACCAGCGGATGGAGCCTCAGGACCTAGCCCTTTGCCTTCATTTTCTTGACGATCCGACCAGCAAGGCTATGGCCTATGGAGCATCTCGCTGGTACGTCGTCTATGCAGGCCTTCAACCCGGCGTGTACCTGACGTAGTAAGTCTTGTCCTTGTCCTTGACCGCCTCTGGCTGACGACTTTTGTAGCCATGAGTGCTCGTTCTCGACCAGCGGGTACCCGGGCGCTAAGCACGAGAGCTTTGATAGTCTGGACGGTGCTATTGGGGCGATGGAGCGTGCGCTCGCGTCGGGTAGGGCCGTTAAGTTTGTAGTTCAGAGTGATATGTAGCCGAAATGAGAGCCGTGTCTACTGTCGAAGACCACCTACTGCTACGACTCTCGTGTCAGGCAACGCTTCAGTTTCGATAGCCCGAGAATGTAAGCCTTGACTAAGATCAACGAAGAGCGCTCTCAGCTTGATGGCACATAAGTACAGCCTGAGTACAGCGCGATGGTGTAGGCGGAGCGAAGGTAATGTGCCGCAAACTCTCTACCTCCCCGACCACCCAAAGACGCAGGCTTGACATGCCCGAAGGTCATCAGGTCATGAGCTAGTAGTGCCGTATCAACGTCCGTGAATGTCCGCGGAGCGGCACGAAGGTAGCGCGACGAGAACAAGAAGGGTTGTGTGCAGTATGTAGATGGAAAGATACAATGAAAGTAGCCTTCGAACGTGCTCAGATACTGCGCGCTGGCATTCCCCTCTCTTCTGCGCTAGGTAACGCCACGCGGCTAGCCGGGATACGAATTCGACATATGTAAAGAACGTTTTGAAGATTTTCTCCTGATTTAACAGTAGACGTAGAGGCCTTCGGCGACTCGCCGATGGTCACTCACCTCCTCATGTTGATTATTTTCAAGGTCCTTATTACCGCTCGGAATTCGGTGAGCGTGCAGATACACATCGACGCCTCCGAGTTATACGAGGAAACAATCTATTTGTACCTTGACGCGTCGCAATAACATATGAAGTATCGCCAAAAGTCCCATCAATAACCATACACCGTTGTACCCATAGCTCTGGCTGCCGTAGGTAGTGCTTAAACCAGGAGTAGTAGCGCTATAGACGTCTAATCTCGAGCGCGGCATCATCAGGGCCTTATACCACACCGTTATTGTAGCCTCTCTATCCAGCTATCATTTCACTTATAGACAGGAAAGACACCTCTTGTAAGCCTGCAAAATTCTTGAGCGTACTCACAACATATGATAATCAATACTCCTCAGTGTCCGGAGGGTTGCTTATACGACTGTGACCCATATTCGACATGCCCTCCTCGTCAGGATCGAAAGTTCAACCGTGGGAATGCACATTGACGTTCTTTGCACGTGCACGTTCGGATCCCTGCCTGTCTCAATCCGTCACGATGCCTGCCTATCCCCACCTTTTTTTCACCTTCCCCCGCCTTCTTTCCTCCCTCGCCCATCTCTCTTTCTCCCCCCATCGTCTCGCTTGCTATGCCGCCTTACGACAGCATCCCCGTCGACATGATCAGCTTCGGTAACGGCCAGCTGCTGACCTTCCTCCCCAATGGCAGTGAGGACCTCGCGCGGCTCGTCGACTTCTCTGAGCGCCAGCCTGAGGCCTTCCGGCGCATGTTCCCTACAGTCGACGTCGCTGAAATCTGGCGAATTGGACATACTCTTCTCAACGAGCCCCCGCCGACCCTGTCGAGGATGCAGGTATCCCTCTCGATCCTCCCAGTCCCGCGAGCACCGTTGCCGACGACGAGATGATGGGTGATGAACAACCGACACTTTCTAAAGCGACGGCGTGGTCCCCCAAGCTCTTGGCCGAATTGTAAGTCAACCGCCTTCATCTCCTGTCTTACGATGCGGCTGGCTTATTCCCTGCTATAGCCGTGCGACAGAGGCCGCTCGTCGGGGAGAGACGTTGTCCTTTCCGAGGCTCTTGCGCTTCAAGCAGTGCTCCCTGGCCGACAGTTACCGGTAAGCCAGCTCTCTTCATGATTGCTCAGACACTGATTTCCTGCTGCTCAGAGATGACTACGTTGCGCGTCTTACTGAGGACTGTGACCGCGTCTTCGTATGGAATCGGCGCCGAAGCATTCCGGCGAAGGTGTGGGAGCTGACGGGCGCACAGCTTCGGTAAGCTGTCTCTCCGAACACCGTCATCCGCTCTCTAATGTCTTGCCACAGCTTGTTCCTTACCAGCCAGGGCCTGCCACATTACGTTCCCGTTTCGCGTCTTCGTGGCGAGTTCAGGCCGCGTCAGCACAATGTGCCCCACTTCTCGAGGAGCGCGTCCACTATGACGCAAAACGTTCTGGGCGGCTCCTTCCTCTGGAAGTTGGCGTGCGACCCGAGCGAGGAAGATCTCATGTACAGCACACTTGGGAGCACCGTCGTGCCCGAGCTCGGCAAGTAAGCGCTCGTCTATCCTGTGATAACCATATCACTGATATACATTTCTAGGACTTACACCTTCGAGGACCTGTTCCCTGAGACCCACGACGTCTCGCTCGACAGCTCGCCCTCGCGCTCGGTATGGGGCAGCTCCTCGACCATGGCCTCGTCCGCCCTGCGTCTCAGGAGTCCATGGAGGAGTAGATGATGTCGTAGTAGACTTCGAGTGCGTATTGACGCCAGCGCAGGTCGCGGGTCAGCGTGCGTTGGCGCACACGGACGTGTATCTGAATGAACATATGTACTTATTTAGTCTTTTATGTCTTGAGCACGAGCAGCTCTTACTGCATGTGTATTATATACAATGGTAGCCATTGTTCTTGGGAATGCATCGCGACGGCAGGTCGGGAAGAAACCACCAGCAGAATACAATGAAGAACAATAGCATTGCCCGTTAAGGAAGCTGCCCACGCGTCCGTGGTCACGTCTCTTCGTTGATGATCACGCTTCCCTTGAGCTTCAGCGCGTTCAGTCGCCGCAACCATGCGCTTCCTCTGCTTGTGTTTGACCGCCTCTCATGCCCAGTCGTCGCCCACGGGACGACGACGTCCAGATCTGGGACGACTTTGATTCATCCGCGCACAATGAGAATGCTCCCGATCTCGTGTACTCGGTCTCCGCAGACGGCGTGCGGCTTAACTGCCATGCATTTGACTATGTCCCACCGCCGACGAAGAAGCGCAAGATATCCGAGCTGCATGCGCCTCACAGGGGATGGAATCCAATGGAAGTGCCGGGAGATGGAGACGACGACGACTTCAGGTTCCCCGCTTCAATGGACGAATGGACTGCGGCTCAGGTGCAGGTCTGCGACGAGCAGACACGCAAGCGGTCTTACGGGGTGCGCTTGACCCTTCATTTGGTTTCACTTACGCTGACGTGCAACCCAGGACGATCCCATGAAGACATGGCGCGACGTCTCGCAGCAGGACTTCCTTGAGGAGATGATGTGGGGCGAGGGACTGCGTTACGCACACGACGACCCGCACTGCACCACCTGCCATCTACGCTACTGCCCGCCATCCTCTCATCCTTCCTCCAGTCAGAACGCGACCGGCGGACTCGCTGCAGAGGATCGGTGTTCGCCCGAGGACGACCCTCCCCTCCCATCCCTTGATCCTCCGCGGCCGGTATCTGTCTCGCAGCTGTTCTGCTGTTGGACGTGCGGCGACTTCCTGCAGTGCGCAGACTGCTGCGTCGAGCGACATCGCACCATGCCCCTGCATGTCATACAGGTGAGATCATTCAACGCAATCATGCGTACCTTGCTGATGCACGTGTAGTTATGGACGGGGACGTACTGGGAGAAGACGAGCCTTGCGACGATGGGGCTTGTGTACCAAGTTGGCCATGGCGGCCTTCCCTGTGTCTGTCCAGAGGCTGCTGTACGCACCATGGTAGTCGTCGACGACATCATACATACAGTGCGCTATCGCTACTGCGCTTGTCGCGGGCTCCGTAGTCTGAACGCCGTCCGTCAACTACTGCGCAATCGGTGGTATCCAGCCACAGTCACCGATCCGGAGACGTGCATAACCTTCCACGCGTTGGATACGTTCCGCCTCGCGGCCGTACATGCGAACGTCAACGTCAATAATTGGCTCAAAGCCATAGAGGAACGGACAGATCCGTTGAAGCTTCGCAAGGTCCCTGTACGTTGCCGTTAGGATGCGTATGCACGATTGCTGATGAAACTATAGGATCGTCGGGCTGCCTTCCACCGCGTCGTAAGACAGTACACGTTCCTGTTGCGCGCGAAGCGATTTGGAAGAGGAAACGACCGTACTGGGCTACGAGGGACACCACAAGGAGGCCTCGCGTGGCGTTGCTGGGCTTGTCCGAGGGAAGGAGTCAACCTCCCGGATGGTTGGAAGGACGTAGATGAGAGTGAGGCGTAAGTCATTCCATCCGTTTGCTTATCTACGCTAGTGCTAACCGCTCCCTTCCAGCTTTCTCTACCGTCCGACCCTCGCCTTCGATGCAAATTTCCGACTCAAGAACCTCGTCCGCCAGAACGAACGGCACGATCCCGAACTCGCCGACGGCATGGGATATTTCGTCAAGAAGAACGAGTATAAGGAGCACATTACCAATTACGTGAACGAAGTCGATGTGAGTCCATACGTTCTCGAGACGTTAGCGTTGATCTGACGCGCCGGATAGATGAGTACATGCATTGCCTTCAAGGCGCTCGTTGAGAAAGATACAAAGGCGACAGCTGGCTTGCGCGTCTCAGGCGTCGCGGGCGCGATTTGCGCGCGCCATGAGCTCGTTCAACCACACGGCTTGGCGGATTTGCAGAAGGGGGAAAGGTCTGTTTATCTCGCGCCGTGAATAGTTCATGTACTGATATATCTCGCTAGATACTGCAATATGGACTATGTACTCCTTTCGGTTATTGCTATCATGGGCTACGCGGCTCTAACGGTCTCCTACGACATCGGGTGTCAGTTTATGATCAATTTCTTCGCGCGTATGAAGAAGATGCCGGACGCACTGCAATGGAACGAGAAGGATCTCGACATCATCTTTGGGCTGCCGGTGTGGCATGGCGGTATACACGAGGAGATCTGTCGAACTCGAAACTCGTTGAAGTATCATTCGGGCGTTGGGCGCACGGACGGGGAGGCCATAGAGTGCATATGGTCCCTGCTCAACCCCTTCGCATGGGCGACAAAGTACATGGGCGAGGGCGCGCGGCACGACTGGCTGGAGGATAAGGTAGATAGCATCAACTTCGGGAAGCTGGTCGGGTTAGGTGAGCACCTCCGCTGTTCGTTAGAGCGCAGCTGACCATGTTTCTGTAGTATACCTATTAGCACGCCGCTATATCGTCGCTGTCGACGAGCTCAAGATTCAAGTTAACTCGTTTCGGATGATTTGCAAGTCAATCGAGCCCGACGTGCTGCTGCAGTGGAAGAATAACATCAACGCCTGGAAGAAGGATCGCTCTCTCCCGTGCCCATATACGGCCCCGATCATTGGTAGGCAGTCACGCAGGTTTTGATTTCTTTTATACTAACGAACACACAGAGGGATTAACGGAGGCGGAGGTACGCCGACGATTGGATCGGGAGGAGTTGGAGGAGGTCAAGGCAGGGCGTGCGGGTGTCGAGGGGACATCGCAAACCGCTTTCCTTGTGGCAGGCATGCGCCTTGAGGCCGCCCAGTAAGTCACCAACCTCTCCATATGGTGTCTACATAGTGCCTGACCATTCATCACAGGCGTCGCATCATTGCCGACCTTAGTGGTCGTGCCGTGCTTCCCATGAACGTCGAGGGCTTGATCAATAATCGCCGTCGGTCGCTGCTCGACAAGGTCCGCCCCTTCAACGACTTGTTGAAGACGTATATGCCAGGCGCATCCTCACTCGCACCCGACGCCGCTTCCAACGTCGCCGTCGACCCGGAGCGCCTCCCAATCATGATGCCGTCCCGCATATCCCAGGATGAGCGACTGGCCGTCTGCATGGAGGGGCTGCCGGACAAGGAGCTCCTCTTGCGCAAGGCAGGGGCGCGCGACTGCCTGCAGCTTCTTCGCAAGAAGCTTCACGCAAAGCAGTACTACATCGAGTTTCGCAACAAGAGCCTGACTGGGCAGAAGGCAAACACGCGTGCCCACACCATGCTCGCCACGCTCCAAGAACGAATCGACTATGACGCGGAGGCGTACCGCGCTGCACGTCAGGCCATTCTGAGCCTACTCAACGTCGACGCACACCCCGACTATCCACCCCTCCTCGCCAAGGACCTACAGCTGGAGGGCGAGCTGAAGGATAACGACGATGACGCAGCGCGTCGAATGGCTGCAGCAGGGAGGCAGCGCTCGCGCCACATCCACGTCTCAACAAGCAAACACACGATGTCCTGGATTTGGACAGCCAACGGGGTCTATTCGGATACGACCGTCGATAAGGACGAGGTGGAGAAAAGTGAGTATACATCACCCCTGTACGGATTGCGCGTTCTAACAAGTATTCAGCTATCCAGCATCTCTGGGCCCGGGCCATGGCACGCAAGGATCGATGGGTCGAGGAGGCCGAACTCCTCCGCGAAGACATGCGCCGTTGCCTCCGTAGTCTGGAGGTGGAGGCGAAGACGTGGCGCCAGCGTGCCGACGTCGAGCTCGGGCGCGGCGCGGGATATTCTTCGGGCACCCGCGCATACGCTTTGAAGCACGAGGCGCTATGGCTGCAGGTCCGGGACCACTTCCGCAGCGTCTGGAATCTGCCGATGGGAAAAACCAAGCGACGGATCTTCGAACGATGGCAGCAACTGAACGAGAATGCTGAGGTATGGCTGGCGGAGTCGCAGGCCCTGCTCGGCTTTGAAGAGACGGATGAGGGCAAGGGCGATGGAGTTGCGCAGCAAGGCGGAATCGACACGGCCAGCGCGTCGACAATCCCTGCACCCGGCGTGTAGTTCGCGCCACGGGTAAACCGCTTGGAGTTCTCACCGCACTGGGAACTCGCGGCTTTGCCCTTGGTGTGGATTAGTGCGCGGTGTGGGAATCGGGCCCCGTTTACGAGGAGCGACACGCTGAAAGGGCGCAGCGGACGAGTTTCGAGGCCGCAGGAGCATCGCCGTGGCAGACGTGTGCCTCCGGGAGGGACGCGCGAGCACCGGTTAAGTGGCCCCCGCACGCCGGCAAGGTCTATCGAGTGGCTTTTGCGGCCCCTGGAGCATCGCGGAGGCCGCTGCACGTCGCCGGGAGGGTCGAGGGAGCGCGGGCGAGGCCGACGCGCGCTACCGGGAGGGACGCGCGCTACCGGGAGGGCCGCGCGAGCGCCAGTGAAGCAGCACCCGTACGCCGGCAAGGTCGATCGAGGAGCTTTTGCGGCCCCTGGAGCATCACGGAGGCCGCTGCACGTCGCCGGGAGGGTCGAGGGAGCGCGGGCGAGGCCGACGCGCGCTACCGGGAGGGCCGCGCGAGCGCCAGTGAAGCGGCACCCGTACGCCGGCAAGGTCGATCGAGGGGCTTTCGCGGCCCCTGGAGCATCGCGGAGGCCGCCGCACGTCGCCGGGAAGGTCGAGGGAGCGCGGGCGAACCGGGAAGGTTGATTTGTGTACTACGGAGCGCGACGCTGCGCCTGCGCACCCGTCCCGGGACGTGCGGAGGCGCGTAGGCGCGTATAGGCGCTGTTTTATGGTACTCACGCGCGCGGAAAATGCCGGATTTGATCGCAATGGCTTTCATTTCGTATATATACCGGTCTGCCATCAATACAGACCTGTCTGAGGCATATAACCTCTATAAAAGGCCTAAACCTGCCTGAAATGGCTCAAACAATAGATTATTCCTGGTATATGCCAAAAATGGGGAAAACACTGGTTACAACGAGAAAAGCTGCGCAACCAAGGTCTGGTTAGATTCATGCTCAGAGCAAAGTCATTCGCTGGTTAGATCCATCACATTAGGGAATCTCATACATCGTTGGGTGGCAAAACTGCGGAAAGCATGAGTAAGAGGGGAAGGGCAGAGTCCAAAGACTCACTCATAGCGATGCGGTAGACATCCGAACCATCAGTAAGAGCATAATACCGGTTAAGAGTGCGTTTTGCAACCGTGACTGCCGCCCGGATAGCACGGGGCCGCGCGGTGTCATGTTCGGCAGTGGTGAGCATCATATCGATATCGTCCATGACAGGGATGACGGCGGCGAGGTTTGACAAGATGCCATCACGAGAGAAGAACAAGGTCGCATCCTTGAAAGCCTGCAAATAACGTAAGCATTCTCATAAGAAAACAGGCAAAGAGACGTACAGCCAGAATGTCTAGGGAAAGGCAGGGGTCTACCCCCGGGTTTTTGGGGCCGACCCGTACCCGTACCCTCACCAAACCCATACCCGCAGCGCGGGTAGGGTACGCGGGTTTCTGCGGGTTACCCGCGGGTTGCAGGCTAACCCGCCTTTGGGGCCTCGTAAAGGACTTGTAAAATAGCATTATATTATTCTTTGATCCGTACATATAATGGTAGATGCAGGGGAGGGGGGGTTATGCCGGACGATGCTGCGTGAACGCGAGCGGCGCGTCGATCAACGTGTAGCAGCCCCTTGCGCAGAAACACGTGCGGCGATCAGCAATTGTGTGGTTGGGGTGGGCATAGGCAGGATGGTTGGCACGCGCGGTCGATGTTGACTGTTGTATCAATGCGTCTTGGGCACGTTCGCGAGGGCGGAGAGCCCCCAGTTGTGCAGGCCCGCCAAGTACCGCACCGCGAATGCCCGGTGCGATGAGTACTCTAGCAGTGGGCGCTTGTCAGGGTGCACAGCTGGGGTAGGGGGGAGGGTATTGCCCAGCTTGAAGGGACGCGCAAGGCTGCTGCTCGATGTGTCACCGCGCGGCGCGCAGGCGTTGCCATGCAGCGGTAGAGAGTGCAGAGCGGACGCTCGCGCGCCAGCTGCTATTTGCACGCGGTATTAGCTGTACAGTACGACGTTAGCCATATGACCAAGTGCAGGGCATGGCCACGCACCTGCAGCGCGTCCGCGCAGCGGCCCGCGCTCTTGAGCGCGTCATCCCCTCTGTCGACGCCGCGGTGGGCCTTGGCGTCAAAAAAATACTTTACGGGCAGTCTAGATCTCAGTAGATGTGAGGGATGAGGACGGAGAGGTACAGGGCCAGCCGGAGACGCTGTGGTGGTCATGGTTGAAGGAGAACAAGCGTTGATCGCAAGAGTCGGCAGCCCGGGCCGTATTGCCGAGCCTCGCCGCCAACGCGCCGCCTCGCATTTCTGATTGTTCTCGAGCTCCTGTCGGAGTGTTGAAGAATGAATGTGGATACAGCAAGATACAGCACTGTTATATTGACAAAAAGAAGACTACAAGATCAAAATGGCTGATTTTTTACGGGTTTGCATAGGGTTTCCCGCGGGTTGACCTCGGGTTGACGGGTCAGCGAATTGCGACCCGTACCCGACCCCCGTGTACCCGTACCCGTGTACCCGGCGGGTTACCCAAACCCCTGCCTTTCCCTACACGTGGAGGGGGAGGGGGGGAGGGATAACAGCCCTAAGTCGAAAAGCGACCCGCGGTGTTTCTTTGCAATCCCGCTCCCCCCTTGAAAAGAACCACATTTTTGTATTGAAAGCATCCTTATCTACAAGTCTCTTCTACAAAATGAAGTCACAGCACCACGCTACGGGAGGTACGGAGGAGAACAAAAGGGAACCACAAGAACGACCAATTTGGCAGGGAGTAAACAAGACCAAATATGCCGGATCCGTTTGCGGGCGGTGCCCACTACCACTGTTCGTGTCGAAATTCTGGCTGGCCCTCTGCAAAGCCCTAGGCATCCAAAGCAACCTATCAACTGCCTACCACCCCAGACCGACAGCCAGACAGAACGAGTCAACCAGATGTTAGAGCAGTAAGTACCTATGCACCTATGTCAACTACGAACAAGACGACTGGGTCCCTCAACTACCGATCACCGAGTTCGTCTACAACGACACGGAGAACATGTCTACGGGTGTCACCCCATTCTTCGCAAACAAGGGCTATCACCCTCGTCTTACTGTTGCATTTGACAACATCAAAAACCACCGCGCAAACCTCGTCGCCCAAGAACTCCAAGATCTGCAGACACATCTCAAAAGCGAGATCGCGGTGGCCAACGAAGTGTTGAAGAAATATGCTGCTGCGTCACGCGAGGACGCCCCACAGCTCAAAGTCAGTGACCGCGTCATGCTCAATATGACGAACGTGAAGACAAAACGTCCAATGAAGAAACTCGATTACCGCCGCGTGGGACCATTCGAGATCATCCAACATCCAACGCGTTGGCACCCACGCGTGTAAGCTCAAACTCCCAAAGCAGCTCAGTAATCTACACCCCGTCTTCCACGTCCACCTCCTTGAACCGGTCACTGACGACACCTTCGCTCAACGTCCACCAGAAGAGTTACCGCCAGTCGAACTCAACAACGAAGGCGAGCCGCAGCTCGAGATCAACAAGATCCTTGATGTTCACGCGTTCGGGAGGGGAAAAATGCGACATATCGAGTACCTCATCAACTATAAGGGATTTGGGCCGGAGGAACGTGAATGGGTTGCAAAAAAGCACGTACACATAGGCAATGGCAGGGGTCAGGGTAACCCCACAGGGTTGCGCACCCCAACCCAGTGGGGTCAGGGTGCGGGTCAGCCAGGTGGTGACCCCACACCCCGGCAAACCCCTTAAGCCAGAAGGGGGTCCAACGATGAGTCCGAGCTCAAGGAGGGTTGGGACAGTATTTGTAGAAAGTAGTCTTTATCATCTGAATGCGAGGTCTGTACATACAATGGGGATCTCGGAGCACCTTCCTTTTTCGTGCACCCTTGCCAGGGTGCACGAAAAAGGCAACCGCTTTGACAAAAACCCGGGGTTAACCCGCTGACCCCGCTGACCCCGCAAAGACCCCACACCCTTGCGCGGGGTCTCGACCTTGTGGGGTCGGGGTGCGGGTTGGTGCTGGGACACCCGGGGTTGCACCCGTGCCACTGCCTACGTACACACCACAAAGCTAGTCAATGTGTTCCACAAAAGCCACCTGCGAAAACCGCGTACTGTCGCCGAAGCCGACACCCAAAAGCTCACGGGACGGAAGGGGGGGAGAAAGACCACAAACACCAAAATTTAGTAACGACATTTCCATTTTATTCCCATTTCCACACTGCCATCATCGTCATTCCTTACTTCTCAATTATCGGTGCCATAATTCCATACGACCTTTACATACAAGACTGTTAGGACCCAGTCGAAGATGCGGTCCGATGACCGTCAACAGCGCAGACACGTGAAACGGCGAGGGCTGTACTCGGCGGGACGTGGATGAACCAAAGGCAGAAAGCGAAGAGAATCGAGAACAAGAGACGAGAGGCGAGACGAAACCAGACAGGAAGCAGAAGAGAATCAATGGGCCATGCAACTAGAATACTAAATCTAAGGGTACAACAGAGGCTGAGCTGTACCTATATACCCTAGAGCCTCAAGGCAAACATGTGATCAGTATGAAGTGTAGGTCCAGTGGGTGAGTATAGGTCCAGTAGGTGACTATGGGTGGCTATAGGTGAGTGTGACAGAAGGGAAAGTGACGGGTCATAACAAAGACACGTACATATCCTCCTTTCACAAGTACATACTAACCTTCCTCCTACCTACTATCAACACCCCCGAGACAAACAAGCTCCACCCACACTCATCTACACACTCTCCGACCCCCCATTACCGGCAGACGAACCCAACGACGCAGCCACGGCAGACGGCAACCCGAGACCAACAGCCTCCGACGCAACGGGACCCTCAGCCAACAGCCCCGTAGCGTCCTCGGACGCCATGCGAAGCGCGCGATAGTGCCCCTGAACACGGCGACGCAGACGCTCCGGGACGCGCGACGACAAAACGTCCTCGATGACGAGACACAACTGGCAACGAAGACGACACGCCTCCTCCACATCCTCCTGCCTCAGACGAGCGTTATCCGAACGCAGAAACACATTGTCCCTCTCGGCAGCGCGACACCACTCGCCGGCCCAACGCAACTCCTCTAGACACACACTAGCAGTGGACTGAAGCACATCATAGCAGCGGCGTAGATCCTGACAACTCGCGGTGAGCTGGGCAAACTCTAGGATAGTATCTTCCTGTTCCTTTGTGAGGCGCCTATAGTCGTCGGTCATCTCCCCCGTGGCAACGACCATCGCATCGCAGGCACCCTTGACCTGACGGAGGGCGCCCTCGAGCTCCGTTATGTGCATCTGACGTTCTACGAGAAGGGCCTCGGTGCGTTCCAAGAGGGCCTTGTGGCTATCCAGTTGAGTGCGGAGGGCCACATTATCCGCACACGCGTTCGAGACTGCCTGGGCCAACTCGCAATCCGGACGGGACCATGACAAGCCTAGCCAGTGAAGTCAGGACGGGAGATCAACGCAACGCAAGGGGTACGAACCGACGAAGCAGTGGTCCCCCCTTCGACGGAAATGACGGCGGCAGCACCGCGCACAGCCACGGAGTACGAGGGGGGAGGGACAGCGAACAACATGGACTCCTCCGCGCCGAGAAGGGGACCGATTGTCAAAATTGCTATACCGGCAGGGCATCAGACCACCCACTTCCCAAGAGACGAAATCCCTACACTCATGGATACTGGGAAAGACCGATCCCATTGACGCTGTAACGAGAGGCAACGGGTGCGACTGGAGCGGCACCGAGGACTTGGGGAGGGGACCCAGCTGGGGAGGCATACCCGCCCCCAGAAGCAACTGGAACGGCTCTTGCAAAGCACGTAGGGAGGACGGAGAAACAGACATTGGATGGGGGCAGGAAGACCAGACGAGGGTGAAACCAGGGAGACCCGACGAACTTTCTATCAGCCACCACGCCGTTAACGCGCCGCAACCGCACGGCCTGGAGCAGAAGGTCAAAACCCGGACCGAGAAACTACTCGCATACAACAGTCCCCCGGGGTCCACCCTCCGATCCATGCAACAACCAGGACTCACAACTCGGGGAGTCGTTCTAGAAGGGGGGGGTACTGTCATGACTCATTACTTTCCCTTCTCCATTGTTCACCCTCATTAGGACTCTACCACATGGCTACTATATATCCCTTACACGCTACATACACGAGGTTCCTTAGACTTGATATATTTGTTAACCTTGACATTCACTCGACATTGCCCCAAGCTCTGTTCGTAAACCAGGCTTGCACCAACGTTGCCTGCCGTCAACTACGTGTATCCTCGATTCTCACCAATCTACTCATTCGACTCACCTGCCGTGTCTTGCTGTGCTCGCCGATCGGGACTTGTCTCACTCGCCTAGCTCAACCTTCGCCGCTTCCTTTCGAGCGTCTAGTCAAGCCCTAACACCGCCGACCAGTGCATCAAGCTCCTGAAAGAGGCCCGCGGGGATGCCGTTCACGCCTTGGAGCTCGCCAAGAAGCACCAGCAGGAACGGCATACACACGGTAATGCCCCTCCCTCACGCTTCGAAGTGGGTGACCGTGTCTGGTTCAATGCAAAGAACGTGAACATCAAGGTTCCCAGTTGCAAGCTCGGCGCTTGCTACCTTGGCCCCTTCTCAATCAAGGAGAAGGTTGGAGATCTCGCGTACAGGCTCGAACTCCCCCTCGATCACAAGGGCATCCATGATGTCTTCCGCATCGACAAGTTGACCCCCTGGAAGGGCAACAATGTCAACGGTGAAACTCCACAGCCGCCCGAACCGGTGGAAGTGGAAGGCAAGGAGGAATACCAGGTAGGCCGCACCTTCATCCATTCTCACACTTCAGACTAGATATGGCACATTGGTATAGATGATATGGCTATATACTGTGAGTATGCAGCACAGCTACACATGATGGGAATCAAGATATACACAGCGGTAGTGATGCGGGAAGGTGACATGGGACGGTGCAGCGATATGTGTACAAGGGCGACAGGTGATCTGTGCAATATGAAAGTGAGGGGCATCCGAACAAATCTGATATAAAGCCCAAGGACCTTTGTAGTATAGAGAGCGGGTGTGGTTGATAAGAGGGGTCGTAGTTGGGAGGGCAACTGTGTCTAGTGTGGTGCGCACATACGAGATAGTGAGGATGTACACTGAGATCGTTCAGTGACTCAACTGCATGAAGTTTTCCACATCGAACGAGAGGTTGTCAAAGTGCAGCGAGTCAAGCTGCATCTCCAGGCTCGTGTCCGAGAGCCCGCCGTTCGAGAGCCGCGCGTCCGAGAGCCGCATCCCGTTCAGGCTCATGTCGCTAAGCATATCAAAGCTCGAATCTGCGAGCGGAGATCCTGGTGAGCTGACCTCTTTGGTCTCGCCGGTGTTGGAGACCGTTGGAACACTATAATCAGCTGCCTTGCTGAACGACCGTGACGGCCGCGGTGTCTGCTCCGCACCGTCCCCCGGCCCCACCGAGGCACAATCCCCTATAGACATACCGGCACGGTCCCCCAACGACATATGCATCTCCTCCACCGGCGTCTGCGGCATCGACCCGGCGACGGTGCTCGGCGTGCTGTCGCGCGACATGCTGGGCGGGCGCGCGGATGTCGCAGACGCGGCCATTGAGGGCGCGGATGTTATGGAGGGCACAGACCCGTTCGAGAGACGCTCGGACCCGTCGGAGAGACGGATGGGCTCGACTTGTGTCCCGTTCTGCCCCGCCCCAGAGCCGTCCGCAGATGGCTCGATTTCCTCTGAGGCTGCAGACGAGGAGAAGATGCGGTTGAGTCGCAGCATAGAGAAGCGCCTCCTGGTGCTGCGTGTAGACGGCGCAGGGGACGGAGACCGCAGGGCGGAGAACGACGGCTCGGCAATGGGCGTCGACTCGAGCGCTGGTGACTTGGCGAGGGGCGTTGTGTTCTCGCTCTCTTGCGAAATGCTGAGGGAGGGCACAGACTGCGACGGGGATGTTGCCGACTGCAACAGGGAGGGTGAGGAGGGCGAGGTCAATGAGGATGGGGATGGCGACGGAGGTTCCGACTCCGTGGCTGATTGCACGCTCTCCTGCGATGGGCGGAAAATATTCGTGAGCAACACTGAGCTCCGCCGGCGCCTCACCGACGGTTGCATGCTGCTGACACTTCCACGGCGTGGTACATCCCCCACAACGTCTGGCGTCTTTCCCCTTCCTTTTGCGGTATCCTTCCCCTTGCTCGCCTTCCTGATCGACCGAAAGGCACGCGCGATAAACGTCGTCCGCCGCATGCCCGCAGCCCCCGCCGCCTCGTCTTGCTCCTCCTCCTCCTCGCTATCGGTCGGCAACTTCCCATGCCTCCGCACCTTGATCACCTCCACTACCTCAGAGTCATTCCCTGGGCCCTCTAGCGCCCTCAGCTCCGCGCGGTCCTCCTCTGATAGCGTCTGGCCCGCCGTGCGCCGGGGAAGCATCATTTCGCTGTCTCTCCCGCGCGCGAAGATAGGCGGGCGCGACGGGCTCGCCTGGAATGCATACACCTCGCCGTCAGCGGGGTGGCTGATGTCCGGGTGCGGCCGATCATGCTCGTCAGGATCGAACGGCTCGAACGTGTAGTCGTCCAGGTGCGCGTCAAGGTCGGGGCGGTGCGGAGCCGCGGCGTCGAAGCAGGTGTACGGCGCTTCGTCGTCTTCCTCGGGCGGGACGACGACGACATGGGGCATTTGGCCGTGGTAGCCCGCCGCTGCCGCGGATAGTTGATCGGCGGGTGAGGGCTGGGTCGCCGAGGTCGGCGGGGCAGGGGCGGAGGTGCGGTTCATGAAAGAGAATGTAGGGGCCATCGGGCGCGCAATGTGGGCAGTCGGTGGACGCGAAGGAGTGAAGCAGTGGGCGCGGAAATGCGGTTGATATGAGAAGAGGTGGTTGGTATGGAAGAAGCGCAAGCGGTATAAGGAGCGACTGTAGAACGGTTAGGCGTGTTTGTCGCGCCGGGCGGCTGTCGTTGGGCGTCGTCGTCGTCGGGAACAAGCTAAGAACACAACTTGCGCGACGGTCGAACCAAGGCCGAATTGGGACTTGACAATGGTGTCCTAAACGCTGATCACCGGGTCACGGGGGCGAGGACAACGTGCACCCACGTGCGGCTGATGCTCTTGTCCGCGACGTCCACCTCGCTCTTTCGACATCTCTCCCCGTCTGCTGCTTGCATTTGTTATCAACATCTAGACAAATCCACCAATCATCAAGGCTTACGGTCGTACAACCGCACAGCAATGGGATACAAGCATATGGCGCTCACCTTCCTCGGCACCTCCAGCGGTGGCGGGCCCACCGAGCATCGCAACTGCTCTTCCCTCATCGCTGACGTGCTTGGGAATGGCGAGCTATGGAGTGCGTAGAGTGGATGTATGCAGTTGAACTACCTGACTCCGCTGGTTGGCTACTGGGTTGCGCACAGACAAGGCGCTTGCGCTGCTGGGATGTCCATTCACGGGCTGTGGTGTGACGGATTATGTTCTAATGGATTTTGTCAGTGGTGGACTGCGCAGAGGGCACGACGCGACAGTTTGCGTTCATCCGCGATGTACGCCCCATGCAGGTCAACAAGATATTCATCACGCATATGCATGGTATGTCTGCTTCTCTCGCGTCCTGATAATGTAGCATCATCCGCTCCCCCTTTTTTCCTCCACCTCCTTGCATTCACTGTATTCTGCATAGCAATTCATTATGGCTCTATCGTGGCTCGTCCTCTGATAAATGAACCTTATAGTTGACCATATAATGGGCATCATCGGCTTTCTTCGCAACGTCCTCTTTCCCAAGCCCGTTCTTGGCTCAGGACCGGATCGCGAACCGGGCGCCCCAGTAAGTGTATGATAGAATTTTATTTTGTGCACGCCTTTTCATCCCCTTCACCCACGGACTACGGCCCCTTCTATGCACTCATATATCTTCCCCTTATCCCTCTGATTTGCCGGATGTCCTTTTTATTCAAACCTTTCTCGCTCATCGCTCCTGCCAGCCTCGTGTTCACGTCTATGGCCCCGCCGGCATCCGCGCTTTTATCCGCAACATCTTCACTATGACCGCCTCTGCATCCGCCGAGCGATACGCCGTACACGAGCTACTGCGGCCGGGTGACCCGCGCACGTCCTGCGACACTAGCGTTTTGCACGAGAGTGAGGCGCCGGGGAGCGATATACCTCCTGGTGAAGACGGGCTGTGGAGAGATATCGTTCGCGCCCGGGGAACGTATGGAGACGTGGTGGTGGATGTCGCGCCAATTGCGCACAGAGGTGAGTAGGTCGGATCGCACAATGTGTAATCATGTGAGAGCTGACGATATGCTGGTTTCTTCTTTTATGGCTCTTTCGTCGTCCTGCCTTCATTCTGCTGCCTCGCGTCTCGTGGCTCTCTTTGCTCAACAGTGCCCTCTTTCGGCTACGTCTTTAGTGAGAGCGCGCCGCCGCTACGCAAGATAGTCATCTTGGGCGACACCAGTGACCCTACGCCTATCATACAATTGTGCAGCAACCCCCCGCCGTCAGTGCTCGTACACGAGGCGAGTGATATGCATTCGACATCATGTATTCACTGTAATCCTGCCGCACTCATGACCCCCTTCCTTCGTTCTCCTCATTTTGTCATTGTTCTCCACGCCTGTGTAATGCTGCCGCTTCAGCCTGCGCGACGCTCAAACTCAAATATTATGTTACCCTAGGCCACCGACGCCCACATACCGCCTGCCATCGACCGCAAACAAAAGCGCGAGCCCGACGTCGTCCTCGCGCGCACACTTGCCAGGGGACACTCCATCCCCGCAATGGCGGGCGCCTTCGCGAGAGTGGTGGGTGCGGAGAGGCTGGTTCTGAATCATATTGGAGGGCGGTAAGCCTATTCTTCAGCGCTCAGCTTCAGGCCTTTACCGTTACCTGCACTCGATCGCTCATTCGTTCTTCAGATTCCCATTTCCGGACGGTGGCTACGGCATGGACTGGAAGACGCGCGTTATGGCCGAGTTTGAGAGGCAGGCGACAGACGCCTGGAAACCCACGTCTCACAAAGAGCGCGCCATCGTCGCCTCTGACTTCATGCATCTCGAGATTCCTCCGGACTGGGGGAGGGCGGCGCGGTTACAGCGCGAAACTGGCGTGGAGAATGCTCATATTGACAATCATATAGGACCCGTCAGCCAAGCCGGCAATGCATACAATGTGGAATTCGGGGAAGACGATGTCGCGCCCGGCCTGGGCATCGCTGCAGGACCCTCGACAAACAGGGGTGTCGGGGGTTTAGTGGAGGTGGCGGCGGGAGATGATCTGTATGTGGATGCCCCTCAAGCGCGCAATGTACGCGCCGAAACCACGACGTGGAGGGGTGTAAGAGCGAGGGGAGGCGGACCATCGGACCGCGGCTCGTCCAGAGGGAATGTCCACACAACTAGAGGGCAAGGCGCAACCAGGCGGGACGGCCGAAGCCATGATGGATGGAAAGACAAAGACAATATCCGAGCCTCGCCGCGACAAAGCAGGGATGCACCCTACTCGCGCCGTGGCGAAGCTTCGCACTCACGACCGAACCGGGATGCACTCTACTCGCGTCGGGAGCAACGTGGGAAGCCAGACTTGGCAGACGACACCGCGCGACGTCGTGATGGAACGAATGTCAAAACGCGTATTGCATGGGACGAAGCTTGAAAAGAAGGGTGCGGGCAGGCAAGCAGCATGAAATTTCGTTTAGAAATCGGATGTACATAGACAAGCGATGATACAGTGCCAATACTTAGTACCGTCCTCACGGATACTTCTCCGCGAGAACTGCGTCAAAACATCAGTACAACGCAGAAGACACCGCAAAAAAGCACGTACTCAGCGCTACCAGTGATGTCCAGCCAGTAAACGGATGGCTACATCCACACAAACATTAGCGAAGAGTAATTCAAGCCTGCGGCAAACGCACCTCCGCTGTCCGTTGCCCGTGTTCGCGTCGTACTGTTCCCATACGTAGCCAGTACGGGTGTACTCCTACATGCAGCCTATTGAGCTTGGTCGCAGCAGCCCAGAGAGGTCCGCACGTACCTTGTATATGTTTTCCACCAGGTTCTTCCTCAACTGGGTGTAGATCTCGCTCGCCAGATCCCTGTACGGGCCCTCCTCCGCTGCATACTTCTGCAACGATCATCAGCTATGAACATTGCATCACTGACCCCATTTACCTTGTGCAGCGAGCTCAAGAGAAGGTAGTTGACTTGCAGCCAAATCGGACCCTTCCAATAATTCTCGCCCTGCCCGTACTCAGGGTGGCTCTTTGACAAGCTGCGCACACCGTACGCCGACCACAGTTCCTCCGGATCGCGCACCAGCTCTAAAATGGCCTTCAGCCGTGGCGAATCCGACTCGAGCAGTCCGAGCGCGGCGGGAAGGATGGAGACATAGCCTTTGTGGCACTCGTGATACGACTCGTCTGTTGTGGACCATCAATACCATTTCCTGCGCATCGACCAAAAACACTGACCCTCATCGTCCACGTCCAGATCGCAATACATCTGCTCTTTTTCGCTCCAGTGCAAATCGTCCAAATTCGCAAGCATGGCCTCCTCAATCTCCTGGTAGCTCGCCGCGTCGTCCAGCTGGCCGATGAAGCTGGCCACGCTCCGCATCGTACGCGTGAAATGCGCCATCCACGCAAGCAGGTCGAGGTGTAGCTCGCCGGCATGCGGCGGCCCACGCGGATAGTCGTCCATGCCACTCGTCAGTACGTGCGTGGCGGAACGCCCGCGCCAGCGGTACGCCTCGGTGCGACTACGTGCGTGACGACCGTACTGCTTGATAAGTCCGCGCTGCGTGCGTCGGAACCACTCGTAGTGACGCTTGAGGGGCCCGTAAATGGAGGTGAAGTACTCTAGAGTGGCATCGGACGAGGCGAGGTAGCGGCTACGAGGGGCTTCGGCCTGCCCGCCAAGCGGCACCTGCGCATCCATGCCGATGCCCGCACCCAGTCCCAGGTCTGCATCCCTTATGCCCGACGCACTGGCCTCCTTGAATTTATCGATGATGGCGGGGAGAATGAGCGTTAGTGTTGGCGGGTTTCCCCAGCTGGGCACCTGCGTCTGGAATTCGACGGGGACGCGGCTGCGCGCTTCCTCGCCCAGAATTTGCTCGCGCGCCACCCAGCCGTCGTCGTCGATTAGATCAATCCACTCGCGCAAGATATCTAAGCTGTAGTCGGCGTCCCATACGGAAATGTGAAGAAGGTGGAAGCCCTCATCCCTAAGTGAATGTAAGCATGGCGGGTCATCATCATCACAGTTGCAGACTCGCCAGTAGAACCCTCTGGGGAAGAAGCTTCGGCTCGGTGTGGCTGTCAACAGCGCATTCGGTGGAGTTAGTTTGGCGACTTTGCTATCCTTGCCTTCGTCATCTTCGTCTTCGTCCTCATCCCACTCATACGAGAATTTCTTATTCACGATTGAAGTGCCGTAAAAGTAGCCGACGCCGCCGATGAGATTTGCGGTTACGGCACGAGAAAATGCTTGCATGTTCTCCTGTAAGTCAGGCGGGAAGTCGATGGGATAGGGCAAGACGTCATCAAAGCGCGCAGCATAAGATTCCTGCAGAGCCGGGATGCCCTGGTCCAGGACGGCAGCTAACGTTATAGTCAGCCATCAGGTGAAGGACAGAGATGAATGCGAGACGAACAGCTCAGCTTCTGCTTCGCGCTAGCACTCTCATATAGGACGTCGAATTGGAACGGGCCGTCGAAGAACTTTTGCACAGCATATAGGTTGCTACCCGTGAAGGCTTCGTCGGGAAGATGCAGTACAAAGGACGGATCCGGGACGCCGACCGCAGGGTCCAGATACGGCTGCAGCACATCGTTGGCGCGCTTGATGATAGTTTGGATCAATATTTCTTGCTGAATATCAGTATCCTCAGTTTTCCTTCGTGGTCAAAAGGCGCACCTCGTGCCTGCCATATATTTCCCGCAGGAATAGGCAGCCCTGCGAAGTGCGTCTTCCCAATACGATCTTCAAAGGCGTCTGCATGGCGCGCGCTGGATATGTGATTATTGTCGGGACCTAGAATTCATAATGAGACCATGCACACAGGACAGTCGTGATAGCTTACCTTCTACAATCCGGATTGTGAAGTCGTCCAATTCTGGCGACGCGCCAGTAAACTCGACATCGCCCTCGAGTCCCTAGAGCTTCGTGAGCCAGGGTGCGGACCCGTAAGAGATGCGCCGCACATTCTCGTCCTCGTCGGTGACCATGTCGATGCCTCCGAGGCCCTCTAGACCCATGTAGAAGATGGTTGAAATGCGAGACGGACGGCCTATGCGCAGAACTCTTTAGCATCACAGGACCACGGTACAGCGGTCTACGCACTCGCATCCAGCGGCGTTCCCTTGACGCGTGCGGCCCAGCTGCCCCCGTTGTCTCCTCCAGCGACCTTGAGAAACTCGGTGGTGATGCGAACGTTATTCTGGGGATCATTGATGACCTGAACGCCGCCCTGGCGCGGGTCGTACTCCGTCCATGTGTAGCCAGCGAGCTCGTCACCCTGGTCGCAACCGTGGCGAGATTCTGTAGATAGTAAGCCTTCCAAGTCATTGAAAAAAGGGGGATGCGCGTACTGCTGACAGACTGATAGTCCTGGGTGCCGAACCAGACGAGCCCCGTCATAAGCGACTGGGGGATGCGCGGACGCAGGCCAAAGTAGAGGTTAGGGCGGTAGGCGCCCCAGAGTAGAGTGTCATTGGCAGACGGCTGAGCTGCGCGGACGAGCGGTAAGAGTGCCAGCCAGGCGAGATGCATGGCGAGCGCAGGAGGAAGCAGGCGCAGCTCTGAGCTCACCGGACGCGACCCCGCCACGATCGCGGGACACGTGTCCGGCTGTTCGGCGCGACATGCCACCCACGCCCGCGGAATCCATGGTGATCGGCTTACCGGCCCATTGCACTCACCGCCAGCGCTCGCCGTGGGACTTCCTGGCTGCCGAGGACTGACTCATACTTATCCGCCCCCTTAACCTTCACTATATATCCCGTCGATGCAGGACAACATCTGGAGCGAAACACCATCATTCTCTCCCCATACATCTCCAAAACGCTAGGTTGCAAGGCGTATCTCAAGTTAGAGGTCAGCTAAACCGACTTCGTTAACGCCACCAGAGCCCTGACCACTATTCCGTAGAATCTGCACCCCTGCCATTCCTTCAAGTACCGCGGAATCTCACACTTTGTCAAATGGGCGAAAGAACAGCACGGTCCCAGCACCCACGCCATCATCGCGTCGGGAGGAAATGCGGGACTCGCCGCGGCTTGCAGCGCAAACATCCTTCGGGTGACATGCACGGTATATCTCCCGCAGGGGGCGGCACAGAGTACCATCGACTTGCTCCGCGCACAAAATGCAGAGGTCGTGGTCATCGGCAGATTCTACGCAGAGGCTCTGCAAGCTGCAAAGGAAGCCGCCGCCAGCGACGTGCACGCGTAAGCGCTCAAAGTCTCAAGCCTTCCGGTCCTTGACACAACACCTTGAGATAGTGTTGTGGTGCCCGCGTACGAACATGAACTGCTGTGGGAAGGCCACTCCAGCATGATCGACGAGATCGCCTCTCAGTTGAAGAAGAAGCCGGACGCAATCTTCTGCAGTGTGGGCGGAGGTGGTATGCTCGGCGGAATTCTCGCGGGATGCAAGAACAACGGCTGGGATGATGGTAAACACTCACCTATTGCTGAGAAGACTCTTGGGCGCTGATGCGTGCCAGTGCTTGTCGCCACGATGGAGACCGGAGGTTCCGATTGCTTTCACTACTCGATGGCTCTGAACCAAATGCCAGAGGCCGAGGCGAAAGCCAGATTGCCCGACAACGTCAGTGCCGTACAAGACGAAGAAACAGGTGTGATGCTCGCGCATATGCATAGCTTCTCCTCGAAAGCATCCGGGTCGCTAGGCGCCTCGCAGCCGGCAGCAAGGGTTGTCAAGATGGCCCTCGAGCGTGCAGGACAAGTCAAAACGTGCTCCCTACCTGACGCACTGGCAATTCAGACTTGCGCGAGGTTTGCAGGTAAGCCTTTGTTATTTGACCCGCGTAGAAGGGCAGACTGACTGAAGCGCCGTAACAGATGAGCACAAAATTTTGGTCGAGCTAGCGTGCGCAGCTACGCTTGCGCCCGCTTTCAAGGCCCCTCTCTTCAACGATCTCGTACAACCTCATGCAGGACAGGCGCCCGAGGATCGAACAGTCGTGTTCATCGTGTGCGGTGGCTTCAAAATCTCCTTGGCGGAGTTAGAGGGGTACCGCAAGGACACTGCAGCGGAAGTGGCAGCGGGGGGTGTATGGGACATTTTGAGCGACCAAGGGAAGGTCATCACAGTTGAGAAGTGATGATATTGATACAGTAACACAAGTAGGCCAAGAATGTCTCTGGTTTCATAGCTAGATGGGTGGAGTCAGTCTTTGTATGCCAACGAAGTCATTGAGCACACCAAGAAAAACATGCCAGCTATGCGTCCTGGGGGCGCTCCTCCGTCTTGGTCTTGCGCTCTGCCTTTAAGCGCTCCAGTTCTGCACGAATACCGCTCTGATCCTTAGGGAAGAGCTGGTGAAGAGTCAGCATGCTATCCACGTCTACAGCTGCACAGACTCACTATGTTCGTTCTCTCCTCTGGCGGGAAGAGCATCGCTCGGTACTGCAATGATCGGTTAACAAACTTGTCGTCTCCGGACCATGAGTACTGACCGGAAGGACGTGGTTGTGGTACCATTCCGGGTCCCCGAAGTGCACCAGGGCAAATATAGGAATGAAGAGGTACATAGAGAACTTAAACACCTCGAGATTGGGACCAGCCATGGTGGCAGGCGGCAGGGTTTGAGAAACTACCGCCGCAGACGATGCGGCCGAGAACCAGCCACATAAGTACCACATGGCGAACCGTCACGAGCGCGCTGTGTCACAGTGACCGATCATCATCGCGGTACGCGTCTTGTTTGCCGACCTCGTCGAGTCGACCTCGCCCTTATCAGTGACCGTGATGGCAGCCGAGGAGCTGTGAGCTTTGAGGATACTTGCCGATTAGTTTACTGACAATATTTACCAGACCAGTACCCTCCACTTCCACCCGCCGGGAGACGCAACTCCTGCCCTCGAAAGGCACTTCTTTCCTGATCCCCGACAAGGACAAGTCATTCCACAAGCAATACGCGAACATATATTTCCTGAGGTTGAATGCTTTGCGCGACTCTGTTCTTCAGAATGCGGAGCGTAAATGGAAGCACGTTGAAGGTGCCGTTAATTACCAGCCTCCCCCACTCGCTCGCTGACGCCGACGCAGGTGACCCCATTCACGTTCCCCGTGTTCTGGAGGTGGTAAAAGCGAAGCTTTGCTATGTTGTCGGCACGGTCTATATGGAAATGCCCCTCAAACCGAGTGTCATGGAGGATATTGCAAGAGACGTGCGTCCTCTTCCCTTCAGACCGTTCCGTCTGCTTACCGCGTGGTATATGATCGTGACATGCCAACAGCACTCCATTGCGCCACCACCACCGCCATCTAAGATATGTTCCCCGGATGATAGCATCATGTTGGAGGACGAATCGGGACGCATTCGCCTGGTCGGTGCTCGAGTCAAGGCCGCTCCCCTCGTCACCGGTGTGATCATCGGCGTTCTGGGCGTCGAGACGCCCAATGGCGACTTTGAGGTCGTCGATATCTGCTACGCGGAGATGCCACCACCGACATACCCGAAGGAAGACGAGGGGGCTGCCATGGAGGTGGAAGGTCAGACAGCGCTTCTGTGTCCCGCATACGCTTCAACTAACATCGGCTACAGAAGAAGACGCTTATATTGCGGTGGTGTCTGGTCTCGATGTTGGTGCACCATCTGCGGCCGATGCTCATTTGCAACTGCTTGTTGAGTATCTGACGGGTGAAGCGGGCGGTTTGGACGATGCTGTATCTGCATCTCATATCTCACGTCTCGTAATTGCGGGGAACTCACTGTCGACGGTTGTTGTTGCAGAAGAGGTTGACGACAGGAAAGCTGTAGGTCAGCCCTCCCTTGCCCCTTTCCTCTCACTTATGTCATCCCTTACAGCGAAAATATGGATACGACAACACCACATTCTCACCGCATCCAACCCTCAGTCTTTCTGCTATTCTCGTTGATATCGGCCGCACCATGCCTATACATCTACTACCCGGCGCAAGTGACCCGTCAGGTTCTATCATGCCACAACAGCCTCTCCCTCGACGCATGTTCGGTGCAGTATCCAAACTCTCAACTTTCTCTTGCGAGACGAATCCGACATATGTTGACCTCGCTTTCGGTTCACGCAAACGACAACTGCTTATACACTCTGGTCAGCCCTTGGACGACATGTTCAAATATCTTCCGTCGCCCGCACGAAGGCTGGATCTCGCAGAGGCGACTCTACGCTGGCAGCATATGGCACCAACTGCACCTGACACCCTTTGGTGCCACCCGTTCTTTCACGCCGAACCGTTTGTGTTGCCGAACACACCAAACCTGTACATCATCGGCGGCCAGAGAAAATTCGCCACGCGGATGGTGGGTCCGGACGACCGACGGTGTCGTATCGTGCTGGTGCCCCATTTTGCAAGTACGGGTACGGTGGTCTTAGTGAATATGCGAACGCTGGATGCGAAAACGGTCACGCTCAGGACGCATCGGATGGCGGGGGGTGCTCACGAAGATCAGGCGCCTAGTGAGTTGATATGACTTGGGAATCTCTAATCTCTGACGCGTCTTCGAAGCGAACGGCAGGGAGCCTACGCCTACGCCAGCAGAACCCGATCTGACGATGTCGGAACCGGACTTGAGCCAGATGGAAGAGTAGGACGGAATTCAAGGGCTACCTTTACTATCTGATTACTTATAGACAACGTCTTCAACAAGCGCTGAACAAGCGACGTGTCCGGATGATCTGTTTCAAATCCTCCAGCTCCATGTCAAGCTCCGAGGGTCAATCTGTGGCCCATTGGAGTCAGCGGTCATTGCGAATGACGGCCGGTGGCGAGCTCCATCCCAACCATACTTAGCAGGGCAACAGCATCCAGACCTACTCGTGCTCACTCCCCTCGTTGTCCTGATTGCTACCAGATATTGCGCGTGCAGCGAGTGCGCCCGTCGCTGCCCGCCAGACGGCAGTAGACTGCAGTAGAGTATCGGCCCTTGGCCTCCTGCGTGAAGGGGCTATCATTGCGTTTTGACACAAAAGGGGACTCTGGCTGTCTTGTGTTGATATGAGTTGTCATACTGGCGAATTCGTGAGCCAAGACGGCGCCACAACTATCTCCTTAGCTGAGGTCTACGGTATTGACCAGTGTGCCAGTGGACTCACAATTCCTCATGCTGTAGGCCCTCGTCGACTGAACAGCTATTGTCAACAATACGTCGCCCACCATTGCGCATGTCTTGGCGAGATCCAACCGTTATGAATATTCACCCGCTCCTTCGCATATGTGCGGCCACCTGGCCACACATCTATATGATTCAAGGATCGACGTCTTGCTGTATGCGCGTCCGATGCGCGCGATACTGCGGCCCCTACTTAGGCTCAAGATGAAGCCCTGCGCGACACCCGCCCCCTGTCTCCATGTCGCCGCAGGTCCCGCCATGGACGCCCGCACTGTGTACAGGAAGGGGTCACTATACAGGCAGCGTCGTTATCCCAGCGACCGGTCTATAAAAGGTGACCCAGGTTCGCAGGTAGATGCACGTCTGCCCTACTCGGGTTCATCACCACAGGCTCACCATGAAGTCTTTCGCAGTCGTTGCACCTCTCCTCAGTGCGCTCGCCTCTGCGAAGACGTACCAGGTTTCCGAGAGCTACGTGGGCGAAGACTTTTACAATGGCTTTGATTTCCAGGCTGTGGCGGAGTAGGTTTCCTAGGTTGCTTGTTTGTTTTGAAGCCATCGATGCTGACAACCTAGCTAGTCCGACGAATGGGCGCGTAAATTATGTCGATATGTGGACCGCGCAGGGGCGGAACCTCACCTTCACCACCAGTACGATGGTTAGCAGGTCCTTCCATAATTCGAGACTCACTCAAGCGTTGCAGATGATATGTTCCTTCTTCGCACCGACTGCTGGAGCTATCTCGATCCCAACGGTGCTGGCCGCGACTCCGTGCGCATCCAATCCAAGAACACGTATACCAACCACGTCTCCGTGTAAGCGTTCTTGACCTATTTTGCCCGTCATCGACGTACAGTACTCACCGAGACTTGGCAGATTCAACGTGCGCCACATGCCACAGGGATGCGGGTGAGTCATAGCGAGCGACATCTTACAGAGTAGACCTCACATGAATTGCCCAGGACCTGGCCCGCGATGTGGTACGCGGATGTCAACAACTGGCCGGGCGCGGGCGAAATCGACGTGCTCGAGGGCGTCAACGACGTGGTTCCGGACGCGGCCACGCTGCATACCACTGCCGGCTGCACAATGCCTGACAATCGCGCCATGCTCGGGTGAGTGCCACAATCCCTTCCTATTTCCATCTCAGCTGGCAGTAAGTGCTTACCCGCCTCTGCAGAACACCCACCCAATCCGACTGCAATCACGACGTCAACGGCAACGCCGGCTGCGGCGTCCGACTCACGTCGGGGAACTCCTACGGGCCCAACTTCAATGCCAATGGAGGCGGCTGGTTCGTCACCGAGCGCACGGACGAGGCAATCTCGATTTGGTTCTGGGAGCGCAACGACCCGAATGTGCCCATCGGCGTCAAAGAGCGCCACAGCGATATCATCTCGGAGAACTGGGTAAGTCGGGCTTGCAGCTTGAGCGACCTTGATCTGTGAGAAAGATTTGCCGCTCACCCGTCTCCCAGGGCACACCGCAGGCATACTTCCCAAGCACAAACTGCGACTTCTCGAGCCATTTTGGACCTCTTCGGTGGGTGTGCTCGGCCTTTGGGATCGTTATTGCGCTGACAGGGTGTAGCATCATCATTAACCTCACGCTTTGGCCGGGCGGCACTCCATGGGGCCTGGGGCCTGGAGCGCCTTTGGCGAGTCCTACTTTGACATTGCCAACATCGACATCTACGTGTAATAACAGGCAGGCTGTAGGGGCGAGGTTGTTTAGCGAGGGTAGTAGTGGGCGGGCAATTTGCAGGGGTTTTCTTATTTATCGGTTAATTATATGGAGGGTATGGTTTGGTACTGTACGTACACTGATGTTGCGTGAGTAGGGATGCATGTTATCCACGCAGAATCCGTACAAAGCAGCAGACAGCGGCTACAGAATCCAGCATGAACGGTATCAGGCTCGCAGATGAAGGTGGCAGCGTTTCCCTTGATGGCTAGCATCGTAGGGAAGTGGTGGCGTGACCCGCCATACAGTCCATGTACATACGGGCCCAATGACTGTGGAAAGCGACCAGCGGGGGTACGAAACACCTTCACGCAACGCATCGAGAGCACGCACGTCTATACGGGCCAGAACTGTAGAAGAGATCAGCGAGATAGTCTCCGACAGCAGGGTAGAGCCATTCCTGCTGCGCACCAATGATATGGTTGCATAGAGCGCAGCTCGTGGCGCCCGAGACTGCGCCGTTGGGACATATGGGATCGCCCTTGGGCAGGGTATGGGCAGATAGCATCGCTGGTATCACTCCCAGCGCATGCTCGACATGATCCAGTAGGCATTGCCTGACGTGGGATCCTGGTCGTCGAGCCAGCAGAGGCCGTCTCTGAGAGCATATTCTCGAGCGCTGCACGAGCACGTTCCTGGGTCCAGCCGCGACGCGAGACAAGATCGCCTTCGACTACCCGGCCGCCAGTGTCGTGTGCGAGATCGAGTATGGCAGCCTGGTCCTGGTCAAGCTCCTTGGGCACGCTCCTGACCATCCTGCGTCCCCCGACGTCGAAACCTGATAACCGGCACCGAGTGGCGCGAGCGTCTTGATGCTGCTGACGATGTCCTCTTCGGTGACAGCGCCTGCATTGAGCCCTCGAAGGCGGGTTACATGACGGACAAGCTCGTCCATGTCGATCATGCCGCCGTTACGAGCGCGGGTGCTGACGCAGACATCGACGATCTGGACACCGAGCTCGTACTGCCAGTCACCGAGGCCGAGCAGCTCTGCCCACCAGCCTCCGCGACGGGGGCCGGCGAGGGGATCGATACCGACGGTGGCACACATCTGTTGGAAGGCATGACGGAAGTCGGGATCGCTCTTGATAGTCTCGCGATGCTGGGTGGCGAAGCGGGCGAGGGCGGTGCGGAAGTGGTCGAGCTGTGACTTGAGGTCTGCGACTTGGGAGTGAGAGACGGCGGATGAGAGCTCTGCGAAGGAGCGCTTCGACTGCTCGTTGCGCTCGAAAGCTGCGATGCCGACGCCGCCGAGACGGTGCATGATGATGATGATGGCGGGTGGCAACTGCAAGACCTGGCGTCAACTGTCATGTTCTCTCGCAAGCTGTCTGTCCCGTTTGGGCTGCTGCCCGACGAGCAAAAGCTCCGTTTCCGCAGTGAGCCAGGTGGAATCGCCAAGCTCGCTGCCGTCCGCAACATCTCGGACACTGACGCGTACTGGAACGACTTCTTCCTTCTCTTCGACTCACCCTCCGACGTCTTCTCGCTCATCGCCCCCAACGACAGTGAGACGGCCCCCCGCCTCCTGCCCTGTCCCATACTCATTCCTCAGTCCGCAGAGCCCTTCTAGAAGCCCCCGAGAATGTCGCCACCCTCCTCCGCGTCACCATCGTCCGCCTCACCAATCTCATTGCCGACCACACATTCCCCTCCGCAGCATCACCCTCCGTCGCCGCCTTCGCGTCCTCGCTTATGAAGGCAGGCTCTGGTACTACAGATCGGAACACCACCAAGGAGGCCCTCAACTGCGTGCGCGTCCTCACTCGCGTCCTCCCCGCAGTCTTCGACGTCGAGGGCGAGTCAACCGTCTTCGAGACCGACGTCCTCTGGAAACGTCAAGAGGTCGAGGATCTCGAGGCCCCCGTGGTCACCGCCGATGCCAATCAGTTTGTCATCGACGACGAAGACGACAGCGATAACGAATCCGCCTCTCAGCCGCGTTCCCCGCAGAAGGGCCGGCTCTTCAGACAACTGCCCTCCCTTGCAGAAAAGCTGCTTGATGCCTTAGTCTCCCTCCTCTTCTGCTGTGGCTTCACGCTGCCGAAGGAAATCCAGGTCGACCACCACAAGATCAGCCCTACGACTTGGTGAGTGTCAATCGTGTCTCTTCGGGCTCAAAAGTCTCAACCTCTGCTTTCTCTAGGGAGAAAGGCGTCGGTGCGACACAAGACCCCGGACCCAGTGCGCCGTACGACAGTAACAAGACTGAGGTGCTGCGACTGTTACTCGTCCTTTTATCTCGTCAGATCTACATTCCGCCACCCGCGTTGTTCACCACACCCTCTCTGTACTCGTTGCACATGGTGCAGACGCGCGACAGACGCGATGTACTCGTTATCCTATGCTCCTTGCTCAACACCGCTATGAACGCGTCCTCCCCGAACAACGGGATAGGTGCAATGGCCGCGCGCTTGCCGTACAATCACCTCGTCATGAAGGGCGAGGATGCTCGTTTGACACTAGGCACTCTCTGCTTGCAAGTGCTGTGTGCTCTTCTGGATTTCCAAAGCGGCTCAGCTCGTGACAAAGCCAAGGGAACCGACGATAATCGCACGGTCGCGCCGACGGCCCGCACTAATGCTTTCCGTTATTTCTTGATGAAGCTGGTGAGGTTTTTGGTCGAAATACCGTACCAAGATCTGATTGGCAGCATAGCACCGCACTCAAGACTTGACATTTATCCTTGACGGCTTCCTCACCACGATGGACCAACAGATGGCGAGCACGCACAACATCCTCCCTGGTGCTAGAAAGTCCATTCCGTATATCCCTGAGATGGTCTTATTCTTCTGGAAGATGATAGAACTGAATAAAGTCAGTCTTTGACTTGACTCAGCTGGCGTCTGCTGACAAATTGACACAGAAATTTCGGTCTTTTGTTCTGGAGTCGGAGAAATGCAACGATGTGACGGCGCACTTGGTATGCTACCTCGTAGAGTTGAAAGATAAACCTCGTATGTCATTGCACGCCATTGTCCGACCTGCACTCAAATCAATCCCGCGCAGAACAGCACGGCATGTGTCGAACGCTATCATACATCCTGCAAACACTCTCGGCTGAGCCCGCCTTCGGCCTCAAGCTGCAGACCCCTGTACGAATGCAGTTGCCTGCCAAGTATCAAGTGCCCGGGAGTGCCGCCGATTTCACGATCAATGTTCGTCTGTGCGTTCAACAAAGCACACTTCGCTGAAGTTCAATCCAGGCAATCTACTCGGTCATCAGCACCACATCCGGCCAGCTCAACTCGTTGTATCCGGCCCTTGTCATCGCCCTCGCTAACGCCTCTCCCTACTTCAAGAATATGACAGTGACTTCGGCGACACGATTAGTGCAATTACTCACATCGTTTGCGAATCCGACGTTCCTTCTGTCTGACGAGGGCCATCCTCGCTTGTTGTTCTTCATGTGAGCACCTCTTGCACGTCTCCAGCTCAGTGCATGACTGCGTTCCCTGCAGGCTGGAAGTGTTCAATGGGATCATCTTCCATCAATCGTCCGACAACGCACACGTCCTATATGCACTGTTGCAGGCGCATCAGACCTTCGAAGACTTGGCAACCTTCAGCCTGGCGCGCGGTTTGCGCGAAATTCGCCGCGTCCAGCGTGCCAAAGATGACCTGCAGCACGACGAGTGTCCCGCGACAGTGCACCACGTGGACATAGTCGGACGGATAGTGCGGTCCGCGGCCGGACACCACAGACGCCAGAAACTCTGTCGCGCAGCGCAACGCCTGATTCGGCGGAGAAAGCGCGCGCTGTGGATTCTGCACGATTGATGGAGGAAGGCGCCGCCCTGGGACTGAGCGACTCTTCCGAGAACGTGCCTGGCATACCCCCGCCGTCTGAGAAGGCGAGGGGGAAGATGAAGGAGCGGCATTCGGAGGACGATATGGACGAAAGTCTGGAGCGGATTGCTGCGGCGGGCGTTGGTCGGAATGGCTTCATACCCACGCAGGATTGGGTCGCATCGTGGCATACAGGGTACGTGCCCTGTGATGCTTATTTCCGTTGGTACTGACACATGACTTTGGTAGGTTGCAGCTCGATCCCATACTCATCTTGATCGCGGAGCTGCTACCAAAGCTGCAGGAGCTGCAGAGCTCGCAAAAGACGAGCTCGAGCACGGCGATCGCCAACTTTTTGGCCAGCGTCACGCTGGACCACGCGTTACCAGCGAGGCCGCCACTAGCTCCCCGACGATTCGTGGTGAGTACGAACGGCCCCTGCACCAAGCATGCTAGCCTGACGGTTCTTTCAGTGGTCCGACGCGTCCATCGTGTGGCTGACTTCTCTTGTGTGGGGCGAGATCTATGTGAAGCACATGAGCCCGCTGGGTGTGTGGAATGCCACGAATGTCCGATTGTTCTACGTCAAGCACACTCCCGCGCAGCAACGACAGTTAACGGAGACCGTTTCCAATGTTGTGGGTGGATTCCTGGGCCGTACAAATTCAGAGACATCTTTGTCGTTGGCGAGGGGTTGACAAGGCGCAAAGGAACACTGGATATATTCTCACCTTTACGCCGTGTGTGCAGGGGGGACCAGGCATCACCGCATCGTTCTTTCTCGAGTTAACTACTATTCGGCATTGTATCACAACAGGATCATTCGAATTCGAGGACACTAAGCACCAGAGATTGCAATGAAGGAGACAGGCAAACCGGTTCGTAAGTAGGTAGTGGGATAGCGCGAATCAACTCGTCTACTCCCCTCCTTCGTAGTACGCCACATTTTGATCAATGAGAGACGACACCTCTACGCTCCGGGGCCGAATCTCGCAGGTGAAAGGGACGGGCCGACTGGCCATGCCGGAAGTATAGATCCTAGGTGGAATGACCGGTATACCGTAGTCGTCCATGGAGGGCTCGATGCTGAAGCACTGTAGGAACATCGCGACCTGCAGCCACAACTGGTTTTCCGCCATGAAACGCCCTGTACACATATTAGCGCGTGCGCCTTGTTCGCGACGAAGCACTCTCACCTGGGCAGATACGTCGACCCTTGACAGTCGTCTCAGCATGTCTCGAGAGGGGCCTATACTAAGATCACGTACCCATCCAAAAGCGATAGTGTTCGGATTCCGAGGACCGCCTTCCTTTGCATCAGGAACGCCCAGGAAGCGTTCGGGGCGGAAAGTCATCGCGTCGGGGTACATGTCCTCGTCATGCGCCTTAGGGCGGGGCCGTGTCAGTATCCAGCCATGGTTAAGAGTGAAAGAGCGACTCACGATCCCCCATTGGTTTGCTATCATAGTCGTACCTTCTTCAGATTGAGTATGATATCAGGAAAAGACGCCGATGCTCTCGTACCCTCGGGGATGAAAAGGCCGTCATATGTCTGCATTACACGCGGTTGAGTGACCATTCATGAAAGATGAAGGAAACACAAACATCGTCCTGCGTGACACGATGCGGAACACCCAGAGGAATGACTATTGAGGTTTGTTGGCCGTACGTGCGAGCTATGACAGATTGAACCTACCTTGCTCCCATCGGTATGTCTCCTTCACGACGGCGTCGATGTACGGAAGCTCCATCCTATCTGCGAAGCAAACAAGCCGCTGATTTCCTACGACATTATCAAGCTCTTCCTGTGCCTTTTTCTGGGTCTCGGGCGCATGAAGCATGGCCAGAACGAAGTTGAGCTTTGATGCGAGGATCGTGTCGGCAGCAGCTAGAGGTTCATTAGCTAACGGATCGCATCTTTGAAGGTATGACACTCACTCGCGTACATAACCGCGCATGCCTTCTTCATCATGATTTCCTCCTCGGCCAGATCTTTTGGCAGGAACGAGCCCTTGGCAGCTATGAGCGCAGTAAAGAAACTTGGCCTAGCAGTGCCCTCGGCAAGTTGCTGCTCCGCCCACGCCCACGGTTTCTCTTGAAGTTCCTGAGCGAGTTCATATCCCTTTCGTGCGACGCGACGAAAGCCAGCACCGGGCATCCATTCCGGAACATATTTGAGGATCGGAAGAATGTCGACGAGGTAGGCGCCAGGCCGTGCGGCGGAGACCATGGCCAGCTGCGCATCTTCTGCAATGCGGACAAACTCGTCGTTCTCCTTCGGCTCGTATCCAAACGCTGCATCGACTATATCAGGAAGGGCGACATGGACAAATACGGGACTGGACGTACCGATCTTCATAATCACCGTCGCGGTGGTCCTGCGAAAAATGTTAGTAATCAAGGATATGGGCCAATGTTATCTTTACGTTCGAAGAATGTCGTCGAAGTCTTCCGGCCGCTTCAGGAGCTTCGCCAGCGATATAGTCATCTCGCGCTGCAGAAAATCTCTTAGTACAAAATGGGAACCGTGCCACGTTCAACACGCACCATTTGTATGGGGATGTACGAGTCAGAAGTATGAATGTTGAACCCGAAGTGGAAGAGCTTGCGCGCGTTTCGGTATGCGGGTGTATACGGCTGAAGACCTACAGTACTGTCAGTGTCGCGCAATCAGCCCGTAGCAATGACGCACCCATATTGAAGTTCCAGCCCATCCTGATTCGCACCGGGACGACGTAAGTCTATGTACACCAGCGTCTGAGCGGGACATACAGGTCCAGACCATGGGCATTGCCGGACGGTCGCTATAAATTGAAGAGCGATTGTCGAGGAGCTCTGTCGCCGCCTTCGCAGTATTGATAATGCACATCTTCTTCCCCAGTATGCTGATCATGACCAGGGGACCTATGAATCTCTCATGAGCGCAAGCATGTACGGTAGCGACAGTCGACAATACCGTATTGTCTCCCCCATTCTGTGAAGGTGTGCCACTCTGTGAGCAGTGAGCGTCAAGTGAGAATCAATGTCAGCCTGGAAAAAGAGATGAACACGCCTTCAGAGGAGGGCATATCGGGAACGTTGCCAAGGAATGGAATGCGACTAGGCTTTGGTCCCGGTGGATATGGCAATGAATCCGGATTTCGCGAGCGCTTGCGCACATACAGCGCGGAGAGAGATATCAGCATAAGGGTGGCGACAAGACCGTCGAGCCCAGCAAGCACAGGATTCGCTGCGGCCCATTTGAGAACCATGGAGTCGCAGAGGCGTGAGGAAAGAGACATGATGGGAGGGAGCAGACTTCAGCACCGAACTCTGAAAGGGCGACATCAGCTGAGTATATGCAGCGCGCCTAGCAGCAGTCACTTACGGCAGATGCGTGGAGACGCCATCTTTCCGCCTCACACGAGAAGACGGCAATTTGCCTGGCGGTCATCGACTCCAGCGGGCCCAGGCATACTGAGACATACAAGCAGCCGCCAGTGCATACAGTGAGTCAAGCAAAATTTAGGCTAGCGCAAGGGGCGCTTGCGCGGATACAGGCCCTTTCTTGGTTCGCAAAGGACCAAGGTACCAATTTCTGACGGCGCAAACCGCATCTGGTCAAGCTCAAGTTGAAGTCAGCCCTGGGTTCTGGTCGCGTGGCTCACATTCGGCGGTTGCCGTGTTCGCCCGTGACTGACTGGTTTAGCGACTTCGGACTCCCATAGCTAGGATGTAGCCATGTGCAGTAAGCTCACGCTGGACACTGTCGGGCACGATCACAATCTAAACGAGACCCATCCCGCCGCTCAGCGACAGACGGACATCATTGAAGTAAGCACATTCAGCATTGAGTCTTAACCGTGCATCCCATGTGACTTGACATCCATGGCAGTAGTACTAGATGGCTTGCCTTTGTGTTACAGGCAGCCTATCATCTCCTATCATAAGCGACGCAAGTTTTCAGTAACGCAGCGCGCTTCGCTGAATGAATACGCTACCCGGAGCTCTGTGCAAGCGGACGAGTAGTCGGCAATGTCCAGCCCAGTGTTTTCGAACCGAGCTGCACCGCTGGTCGCCGTGCTATACCCAAGGTCAGTCCTGGGTCAGTCCACTTCCCTCGGCATCGATACAAGCGGATGATGGATAACAATCGACTCTGCTGCTATTCAGGCTTTCGCTGACCAGTGGGAAAACCACGTAAGTACGAGCAAGCCAATCTTGCTGGTGATCTTCTTTGATCTGAGATGCTTGCTTGCAGTTGTCCGTGTCAATTGTATCGCTCTGACGGTCTGCGTGATGGTTACGGTCTGCATACTACACTCGAAGTGCGCTCCAAGCTGAACGGTAGCATCGCCCATCGTGATACAAGCCCCGTTCTACTATCCGGCTGACGGCATTGACTCGTTCGGGCACTACATAAGCTCGACCCTCTAGCAACCGGTTTTCAAGCGACTTCTTCTGACTTTACTTCGGACTTCCGTCTCTCCCATCGTTTCTGTCCTTCATGGCGCCTGCGCAGGCCATCATCAATACTACTTATGGAGCGCTCGTCACGGGTATATGGATGCAACAGGTGAGTCGTATGCTTATACGAGCCTGAAGGATCGACGCTGATCTGGTGTGTAGCTTCTACTTGGCTACATCCTTGCGCAGATGATTGACTACTACCGACGATACTACAAAACCGACGGTGGATTCAACAAGTTCGTAGTCACCTCGCTCCTCGTTCTCAACATCTTCGTTGGTGGTACCGACTTGTGAGTGCGATGGACTCTGCCTAGTTCATGTGAGTCTCATCTACGACAGTCACGTTCTTTACCGCTGCACTGTCCTTCATTACGGGGATTATGAGTTCTTCGATCTGCAGGATTGGACGATGTCGACGGAACCTGGGTGTAAGTCTTTCTATGCATTTCTCCCGCCGTCTAGCTTATCATAGAGCGCGTGTACAGGGACGGCCGTCATCGGTCTCATATCGCAGCTATTTTTCCTCAACCGGTGCGTCGTCTATATGCGCTTACCATCATCCTTGGCCCATGGCGACATTACAGCTGCCAAAATATTGTGCGATCGAAGATCGTCACAGGAGTCTTTTCTTGCGTAAGTGGTAGCGGCTACTACTCGTGTCTCCGTCTGATCGCTAACGTGCTCATGCCAGTCGTACTGTTTTCTCTCGGTTCAGGCCTAGCGTACGTTTCATTCATTGCTTGTCTTCCTCATCGATGTCTCGATGTTGATGTTTCCCCAGCGTGTCCGGGTCCTTCATTGTCAACAAGCGTTTCAGCCTTCTTGGCAAGTTCACCACACCAATTATCCTCTGGCTCACATCGGTACTTTGAACCTACCTTAGCGACTGTTATTGGTGCTGATCAGCTACCTAGACCGCAAGTGCTGACATCGCCATTGCCGTCGTCTTGCATGGGAGTTAGTCCGCTCGCGCACGGGCTTTCGCAAGACGGACGCGAGTACGTGGGCTTCAATGTCAACCAAGGCTTTCACTAACAATGCTCGGCTTTAGTTATAACGCGTCTTGTAACGCTATCCATGGAAACTAGTACAACCACTGCCCTTGTTGCCCTGCTTAACCTCGTTCTGGTGCGTACTGTGGGCCGTGTGGACCTCCTGTGGGCTGACCTCTCTTGCTTCCTGACAGTACCTCCCACTTCAAGATACCGCCTATCAGTAAGTCCAACATAAGCGAGATGTGGAAGCCTTTATTCAGCCACTTGTGCGCCAGCCTTCTCCCCCAATTCTCCATGTGCCGAGTATACACCATCACTGTTTTAGCCACGCTACTCGGAAGAGATAAGCAAAGGCGTATCTTGGAAAGTGCAGAGCACGCATCCTTTCCGACGGCCATAAGGGTGCGTAGCGCAGTTGCATCCTTCGATTACCTCCCATTGAACCTTTGGCCCTTGAAGGTTGGCGTGACCACCACGACACAGTGCGACTTCGGCGGATCAAACAAGGATCCAGAGTATGAGCTTTCATCCAAGCGAGTGAGGGATGATGATGCTGGCCGGAAGAGTGTATGGAATGCCTCCCTCGATGGGAATTCCGCGTGATATGTACATATAATTGCCAGCTCCTGCGGACAGTATTATTTCACCTGACGAAGTCTTGGAATATGCCTAGGAGTCGTAGGACCGAGATATGCATAATCTTTCCTCGTAAGGCTCAAAGGACGAGGGCTCATGAGGCTGATATCGAGGGCTCCGAGGCACGTGCTGCATCAACGCGTGCTGTCACTTGCGTGAATGGTCACGCGATGTGAACGCGTCGCAACGATCACCAACGCTTCACCTTGCAACGACCACCAGTACCGATCCTAGGACTCCTTCGTACTTCCCCCTCCTGTCTTTTGACTCATCTCCCCAGTGCTATGTCGAACATCTCCCTAGAAAGCAAGTTCACCCCCAGTGATGTCGTTGACATGACGAAAGAAAGGGAATGGGCTGTAAACCTCGGTACGCGACAAGCGTGTCTGCTTTGGCCTCTTGCTCATGATACCAGGGATCATGGACTGGGATAGTACAAGCATTGTCTTCACCAAGAGGACACTCATCGAATTTCTCAAGTGCGTTCTCGCCTTTTAATCAGGAGAACAACGCTAACAATCATAGGTATACGGGGACCACGGTGGACACCAATTTCCAGAACATCCAGAAACTTCCTAGTACGTGGATCTGAAGTATCTGCCCCACGCCGTTCTGATGTCCCATGAAGAGTATGCTACATTTGGCAAGATCAGCGCAGCAAACACGGCTGCCACTACGGAGGCGGGGCTGTCCACCACTGAAGCGGAAACGGATGACTTCAAGCCAACTCGTCGTGTACGCGCTGCTCCCGGGGGCGCGTCCAGTGACATCTTTTTGCATCTCGACGATGGCAGCCCAATTGATGAAGCCCCATCGAAAGTTCAGCATCATCCCGAGCCTGCTCCAACCGACGGACCACAACATGAGGGCCTGTACGGATTCAATAGCGATGCCAAACCCAGCAGGTCCGTCATGTGATTCATCTACGAGTACAGGTTTGACAGCATCGGCTCAGACGCGTCCGGTCGAACCCCGGTGGTCATAGCAGTATAGGTTCGTTCTTTGATGCGCCGGACGACCAGGAGAAAGCCATCCCATCCCGGCGAGTGCGCCAGAATCCAGGTGGGCAGGACAGCATTGGAAGCGTAAGCCGACCTTCTTGAGATGCCATTCAATTCTGGACTCTTACACTTCCTGTAGCTTTGGTGAGGTCCGTCGACGAGGTCCTTTATATAGCAAGTCTTGTTTATGGTGTGTTGTGATCTATGTGGAAATTATACGGACCGGGTCTTGTATGAATTGAGGAGAGAAAGCTGTCGGTTCGCTCACTGGGTGAACCGCTGTGGTTGAAGCGCAGGGCGCTTCAGTATACATGCTTACGACGGGGACGTTGAGATTCAGACGTGCCTGGACGGCTGTTGTCCCGTATGGAGTAGACGATAAGAACACCGACACGTGGACAGGGGCATTGTGGATACGATCGGAGATGTGGCGGCTTCCGTCTTCTGAATGCATCCGCGACAATGGAACGTACGACGACGGGTGTCGACCGGGTCTGGCGAGAAGCAGAAGGGGGACGGACCCGACTCCCGGCCCGACAGCCTCATGCGAGCTTCGACGGGTTCCTCGTCGTCTGACCCCCGCTCCTCCCGATCCTCGTCAGACTACCGCTCCCCACATCGAAACAGCGCAGACTCTCGCAGCACAACCGCCAGCTCGAGAAGCAGCGATTCCCATCCTTTCGATCCATGTCGCCCCGCATCTATCACAGAAGCACTTGAGTCTTCTGCGTCCATCGTCCATCGCAATTCCTCTGGTGCGATCATCGCTGGTACACTGCATGGGCTCGTGCGCGAACTTGCAGCGCAAGCCGGCGAGTTTCAGTTTTTACATCGAGAACCTTGTACTCACTATCGGTGTTCAGCAAGTTCCAGCACCCTACCTCAGATCGATGACTTCCGTGCCTTCTTCTTCATTTATACCGACTTCACTAGTCCAGAGCGGATCGTCATCAGTGTTGAACGGCACTTCCACGATGCAGATGCCCTACCTGCTCCTGAGCGTCTCGATCAACAACACAAGTGAGTGTTGTCTCATTACTGCCGCTTCTCTGCGCTTCCCCGCTATCCCCCACAAGTCACGTCAAGTACCTGATACTTGCTTTTGCAGTGCTTTCCGGCTCATTCTACGATGGGTCCAAGACCCACAGATCGCTCCGGCAGGGATTGCCCTTGATAGGATGGCCGCCCTTGCGAAGCGCACACTCGCTATACCAGGTTCAGCGAACATGCGAGACCAGATCAACAAGGCCCTGAACGTCATTGAGCAAGTAGGTCAACCTATCTCATCAACGGCCTGTATCCATTGACCGTACCAGCGGCGCGCAAGCCTTACTCGTACTCAGGACGTCGCAGTGGACACCAGCAGTACCGGCCCTGGTCGTCCATCGACCTCCAAGTCCCAACAGTCAGCGGGCACGAGCATCAAGCCCTTGCGCGCGTCCGAAGTCACGCCGGGAGAACTTGCAATCGCGCTGACACTCTTAGAGGGAGACCGCTATCGCGCATTAAAGCCTTCTGAGTACATCCAGTACTTGCGACAACGGCCTGGTAGTACCGCCAGCAGCACCGCCAGCGTTATTGAAGCCGACAGAAAGAAACGTGGGGTGCAAGCCTTGTCAATCCTCAACAACGACATCATCCATTGGGTCAAATTCTCTCTGCTCGACCCGGACGATGAGGAAGCACGAGCTTCCGCCATGCTCTTCTTCATCAACACAGCACAGGTGGAACGCGTGATGCATGTTGGCCTTGTAAGTACTGATCGCTTTTCCAGGAGTGTCGTCGATTGCGCAATTTTAGCTCTACTACAGCGATCGCAAACGCATTGCAGTCTGCACCTGTTGAACGCCTTCAGTACACTCGACAGCGACTGCCCGCCAACGCACTGCGTACCCTTGAAGGGCTTATATCTTTGCTCGATCCCAGTTCAAATCATCGCGCGTACCGCGCCGCATTGCGAGAATCGCACGACCAACCGACTTTACCGTGGTTAGGTTCGTCTGTCGTCGTGGATGCTTTGCTCGGTTTGACACCCTCACCAGCGGTTCACCTCAGAGACCTCAATGCGTCCCTCGAGCGCTTTCCACCCGCCATCTCTGCTCCGACAGACGGCCACGCACTGCTGAATTTCGATCGCATTGCAAGAGCGGCTGCTCGAATGGCCGACCTTCTCCCAGAACCGTCCGCTTTTCCAGATCGGCGTCTGCAAGATTCACCACACGCTGCTGCAATCGCATACCTCAAGCGCGAGCTGCGCCACAGTGCTCGAGGACGTTCAAACGAGGAACTCATAGAGCGTGCCGCCGTTCTTTCCGAGTCTGAAGAACTTGCTCATCGTGCACGGAAAAGGGAACTGGAAGGGCTAGGGTTTCGCGTACGGTGATTCGGAGTCGATGCAACTGAGCCTGGCTATGCTCAACGTGCGCTTTTTACTGATCCACCAATGACTGAATATTGAATAACGGGCCGGGGATTTTGGGACTCTGCGCAGCTTGCGCTGGGGTAGGGTAGACTCGGATGCACATATGCTAGCATATGTACATACATACTTTGTATCCACAACGTCTTCTATCATTATTAGACCTACACTGCGCCGATAGAAAGGTGCATGGATCACCGCTGGTAGATATTTATAAGGAGACACGAAAAGTAAGACACCATCCAGACCACGGTACAAATGAGCAAGTAAAGTAGTGTACATAACAGGACAATGGCGTAAGCAATCGCGAGTAGCTCACGCAAACCTATCCAGCAAAACTCCAGACCTTGATGGACTTGTCATCCCCACCAGATATTATCTTGTCCTCGCCCAAAGCTATACAGCTGACGGCTGCCTCGTGCCCTGCAAGGGTGGCTATGTTGCTCCCACTATCCGGGCTCCAAACCTGCCAAAGCCGTCAGTGGGTGTACGAAGTTTAAAATAATGCTACGGACCTTGATAGTGCGATCATGGCTGCCGCTTACGATACGCATCTTGTCCGCCGCGACCGCCCACACTCCACCTATGTGTCCGAAGTACGTACGAGTACACTGGCCTGTCTCGACATCCCAAGCCTTGATAGTGTTGTCGAGACTACCCGAGATGAGCGTCGGCAGCTTCACTCGAGGAGCAGGCGTCGAGGCTCGGGAGGCTTCATCGTCCGCATCGGAATCGTCGCCATCGTCGCAGTCAGGGGTGAACATGAGCTTGATGCTTTGTACCTGCCCGATGTGTCCCGTGAACTGTCGTACGCAGGTGCGCAGATGCAGATCCCAGAGCCGAATGGTCCCATCGTCCGAGGCGGAGAACAGCATCTTGCCTGGATCTGCTCCGCCGCTGGAGCCAGAGCCAGAGCAAGGTGTGGAATCGAAGACAGTCGGCGCGGGAGGGTACGATGTCTCGCCCGCGGTACGGTCCCAGAGCTGCACCGAGTTGACCCAATCACGATGTCCGCGCAAGGTGAAGGCGCATCCCGTTCGCAGGTTCCACACCTTGATGGTTGAGTCAACCGAACCACTGGCGAGTATGTTGGAGTCAAAATTGAGACAAACGACGCCCTCGGTGTGCCCAAAGAGTGTGCGTATGCACGTCCCGCGACGCCAATCCCAGACCTTGAGCGAACAGTCCATGCTCCCGGTGATGAGCTTGAACTCGTCAAACTGAAGGGCACGAATGGCTCGAGTGTGGCCACGAAGAACATGCAGCTCCATGCCCGTCTCGAGGTTCCACACGCGAGCCGTGCGGTCGTACGAGCCGGTGATGAGGACGGGGAAGGCAGGGTGGGTGAGGTTTTCGTTGAACTGCAGGCACATGACGCCGTCGGTGTGCCCTTCCAGGGTGCGCACTGTACAGCGACCGCGGCGCCAGTTCCATTCGACGGTCATGCGTTCGCTGTAGACCTCCTTCCATGGCCGAGTGGACGACGGGGACAGTGGACCGGGGGACGTCGGAACGATGAGCGATAAGGAGGCGTGATGTGATGACTCGACCTGCGATTGCCCTATGTGGTCGTACGACGGTCCCTCTGAGCGCTGCCGCTTGGCTGGCTGTTGCTCAGGCTCGGGAGTGCTGTCTCTTGGACGCTTGACGGATAATGAGCAGCTGTGAGGGTGTGGAAGAGGAGCAGCGATGGAGGGGACCGGTGTCGAGGATTGGGCGCGATACGACCGCTTCTTGTCTAGAAGAGGGAGCCCCCATCCGCACTTGTGACATTTTTGGCCGATGTGCTGTTCGCAGATACCGCGCCAGAGGATGTCATCGTCAGCCAGCGCTTTCCATCGTCTGGAGACTTGCGCCGTCCGACACAAGGAGGTCGCGTCGAGGTATCCGAGTATCTTGAGCCCCATCTCCCGCGGGAGGACGGCAAATGGATCGATGCGAATAAGGTGTTGGAGGGAATCCGTGAGCAAGGATAGTTGGGGGAAGCAGCATAGAGTGAGCAGCCCTTGTAATATGATGGCTCTTCTGGCATGCGACGAGGAAGAGAACTGCGACCAGACAGCGGTGACCGCTTCGCGTTCTTCCATGGGTAGGGCATCTAAAGACTATAGCGGGTCATGAGTAATGGTACGAGACCCAATTGCTATGTGCGCACCTGCTGCAGCTTCATGTTCACCCCCTCGTCCGCCATCCTCTGATGGCGGACGCACAGCTTGCGCGAGGGTGCAGAGGACCTCTGCGATGGGGATGGTTTCGAGAGCGACATTTTTGACGACTGTACGCTGGCAGCATCCGTTTCGTCGATGACTGTCGAAGGGGCATCTCCTGCGGCCGTCTTGGCAGCGACTTCGGCGTCGTCCGTGTCGCTGGCTGCGCTGGCGAGGCGTGGGGCCGGGAGCGTATCACAGAGATATGACTTTGGGGAATTCATGAGGGCGAAGGGGGATGGTGGTTAGGACAAAGAGTGTTTATGTATTCGTGCTCGCGGTTGATGCCACCGTTTGCACGAGATGTCGCAATTCACTCAATAGGAAGGTGCGATCCCCATTCGGTCTTTGATCATCTCTGGCGTGCTCAATACCGCTTGGTGCTCATCATGCACAGACTGGCGTTCTATCATGTTTAGGATCGCTACTGCTGCAACATATACGCCCGGTATGGCGTCACGAGAAGCGCAAAGAGGACAAGCAGACGTTATAATACGGGCGCGCTCACTACACATGTACACTATGATATCCTCCTCGGCGCTTTCAGTCCAGTGTGATCTTCATGTCCTCGAGTGGTATAGGTACAAAGTTGTCAAGGTCAATCTGCCGCGAAGCCAGCTCCGACAAGCAATGGGGCGGCACCAGCTGGTTGTTGAGATCCGGCCTCACAGATAGCTCTGCACCCCACGTCAGTGTTCCGCCTTCGCCGCTGACGCACTCCGAGCAACGCACCTTCACGGGTGAAGTCAAACAACGGCGGGAAGTCCTTGCCGTTCGGCATACGCGCGCCTTCGACGCGCAATTCATCGAAGAATGGGTGTACCATCGACTCCACGGCGCTCAGACGAGCGCTTGGCGTATACTCGAGCAACTTGGCGACCAGGTCAATTGCCTCAGGGGACGTTCGCGGCCGGAATACCTGTGTGGCGCCAATCAGACAACGCACTCCCGATGTGGTTCGTATCCACATACCTTCGAGAACGGGTGCGGCTTAATCTGCGGGAACTTGTGCTCCATGTAGTTCGGGTTCATGGTCTTGATCTGTTCCCTCGTCGGCGTCCCAAGCACCTTGATAATCTCGACAAGTTGGTCAATCCCACTCTCGCCTGGGAACAGTGGTTGACCAAGCATCAGCTCGGCCATAACGCATCCAGTCGACCAGATGTCTGCAGCGGACCCAGTTATCAGTCAGCCTTCCGCCTAGGTCACGCGCGACACCTACCGATATTGGTCGTGTAGTTCGTCGCCCCGAAGATGAGCTCTGGAGCGCGATAATAGCGCGAGCAGATGTAGCTCACGTTGGGCTCGCCAGCGACAAGTATCTTTGCCGAACCGAAGTCGCATAGCTTGAGCACACCCGTGGCCGGGTTCAGAAGCAGGTTCTGCGGCTTTATGTCTCGATGGCAGATGCCAACAGAGTGGATGTACGAGAGCGAGCGCATCAGCTGATACATGTAGAGTTTGATTTGGAGCATTGGCATGGGTTGCTTGAGTTTGGCGTAATGGCGACTCGCGCGGTAGACGGTCTCGGGCACATATTCGAGCATGAGGTTCAAGTACACCTCGTCTTTCTGCCGGGCGCGATTGAGCACGATCCGCTAGGATGGTATAAGAGACTGGTGCGCACCTTGTCACCGTTGGAATAGAAGTACGCTCTGAGATCCACGACGTTGGGATGCGACATGAGCTTCATGATCTGGAGCTCGCGATTCTGCAATGGCGCATGAGGACGGCGACGCGATGGCGAACGCCTTGGCACAGACCTTGAAGCGCTTGTCCTGGAGGACCTTCTTGATCGCGATGTCGCCCCCTGCGTCTTCACCGACGAGCTTGGCTTGGAAAACGACGCCAAAAGAGCCGTTGCCGACGATCTTGCAGCCGGAGTAGGACATCTCACGTGTCTCGCCGGTCTTACCATCGGAGGCGACGACTTTGACGACCTTGTGGGGGTCGTCGATAGCTTTTGAGGAGGACATGAGTGGGGAAGGAAAAGTAAGAAGGCAAGTTTGGAAATAAGATTGATCAGCTGTGCAGCCAGATCCGAACAGGTTGACGTACCAGATATCTTGACACCGTTAATGGGACCCGGATTGGCCATGATGGGCTGCTCTGCGTGAATTTGCTGGCTGAGGAACGGCGACGACGACGACGAGAACGACAAGGACGGGACGGAACGGCAGTGATCTGGGGACGACGACACCAGCTCTGGCCGCTCTGGACTGCCGTCCTGTCAGGTGATGCCTCTGGGGCAGGCAGCAACCAAACAACCCACAACTACAGCGCACGACGATGACGCGCCGCGCACCCCACATTGCCAAATGCCTCCGGACCTATCGCGCACCTCGCCTTGGCATAATCTCGGATTGGAAACAATATTATAATACATTGGTCGACGACGAGAGTGAGCGGGTATAACGTCCAGGCTAGGAGGTATGCGGAACGCTCCCCTTATCATATATACAAAGCAAACCACCACAAGACCTCCGTCTACGAAACATCCTGTCCGACGCAGCGACGCCTCATGTGCATTCCTCGCTCTCTGATCTGCCGAACGTGTTCTCCCCAGAGTACGAGACGTAGAGGAAGTTGTCTTCGTCCCTGGACACAGGCAATCAGTCTATGTGCAAGGCCATGGAACCCGCGAGTACGCACTTGTGTTCCTCGTAGATCGCGCTCATGAGCGCAGCAGTGGGTGGCAAGACCTCGTCCACAAAGATGAAGATAGCCTTCTCGGGCGCAAGCTTGATGCGTTTCCTGATCACGTACACGAACTGACCGACAGTCAGATCCTGCAAGCACGTCAGTTGCATATCAGCAGCCAGGTAAGAGAAAACGCACTGAAGGAACAAGATACTTCTTCTTGTCGATGGTTGGGATGTCCGTCCTATCCGCCTTCTCGCAGATCACCTGCGACGAAATGTCAGGACTGATCATAGACGATAGACGATGGCATGTTTGTGGTACTGACAGGAATGCGGTCAGGGTACTTCTGGCGGATGCGCTCAGCTTCCGCCTTGCGCTTCTCTGCAGAACAGCAGACAAGTAAGCGAAACGCCTGCGCACGACAGGCAATGGAACGCACCAAAGGGATGCTCATCCTTGAACTTAGACCTCATCGTCGTATGTGACTATCTTCTAAGAGTTGAAAGCTGGGTTGGCGGGCGTGTGGGACAAGACCTCTGCAGATGATGATGGTTGAAGACAATGATTATGGAGGCGCGCCTGCCGCATTGCGCTTCATGAGCTGTCAGCCAAACAGAACCAAATATGAATATATATGACAGATTTTGACTCAAGTTGCTTGCAAAGCCAAGGGCCACCCTTTCGGACATTTCTCAGCTACTCGTGCAGTATAGCGTGCTCATTAAGGTATATTCAGGCTGTACAGATCATCTGGCATCGCCTCCGCGGTGGACGCCCACATCTGCTCCTCTTCGGCATCAGGTCCCTCCTCGACAAATGACTCGTCCTCCGTCGCTTCTTGGCTGAATCGTGCGTAACCAACGTCCAAGGGCACAATGCCTTCGGGTCGCAATGCAGTATCCGTCGCGGCGTGTGGTTCTTGTGATACAGCAGGCGGGCCGCTTGTCAAGAGCTGTATGGCGCGCGGTGCGGTCGACAGCGATGCGACCGGTCCTTCGATGCCCGCCAGTGTGAGCACTCCCTGGCCTGTGACGACATAGTCCATCGATATTGGGCTGCCGACGGAACTGAAGATGACCGACAAACGCCTGATGCGCAGAGGGTCGTCTCCTTCCGCCTCATCCGAAGGCACTCTACTGTCCGCGACACTCGTTCTCGCGCGTTTGCGGGGTGCAATGTTTTCAGCAGGGCGCCTCCTGTTTGTCCGAGTCAACATGATGCGCGCATTGACCTGATTGGCCCAGACAAGCCCAAGGCTGGCCTCCTTTTGGTTCTCCCCAGGCACTGTGTCCGCGCGACTGAAGAAGCGGGACTGCTCGCTGTAGAGAAGGTCGAACGGTTCAGTTGATAGGCCAGGCGCCCTCGGGCGATCTATAGCTTCGATGACTTCGTTCAAGACCAGAACAGTGATTCCATGCAGAGAAGCGAGAGTGTGGAAGATCACAGATATTTCCGTGAGATGCCTTGCCCGCTCGACAAGAGTTTGCGACGTGGTTCGTCCCGCCGCATGGAAGAGCTCCCCAAGGGCATCGACGACGAGCAGTTTAACAGGCTTTCTTGAAGGAGTAGCGGCTATATCCTGAATGAACTTCGGGAGCGTCGTAGTCAGAATGGCGAGCAATCCAGGGATGGTAGGGATAGACATTGTGTGTACGTCGTCTAGGCTGCAGTCGTCGGTGGACAGTAGAAGATGCTCGTGCAGTATTTCACGGAGTCTTCCCGTAGGCAGCTTCGCGGAAGTCTTGATGTAGCAACACGAGCCGCCTAGCCCTCCCTTCTCGACTGGCAGCTGAACACTGAGCGATAGCTGCAGTGCAAGCTGTGTTTTTCCCGCCGCACTGACAATGCAATATTAGTGACAATGTCCCTGAGGGGACGTTACTCATCAGTACCTTTCCCCCACTACCTCCCAAAGCATTCCAGTGCGCATGCCACCTCCTAGGGCAGCATCCAGACGGGCATCAGCCGTCGTCCAGGTCTTGAGCCGATCGATAACTTGACTGAGAGGACGAACGTCGGGAACATAGTCACGACGGACGACGTCTACTAGATCAGCTATCTCTATGGGCGTGAGCCTACACCGCTTAGATATGTCTTGAGTCGAGGTCAGAAGAAGGTCGGACACGGTGTGTATGTTTCCTGGTCATATTTGTGAGGACATGGACATTGAAGGACAGCATGTATGCCATATGCCGTACCTTTCTTCAAAGCGTTGCGCTGGGCAGCAGACACCCCCTCGATCGCTGCAAGCATCGATTCTTCTGAAATGCCCATTGCTAGGCCTCTCTGACCTGACGCTGAAGGTTACGTACTCTTGAGGGGAACGCGTCTGCTACCGACACCGAACGCGGTGGTCATGAACAAGCGCGATCGGGTCTCACCAGGACCCCGGGCAATACGCCTACATGTCCGATCCTTGTGCGCCGGATTGGACCCCCAGAAACCGCCGAGGCCCGATCCCAATGCGCCGGATAGGTCAGTTTGCGTGCCGAAGGTCTGATCCAACGTGCGCCGCGTGAGAGCGTCGAGAGCCAGGTTCGATCCATAATGCGACGGTCTTCGGGGATTCCGGCTGCTTCTCGCTACGCCAGACCAACAATGGGTGGGCGCAACCCTTCCGCGGCAAAGGTCCAGGGCTTGGGGTGACGCGTCGCTGGCCATGTCCGATCCATAGTGCGACGGAATTTGGCTGGAAAGTGCGTGTCCGATCTCAATGCGACTGAAAGACCCCCAAAGTGGCAAAAAACCGTGCGACGGGAATGTCCAGAAAGCCGCCTTTTTGGATCGGACCTCTTGGCGCATTGCCCGGGGTCCTGTCTCACCGTTACACAAGTCACGAGAGTGTCACGGGCGATGTGATCACCAATAGCCTGCAGGACACGCAGGCGGCGGATGGTGGAACGAGGTTGCTACAGTGTCCGTCTACTACATCATTCGTCGTCTCATATCCGGAGAGCCTGCGGCGGAAGGCATGCTGGCGCCCATATGACCCATTCCGGGGCCCATGCCACCCATACGCCCCATATTGTTCATCCCCATCCCCATGTTCCCCATGCCCCCATGCCCCCTCCACCCATACCTCCGCTCATGTTCATCCCGGGGGCCGGCATGCCTCCCGGTGCGCCAATTCCACCGGGTCCAAGTCCCATGCCTCCTCCACCCATCCCGTTACCCACATTCATGCCCATTCCTGGGCGGAGAGGAGCTCCAGGAAATCCGCGCATAGCATTAGGACCACCCATGTCGGGACGCATATTGACGCCTGGGGAACCTAAACCACCGATACCTAAGCCCATGTCGCGCGGCGGCGACATACCTGCGCCACGAGGTAGCATATCCATCTCGCGGCGGGGAGGCGGGCCTGCTGACAGCGACGCCTGCGAGTTTCCACGACCGCGCGTTTGTCGGCGGCTAGAGGTGGCGGAAGTATCCTGTGCGGATGCTTGTGGCTCTTCATCTTCATCTGTGCCAAGCGCCTTTCGCGTCGATGCAAGAAGGGATGTCGGATCATAGTAGAGTTCGGAGTATGCATCGACATGGAATCTGGAATCGTGTATGTGAGCGCAGGCTTTGTTCTACACGTCGACAAGGCGTACTGCTGAGTGCCTATGTCCCACTGCGGTCCTCGCTCTGCTCGAGCAGTCATTAACAGCGAATTCCATTCGGACGCGCTTTCCTGAAGATGCCGGAAGAGTAGATCAGCAGGGGAAGGATTGACTGGATAGTCCAACGCACCACTGCTCGAGCGACTTCTTCGCTAGGCGTCTGTGCTAATTGAACTTTGACCTGGGCATCTTCCGCAGCAATCTGCACTCTGTCCGCAAGGTCCTTGCGAATGATATCCGCATTATGTCGAGGGACTTTGATAGCAATGTCGCGAACGGGGCGACCTGGAGCCATGATGAAAGAAACCTTGCGCGCGCCTTGTCGTATTTCGGTGAGGTCGTCTTCGTTATTCAGATATATAATGGGACACTGTGCGTAACTTTCGGGAAGGCGGTCTGAATTATTGGTCAAGGATAAAGAAGGCCTGAGAGCGTGGAGGGAGTAGACAAGGGAGAACAATGGCCACAGCCACCGGCCATCGCCGCGGCTGTCAGCACCATCGTGTCAGTGGGATCGCGGTCACGCTCGTTCATGGCTTCACCGGTCTCGAACGATGTGCGAACGTCCGTGGAACAGAAAACCTGGGACCCCCGGACTCTGACCAGTCTCCCCGAAATCTTCTCCTGCTTGTCCGCCTTCCAGTCTGAAGAGGCTGAACTGTCCAACTCTCTCACCACACTCTTGTCTGCGCGCGAGCCCATAGTCGCGTCACTGAACCGTCTGGACGACGTCCTCCCCCACATTGAGGTCTTGCGCGATGAAGCGCTCGTTCTTTCTGCAAGAGTCTCCTCTACAGCGCAGACCGCGGAGCGCATCGGCGGTCGCGTAAGCTCGCTGGACGAGGAAATGCGCCGCATACGAGATGCCGGCGACCGTGTGGCGCAGGTTATGCAGCTCAAGGTGCGTGTTACACCATGCGGCAGGCGCAGTGGACTGACACCAGAACCCAGGACTCGCTCGCAGAGGTACAAGCATCCATCGACGCACAAGATTGGGAGTCCGCTACGCGCCACTGCGCCCGTGCTATGGCGCTTCCCCTCGAAGTCATATCAGGCCCCTTCTCCGAAGTTGCTGTTGTCAGTATTTACAGAGTAACATGCTATGAGCACACAATAAATGACACCGTTGCCTACAGCCGACCCCCGAAAGTCACCTCCCTCCCGCGCAGACCCTGCAAGCCGCACGAGAGCAGCTGCTCGCCGTCTTCAGGCGCAACTTCGAAAAGGCTTCGAGCTCCATGGACTCTGCCGGCACAAGTCGTTTCTTCAAACTTTTCCCGGCCATTGGGTGGGAGGAAGAGGGCTTGAAAGCTTACGCAGCCTTCGTTACCGGCTTGGTTCGCGTCCGTGCTCCTGCATCGGTCAAAAGTATGCGCCTTTCTCTCAGTCGCGGCTGCAGAATACTGACCACACACAGCCTCTTCCCCGCTCTATTATATAACGGCCTTGACCGCCTTATTTGAGAGCGTGGCCATGATTGCAGATCAGCATCAGCCAGTAGTAGAGAAGTACTACGGACCAGGGAAGATGAAAAGCGTTGTTGAAAAACTACTCGAAGAATGCGATCGCACCGTGGAGAGTCTGATCAGCGGATGGGAAGAAGAGCGCTCTCTACAACGGAAGGTAAGAAGAAACCATGCTTCGTCTAATCTCAGGAAGCCTGACATACCAGTCTTGTGCAGCTATCCAACGTCACGAATCACCCACCGACACCGTTGTACTACGGCGGCACCTCTAGACAGCAACAGCCACCTCAGGAGGACGTAGATCCCCGTGAAATCGACAAGGTCGTCAGCGAGGCTGCCGGTATGGTCAGCCGATGGAACGTTTTCCGCAAGTTTCTTTGCGAAACCATGCAGGTACGTACTTCCATTTCTCTCTCCGCGACTGTACTTGAAAGTCCACAGACCAACGAAGAAGCCTTGCGCGATGAAGAAGCGGACGAAACGGATGCTCTCGGCGATGCTCGTATGCACGAGAGGGACGACGCTGTCTGTGAAGCCTACATCGCGTTGGAATCCACGGCCGCCCATCGACAGTTCGCCGCGCTCCTGTCCTCGTACTACATCCCGATGGACCTGGTACATTCGCACTATCATCGACAAGGTATTCATACGCGCCACACTCCCAGAGCACACAACGTATCTAATACTCCTTTTAGGCGCACCGTCTGTCAACAATCGACTCGTCCCAATCTCCACCCATAACCACCACCCCCGACGATGTATTCTACGTACTGAAGGTCGTCCTGACGCGCCTTCTCGCCACTGGCTCACTCCCCCACGTCGAGCGAATGCTGGGCCATTTGCGGGAAATCATGGAACGTGACTACGCAGGCGTCATCAAGCGCAAGCTTGACGACGTCTACCGCACATCCAATGGCGGCAACGACCGCGCCACGAAGACCACGGAGAGGGCGGAGCGCGACAGCCGTGTGTCCTTCATCGTGCGCTTTCATCCCGTAGTTATGCATGCTGCACATACTCAAGCACTCACGCAGGTCCTGCTGAACGACCTCGATGTTTCATCCTCACATCTCGAACGGCTCGTCCTCGACCTCAACGAGAGCCTGGTCATCTCGCAACACTTCATCGCCGCCCAGCAGCTTGCCGTCAAAGACTGCCTCTCGGGCTTCGCAACACTCACGACCCGGCTGCGGAGTAATTTGCGGGTACGCACACATTGACTGCTATATGTAACGTTTAATGGTATGCTGACATCGGCCGGGCACAGACGGGCATCGACCAGCTCTTCAACCAACTCTTGCGGCCGAAGCTGCGGAACTTCATCCCCGAGATGTATCGCGACGTGACCTACGTCCTCGACGAGGATGCCTACTCCGTATCCGAGTATCAAGATACGGTGCGCAAGCGGTTCGTCAAGGCCTGGGAGAGCCTTCTAGATGGATACAAGGTACGTCGTATTTGTCTCAGTGTAGACGGTCGACGGACCCGACTGACTCAACGCAGGACACATTCACGCTTGCGAACTACAGCGTATTCTACTCCTTGCTCTTGGACGTGATCGTCCGCCCATGGGAGAAATTCCTGATGACGCTCAAGTTTACCGAGGTAAGTGCTATCCATCCGTAGCCTACTTCTACGCCATACTCATGTGTCCCCACTCACCCACTCAACTCACCCCCCAGCTCGGCGCCATCCGCTTCGACCGCGACCTCCGCGCCATCGTGCACTACATCGCCTCCCAGACCACCTTCGGCGACGTGCGCGAGAAGTTCGTCCGCCTGCAGCAGGTCAGCACGCTCCTCAACCTGGACGCGGAGGAGGACGTGGACGAGTTCTACAACGGGTCGGGCATCATGTGGAAGCTGTCCTCGCAGGAGGCGCGCACGATTGTGGGGCTTAGGATATGAGGGGTTGGATCGGGGATGTGAGGTGTTGGATTGGGAATATGAGGTGTTGGGCTGAGGATATCAGATGCTGGGCTGAGGATATGAGGTCTTGGTCCGAGAAACATGATATGTTGGACTGAAAATATGATACGTAGTCCCATACACATTACATGGGGCAAGCAAACGTGGTCAACACCGTATTACAACCAAACTACGCCAGGAGCATCCGGCGCGGGTCCTCGATGTAGTCCCTCACGCGCACTGGAAGAAATGGGGATGCACATCAGCCGCTTGTACGACAGGCGCGCTCAAAAACGTTGCTCACCGAGGAAAGTGACCGCCTCGCGACCATCCAGCAGTCGGTGGTCGTAGGTGAGCGCGATGACCATGATCGGGCGGATCACAATCTGGCCGTTCACCACCACCGGCTTGTCCTTGATAGCGTGCATCCCAAGGACGGCGGCCTGCGGCAGGTTGATGATGGGCGTACCGTACAGCGAGCCGAAGACACCGCCGTTCGAGCTATCACAAAAGCCGTCAGCCCAACCGCACCCCACCAAATGTCGTGAGATAAACAACGCACATAGTGAACGTGCCCCCAGACATATCCTCCAGCGTGAGCTTGCCGTCGCGCGCCTTCTTCCCCAGCGCCGCAATCTCCCTCTCAATATCGACAAAGTTCATGCTCTCCGCATTGCGCAGCACGGGCGTCACCAAACCCTTCGGCGTCGCCACCGCCACGCTCAGGTCGACGTAGTCCCTGTACACGATCTCGTCGCCCTCTATAGACGCGTTCGCCGCAGGGATCTCCTTCAGCGCGAGCGCGCTCGCCTTGGCGAACGCGCTCATGAAGCCGAGCTTCACGTCGTGCTCCTTCAGCACCGCGTCCTTGTACTTGGAGCGCATCTCCATCAGCGAGGACATGTCGATCTCGTTGAACGTCGTCAGCGAGGCGGCGGCGTTCTGCGACTCCTTCAGGCGCTCGGCGATCCGGAGCCTCATGCGCGACATCTTGACCTGTTCACTCGTTAGTAACCATGCACGAAACGGCGCGCCAGGGCCAAACGCACCCGCGTCTCCCCGCGGGATCCTGCGGCGGGTGCTGGGGGCTTCGACTCGGTGGCCGGCTTGGACTTCTTGTCGGGTGCTGCCGCGCGCTCCTGCTTTGACGGCGGCGCGGACTTCTGCTCGGCCTCCGGCGAGGGTTTCGGTTTCGGTTCGTCGGGTTTGCGCTCGGCGGGCGGCTCTGCCGACTCTGGTTCCTTTGCAGGTTCCTCCTTTGCCGGCTCGGACTCCTTCGGCTCGCTCGATGGTGCTGGGGAGCGTGTGTAAGGAAAGGCATAATAAGAATGCGCGGAACGCGTACCCTCGCCCTCCGCGCCCTCCTCCAACACAAAGAGGTCCTGCCCGACCGTCACCGTGTCCTCCTCATTCGCAAGGTGCTCGATGAGCTTCCCGGCTGACGGCGCGTTGACGGGGACGTCGATCTGTCACAACAAGAGGTTACACGCATGCCCGACACCACCACCGCACCACGCACCTTGTCCGTCTCGATCGTCGCAATCTCCTCATCCGCGGCCACGGAGTCGCCAGGCTGCTTGAGCCAGGTCTTCAAAGTGCCCTCCGTCAAGGACTCGGCCATCTGCGGGACCTTGACGGTCGTCGCCTGGAGCAGGCGTGACGAGTGGAAGAGAGCGCGCGGGGCGCGGCTGCCAGCGACCTTCCTGGAAGGTGACGGGAGGGATGGCAATTGCGACAGAAGGGTGACGAATGGTAAGCACAACATAAGGAAAGAACGTCTGATCAGCTTCCATGCTTGCACAGCAGAACTCGACCACCCTCACCATCCTCTCGCTACAGTCGAAGTATACGCAGCGCTGGCGAGCCCGCGGCTGGGCGACGCGATAAGCACTCGTTTTGAGAGCATCGTCGTTGGTGGTGGGATATGCTATGCGGACACGGCGGGCTATGTAGTCGTCGTTCGGAATAGAGAAAGACCAAGTTCGGGATAGGGCAGGATACCCGTGTGCCGCCGTCCCAACGCCGTCCCGGTTGAGAAATAAGTTTCGGTCACATGACGTCATCCCTGCGTTTGCTTCCCGAACGTGCCCGCTCGTGCGTCCAATGCCAGCGCTCGCGTTCGATACGAAGTTCTGCTGGCAGGCTTGCATGCCCCTGCCCTCGACGAAGCTTTACTCAACGTTCAATAAAAGTTTGCACGTTGAGTAACGCAGCGCTTGACAATGACTTCCTTCTGATTGGTTTGAACTTCCTCTGCTGAAGTGCCGCCGAGGGGCGGACTCTCTATGCGATGCCACGTCTCCATCCGCCTGGCTACATCTTCATCACATGCTCGCGTACATTCCCCCGTACCTCCCCGTCACGGTAGAGTGTTTCGCGCTTCCCTCCCCTCCCTCCCCCCTCTCTTCCTCCTCACCCTCCCCTCCTCCTCTTCCCTTCCCTCCTCACCCACCTCCCTTCCCTTCCCTTTCCCTCCCTCACACCCCCGTCCCTCCCACCTACAACCAAGTCTCCACTTCTCACAACCAAGTCTCCACTTTCCATAACCAAGTCTCCCCGAGTGGCCAAGACGTGTGGGCAAGGTAGTACCCGCTAGCGGAGAAGAACGGCCTTGCACCCTATGGCCTAGGAAGGGCCGGTATCATACTGACCGGCGAGGAAGGGTGACATTGCAGCCCTGAGCCGAGGAAGGCTGGCATCGCACCCCGAGCCGAGGAAGGCTGGCATCGCACCCCGAGCCGAGGAAGGCTGGCATCGCAGCCCCGAGCCGAGGAAGGCTGGCATCGCAGCCCCGAGCCAAGGATGGATGGCATCGCAGCCCGAGACCGATATTGCAACCCCGAGACCAATTTTGCAACCCCGAGACCGACATTTCACCCTGAGACAAGGAAGGCTGACCTGACTGGCGAGCACGGTGTGAATTCTATCCTGAGGCGAAAGCGAGGGACGAGGAGGGCAACGAGGCCAAGAAGGGGGATGGGGAAGAGAAGGGCAAGGGGCCGAGGGGGGCAAGGGGCAGAGAAGGGCAAGGGGCCGAAGGGGGGGGGGGGGACGACGGAGGATGATAGGACGACGGAGGATGATGGGACGACGGAAGGGCGGGGCCGAGAAAGGGGATGGGGCCGAGGGGGGCAAGGAGCCGAGAAGGGTGATGGGGCCGAAGGCTGCGAGGGCTCGGACGGCGGACGGGGGACGACGGAGGGGCAGGGACGGCGGAGGGGCAGGGACGGCGGAGGCGGGGACGGCGGAGGGGCGGGGACGGCGGAGGGTGATGGGGCTGATGCGAGGGGCGGCTGGCTGGGCAGGGAGGGGCGAGGGGGGCTGGAGGCTCGCTGACCTCTAAACATTTGCATCTGTGCATTGCTAACTATGTGGATAGTACTGAAAAACTGTGAAATGCCCCTTCGTCCACTCGCCTTCATTGTCCCTGCCCTTCTACGCCCCCCTTTTTTTCACTGGCCGCCCTCGTCGTTCCTTCGCCGCCCCCCTCCTTCCTTTGCTGCCCCCCTCCTCCTTTCACCTCCCCCTGCCCCTCCCCCCCCTCTTTTCACTGACCGCCCCCCTTCTTCCTCCACCACGCTCACCTTTCCTCCTCCGCCATGCTCATCTCCCCCCTCCGCCATCCTCATCTTCCCACTCGCCGCCGCCATCCTCATCTTTCCCACTCGCCGCCGCCTTGCCTCTTCACCTCATCCAGAGTCATCCTCCCCCCGCCCCCTCTTCACCTCTGCCTCCTGCCCCCTCTTCGTTTCTGCCTCCTGCCCCCTCTTCACCTCTGCCTCTCCCTCCGCCACGCTCATCTTCCCCCGTACGCCGTGCTCCACTACGCACCTCCCATGCTCCACTACGCACCTCCCATGCTCAACTACGCACCTCCCATGCTCCACTACGCACCTCCCATGCTCTGCTATACACCACCTATACTACTTGATCTGCTACGTCCCCCTGCCATCATCGGTGCGAAGCAATGTGTCGCGAGTGAGGGGGGAAAGCGACGAAGTGAGTGAGGGGGGGAAAGGGACAGAGTGAGTGAGGGGGGGGGAAAGGGACGGAGTGAGTGAGGGGGGGGGGGGGAAAGGGACGGAGTGAGTGAGGGGGGGGGGAAAGGGACGGAGTGAGTGAGGGGGGGGGGGGGGGGAAAGGGACGGAGTGAGTGAGGGGGGGGGGGGGGGAAAGGGACGGAGTGAGTCACATAATGAGGTGAAGGGGTAAGAGGAGGGGAGGAGAGGGGAGGAGGCAAAGGGCGGGAAGGAAGGAGGGAGGGCGGAAGGAAGGAGGTTGGTCAACGCATATGAAGGGAGAGACTAAGGGAGGGATGGCAGGGGAGGAGGGGAAGGAGGTAGGCGCAGTGCAGGGACGAAGGAAGAAGAGGAGGGAGGCACACCAAGGAAGGAGGGCGTAGAAAAAGCGGGGGGGGGGGGGGGTAAAGACAGATGAATGGTAGGCGAAGACGCGAGTTCGCGACCACGTGATTACTGCTGCTTGTCATGAACGGCCAGCACGCGCGGATAGCGCGTTTGCAGTCGATCATCTCGAGCGACCCTCGGCTTGTGCGGTTGGTGAGATCGAAGACGCGAGACCAGGACTTGAGGGAGGTGGGGGTGTCGGGACGGCGTGTGTTTGAGCATGTGCTGGGGCGAATGTTGAGGGAGGCGGGCGCGGTAGCGGACTGCAGGCTGCATGCGACGGGTGCGGGGCTGATGAGCGTGCGGCCATACTGGCACTACTTTTGGGCGAACGCGCAGGCGGGGTGGGTGGGGAAGACGGTGCTGGAGGTGGCGACGGAGCGATTCAAGCCGCCGCGGCCGCGGGAGTTTTACGCGTACGCGCTGGCGAGTGGGCTGTTGACGGTGAACGGGCAAATCGCGCGCGCGGACACGGTGATTGCGGCGGGGGACCAGATGGCGACAGTCGCGCACCGGCACGAGCCGGTGGTGAGCGGTGCGGGGGTGTCAGTGTTGGCGCAGGACGAGTCGGTGGTGGTGGTGAACAAGCCGGCGGGGCTGCCTGTGCATCCGGTGGGGAGGTACCGATACAACTGCATGACGCACGCGTTGAAGGAGGCGGGGCTGCCAGCGGTGCGGCCTGTGAACCGACTGGACCGGCTGACATCCGGGGTGATGGTCTTCCCGTTGACGGAGGAGGCGGCGCGGCGGCTGGGGATGGCTCTGCGAGACGGGCGGGTGCGCAAGGAGTACATCGCCCGCGTCCGAGGCCAGTTCTCGGAGCGGCCGGTGTTGTGTACGGCGCCGCTGCTGCTCGTCCACCGCCAGCTCGGGCTGACGATCGTGCATGACGAGGGCAAGGTGAGCCAGTCCGCCTCCTGCCCTTCTTCGCTGACAGCTGCTAGCTATGCGCCACCGCCTTTGTCCGCATCGCCTATGACGCACGCACGGACACCACTCTCGTGCTCTGTCGGCCGTTCACTGGCAGGACACACCAGATCCGCGTCCATCTCTTCCATCTCGGCCATCCCATCCCCAACGACCCGTACTACGCTCATCCTGCCTGGACTGAACACAACCCACCCACATCCACACCCACGCCACCCGCCATCGACACATCCGACAACGTACACACAGACTCTCTCCCACCTAACCTCGCCCTCCCTACCCTCGACGCCCCCGACGACGCATGGGCACCTATTCGCGCCGCAGTCGCACGCGCAAAGCTCGACATCACTGCCGCTCACGCTGACGACGCTGCCGCAGCCCCACCTACACACTCGCCACCTCCGCTGACCATCACCATCGCCGGTCAGCCTACCTGCCCCTCCTGTCTCCGGCCCCTCCCACATGCCCCCACGCCCGACCAGCTTCGCATATACCTCCACGCCCTGCGCTACACCACACCCGACGGCGTCTACGAGGCCCCGCTGCCAGACTGGGCAGTACTCGAGAAATAGATCATGTTCGGTACTACACGGTGCCTACACCGTCGTCATCGGCGCGCTTCCTCTACGCAATCCAACAAGACCTCCTGCCTTCCTCTTCTCTCACCTGCTTCCCTCACTCTCCAACCAACTCCCTTGACTCCTCTCTGCACTCACTCTTCTATCTTTGCCCTTACCCTTCTTCCTTCTCTCTAGCCTCCAACCTTGCCCCTTTCTTCATCCCAATCTAAACTTCCCTCACGGTCCCCCATCCAGTCCGGGTTGAGCCCCTAAGCCAATCAATAACGCTGATGACGCAAGCGACGCGAAACGCAAACTCTTCAAACAATTCAAGGACTTTCCAGCTACAAATCACCGACCACAAAACCCTCCTCCCCTGCGCCTCTCCTCCCTCCATCCCTCCCCCTTGACCCCCCCTTTCTGCCCTCCATCCATCCCTCCCCCTTGACCCCCCTTTCTCCCCTCCCTCCCTCCCCTCTCCCTCCCTCCCCTCTCCCTCTTCCCCCTTCCTTCCCTTCCCCTTCCCCACAGCTGACGCGACAAGGACCAAGCCAACCACCCGATCCCAAACGGCTTGGTCAACACAAACATCCCCCTCGCCCGTGATCGCGAGACCAGCCGCGTGACCATCACACGACTTCAGACCGACCTTCCTCCGCAAGCGTCATCTCACTAGTAGGCGCCTTGCGCTTGTCGCTCATGTCCTCACTACCAGACCTGTCCTCCCTCGCAAACTCGTCCTCACCATCGAATTTGCCTTCACCATCGAATTTGCCTTCACCATCGAACCTGTCGCCCATGTCTTCCCTATCCCGCCTCTTGAACACCGATCTACTGCATGACATCGTGTGGTTTCTGTCAGTCGAGGATTCCATGTCCCTATCCTCGACGTGTCGCCAACTGCGTCTCATCCTGCGCCCGTCCCTATTCGCTTCGTGCCGGTGGAAGGACGCCGACAGGGAGCCTCCGGAGACCCTTTGGAGCCTCATCAGGTGCGTCAGATCATAAAGATATCGCATCTCACCCATAAGGATGCCCCCGCTCATGCTACGTAACCCAACCACGACAGACACCTGTACATCGACACGGACGCATGACGCTACATCGGGAACTACCCTTTCTGCGAAAACCTCAGCGCCCTCGAATCCCTCCACATCTGCGCCGAATACGCATCCCGCAACCTGGACTACCTCCTCGAATCCACCCCTCATCTCCACACCCTCGACTTGTCCCAATTATGCTATAAGCACGACGAGACCGGCAGTCATGAGATGTTCTACAGTGCCTGCAAGACATCAATTACCTGCCTATACTACAGTAATTGTTCCCATCGCCCGCTCGCGCGCCTGCATGTCGTCTCTTCACCCCCGTTGACGGCTGGCAGATACATCGTACGAGGGGGAGAGGCCATATTGTAGTATATGTGAATCTCCAATGGCATAAGGGAAATACGACAGCGGTGCTGTTGTCCGGTCGCAACTACTGTACCGGCATGACCACATGTTCACATAACGCGTAACGGGGGCCTCTGAACTGAACCTAAGCCGGTTCCGTAACGCGTAACGGCGGGTTTTTGAGACGCCACATGGCTTAAATAATCGCATTTTAACTCAAAGTTTTGTATTTTTTGTTCATTCGAGCGCTAAACGCATTGTTTTGCTCTTCTGAGTACGTTAGGTCCTCTAAATATGTCAATTTTTGCTTTATAACGCGTTGGAAGGCCGGTCCGGGCCTCCGTGAACTACGTTCGGGAGTTGTTCGCAGCGTAACGCGTAACGCCCAGTGAACTTACGGTCATGCCGGTACAGTAGAAGTCGGAGGGTGCTCAACCAAGGATCAGATCATATACTTCTAAACTCGCAAAATTGTGGTCTTTTCACCATCTGTGTGAAAACATGCCGTAGTATATTCGACATCTTTTCTGAAGGTAAACGAGAGGTGGCGGGCAGCCTGCGTGCGGGAGAGAGGGCGATGGGAAATAATCACCTTGCTTGCAAGGTCTTCTTTAATAATAATAATAATAATAATAATAATAATAAGACTTCACCATGCTTATTGAGTTTCTCCGATTGTCTTCCGTACATAAGTACAAGCAATGTCATCATCGACTCACGCGCATTTCACGTGCGTGACACAGCCGGCAAAAGGTCACGCAGTAGATTCTTACTGCGTTATGGGCAGTAACGCGCGCAGTACAGGGCGCAGTTCGATCTAATCGACCACGAACACGCAGCCGGCTGGTGCACGAGGGCTGGGCGTGCGGCTACGGAGTGATGCTACGTCACGTCTATCAATCCGCGTGATATAGTTCATCTTTCTCTTTCTCGCCGCTCGTCAGTGCTCTGCAAGCCTCCCTGGCTGTCCCATATAGACTATCTTGAGTATATATTACTCGTATAATTTTGCTGATACTACTTTGGATCGGGTGATGACACGTTGTGCTATGCAATCTAATTGAAAGGAATGTGAAGCAAGTCACGACCGTCGAGGCGAGCATGAGCACAATCAACGGAGGTGCGAGTGTCCACCTTTCATTGAATTTCTCCCGCTAAGCTGATGCAAAAATTCTCACAGAACGTGAGGGCAACGCTAGGATAGTCAGTGTGTATTTATGTGATGTTGATGATAACACTCACGGCGGTAAAGGAGGTGCAAAGGGTGCCAGGGTGAGGCACACCTCAGTATTGTTGTAGATGCAGGTGCCCGCTGGGGGGCGTCTGTTCTGACCGTTCTACTTCCTGTCCCTAGAATATCTCTGCCCAGTAGAGGCTATATGGCGCGGTTTTAACAGTTCAAAGTTCACTTGAAACTTGCAAAATGGTAAGAGTACTGTTGCAATTTCTGGACAAAACCCTTAGAGACCCCCTCAAACATGGTCGTTGTCATGTTTGAAGGGTTCAAAAGTGAAAGATTTCATGATTGAGGGAGACAAAAGTGATTGTACTCACCTTTAGAGTAAAACTATTCACTTTTCATACTGCTTGATGCTACTGTTAAGCATCACTATTGCATTGAAGTGCAATGCTCTTTCACATTGCAATCATGTTTGGTTCACATTGCATAAATTTCAAACCAGCTTACCAACCACTGCCCCCCACATCACACTCACCTACCACTCACATCACATTCACATCACATTCACATCACATTCACATCACATTCATATCACATTCATATCACATTGATGTAGATCTTTATCAATAAGGCTATATTTGGAAATGACTTATCTACATAACCAATGCATAACCACAATTCCTCCTTAAGTCTCTTTGTACAGACCCTGAATCAGAACAATTTATCCAACATGTTTTGCATGGAGTGTGAACCCTTCACCAGCACACCACCCACTTGAAGGCCTGACAATGATTACCTGTATGAGATTACCCTTTTAGGTGTCCGGTGTCAGGCGATGGGCAACTCGTTTAGGCAGGATTGATTTTGATGTGATCATAACCACCTTATGCTGTAGGGTCATTTTTTTGAGATGGTTGTGTGTGCGTTCAGAGACGACTTGATCTCTGTGTCTGCGCACGACCGGGTGCTGGTTAAGCGAGCCCGCACAGCTGGTGCAGTAGGTTATTATAAAAGGAACCCAATGTCTATCTGATGCTCAGTTGAAAAGGTTGCAACAGGCTCACCACACGTCCACCACCGACCCCTCCCGGGCCTCCCGGAGGGGGACCAGCTCACCTGCGGTGTGGTGAGCCATCGCCCGTAAACGGCAGGGGCACGCGGGCCACCCACTGTGCACGCCCGGCTTACCCTCGCGCCCGTTGCGCGCCTTCCCGTTTTGGCACAGGGGTGATCGGCGTGCTCGGGGCGTCATGCGCACCCGCACCACCACCCTTGCCCATTGCTTGTATGCTAATAAAGCAATGTTAATTGAATGAGATGTACATAGAATGTATGTACTAAGGCAAGGGATGGGAAATAATACAGAAAAAACACCTAAAAGCATGGAATGAAAAATTTACGCGCCCGTGGCGCGACCGTCGGGCGAACGGTGCGTGGGCAAGCAAATGAACAAGGATGGGGGAGGGATGTGGACGTGGGTATTGAAGATCCTTGTCCTGGATGAGCCCCGGAAAGGGCTCTTCACAGTGGGAGGGGCCGCGCGTGAGGCGGCGCGGCAATGACGCGCACGGCTTCCGTACCAGTGTTGGCCTTGCGAGTACCGCCCCGAACAGCGACAACGATGGCCCAACACATGCAGCAGCCAATTGAATGCTCAATCTGGCTTTGCACTCTCTGCATGCAGCGGGGGACGGGGGATGAGAGCGGGCCGGTGGATGCCGCTTGCCTGGAGCGGGGAAGCCATGCCTTGCTGCTCCGCTGCTTAATAGACGTGGCGGACGATGAGGGGCGAGTACAGACTACAGAGGCGTGCGGGGCGTCGCGCTCGGGGCCGCGAGTTCGCCGGTGCAAGGGGTACTCAAGCGTACCCTCTCACGACGCCTGTGCATGCAGCTGCAACCTGGGATGGAGATGGGGAGGAGGAGATGGTGGTGGGGGGTACAGCCAAGAGCAATCTTAAGGACGCACTGGGCGCGTATCCGCCTGCGCTGCTTGTACGCATCCAGTTGTGGGTGTAGGGGCCGGGCGGGTGCGAACAACGCCTACCGCGTCTCAAACGCGGAGGCGCTTTCACACCAGCCCCACAGTAGCATAGATACTCTAGAATAATAGTCAGTAATGACGCAGACTGTTGGATGTTGCCACGCACCTGCAGCGCGGGATTGCGTGTGCAACGCGCATCCCGCGCTCTGCTTTGAATAGCTCGTTTTGAGCTTGAACTTTCCTGCAAGAGTTCGAGGAGGAGAAGCGTGGTGGCTTGAGCGACGAGCTGTTGAGGGCGGCAAGGAGGTGGGGGCAACTGGACGGCTGTAGCGGTTGAGGTTCGAGATAAAAGCTTGCTGATCGTGTGCGCTCGGCGCGTCGGGCCGACCTCCGAGGCTCGCCGCCGACGCGCTAGACATCGCCTGCGGGTTTTCAGAAGCACCTAGGCGCAGTTTCGTCCTCGGGAGCTTGTAGAGTACATGTAACAGTCGAGATTACAGGAAAGAAACAGTGAAATCTGTTCATATTTGAGACCACAAGTGCTACTATTCATGGGAAGTGTATGGTCAATCTTCCTCTTGTTCTTAAGGAATACAGGAGCCATATCAGGCCTTATATCAGTTGGTGCAATTTCAGTCAAAGCTGGGATGAGTATATACACTATAGCCAGGCTAATTACAGCCGTTTTTGGACATTGTAGCCCTCTAGATGAATCAGTTATTGGCATAGATCAGCTGTGTGGCTCAAAACTTCGACAGTCTTTGCACTTTCAGCTTCTGTGAAGCATTGACTGCCTGATAAAAGCCATTATGAATACTTCAAAGTACAATACAGCTGTATATAGGAATTCCGAAGGCATCCGAGGCGGCGGCAGGCGAGGAACGCGCTACGTCGCGCCGTGAACGCGATCGAAATGAGCGTGTTCGTGACGTGACATAACGCGTCGCGTTCGCCTCTCGCCGCCATCCACGATGCACCACTCGCTCGACAGCGAGTCATTCACCGCCGCATCTTCGATGCCGGGATGCGAGGACTCTGGGGAGTGCCCCACAGGTGCGTGGCTATGATCTGCATCAAAGGCACGCACTGAACACGTTTTGACAGTAGTTGCAGGGCGTGTGTGCGCTCTGCAGCTATGTCCCCGCTTTTACGACATCTCCGGGCGGCAATACAACATTGATGACGGCCTCTCAAAGACCGCTGCTGCTATGCCCGACGCCGCGCGTCCACCGCCCTCCTCCCCACCCCGCGCCTGTCTGGGAGGCGGGCACTCGTCCGCCTCCTGACACCTCGCCTGCCTCAAAGAGCGTCCTAGCGGGCTCGATGCGGGTAGGCGAGAGTATGGGCTAGGCGTACACGCCGCTCGCATCCTCTGCAAGCGAGCGCGGACGACTCCAACGCGGTGCCCAACGGTTATCCGCGCTACCCACGCCACAAGCACCTCAGCCCCCGCCCGCCCCGCATCCTGCGCGCGCCTTTACGGCGTGCTCTCCCCGACGCATAGGAGCTCAGGCTGCCGTTCGCGTCAGCGGACGGCCGATCACCGCCCCTTGGTACATCCTCGTAGAGTCCGCTGAGGTACCCTGGCACTGATCAAGAGCTTCATCGCAAGGTCCCAGTGCGGTGAGACCTCGAGCGGTGTCGCCCTTGATCGGCGGCGCCGGGGCGCTCAGCGGATGGGGATGGGTGGGAGGAGGGTGGGGGCTTGATGGCTGTCAAGTAGCCGTCAGAGGTGCTCCTGCGCAGCCTGCTTCGCGCTAGTCGTGGCTGAATAGCGAGGGCGGGAGGGGGCGCGCGGGTGACTCGTACGACAGTCGCAACGCGCTCTTGCTGAGTTCAGATATCTAGTTTACTTAGATTAGTAAAAGAACACGCGCAGAACGTAGCTACGCACCTGCGGCGCGTTTGTGCGCGCTCCCCCTCCTGTGGCGTCATCCGCAATGTTGGGCTCGTTGCGCGTTGCCTGGCTGACCAGGCGACAATTCTCGTTGTTCTTTTGATGCGCTCTGGGTCTGAATAAAGGAGAGGGAGGGAGAGGGGCAGACGCGAAGTCGGGGTGATGGTGGTTAGAGGTCGAGAGGTGGCGATCGCGCACGGGCGGCGAGCCGGGCCGGATTTGCCGACCTTCGCCGCCGACGCGCTGGGCGACGTCGTCGACAGTCCGGAGGTCTTCCGAGTCCATTTAAAAGGCTATAGCGTGATGGGGGATGTTGAATTCATGTACATGTAAAGTAAAAACTTGATTGGGCGAGAACTGAAATAGATATGTCGTGAAAGTGAGTGTAAGTGAGTGTAAAGATTTCACTAGTTCACAAGGGAGGGTTTCTGGGCTACAGTTTCAAGCCTCAGTTACAGTCAGTTGTGGAGTATATCTAGATAGCTCCTCTTAAGTAAATACGGGCTTGTTTTTGGTCTCTGTCCTTCTAGATAAGGCAAATGAGACTGAATGACAAGTGAGGAGAGTGTGTTTTGAGTATTATGGTGATATTCTGGTATGTTCCTAGCCTCTCAGCCTTGTATTGACAAAATTGACCGATGCACTAGGTACACCAGTGTCGATCTGTGAAGTTTGAGGGCGATCGGGGCCCCCGATGCGCGGGAATCGCGTTATGGCTGGCCACGAACGCGCTTGAAATGAGCGCGTTCGTGACGTGACATAACGTGTCGCTCTCTCCACTCGCTGCCATCCGCAACACGTCGCGCGCTCAATAACGCTTCGATGGACGCCGAACCTGCGGCGCTGGGGCGCGGGCACTCTGGGGAGTCCCCTCCAGGTGTGTCTTTATTGACAGCACTAGAACATAGCTCAAAATGACGTAGATACAGTAGCTGCAGAGCGCCACAAGCGCTCTGCAGCTACTCTCGCACCTCGAAATTGCCCGCAGGCAACGTCCCCTGCTGAGCGCATCCGCGCTCGCGCGCGCGCCTGCCCCGTCGCCCGCCATCGCTACCCAACACCCGTCACGAAGGCGAGCTAGCGCTCGCCTTCTGACGCATCCCCCGCCCTCCGCCTCATCTTACAAAGATCAGGATGGGCGGGGGAGGGTATTCTCTGACACGCGCCAACGACGGCGCCCTCTGCAAGCAAGGGGGCATGCCACAACCGAGTACCCGACGAGGACCCGCGCCACCGACCACCCCGCCCTCCCTCCACCCTGCCGCCCGCTTTGCGCAGCCCCCGTCACCCCCAACATAATAGGGGAAGCGTACGCACATGCAGCAACGCTGCATGCTGCTACGCGCCGCCGCGCCAGCCAGCCACGCCAGCCAGCACGCCACAACCCGCCTTCCGCGCCCCTCCCCATCTCTCGTGACGAGCCCTCTCCCAGGCTCGTCCGCTCCTCCGTCAATCCCACGGAAGCCCCTCTTCGACTTTGACCACCTCCACCTTGCGCGCGCTCCCGCTCGCCGTCCGCCTCGCCGTGCACGCGCCCCGCCGCGTCCTCCCGCGCGTGCTTCGCACGAGCTCCATGCGAGCTCCTGCCCTCTTCACCATTCCCTCGCCCCATTGATCCTTTGCAATGATGTGTACACGCGCTCGCCAAGCTAGCAAGCGTGTCGCGCGCTGGCGAAAGATTTTCATTCACGCTTTTGCACGATTTTCTTCGTATGACCACCCCCTACCCCTTCTAATTTATGAAACATGTGTACTACGTCAATATAATGCTGTCTTTGACCCACGAGCGCCCGGGAGCAGCAACGGCGGCGGCGGCGTGCGCGCGCGGCGCTCTCGAGCGCGCCGACGGCCCGCCCTTCCCAAACGGGAAGACCCATCAATCGCACTCCGATCAGCGAGCACAAGCAGTTATGAAATACAAGCCACCCAGCTACCACAGAGCCTAGAGGCCATAACAAGCTCTGTATGTAAACATTTTAGGGCTTAGAATAAGTTTTTGTAGTGTTTTACTTACCTGGTGAAATACTTAGCCACAAAATATGTGGGCTTGGTACAGATCTGATTTGGATCTGATACAGATCAAAAGTGAATGTGATGTGAATGTGATATGAGTGTGAGGTGAATGTGATGTGAGTGGAACATGAGCTACAAGCAATTGGTTATAAGATATGGGGGTTGAGATTTGCAAATAGCAAGGGTAAAGAGTGAACAAAGTGTGAGTGGAACATGAATGATGGCGCACTCACTGTCTACCTGTACACTACATTTTTGTCCAAGAAAGACAACTATAGTAAGCGAATAATTCAGAGTTGGCTGTGAACTCTGAAAAAGTCTTTAATTTTTCAAACGGATGTCCCACGCGCTGAGGCGGCTCGAGGGCCTCGCAAGAGCATCTGAGGAGCCGCGACGGCTGGCAAGGGCACCGACAGGGTGGCAGACACGCAGCCAACATACGTGGCTACCTGTGGCCACTTGAGGGCAGGTCTGAGGGCCGCCAGCGCGCGCAGACGCCGGGGACTCGTCCTTCGTCTGATTCAATTTTCACTTGAACTTTGAAGAAGTGGTCCGTAAAAATTCAAAACGAGCTCTCAAAAATTTAAAAGTCTTGAATTCAGAACTGCCGTTCAACTCGTTCCATATAGCGTCTAGTAGACTTACTCTAAATGCGTACAACTTAGTCCTGATTGAATTTAGGCCTCCAATTATGTTTATGCGTTGTTGGCTGATGTCATGACCCGTCACTTTCCCTTCTGTCACATCCACCCATACTCACCCATACTCACCCATTGGACCTACACTCACCCACTGGACCTACATCTCATGCTTGTCACATGGTTGCCTTGAGGCTCTAGGGTATATAGGTACAGCTCAGCCTCTTTGTACCCCTAGATTTAGTATTCTAGTTGCATGACCCAGTGATTCTCTTCAGCTCTCTGTTTCCTTCTGTCTCGTCTCGCCTCTCTCGTCTCGCTTCTCTTCGCCATCCGTCTCTGGTTCGACCACGTCCCGCCGAGTATAGCCCTCGTCGTCTCACGTGTCCGCGCCGTCGACGGTCATCGGACCGCACCCCTGGCTGGGTCCTAACAGCTGAGCAGTATACTCGTGATTTGTATATAATCATGTATGCTACTGTATAATAGGGACCTTGAGAGGGACTTAGGGGCTCGGGATCCAATCAGCAGTCAACCTCATGAGAGGAGTAAGCCCTTCAAATCATTCAGGACATCTTATGTTGTTGCACCTGAGGTTCCCGCCCCTGATGCCTAAGTAGGCGGCATCACCGAGCCCCTGTGCGCCGCCTACTTAGGATGATTTTCGCTTATCATCTTACACTCCCGTAGCACCCTCCCGTAAATCAACCGCAAGACTCTGAGGGGACGTGAGCTCGTCGCCGGCACTTTCCGGGCCTCGACGTGGCCGCGCCTACGCCACATCCCGCGCGCGCCACGCACAGTGCACACCGGTTCTGGCACGTGCCGTCCGCCGCCGTGCTTTGCTGGGCTCGTCGCGCTCGCCGCTGCACGCGGCGTCGGCGGCGCGTTGTCTCACAATGCCAGAAAAATCGCAGAATATATATATATATATAAATATCATACATAATATACAAGAGAGAACGAAGAAAGAACACGTCCGCGCCTGCCTGGAGGCAAGCGCGCGGAACGCAACGGGTGCACGCAGGGGGCGCCTGAAGCACGCAGAGTCACGCGGACCGTCAGCGCTGCAGCCGCAGACCTTCCACGCATGCTATTACCAACGCAGGAGGCTCGGAGCGAGTGCGGTCAGCAGGCGAGTGATCGGACGCGCGCGCGAGAGCGACGAGCGACCTACACGCCGCCTGTGTATCGCGCAGAGTGTGCATGCAGCACTCGCCGCATTGAACGCCGGAGGAACAATGCTGTTGAGCGCGCAGAGGCGGCGGCTCGCGGACATGAAGGTGGGGGGAAGGCAAGGGGTGGGGCGTGCTGTGCTCGGACGCGCGTTGGACGCGTTCGGCGTGTGTCGACACACGGGGACGCCTTGCACAGTGTGCAAAGACGAGAGGAGAGGCGGTGAGGGGGGGATGGGGCCGATGGGGCGACCCGCGCTGGACAGGCGAAAGCCCAGCACGGTTTGTCTTATTTGATGTCGATCGCGTGTAGGCTCACGCGAGAGCGCGCGTCGTCCGCGGCAAGTTGGGGAAGTCTCTCCAAGTCTCGCTCTGCGGAGGTGGCAGTGGAGAGACTTCCCCATGTCGCCTAAGACGACACGTCCTCGGGCGCGCCGACCGCGTGCAGGCAAACACAACTGAATGTGTTAGTATTCGCAGGTGGCGCATGGCATAGCCCACGCACTTGAAGGCTCTCCGTGATCCTGCGTCAGGAACGCGCTGACGAGCGCGTCTGAAATCGTCTGGGCGAGACGTGATGGCGGAAAACAAGAAGCGAGGTGACCGTTGGGTCACGATCGCGTTCATCACGGCGCGTCCGCGGGGGACGCGGACGCGATTATAAGACATCGGCCGCGTTTGGGAGCCTGCAACTACATATATACTCACCAGATACAAAATCTATTTGACGATCTAGGCGCGCGATGGGTCTCAGGGACGTGGAATATACTTAAGTACGATATGTCCATGAGTGAACCTCTCAAAGTGCACTTATCGTTCATTTCTATCATTTCTAGACATATTTAGCCAGAATAAAGTTCATAGGTACATAGAGGGGGACTATGAGTACGCCATACGACTTTGACTGACACGATTCCGTGAGAATATACGTGGGGGACGTCGAAACAACGCGGGAACGGCAGGTTCTAAGGTGGTTTGCACTCGAACTCGTCTCCGAGAAAGGCGAGGGGCGAGTTCAACACCTTAAACTTCTCGTCTGCTTACAATTTTCTCAGAATACATTCATACAGCTCGCTACTGACGACTGTCCAAACCTTTTGAGCTCAAACACACTACGGTACGTTTCCGAGGCCGCTGAGCGCGACGACGACGACGAGCCTCGGAGGTCGGTCCGAGGCGCCGAGCGTCGTCGATCAACGCCTCTTGACCAGCAACCACGACCGCGCCGCTATCGTGGTTGCTCCCCTCCGCCCCGCTTACTCCACAACAGCTCAATATACGTCCTCCCTCCCTATCATTGACTTTCACGCGAATTGGTGCGCTCAACAGCGCGCAACGGCGGATGCGCTGTAGGCGCTGCCCGCCTCAGGTGCGTCCCCCACGCGCCTCTCCGCCCCCTTCTTTACCAACATATGCTTGACTTTAGGGATGCTAAACACGATCACAGAACGGGGAGGGGAGGGTGCGCGTGCGGTGGCCATAGCAGTACGTCCGCGATTACGCTGCCGCGCTCGTGCGCACCATCCACACAGCGGGCACAGGCGGACAAGCGAGCACAGGGGGGAGGGAGGGAGAAGGGGGGGCAAAGACACGGAGCTTCTCGAACAGCGCTCTGGCGCTGTTCGCGCCTCCTCATCGTGCGATAAGCTGCGCCGGCGGGCTTCACGCCTCGCTCGTGCGTGCTCTCACTCCCCGACCCTCGCCTGCAACCCCTCACCTCTGCCCTCACCCTCGACATATCCCTCACCGCGTCTTTTCGCGCGTTGTGCATCAGTCCGCCCAATCATATCGGCGTCATCGCCTCCCCTCGCCCTATGCCCGCGCTGGTAGCGCAAGCGCACGCAGCTCGCGCTCCCGTGCTACACAATAGCCTCACACTGCGCGAACCAAGCCTACCCCGAGCGTGCAGGCAGGCGCGTCCACGGGCGCCTACGCCGTCGATCACCACTGCCGCCACCAACGCACCCCTAGCGCGTCGTGCGCATTCCTCCGCCGCCTCCCGCCACCCACCGCACAGCTCGCCACTGCCCATTTTACACCAGTCCTCATCCCGCGCCGCCGCGCTGGAAGTGGCGCGATCGCGCGCAATGCCGTGCAAGCCCCGGCATGCGCGTCGATCGCGTCCCGTCGCGCCAGCCCATTTAACACGCAACGGGTGCCCCTGTCTTTGTATCTCACACATGTAGAGCAGCTGTAAGACTATTATACATTTTCTGCGATTTTTCTGGCATTGTGAGACAACGCGCCGCCGACGCCGCGTGCGGCGGCGAGCGCGACGAGCCCAGCAACGAGCATGGCGGCGGATGGCACGTGCCAGAACCAGTGTGCACTGTGCGTGGCGCGCGCGGCGTAGGCGCGGCCACGGCGTCGAGGCCCGGAAAGTGCCGGCGACGAGCTCACGTCCCCTCAGAGTCTTGCGGTTGATTTACGGGAGGGTGCTACGGGAGTGTAAGATGATAAGCGAAAATCATCCTAAGTAGGCGGCGCACAGGGGCTCGGTGATGCCGCCTACTTAGGCATCAGGGGCGGGAACCTCAGGTGCCACCCCGTGCGTAATGCCAGGAGCTCCTGTGAGCCCTCGCAGGCTAGCAACGCGTGAGCCTCATCCTCCACCGCTAATTGATCTCCTGCAGGCACTGTACATCCTTTTGAAAAACTGACATAACTAGCTCCGCAGGCCGCCTGCGCCCGCGCCCTCAGCCCCTTCGCCCAGCTCCGCGTCCTGCGCGCCGATGTGTTCCGCAACATCTACGCCAACGACCACCTTGAGCAGTACTGAAAGTAACCCCTATCCGAAACAGGCCCCCTCAACGAAACACCCGGGTTGGCGTGGTTCGCAGGTCTGCAAATATTCCAAGAAAATCACGTAGTGTATATCACAGTAGAAGACGTATGTTTATCAATTTTCAGACCGATATATGGGCTGGGTGGCGCACAGTGTCATGAGTAGGGGGAGGACCTTCATCAACCGAGATACGACACGTTTTGCAATTTTGCTGGACGATCCCTCGAGGTCACACTGCTGCAATGTTACACGTAGTTTGAGTGGACCTAGACCTACTACCACGCAAAGTTTCATAGTGAAAGACCAGCGAAGTCGCTGTGCAGGGCGGACGTTTCGGTGAGGGGTACAACCCGGGTTCCCCGCCTCACTCTTGTTCCCCCTCCCCGTCACTCACATCTCCACCGATCCCTCTGAAAATATACATGCCTATACTAGACGATGCCCATGCGCGATCTATCAACTTTGACCTTATATCATGAGGTTCGCTGAACGAGAATGGGCCGATTCGCAAAATCGTTTCGTTTATAGGTTACTTTCAGTACCTCGTAGCGTAAACTTCACTTTACTTGTGCGTCGATTCCGGCCTTCCCGCGCGCCAAGTTGCTGAGCGACACTCTCGAGCTCGAACAGCCAAGGTGAAGTCGAAGAACAATGAAATTGGAGCCAAATATAACGGTCACAGTCGCAGTCAAACATTTTATCCTAAGCATGGTTTTGGCATATGTAGGTAATGTGATGGTACTTACACGCGTATCCAAAATGAGTCGAGAAAGTACAGTAGAGTCGACAATGATCAGTGGGGAAGTAAGGATAGCAGACGCAATCAGGACAGCCAGGACAGTTGGGACATTCCAAGATGTACCGTCAATACTCGAGGACAAACGGAGCAGCACCACAATGCAAGCGGAAAATGTCAGCAACGACTGAAAGGAAGCAGCGCACACTCCAATGTACACGGGGAGCCAGACCCGTGTACCGGGTAACGGAATGTAGGGAAGCGGTGCACAGAACAGGTCGATAGCAACGGTATACGCGAAGGGGACAGGAAAAAGCTCCCCGCCGACAAAAGAACGTACATCGCCTGATGGAAGACGGGATGAATCAAGTACTTGCTCAGCGTGGGAGGGCAAAACGACGACTAATCAAGCACATCAGTCAATATTATCTCGCAGCTGGTGTGATAGAAACAGTGGCCGACCACTCACTCGCTTATATGAGGCCCGGAGACACCAGGCGAATCTCGGTCGCGTCGACCACGGGAAGACCATCTTGGTACATCTGCCATAGGTACTGAAGCCAAGACTGTATGTACATACGCCAAAGGTCAGCTCAATGAATGGGAAAAGAGGCAAGACGTGCGTACCATGCCAATAACTGCCACACCGTCCAATTTGGACAAGCTTTCCAGTCTCGCGATAGACAAGTGATGAGACCGACCGGACGCGTCTACGGTATTCCTGAAAGTCAGGGCACTGCGCAAAGGCGCGAGCGTTATATAGCACTGGCCGCCCTCCTTGCTTTCAAACCCAAGGCGAAGCCAATGTTTTGCGTCGATTTTGGAAAGATCGACCACATACTTGTCGTCATCCTCGACCCGGGTCTTCGATATCTTCGACACGTGTGTGGTAGAGTTGCCAACGCACACTTTATCGAAGACGGAATTGGGGAGGTAGGTCAGTTCCGCTCCTATGGTTCGCATGGTAAGCATGGCGCCAGCATATCTTTTGGGACACTTACCAGTGTCAATGTACGTCCGTTGATTGCCTGAGAACAACACCTCTAAAACCTGCACCGCCACGTCCACTACAGCGATCTCCGTGAGGTTAACGACCCAATTCGAGATGGAGGTACGCGATGGCTGGCAGGGAAAGAGTCGGAGACAGATCTCGGACTGTTGGTTGAAGGCGTAGCCTTGCTCGCGTCGTTGCTTTTCAGTGGGCCAGCTCGTGCCCCCAATCCACATTTTCGGCCCGATGCTCCTGCGACATCGATACTCAGAGATCACAGTACAGATATACAGAAAGAAAACCCACTGGTTATGGGACGGCGTGATCACCGTGATCTTCGGCTTGGAAGATCGGTGATGATGAGTTTTGCATTTGCTAGTACAAGACTCCGAATAACTCACCAGAGTCTTCGGCAAGATCCTGGCTGCTCGCATCTGGTTTGGTAGAGTCTAATGTGACGCATCAAAAGTGGGCCTTACGATGCGATGAAGACGAACCTGCGCGGCCGATGATATGTTAGCCTCCTTCTCACGACTATGGTCACTGTTGATCATGAGATTGATATCTAACGCTGCGACGAAGGGGAGAGGATCCTACTGGAAGATCTGAGGCATGAAGCCCATGATACCATCCACATTCGATTGACCGTTGAGCTGCCACCCAACTTCCTTTGCAAGACGGTACTTGTAGTTCGGGATGACTAGGCGCGTACCGACGCCCGTGCCAAAACGCCGTAGTATCGTCACTTTGGCTGCTACAGGAAGATAATCTGAGAGAGATGACAAGCGAAACAGTTATAGGAATGCAAGAACATAACATAGACGGACGCACTATAAACCGAGCCATCCACGTACTCGGACGCGAACCATGTCTCTGCGGTGGGGTTCTGCGATTGCTGCCACTCATCGATGTTGCAATCGCCTTTCTCGAGTCGCGGATCGTCTGCTTTGAGTCCACCGCGCAAAACTTGAAAATCGTGGGCGAAGGTCCATCTGCGGTACCAGTCAGATACGCCGCCAATTGTCAAAACAGTGACTTACACGCTCGAGGAGCCTCAAATAAGGCAGTAAGCTTGCAGCAGGCGGAAATAAGTGAGATAACTCACAGGAATCAGCGACAATATCCAACCAGTCCTCTACACCTTCTTCATCCCATTCCCCAGTTGCCTATGAAGGTCGAGTGAGCAAAACGCCAGAAAAGTGAGCAACAAGGTACGCACAAGGGAAATCATAAGGGTGGCCATTCGCTCGACACCAACTCTGTCTGAATCAAGATAGCATGAGGTCGTGAATGGCTAAAGGCTAAAGGAACAATCAAGATAGCTTACCATCGCGAGGCAGCGCGGACATGTGTATTTTGCGGTCTTGCCTGCGACTTACAGCACCGGAAGGCTCCACTTGAACGGGAGAGACAAAAGTAGGGGTCGTAAAAGCAGCATGAACAGGACGTCCGCCACCAGCCGGGGAGGTTGTCAAGGATCTGCCTTTGCGAAGGTCTTGCGAAGGAGGGGTGGCGGCGGTGGCGATAGGGGTGGCGGTGACGGTGGTAGCGACGAACGGCCAAGAAACAGTTGGTGCTGGTACGTTGTGCCTCGTCGCAATGCGGGCCAGTCCGTAGTTGAGCTGGAAGGACATCTCAATAATGCGACGAGGAGCAGCGAGATGACGCACGGATTTGAGATATTGCTCTTCAGAATAGTCGCTCAACTCGATACTCAGCCAGATTATCTCGCCGACGGGCTCAGAGTTGGTGGCGCTCTGCATCGTGGGCAGAGAGGTGCGTCGACCCTGTACTGGCGACTCATACAACCTTTATACGCAGTGGTCGCGGCAGAGCACATGAGTCACAGGTAGCCCGAGCGTCGTCATGACCCTCTTCTTCAAGCGCGCTGCAATCATCATTCCATTGGTACATAGACGTGGCGAAGTTCGGAGAAATACTTGCATCGAATTCGCACAGATGCTGAGTCTTGCTGACAGTGCTGTGTTCGATAAGTCGCGACGGGGCAAAGACACAGCTCCAGATATGCAGGGGCAGGCCTGTGACCTCGAGAGCGTTCGAATCATATGCGGACACTCGATCACGCCTTCATGGAACACCAGCTGTTGGGCTTCGATGTGTGCTCCGCCATGAGGGTCGGACGAAGGCGAACCAGTGGTGGAACCTTCCCTGTGAGAGATCGATCTATCAGCAATCAATAAGTCCGATAGACTGCAGATATTGCCCCGATGATTGTGTTGAGAAAGACAGCCTGCCAATACTTAGCAGCAGTCTAAGTTGGCTGCAGCCTGCAGCTCGCAGCTACTACTAGCGCTCATCGATGTCATCCACTGCCAGTGTACAGTACAGTAAGAGTGTGTACTGACAGTGATCACGAGGATGCAGCGCTGAGCGTGTGATTCGGCACCTGTTCGGCACTCGCCGACTCGGGGTGCACCAGGCGCGATTCATTCTAGCTCTGACGTTGAACTTGTCGTTCATGTCTTCGGTGCCCCTTCTCAGTGTTGACATCCTATGCCGCATAGTATGGTTTCTCTCAGCTGAGGATGCTGCGTCTCTATCGTCGACATGTAGGCGACTGCGTCTCTTCATGCGCCCGACCTTATTCGCCTCTTGCCAATGGAAGGGAGAGCCTCCGGAGACCATCTGGAGCCTGATCAGGTGCGTCACATTATGAGGATATTGCAGTCCATATTCATTTTATTTCGGCAGACACCTATACATCGATACCGACACAACGCCCTTCATCGAGGGTCACCCTTTCTTCCGCGACCTCAGCGCACTTGAATCAATCCATGTCCGCGCCGAGAACGTGTCGACCGGCTTGAGCCACATTCTCTCGACCACGCCCAATCTTCACACCCTCGACCTGTCCCGCCTGTGCTGCAAGGATGAAGACGACTTTAGCAGCGTCGGCCTGTTCTACGACCCCCTTCCCTGTCTACCTCCTTTGCCGTCCCGCCCATCCATATTGAAGTTCTGCTCTCACCTGGACCGTACCTACGCGGACGGTGACCGAGCTAGGCACATGCACGCGACCAAGATCCGTGGTCTGCAACTCCCATTCGCGGCGCTCGTGTATGATATCGGCGCAGATCGCCTCGAGTACCTCGAAGTTGGCGCAGAGGCGCTGTCCCTGCCTTTTCTTGCTGCCTACACCTGGACCTCCCTCCGCGAACTCGTCATCACGGGGTACTGGGGTCGGTACCCTCAAGAAGACCCCCGCGCCCTCGCCGATCCAGGGCTGCTCACGCCCGCGACGGCGCATGCGCACGTACATCTGGGAACTATACTTGCCGCTGCCCCTTGCCTCCGCGCCCTGCGCGTGCATTGTCGCTTCGTCCTGTGGCTTGAATGCTCCCAGTGCGTGGTATGGCCCGCGTCCGAGCCTCCGCCACCATCTGGGAGTGCTATACCTCTACTCGACACGCTCGAGTTGCACAACCCGAATGCCGAGGACGACATCTACGCGCAGCTGCCCGCATCGCTGCGCACATTGTCCCTCCTGACATGGCAACATCTATTGCAGAAGGTGGATCTGGTGCCCACCTCGGACATGAATGTCGAAGAATGTCTCCCGCAACCAAGCGACCCGCTGGTACTGAGGATCCTCACGCCCGCGCAGCTGGGCCGCACGCTAAGGGCGGCGGCCCTTCCAGAATTATGCGAGTTGCGGTTCTCGTACCGCGGACCCGCAGACATGGATCTTTTCAAGCTGATCGCGACGTCCTTCCCTCGTCTTGAACTCCTCGAATTCCACGCTGAGTTGGATCCAGAAAAGGCTTGGTCCGCGCGCGAACTGGTACGCGCTTACTCTCATAATCTTCGTATCATACCGCATCAGGCTCCTTCCCCCATGGGTTCCTTTCGAACACCTTTGGGCTGTCATCTCATATCGCTGCTCTCTTCTCATCTTGCTGATCATATTTTAACTCTGTGCGCCTCCGGTAGCTGACAATCTTCATAGGCCGCATGCAGCAGCATCCTTGTACCCCTCATCTACTTGCGTGTTTTGCGCGCGGACGTCTTTCGCACAGTTTACGCTGATGACCATCTCGAGCAATACCTGCGCTACTGCCACACTCAGGAGAGGATCGATGAGGTGTACGCCAATCACGAGTGCTCCGTATCTGAACGCCGAGGTATCCCGCGTAGGGACGTCGTCGATGCCCTCTTTGGAGCCGGCGAGGGGTTTGGCGACGATGAAGCCCTGGACCGCGCATCGTCTCATTCCATCCGCTTTCCTGCCCTCCGCCAGGTCTGGCTCTCCACAACGGTCGCTGGCGGGAACAGACATGCACGATGGACCGGCCGCTCCTGGCACATGTACCACGTCGACCGCGACCGCGACGGGCGTGCAGACCTTCGTCTCGATCGAGAACCTAATATCCGGTGTGTGTTCTATTCGCTGCGCGGCTTGGTTCGGGCTGCCCTGCTAGTTTTACCTGCTGCTGTTTGGGCACTTCTCGGCCAGCCACCTGCGCGCCGGTTTTCCGAACTGAAAAGGCTGATCTTATCGTGACAGCATGACCAGTCGACAGGTCGAAGACAAGAATTAAGCGGAGGGGCCTGCAGGCAGAGTCCCAACGCGCATGCTCTTTCTGTACGAAAATAGGCTGTTGTTGCGCGCTAATGCGTCAACTGCGTAAATTGAGCGAACTGATGGAGAAGGGCTCCCTCAAAATCGACACCGATCCTTGACTTGAACGCGCTGCCACACGCGTACCCAAGGTGATCCCTGTCTTTTCTTGCCACCCTTCTCCTCATCGCAACGTCTGCTCGTCCCCTTTCCCCTTTCTCATCCGAGTCGTCCTTGTCACAACTAGCCCTTCTCTCCGTTGATTTTGCAGTTTCTGATCACGCTCCTTTCCCTTGCCCAAATGTTACAACTCGAGCAAACCGAGCGCCTCGATGTGCTCGACGATTAGCCGGACAGGTGGATGAACGGGGAAGACGATCGTTGACGAACGTTGTCAACACGTTCGATGGGCTAAGATGGACGACACGTAGCAGCCCTGGCAGTCACTAGGGTAAGTACCAAGCTGTTGCCAGGTGGCTGCAGACTTTCTGCGCGAAGATAGAAAATCCCGATGAACCAACAACTAAATGCGATGTACAACAATTTTACACGTCTAAAACCTTCGTAGCCGCTCACATTCGCCCATCGTTTACTCAAAGATCCACTGCTCGTTGACGTTCGTGTACTGGACGACGCCCTCCGGGAACCAGCTGCGGCGGATCGTCAGTAGTCACGCCTACACCTCAGAAGATAATCCAAAGACGTACAGCTTGATCTCCTTCTCTGCGTTCTCAACCGAGTCCGATCCGTGGCAGATGTTACGGCCGACCGCGAGCGCGAAGTCACCGCGGATGGAACCTATGTGGACGCGTTAGCGCCCGATAATCGATCAACATCGCGAGCGAGCAAAACGCACCCGGGGCGGACGCGAGCGGGTTCGTCGCGCCGAGCATGGAGCGGCCGGTCTTGACGGCATCGAGACCCTGCCACACCATCGCGACGACGGGGCCGGAGGCCATGTACTTGACGAGGCCCGGGAAGAACGGCTTGCCCGCGAGGTCGCCGTAGTCTGCCGCCCATCGTCAGCCTCCTGAGTTTGCATGTACACCAAGACACGCACGCTTCTCAAGGTGCTCCACGGACGCGTGAACGAGCTTCATAGCAACGAGCTTAAAGCCGCGCTCCTCGAACCGCTGGATGATCTTGCCCACGAGAGCGCGCTGGACGCCGTCGGGCTGCGCGCAGGCTATCAGGTCCTGCACATCCTCCCAGGAGATCGAGGGGGGCGCACCTTGATCATGATGTAGGTGCGCTCGCTGACAGACATGGTGGGAGATCCTGAAATCTGATAGAGATGGAAGGAGGTGAAGAAAACTCGTTCGCGCGCGCGGAGGCGCGCTCTTATAGCCGCGGGCGCGTGGATCGCGATCGGCGCCTGCCGAGGAACTCGGAGCGCAACAAATGTCAACACGGGCGCGGCTCCCGGCATCCCCCGCCGCGGCGCCTCTGCGTTGAATATTGCCTCCTCCTTCTCACCACTCATTCTAAAATGATCTTCGGGCCGACGTCGCTCTCGCTCGCGTCGCGGGTCACCGCGAACAAGACGCTGCTCGCCTGGTGCAAGCCCATCGCAGCTTGGTACACGGACCTCATGGGTTACCGCAAGTACGGGCTGAGGTACGACGACCTCAGTGCGTGTGTTCACAGTCGAAGCTATATCTCTACTGACTCCCGCTTAGTTCTTGAAGAGAACAAGGACATGTACCGCGTGCGTAGCTGAGAAGAAAGCACGAGAGTCGACTCCCTAATCTGCGTGCAGTCCATCAACCGCCTCACGGACCGCGAGACCTACGACCGCGGCTTCCGCTTCAAGCGCGCCTCCCAGGCATCTATTCTTCATACACCTCTTCCCAAGGAGCAGTGGACCAAGCCAGAGGAGGTGCGTGTCTATGCTTCGATCGTCAACACCTTGCGCACTTCATCTCTTCGTCGCATTCTTCGCACTCACGCAGAGCGCAATTTCTTGACCTGATAGATTCTGTCTTCCTCTCCTTCGTCCCAGCCACCTTTGTCTCACTCTCCTTCGACCCACCGTCCTTCTGTCTTTCTCGTCATCTTACTCGCACTCACACTCGACAGGACACTCAATACCTTCGCCCGCACATCGAGAACGTCATCGCCGAGAACAAGGAGCGCAAGTACTGGGACAACCTCAAGGTCCAGCGCAAGTAGATGCAGGACTGGCTTGGAGTGTTCGCAGGACTGCGCAGTTGACCGAATAGACTTCTGCAGAGCCCCTCTAGGCTTAGTGGGCGTAGACGATACTATTCAATGGCATTCATTCTATCTATCCTGGCGTCCTTCCTGTCGGCTCAAGGAGCGAGATATTCAACCCTACACGTCATTTTCTGTCGGCGGGAAGCACCTACCTGCCGTGATGCTCACCTCGCGCTTGCTCTTCTCAGATTCGTCTCATGCCGGCTGTTTCCAACAAGCATTAGATATTACATTGATACAAGAAAGACAAAAGAACGACGAGGGCGATACAACAACCAGCCAATAAGTAAAGGAACAAAGTCAAGTCAAAGTCAAAAGTCAAGGATAGTGCATCGAGTAAGCCAAGAGAAGGGACAGTGCAGATCGTGTGTAACTAAACCATCCGGACAGTTCGCAAACGCAGACAAGTCCACCGCACGCATGCTCATCGTCCTAGGTACGCAGAGAATCCCGTCCGTGGCGTGCTACTTTGAAGGTATAAACGTGAGACCGGAGGGGTATGCTGGAGAGGATGGATGGTGGGGATATGCTGGTCCGTGGCGCGTGGCGACATTAGCAAGTGCACAGGGGGAGAGCACCCAGGCGGAGGTGAGCCGACAGACGGCGGGGGAAACGCAGGGGAAACGCGTGTAAGAAAAAGGGAAGTACGAGCCCCAGATCCACTAGCGCCCAATGTCACGGTAGCGACATCGCCCCCGCAAGGCGCCGCGTCGCCCACCCGTGCTCGTCGTCGATTGTCATAATACGTCGGCGGCACCGGCAGGACATGCCCTTGGGCATGATGGAAGGACGTGGTGATTTTGTTCACGCCCTGCCTCACGTCGCTGCAGCAAGGATTCCTGCTAGATCCCGCTCGCTCGCCGCCGGAAGCTCCCTGGAACGGGACTTCATGCGCACTGCAAACGTCGTCAGGGTATGAATCACTCCAAGTAGGGGATGAACTTACAGTTACGGTCCAATGTCAGGAGAACAACTTTCTCCGCCCGCGCGTCCTCGATCGCGCCGCCTTGCAAGAACGCGGACCGGTCCGCCCAGTGCGCCTGCTGCCACAGTGCCGCCTTCAAGATAAGGTCGTCCATGCTTCGTTCGGCACCCGCGAAGTCTATCTCCTCTGTACGGATGCTGAGCGTCGCGAGGTAATTGCCGCGCGAGGTTTGGACTTTGAGGGATGCCGAGTGGGAGCGCACTCCGGCGGTGATGTACTCGACCGCTGCCGACGCAGTACTCGCGAGTTCGGAGCCGCCCGAGACCATCCCGTCGAGCTCCATGATGACGGGTAGTGGCACGACGATCGTCCACCGGTGTGACTCGACAAGCTTGCAAAAGGCATCGAGCGACGAGAGAAGGATGTTGGTGTCGACGACGAGGATCGAATGGCCAGCAACGACCTTCAATGGCTGGCGAGCTGTCTGTGTGCGGCGCGCGCGAGGTCGGGACGCTGTCGTGCGAGGTTGGCGACGAGAGGACAGCATGCCCTCAAGCTGGTGCCTGCGCGTCTAAAAAACAGAGTCAAAATGAAGGGATAGACAAGACCATCGCAAACTCGTACCTTGAGCGCCTTCACCTCGTCCGACTCATCCTCATCCTCATCATCCGTCTCCTCAGACAAGTCATCACTGGCCTCATCCACCTCCATGGAGTCATCGGTCCATCTCGAGCCTGCAAGCCGCCTCGCCTCCGCCTCCCTCTCCGCGCGCTCCTCCTCCTGCCATGCAGCCGACTTCGCCGCAAGCGCGCCCTCGACCCTCCACTCCCGCGTCCCCCGCACCCAGGTCAGGCCGTCGATGACGTTGGACATTTCGACAGCGCTTCGTACCACCCGGGTCCAGCGCTGCCCGTCCGCCTTCTGGTGCACCGCCGCCTCCTCGTCGTCCTCGATGCGACCATCCTCCATTGCCGCTTCCGCCTCCTCCGCATCTAGGATCTCCATCTCCGGCCGACGATCCTCGCCGCTCCTCCAGTATCCCCTTTCCCACACCTTCCGCGCGACCCACTCCATACCGCGCAAACACCAGTCTTCTGCGAGCGGCGGCGCGCATCCAGCCGTCAACGTCGACCAGCGCCACTCCCCTGACTCCTCGCGAGACAGTAGACCCTGAGCCTCCATCACGCTCCGTGGTACCGTCTGGAAGAAGTCTGCGAGGTCCGTCCAGGGAACATGGCGCTCGAGGACGCGCAACGCCTTCTCGTTCTTGACCATTGTCGCCAGGAATGTTAGAATGATGGAGAGGTAGGGATTGAGGGTCTTGCGCGCGAAGATTGTAGGTTTGCGGATGGGCTGGCGCAGAACGACCGAGAGCATGGAGAATGTGAGCTGCATGGCAAGAGTCAACGACACGGGGACGCCGGTTTCGGGTTCAGCAAGAATGGGTGACGGCTGGTCTCCATCAACCTCCATCTTGTCTTCCTCCGCTGCGGTACGCTTCGCAAGTCGCACGGCAGCCGCAGACACGCCGGTCGTCGTGGCTTCGCGCGTCCTAACAGCTCCCACCCTGCGGAGGATGCCGGTGGCCTTGCCGTACTCGAGGAGCGCGCCTACGTTGGAAACGGCCATCATAATCCATTCGCGCTCTTCCGCGCCGTCGATCGATAGCCGCTCCAGAAGACGCGCCAGCGTGGGCTGGAAGTCGTCCAGCTGTATGTTCGTGAAGAGCATGCCGTGCAACAGCACGAACAAATCCGGGACACGGGCATCAGGTTGCGCGCGCCGTACCTGGGCTTGGGGGCTCCATGTCTGCAGAATCGACTCGCGCGTCGTCGCGAACGGATGAAGAGCGTTCAAGCTATGCACGCTTGATTAGTATCTCGGAAACAGGGGCAACATACAAGTACATACCTCTTGATGAAATGGTACATGCTGCGTAGGTCTTCACCCTCTGCCTCGCGGCTCAGGAGACCAAGGTGGTGGTGCAACTTGCCGTTACCTGGCTGGTCGGCGAGCCCGCTCGCGTACCAGTCGCGGGCAATCGTCCGCCAACGCTCCTTCTCCGGCTCGATCTCGAGAGCTCGCGCTGCTGCAACCCCGATGCTCGGTGAGGGGGAGTCATCGATGCGAGCAGCGGGCGCGTCGCTGACCGATTTTGCTTCCGGCGCCGCGGGCGGTGCGAGGGTGCCGTTAGGGCTCGTGCCTGCTGCCTCGGTCAGTGCCGCAGTGGTCAGGGCCGCAGGCGTGCCGCCCGTGTTGCGAGTGACCATGGCTGCGACGGCCATGCGATATCGGGCCAGGTCCCCAAGGGCCTCGAGCCACTCGCTGCGGAACGCGTCAACGGTGGTCTCCTCGTAGAGACCGGTGTAGTAGGTGTATGCGAAGAGGATGAAGTCTTGCAGGTGTTCCATGGCGACAGGTGAACGGAGGGAGGCCGCGCGCAGGTTCTCGAGAAGTCGATGGAAGCCGAACATCCAAAGGCGGGTGATGAGGTTGTATTTCTTCGGGATGTTGCGCAGGGAGGCGGGCACGCTCGGAGAGAGCGTCATCTGCAACATGTCGTGCATCCTGTCGATGAGGCTACAGAAACTGGTCAGATGATAGCACGTTCGTTTGCCGAAGAGCACGTACCGCTTATGATCCGTGATCTGTCTTCGCCATTTCTCGTGCTCCGCGTCCTCGCTCGATGCCGATTCCTTGCCTTTGAGGCGGACACGACTGTTGGATTCTGCCGCATCGTCGAGCTCATCTTGCTTCACCTTCGCCTCGAGGTCTGTGATGTTGCGGTACAGCCGCTTCAGCTGCGCACCGAACTGATTGTTGCCCGACTCTTCGTGATGGCCACTCTTGCCGTCGAAGAGCGCGGATGAATTTGAGGAACCGTCGGTGGTAGACGATAGGGTGAAGGATGATGAGATGGAGGGGGCATACGACGAAGCTGATGACGCCGAGAAATGATCCATCGACGACTGCGGCGTCGGAGCCTTCCCGCCGGGCGGGCGAGCGAGCACGGAAAAGAGAATCGGGTTGTCCTTCTTGTGGTCGAACAGCTGACGCGCACCACCGTCACGGTGATGTCCGTGCTTGTTATGTTGCACGCCGCGGGGGACGTACGAACTACTGGTGTCGGACAGGGTGTCGGGTTCCGCTGTGCGCCGGATAGGGATGGGGTCACGGTCGGGGTTGTAGAGCTTGGATGCGTCGTTCCGCGCGGCAGACACGCGCCCTGGACCCGGGCTGGGGGACGCCGAGATCTTGAGGCGGCGCGAGAAGTCGTCAGGGTCAGCCTCGGGTGGCCGAACAACGACGCTCGGGGCTTGATGTTGCCGCCTCGGGGACGCGGCAGAGGACGCCTTCTGCGCTGATGATGACGGTAATTTGGGGGATTTCTCGGGGCGCGCGGGCGCAGCGGGGCGTTCTGGCCTGTCCGTGCGGTCTTTGCGTATCGGTCTGAGCGGAAATGTGAGCCAAATTATCAGAGGGAGATATGAGGCCACGCACCCTGCTGTGCGCCTCTGGAAGGCGAGAAGGCGCTTGTCGATATCGGTGACTTGTATTTCTTTCTGGCCATCGCGGGGGGCGGGAACTTCTCGTTCCTTGCCCTTCCTGGACGAGCGCGGCGGGTCGAGAGCGCTCATGGTGGTGGTGTGAGAACAAGGGGTCTACTGAGATGGGCGTCCGTGAGCGAAGAATTTGAGAGGGCAGGTTGCGAGCTGGCTTTGCCCGCAGCAGTCTGTACATCGACTGCGCATCTCGATCAGTGTGACCGTTCCCACGCGGTACTGCCACCGTCCGTTCGGTAATGCCACTCACAATACAAGAGCGATTTACGCTGCTCTACTGGTATGCTCCTTGGACTGCTGTACTTCCCACAAAGCCATAGCATTATACCTTACGACCGTTCGCGCTCCCTCGCAGATATTCATGAGAGTGCGCAGTCGCACGCAGCTCATCCTCCGACTCGAGTCGCAGCTCTGCCGCGCTCCGGCACTCGCCACGTGAGTGTCTGCCCCGCCGGATCAACTGCTGCGCGTGCGCCGTCCGCCGCGCCTGACCCTGGGCCCTGGGGCGAGCAAGGAGTCGCGACTCGCGATCCGCGCTGCAACACACGTTCGCCACCGTCCTCAAGTGCCTGCGGCGTCCTGCTGTCGTATCACAGCGAATTGCTCACAGCGCAGCCGCAGTCGTACATATCCCGATGCGCCCTGCTAGGCCTCATCACGCTTGCTGCGACGTAGACACCGATGGTGGAGCCCCGAAGTCTTCTCATCCTTTTCAATGACAATATCGACGCGGGGCGTGCTTGGCGGGCAAAACAAGACAGCAAGAAAAGCGCGACATCCTTCGCGATCAGTGGAGCACCGACATCGCTTGTTGCGTTGGAGGATCGCAGAGTCGCCAGTTGGTAGTTTCGTGATCAACAACATTATCATCCAAGTGAGAGCACATACATTAGTTAGTACAACAGCAGGCGGTGATGAGCTTCGAGGCATTACATGTACTACGCAAGAGACACCGTCTATACGGCGATAAATCCAAAGGCGACCGTGAAAAGCAAACCAATCTCAGCCTTCTGAGGCGAAGGCAGATACGAGAAGTTCAATGCTGCTTGTGTATCTTGGGGACGTGGAAGAGCCACGGGCCCAGTTTGCCGTGTCCACGTCGCAGCAGCTCCGCTCCATAGTGCGTGGGCGGCGCTTGTCCGTCCCACTGGTCGACCAAGCGAATGATGCGATCCTCGTCATCGAGGTCCACAACAACGATGGAGGAGACAGACTGAGGGGCGATTAGTCGATGACCTTCGCGTAGGACAACGCCTGCCAGTCTTACCTTGGTCGACCCAATATATCGGTACGTGTACGCAATTGTCTGCGCGAACACTAGACGATTCGGGTGGCGTGTCGACGACATGACACGGGACGAAGTGATCTCCGCCTTGGAAAGGAACTTGGGCTATAATGTGGACGCCTTAGTGCTCAGTATGGGGGTTGACATGAAGGTCCCGCACCATGGCATACCACTGCACTTCTGTAAGCACATCATCGACATATGAACTGAGGACCATCTACCTGGGCAGATATCTCTTCTATACCCTTACATTTCCAGAAGTGATCCTGTATACGAATCAGCTCAAAGCCGGACGGGCCTCTCATCGCCCACGCACCTCGAACACGGCATGCGGGTGCCACGATCGCCCGAGCACTTCTGGCGTCGGTCTGCCGGAGTACAGCTCCTTCAGATCGCGCATGACGCGCTCGTGGTCTGCATGCAGCTCGGTGTGAACCTCCCCGTGACTGCTCGCGCGTTTGTGGCCTGAGGTGTGGACCTTGCTGCCCGCGTAGTGTGCGCCGCTCGCAGCAGACGCAACCAGAGAGGGTGTAGGAACGGGAATGAGCGATGGATGGAAGGTCGCGCAAGGCCGACCAGGGGAGGGGATCGCGGGCGACGCGCCTCAGGCGAATGGGAATGGGAATGCGAGTGGGAATGGGGATGCGAGTGGGGGCATGCGAGTCAGAGGCCCGTCGAGAGGTATGCCCTTCTGACATGGCTGAATGTGACAAGTACGTGGCTGGACGTTGTAAGCGAGTTGTAAGCGACAAGAGTGAGCAAACAGCTGATTGCTCTTCGCGAACGTTGTATGAGGCTGCGCGGATGACGGCGCCAAGAACAGGCTCGGTCCAGACGATGAGTCACCGAGAAGCGTAAGCGCCCAAGGGCCACGTGCTGCTATATGCCAGCTGGACCAACGTCTGTAAGTAGTATATACTGTAAGTAAGTACTTAAGTACCCGACACGGCCCAAGTCCGACGCCTTCTAAGTCCTCACCGTAACTCGGAAAATATTCTGTCTTGGCTACCCAAACATTGGACAACAGACCAGATGCGCAGAACACATGCCATTGTTGTACCCGAACCGTCTCTGCAGGCAGATTCTTACGAAGACTGGACTCGCTGCAGGTACACGGACATTACCGCCGCGTGGCCGCGGCATGCACCGTCATGAAAGTAGGGGAAGTCCTGGACACCTACTCATGTCAATGGAGATGAACAGGACGCTTCGCCGCATTTGAGGTAGCGGTCTGCACAAGCCAGAACTATTAAGAGACAGGAGAAGGGCACCCTTTATTCCTCATCGCTGCCAGATCCCAATGAGTCCAACATGGTCGTGACGCGTATCACGTCTTCGTTCTCCTGCAGCTCCTCGACGAGTTGCGTTATCTTCTCAGCATCTTCTTCCTCGACATGCGTCTCGTCCTTAGGCAGGTATACCTGCTCGGCGGAGATGACTGTACATATTGGGTCTGCTGACAGCGCAGCCTCCAGCGCGGAGAGTTGCGTGGGCTCGCAGGTGAACTGAAGCTTCTGGTCAGAAACGCAAGATCTGAACGCCGCCATGACAGGGGTGCACGTACGTCTATGACCGCCTCCTTCTCACTCTCCGGGTACGGATGGAAGTCTGCACAGTCCGCGCCCATCCCCGTCTCGATAACTTGCGTTACCCTAGATTCCATATCGTCATTTGGAATACCCTCCTTCGGAAGCGCGACCTTGACTAGGCCGACGCGATTGAACATGAACGCGACCGAGGCCATACGGGCGCTGAGAAATCCGGTCAGTGGAAGGTATGACAAGATAACATGAACTTACTCATGCGCGCTCAGGATCTCACGAACGCGGCCCACTGTCCTCTTTGGATTCTCCGTCAACGTCTCGCTGAGGACAGTCAGGGCCGCACGGCATATGAAAGGATCGCGGGAGCGTACATGATGATGCCCACATTATGTGCCAAAGCCTCGTATGTCAGATATTCGCCCTTCGCATCTCGTGCGGACGCAGCCTGCGCACTGCCGGTCAACTCGCGTCCCCCGCAATGAACCCGCACCCACCTTTGCGAGGGCACGATCAATGATATCCTTGGGCGTATCTTGTTCCCTCAGGCGCTTGATGGTGGAGGCGAGCGCCACATTCTTCGAAGGATCCGGGGAGCCGCCGGCTGAAGGGCGCTCAGTTCATGTTCTTGTCCGTGGAAGACATGAATTCGTCGCATACATCTTACCGCGACGGAAATGAGCTACAGTATAGCGGTTAAAATTGCGCAAAACCGCATGAAAGGGGGACGCACTCGAGTAGCTTTGCCGTGAGCGGCACCCTTCTTCGCGTCGTTGGCGCCCTTCTTGTCTTTAATTTTGGACCACTGTGTAAGTAGCGTGAGCAACAAGAAAACTAATAACTCTGTCCAAGACGACTTTGTTATGGCCTGAGAATGTTGCAGGGGTGCACGAGAAGCACCTTTGCTGAGTGAACGCGACCGCGCGGGGCAAGGACATGGGATGAGTGAAAGCGCGGCGCCGCGGCCCGCAATGATGAATGATCTGCATAAGTCACGTGCATACTGTAGGCCTGCTGTAGGCGCAAGTGGACGTGGCAAATCCCAGTCAAGTGCTCAGCGTTGACTGGTTTCTCGGCCTTAGTTCTACTTCTATAAAGACGGCTGCTTCGTTTGACAGAATACATACAACAATATATGTCGTTTCGCGGGCTACATGTAATAAAAAAGCACGTGAAGGATGATAAGTAGAGAAAAGGGATCTTGGTCGTTAGTACAATTTGCGAAGCTCCGCGCCGCAGAAGATTCCGCTGATATACGCCGCTTGTCTATGGAGTACCGCAGTTACTCTAAAGCATGACCGTCCCATCCTCGCGCGCGCGCTCGGCGCTACGTTCCGCAGCACGGATAGCGGCGGTGAGATCGACATGGAAGAAGGGCGTATCCGAGCGCATAATGGTCTCGTAATTGCTTGACACGGATGACGCTCCAGAGGACGAGATTGGCACCTCCGTCACGTCTGCGACCGTCTTGCTGTCCTTATTTCCGGATTCGAGGTCGTCCTTCGTGTCAGAGGACATGCTGTCGGTCCGCGCTTCGCTGTCACGATACGGAACCACAGGCGCGATCTCATGCGGAACTTGAGCACCGTCACGGCTGAAGCCGAATCCGCCAGCAATGAGCGCGCGGCGCACCCAGGGCGAGGTAATCGTGGCAAAGTGGAACTACACGCGGCGTCAGTCCCTGCCACGTCGATACTACGATAAACGGCGTACCTCCACCGGACGATCCGCCCAGCGCTCTATCTCAGCCCGTGTGTCTATAAGGGTCTGCACCGCGGTGGTATCAACGTGCGAGCTGAGGTATCGATTTAGAAGATGTTCGATTTCGAAAGGATGAGAACTCACATAGGGGAGAAGTCCAGCACCACCGCATAGAGCAGTGGCAGTTTCTCGTCGTCTTCGCGCGCTGTGCCGCTCTTGGGACCTGGGTCGTTCCAGGGACGGTCGGCGTAGCTGACGTTGGACATGTCCTTGCCGCGCCTCGTGGTCTCGTGTACGCGATCAACGAGAGCCGAGTTGAAGACGTGCTGGTTCGGGTACAAGTAACTCTCCTCAAACCGATATACGATGACGCCGGGAGCAGGAGGCGAGACGTCAACGGCGGGATTTTTGACGCCGTCGTCTGTAAGGGGCACGTATGCATCCCGGTTCTCCGCACTCGAGTCGCTCTTGAGATTGACCTTGCCTAGGAACTTGCCACGAGGATGGGCGACGCGGATGAGAAGGAAAGCCAGTGATGCGCAGATAGCCACGTATATCCCGTCCTCAATGGTAGCGAAGATGGTGCAAAGAACGGCTGCAACCCAGATGACGAACTCGACGGGCGAGATTCTCCAGTATTGGTATACCTAAGGCGGATGTAAGCGGCAGATATTACATGACAATTAAAGAAACAGCACCTGAGCGGGCGGGGTAACCAAATCCGCAACAGCGTGGATGATGACGGCGGACAGTGCAGCGGACGGAATCCAGAAGAAAGCGGGAGTGAGGCCTAAAGTAAACAGGACAAATCAGAACGGCCACGCTTGACTTCTGATTACATCGCCGCTTACCATACAGTGCCACTAGAACAACGAGCGCCGAAGCAAGCCCGCTGGCTGGGGTACGCACGCCGCACTTCGCGGTGAGTGCCGAGCGGGAAAAAGATCCAGTGGCAGGGTATGCACCGAAACAAGAACCGACAGCTAGAGAGCGTCAGGCGCGGTGACTCGCCATGATGTATAAGCAACATACTGTTGGTCACGCCGATAGCAATGAGCTCCTGGTTCGGATTGATCTTGTACCCATTTATCCGCCCGAAAGCTGCGAAAGCGCTTGTTAGAAGGACTGAATATAAGTCGACTTTTAACTCACATTTCGCTATCGCAACATGCTCGAGTAGCAGAATGATTGTCGCTACTGGAAGCTGACCGGCAATCACCTTCAGCAACTCGGGATCGATTTCAGGTCGGCCCAGTTGCTGAAAACCGCGCGGTACTTCGCCCAGAATTTTGATAGGTGAAAGGGAGGCGTCTTGGTCGGGGCCAAGATGGGATCGCGTGTATAGCCAGGACGCGATCGTCAGGACCAGAATAACGAAAGCATTACGAAGAACCGAAATAAAGAAGATTATGCGGCCTTGGAATGCGTGAGCGGACGCCTCGACGACAAGAAACGAAATGACATACTGTATCGGGGCCATCGCTTGCTCAACTTCTCGCATCCAAAGCGTACGGCGTACAGAAACACGAGGGCAGGCAGACCAAAAGCAGCGTCTACCTTCGTCTTCGGCAGATGCTTCAAGGACTCGATTATAACGCGGAAAGTCTCAGCCCGGGTGCTTCGAGGGAGTCAGCTGGTAGGACAATGGGATGGCGAAGACCACATACTCGAATCCAGAAAGGCCGAACAGGCCTGGAAGCTGACTGGTGGCGATGCTTATAGCAGAACCAGTCATGAAACCGGCCACCGCAGGGGCAGGAATGAATTCGATCAGCCATCCGAGACGGAGCATGCCGATGGCCAGAACGATAAATCCGCAGATGAATGAAAGGGTATTGCCGACCTGTGGTCCGCTGAACTGGCCCGGGGCGGCCGCGTCCACCTCCCGTATGATTTGAGCGACGGTGAGAGACATAACGGCGACAGGCCCGATAGACACATCCTTGGACGTCGCAAAGATCTGATGAAAGATAAATGCCCTGACGGAGAGACTAAGTATAGTAGAAAAACGCACGCAGTAGATCAAGACGCCAACAAACGAAGAATATAAGCCGTACTCCGGGCTCAGCGTGGCGATCTGGGCGTAGGACATGCCCTGTGGTACGAGTACCATACCGACAGTAAGGCCAGCGACGACGTCACCGTAGAACCATCCCAAGTCTGCGGTGGAGCATGAGGGATGCGGACGAGAATATCGACGCTGTCGACTCACTGTAGCGGGGAAGCCAGCTCAAGATGGGGAAGAGGCTAGTCGCATAGCCGACCGCCTATAGTCGGAGCAACGTAAGTATAATGTCGATGTGGACGATGAGAGAGAACTGACCGACTGCCAGGGATTACCGATGGACTCCTTGATCCAGTCCACGGTGTCGATGGCAGGAGGCACGTCGTCCTCATAGCCAATAACGCGCTTCCCGAGATTCTTGGCTTTCTCTGCAGCGGACATGGCGGATGTGGATGCAAGTGAGGAGAGCTGCACATCCTTAGATGGTCGGCTCGCTGGCCTTTATAACGCAAGGGCAAGCGTGGGAGGGCGCTCCCGATAGACAGCGGGACGCGAATTCGCTACGCACTGACTGGTCAGCATCTCCACAGCCCAGGGCGCGCGTACGATATGGTGCAGGAACCCCCACACAGCGAAGTCGTCTGCGGAAATCTGTGTGAATGTCTTCTCACCGCTCTTCGAGATATCGGCGCTTGATGGGATCCCCTTGGGGAAGAACAGCATGTCATGTTCAGGAGATCCGCTGCGGCACTTCGAACAAGCGTCTGAATTGGGCGTGGCCGCGCGAGACTCAGAAGCCAGAACCTCCTGGTCATCGTTTCGGACAAGTTCTGTCCGTGACAAAAACCAGTCACTAAGCTGTTCGAATGTCACATAGTGTGACCAAGTCACTGGCAAGCATCCTCGGACCTCCACTCACTGACATTGTCAGTCAAACGCGCGTTGCATACTCAACATCTATGTCTTGCGCAAAGGCAGTCAAGATCTTGTGGAACCCTATGACAGGCTTGCTGGGATTGAATTACCTCGGCGGGCTTGCCACGTGTCTTGCGTCCTAACGCTCTTGCAATTCGCATCCAAATTCAAGCATGCCAGGTGAACCATTCTTTAAGGCTGCGTTAACCATGTCGTCCTTATCGTGCCCCATGGCGTGCTTGTAGACAGCTGACGAATGGTAGGTGGGGACGGATGGTCGCACAGCAACCCGCCACACACGACACGTCGACGTGGCCGCCAACGGGGCGCAGCGTACCGGAGGTCTACAATGACCAGCCAGCAACTCCATCTACCGTTAACTTTGACCGCGCTGGACCTGACATTGTGGAACGGGGGTACAAAGAACGGTGTTTGCCGAGGCCCTCGATTTCTTACTAACTAGTAGTAAACTACTCCTTGAACACGCATCCGGTCAACAACCACCCCCGCGGTGGTCCTGGCTTTTGCGACTGGGCATGCATTGAAGCTATTCCTGTGAGGTCTACTCTCAGGGAATTGCACCGGGCTCGTGCGACTTATCTAACCGTCATGTCCTTCCAGATGACTTCGCATGCTTCGTCGCTGGCACGTTCCGCTTCTCAAGATCTGTACTGATGTAGTCAACATCATGACCGATAGCACGACGCAAAACGCGGCGTCGAGATCCGTGTCCGAACTTCCTGCAGCGCAAGGCCTAGCTAACCAGACGATTTACCCCAGGTATAGTGTCCTAGATGGCCACGAAACATCAATATGCCTCCAACCCGTCAACAAGTCAAGTACTTACTGATCGATGCAAGTTGAAGCCGCGCGTCTTCATAGATGCTCATCTTGAAAAGCGTACGTTCTTCGAGTACTGAGATTGAACTCACTACTCGCTCGCAGGGCTCCTCGCTGCCTTCCTGTGACAGGAACTTCTGCCTCATGATGCGCGCGCAGTCGAGGGTGATGCTCCTTTTTCAATAGGTCTTTCACCGTCCAAGATTCCTCGGATATCAGTGCGATGCTCCGGCGATGCTGCCAATACTTATTATGGTCGCAACGAGGAACAAGATCTCCGTGCAGTCTCAACGCATCGGCGTAGCTCGGATGCCGACACTTCTGGTCAACAGGTCAGCTCAAAGCCCCGTCGTCCGTGCCGTCTCGATATGCTCTTGTTGAATGGCGCTCTAGCAGTCGGTATGAGCGGTATCCCATCTTCTGTCTACCTCTCTATTTTGCGATAGACCGCGGGCGACGAGCACGACATCCGCACTTCCACGAGCAACCTTCGCTGGGATGCTCTGACGCTCTGTTCTTCGCGCCATCGATGACACCATCGTGATACCTCACGCGACCTCGTTGTTATTGCGAATCAAAGGCAGGTGCGCTCCTTCAACCTTGCCCTGGTTCGTTCAGCAGTCCCGCTTCTACGTATCGCGGTAATCCCTCGCACACATCTCGAGAAACAGCCGCCACTGACGTCAAAGAACAGCGTCTCCTGACCGCGTACGCCCCAAAGTATACGCCGTCCACGTTGATCTCCCGGAGGTGATCGAAATTATCTTGCTTGTCAATGTCTTGGTCGATGCATCACTCAGACGGTGTCGGTGAATATTCATCCCATACATATGTATGCACTTGTGCGTGGATAGGAGTTTTCTGTCTGCCTTTTCCCCTTTTGCCGCCCTTCGAGTCTTGACAATACTTCAATAAGTACTCTACTAGTCGTAATACATCGTAGATTGGCTTGCTGTTCGTAAGTATAGATGTGGCGAATATGAGGTTGATGAGGAGGGTGTTGTTACTTCCGCGATGAGAAGCACCTTCTTCAAGAATGATGCTGAAAGTTGCGGCATTCGGCTGCCATTGGATTCGTGACTTAACATCCCAAGGATACGAGCAGGCCGAATCCAGTGTCAATTCGGACTCGCCCAAGGCCCGCCCAGGCGAAGTTCAACATGCAAGAGGAGTCCGCCACAAAACGTCCCGATATGGGAGTTTGCTTGGACAATAACACGACACGCGTCTCCTCGTTCCGTTTACCACATTTCGACTGCTGGTGCCTCTGAAGGGCCAGTGCGCAGCGCGCCTGTTTAGTATAAACCACGACACGATCTCCTCCTTCATTTAACGATTTCGTCGAGAATATTGTGCAAGATAATCATCTTACTTACGCCTCACCTCCCGCACTTCTCTTAAAACCATTTCCTCATGTCTTACCAGCCGAAGTCCGTCCCGCTCGTCGCACCCGGGCACACCAGACCAGTCACCCACCTCGCCTTCTCCCCGATTCAGGACGATGGCGCCTATCTTCTAGTATCCAGCTGCAAGGACGGCAACCCGATGTTGCGCGAATGGACCGGCGACTGGGTAGGGACCTTTTTAGGACACAAGGGAGCCGTTTGGAGCACCAAGCTCAGCCCGGACGCTTCTCGTGCTGTGTCGGGGAGCGCCGATTTTACTGCGTGAGTCTACGTATTCACGTCCGCGAAAGCATGCTGACCGCGATTTGCGTACAGTAAAATCTGGGACTCATACTCCGGCAATGTGTTGCATTCCTTCCCGCACAATCATATCGTTCGCACCGTCGCAATCTCGCCCAGCGCCTCTCATATTCTTACCGGCGGTCAAGAGAAGAAAGTGAGGATCTTCGATCTTGCCAGGCCGGATGCGGAGCCAGACTTCCTCCTGGACCCCGGCCCGCTTTCGCACGAGGGAACCGTGAAGAGTGTAGTCTGGGTTGGCGAGCATACCGGTGTATCTGCCGGCGAGGATGGGATGATCAAGTGCGTGTGCATGCGCCTCCAAACTCCGCAAAACTGACTCATGTCTGTAGGTGGTGGGACCTTCGATCCATGAAGCTCACTACAACGCTATCGTTCCCCAATCCCATTCAATCTATGGAGCTCTCCCCACAGACCAAGCGTCTTGTGGTCACCTCAGGCAATACCGTCGCGTTCATCCCTGAACTGCCGGGAGGCGGCGTTAACACGCACAGTGTCAACCTCCCGTATTCTCCATCCTCGGCCTCTATACATCCTATTCTGCAAGACCGCTTCGTCACGGGAAACCTGGGCGACGAGTGGGTCCGCGTGCACAGTCTTGACGGCACGGAACGGGATGTCTTGAAAGGGCATCATGGCCCGGTGCACTGCGTCGAGTTCAGTCCAGATGGCGAGATGTATGCGAGCGGCTCAGAAGACGGTATGAGATGTGAAAAATGTCAATGTTTTCATGCTGACACACGCTTGGTAGGTACCATACGCCTCTGGCAGACAACTCCTGGTAAGACCTACGGCCTATGGCAGGGATCCAACGGCGCGTAGCGGAGGTGTATAATTATCGGCTGCGCATGTGTTTTCCGTACTGTAAGCTCAGCTATTTGGAAGGATTTGCCTCGCATCAAGTCCTTCGGAAGTGTGACGAGGCTGCCGTTGTTCATTCGAGCGTCCCTGCAAAACAAGCCGCTGATTTGCTCGGACGCTTACTCAAAACATCGTCAGCTTCCGTTCTGGAGTACAGAGACTTCACTGCAGGCTGTTGCTACTGACTATTACATTGTTAGACGAGTATCGAGTCGGGTTTGCCACCTTAGACCTTGATCAGAACTTCCTTGCATCCAGCGTCGATCTGCAGGGCATAACCACCGTTTATAGCAGTCGGCGCACCACCGGTAACGGATTTGATGCAAAGACTGGCAGTAACAAGCTGGATTTGGGTCACTGCTAGAGGGCCGTCGGTCTGAACCACAATCTCATCGCCGCGCTTGGTGGCCGTGATTGTCCCGGCCATCTTGGTGCCCTCCTGTGACGGAATGGCCGCTGACACGGTCTGCCCGTCCTGAAGCTGGTACAGCCGCACTTCCACGCCTGACGTAAAGTCGTAGTCTGGCCTGCCTGTCTTCTCAGGGCCAAGGCAGAGGGCACTCCCTGGACGAACCCATACAGGAATGTCATCTAGAGCCACCTGTGCATGTCTGAGCGAGCGCGCACAAAATAAAGATATCTGACTGACCCTTTCCTTCACCCAAACAGGACCTTGGATCGTCCTTGATGAATCCCAGAAGGATGTCCACCGTCCGGCAGGTAAATAGTACTCTGCTTCTTCTTCCTGCGGAACGAATACGGGTGCAACCAGCAGCGACGGTCCGAGCATGAATTGTCGGTCAAGGAAGTGCGTTGTGCAGTCCGACAGAAACTCGAGGAACATAGCGCGTTGCAAGGGATAGCCTCGGACATGCGCATCAACGGCCTGCAAAAATTTCGTCAGACTTCACTTTGCATCGCGAGAGAAAAAGCTCGCAACTAACCAGTTTATAAACGTATGGCATCAGCCTATGCTTCGCTTCCACAAATTTGGACATGCTCTTTGCAGCTTCTTCGCCATAGATCCAGGGTACGCGATACGAAGCAGAGCCGTGAAGGCGAGAGTGCGACGAAAAGAGGCCGAAAGCAACCCAGCGCTGGTAGATTTCTGGAGGTGGATGGCCCTGTATGCGTTGCAATTGAACTTAAGCTATGTTTTTCCGCGCATGCTAGCACTTACCTCGAAGCCGCCAATGTCGTGCGAGGCGAAGCCAAACCCTGACAGCGTCAGAGATAGACATCCCCGCAAAGCCTCATTCATCGCCTCGAACGTAGACTCGCAGTCGCCTCCCCAATGCACTGGGTATCTCTGTCCGCCAGCTGCGGACGCGCGCGCAAATACGACGGCTTGACCTTCGCCCAATTTGTCCTTCGTGAGGCCAAAGACGAGCGCATTGTATAAAACGGCATAGCTGTTGTGCATCCTCATAGGGTCGGAGCCATTGTGGAACACCACTCCAGTGTGAGGAATGCGTTCACCAAAATCGGTCTAAAAATTGTTAGCATGACAATGAAGGCTCGAGTGCTTAGCTTTACCTTGAAACAATCGACTCCCATGTCCAAGAGTGCCTTGAGCTTGCCGCAGTACCAGCTAGCAGCTGCAGGATTGGTGATATCCACCACTGCAAGGCCGGGCTGCCATAGATCCCATCTGGAAGAGAGTTAACAACTTCAGTACACGTTGGGGAAGCACGTACTGCCAAGGCCTCCCATCCTTCCTCTTGATGAAGTAGCCGCCCTCAACACCTTCTTTGAATATGGGGGAAAGCTGAGAGATGTACGGGTTTACTAAAAGAAGTTAGATATTGTCCATTCGGCGATGCGCGTGAACGTACTCCAAAGACAGATCTTGACATTATACTTGGACTTGATTTCTGCGAGATAGGCCTGCGGGTCGGGAAAGTTTTCCGGGTCGAAGGTGAAGGAGCACCATTCGTATTGCTTCATCCAGAAGCAGTCAAGATGGAACACGCGAACGGGGCAGTCACGTTGACGCATACCCTCCAAGAAGCTGGACACCGTCTTGCTCGAGTAGTCTGTCAAGAAGGACGTCGATCTGGCAATCGTTGTCAGAAGAAGACACGCCTACACCCTGAGCGAACTCACAGCCAGAGCCCGAAGGTCCAACTAGGCAGAAGGCTAAAGGGAACGTCAACCCCATGTGAATCCACGAGGGCATATAGCTTACGCAGGGCGACCCGTCATCCTCGTGTAGCGCTCTAGAATCTGACAACAGGTGAGCAAGCGTTGCGTTAGCAGGTAAAACTGCGAGTTTACCTGGAGAGGCGTCTCGCCATATATGATGAAATACTCGAGACTCTCATCCGCTACGGATACGCCCACGCGGCTGACCTTCTCCGAGCCAACTTCAACCTCGACTTCTCCCGGATGGTTGACAAAGACACCGTAGCCGCGATTCGTCATATAAAAGGGCACGCATTTATACGCCTGTTCGCTGGACGTTCCGCCGTCTGGCATGGCCATGAGTACACGGGACTATGAACGCTAAAAGAGCAAGACATACCTTGGTTCCAAATCTTGATGGATTGACCTTCGAATACAATAGATAAGCGAACGCCCTAGCGTGTCTCAATCGCGACGTACCATTTTTGATGAAAGCACCGAACTGCTCTCCAAAGCCATAAATGAGCTCTCCTGGAGAGAGGTTCAGCTCCGAATGTACGTAGCGCACAAATTCAGGCGCCATCTCCGGAGTTGGGTTGGAACTAGGGTCCGTGGCGAGGCAGGATGCGCTGGAGGCACGCAAGGCGGTCCATTTGTTGGGCACGTCGTATATGCCCTGATACTTATAGCCGGCGAAGGTGAGTGTACGACCAACAGCCTTGAACGTGACGGTGTAAGGGTTCTCGGTGATCTCTGCGGTAAGTCCGCCCGAGGAAAGGAGTTTCAAGCTGTCCGTTTTGCTCTTCGAAAGATTAGGCGAGGCTGGCGCATGTGCGTCGGGAAAGAGTTCGATGTTAGGGTAGGATCCTGCGGTCGAGAAATGGTCGATTTTGACGCCGATGACGCCTTCCGTAGGCGAATGCACTTTGACCCTCAGTACAGGCCCTGAGCAGCTATTAGTCTGTGTATGATTGGAAGGAGCGGAAGGACGCGTACCAGCTAGCGTATCTCCGCGATGCCGGATGGGCCTCGTAGCAACCTGCAACTCATAGCCAGTGTCGTTGTCCTTGATCTGCGCCACTTGCAAGCCATAGTAGGGCTTGATGCCCTGCTTCAATAGCCAGAAGCCGTCGATAAACTTCATTGCGCGGGGATGTGACGCTTCGCGAACATGGGGCAGAGCCGGGGGTTTATATACGTGACTGGGGGATTGGTGGAACAAGCGGGCCGTCGTACAACTTCAAAGAACCTGACTTGAACATATGACCACCGCTTTCGACGATGTCCGATGATCTTCCGTCGTCCATGGCATGCCGAATAGTGGGCGAGGTGCTGGGAAAGGTCGGTGGATGCGATCCAGCGAGCGTTCCTCTATATCGACCTTGTCGCGACAGGACTGGGGCCCCATCGCCCCGGATCTGCCCCGGAGGCAAGAGACCGATTCATCGATGGCTCAACGAACCGTTCTCGATTCTTGTCGCGTGTGCCTTGTTAATGGCCGCAGTGAAGTTCAAACACACACCTATCCTTCAACGAGCTCGACGACCCGCCGTCCAGAGAGGCCTCTCGGAACTGCATGAAGTATATTTCAGCTCAGCCGCACGAGGACATGTAAACCAATGCCAGTAACTCTTTCATCCAGGCAGTCACTTCTTCCACTGGGCCATGTGTTCGTCGACACGCTTTCGCCAGGCATTGACGCCGAAGTTCTTTAGTCTCTCCGAGCTCAGACGATCGTTGATCATCGCGTCCAGAAGCCAGTTCTTGAACACAGCCTCGTCGCTCGAAAACCCTTGTCCATTCGTCTGGAGTTCGATTAGACGGTCCGCCAGCCCAACTTCATTTGCCAAGCTCGGTTGTCGCAGGCCCTTCGCAATGATGTCCATGGCTTTCTCCTTATCACCAAGGAGGTCTTGAGCTGTGCTCTGTCGTACGTATCTGGAAACAACAGTTGATAAGTCCGTCAGGTTTGCAGGCTATTATTCGTACCCTTTGGCGTAAGTAGCATCCCAATCCACCGCAGCCTCGCCATCAGCGAGTGCTTTCTTCAGCTCAGATTCGCTGCCGCTGATCAAGAGAGCGGCGGCACGATTCGCGTAACAGACGGCCAAACGCCTTCGTATGGACTTCTCGTCTGCATCGTCCGGTTGGCTTGCCATCGCATCGCATAACCGTTTGATGGCGGCCGTATATTCGGCCACGGCCGCGTCTTTGTCCTTGTTCGCATATGCAGCGTTACCTCGCGCCTTCATCTCCTCCGCGAGCTTGAGGTTGATCTGAGGACTGTCGACGTTCTTCTGATATACACCGTTGCTGACGTCGTTGGCCTCATCGTCAGTCTCGAAGCGCCAGCTAATGGGCGGCGCGATCGAGTCGAGGAAGGGTGAGATGACGGCAGCATGGGGCTCAAGCTTGGAGGATACGAGGTAAAATTCAGGTAAAGCGGGCTTAGAGGGCGGCATTGGTTGCGCAATGGACTTCTTGATTGACCTCCAGGAGTGTAAGCTATACGTCGAACGACGGTGTTGAAGAACTCACTCTAGCACTTGTTTCGAAGTGGGCAGACCGATAAAGTCCTCTGTAGAGCGGAAGATCCCCTTGTCATCGTAGCAATATATCGAGAATGTGGGCTTTGCACCGGGCACACGCGACGCTTCACTGTGCGAGAGCGCCTTATGCGGCTCCGAGGGCGAGACGACTGGTCCGGAATGGAGCTGGAGGACCCAAAATGATCGTTTTCGTATTGTGCTCTTCAGTGAGACGTAGTTGAAGGTTTCGAGGTCGACGCTGGTATTAGCCTCGAGCTTGCTCATGTTCTTGGCCAACTTCTCCATGGCGTCAGGGTGTTCCGACATATAGCTGTATCTTGTCAGCCAAAGGGTCATAATTCACAGCGGAGCTCCTACTCCATGATGCTGGACATGTCAACCTCGCCAGTAGCAGGATTTTCAGGGAGGTTCGACACTATAGACTGCATGGGTCGTAGTCGGTGATTCCGAAGAGACTTGATCGCACGATCATCTATTAGTATTACGCACCCTCATGAAGTCTGCGTCCAACCCCCCGAAGTCAGACACCTCATTCCTATCTGGCGGGTTACAACTACGTTTTTTCGGAGGCATCAGGAAAGTGGTGTAGGTCCACTTGGTGTCTGTGGACAACCACCAGTCGATGCTGATGTCAAGGTCGAGAACAAGGCGAGTGCCCGATTCGGATGTCACATTCTTGATGTGATGCTGAATCACGTGGCCGCGGAGGGAATTACATAGACCGCTTATGTACCGACAACCTCTGGCGCCGAAAACCAAGCGCGAATTCCCCTTTCGTTTTACAAGCTGCCGAGCATTTGGGATGACTTTAACTGCGACATATAGCGAATATTTACGTTCATTGCATTCAAGGAATAGCTTGCATCTTCTCCTCGCCAATCTCGGGCCAGAAGGACGCCTCCAGCTCGATAGTACGTTCCCAAACCTCCTCCGCTCTCTTCCACGACGCTGAATCCGGCTGTATATCGAAGTCATCCACAATGTCTCCAAGATCGTCCACAAACTTGACGAACTCTTCGCACGTCCAATTTTCGGACAAGTCGTTGATTGGCTGGCCAGAGATGCTGGAGGCACCGAGGCCGCTCTTCACGTTCGTCCATACATCCAGGTATGCCTATGCAACGTCAATATCGCTCATTCTCAAAAATAATGGGATGCACACCTTCTCCATCGCCCATAAGAACACCATGTTCTCCTCCAGAGATGCCGAAGCAAGTCGGGCCATCTCAGCCGTGTAATCCCGCGTCCCCTTGCGCTCCTCCATCCCTCGATCTTCAACCCGTACTGCTGGGCCGTCTCGCCGAAGAAGCCGACTTCACGTACGACATTCTGCAGCGAGAACAACAAGATCGACAAGACGCGCTTGTTCAGCGCCTCCCGCGTCGCATCCTCATACGGGATGCCTGCGATCGTATGCCCGATGAACTTCGGATATGCTTGGGAGGCATAAATCTTGTCCTGCGAGAGCCAGTAACCCAGTGTCGACGCTGGGAGCTTCCCGGATCCCGCAGCTGCCAGGAATGGATGCGTTCGCGTGGCGACGCTATACAGATCTTCCCGCAGGGAGGCAAGGTGCGTGGTGAGTTTATGCGATACGGGTTGCATCGTGCTGCAGAGATGACTTGTCGCTGACGAGATGTAAGGAGCGACGACGAATGCGCTGAAGTAGAGGCGCCCTGATTCGGACAAAGACTTAGATAGGCATCGCGGTGTCTTGCGTCATAATCGAGGTGCGCTCATAAGCCACCAGACCATGGGGAGACTGGACTCTTGCACCGAAGTCATGTCGAAGGAGGTCATCTCTCTCGCATTGCCCGCCATCCCTCAGGCAGCTCACACATCCGCGGGCGATCGGGTGGTCTCCAGGCAACTCATGCCTTCGGAAAACATGACGATGATTCGACCGACTGAGCAGACGAATCAAACCCGTCATAAGCTTCAGCTTGAGCAGGAAGGCGCTATGAGGCAGCGCGGAGGGTGCATACCTTGCCCGGTATGTAAGCCTGCGACGTCCGCTTTCGATGCGAATGTTGATGCGTACTACAACAGGACGGATCGATATGCTACATCATTCCGATACCTTGCTGCTGCCCTAGGACGACGGCGCCAGGCCGACCTGCAGCCTGCACCACCTACAGCCTACAATATCTCGCTACGTATCACACGTAGTTCGCTATGCTACCGTAATTGCTACGCCTCAGTTGACGACCCGCCATAGAGCACTTTAACGTTCTGCATATGCCCATACTCATTCCGCCTACACTGTATCCAATCTTCCTTGATGTACTTCTTCTATATTTATCAGGCGCTATCCTTCTCATGAACACTGAACGCGCCCGTAAGTACCAGCAGGAATGACAAGCAATTCTCCAAATTCAACGTTCGGCGCAAGTTCAGCGACCAGTCCAACTCAATCCGGCCCGAGTGGTGTGCTGTGGTGTGGCGCACGTGCGTACGTCATGGCGATGAGACTGCGGCACCGTCATCGTCGACGCGCGCATCGCCTTTACCAGTCCCCCTACAACGCTATATAGCACAAACCGTGACCGAAGTCCTCATTGCAAACGACCACCATGAGCCCCTCGACCACGAAGACGACTACGTACCCTCTCAGGACAGCGCCTCCACCGCGCCTGCTCCCGCGACCGTCGCGCAGCAGCCCGGCGCCAACACTGGCATGTCCGTCTCCCCTGAGGCGCAGACGCAGGAGCGGAAGGCTGAGAGGCTGAGGGGTGGATGCATCCCGCTTCCGGTAAGTTCACACGTCGTGTTTCCTGCCCGTTATGCTCACCTTTGGGCGCGTAGAACGGCGGTCGATGCTGGATCATTCCCATTCCGTGTTGCTGCTAACTGGTAGCAAGAGCAGCGGTATACTCGCACCTATCATTACGACCTACGATACGAAGATCTTGCACCCATCTGCAGAGACATTCTATGTTCGGCACCCTGGACCATGTGGACCTGTCTGAGCATGCGTCGCCTTTGCTGCGTCTGTAATATATATTGGCCTTCTCTGCAACTGCTTCACGGACATGAGCTGCATGTTAAAGTATCTTCATGCTGTATGTCTCAAGCTGCGACCTAACGGAGCAGTAAGCGCCACAGTATGGTACGTGTTTCCATTGTGTTTGGCACAAGTTTTGTATCCCCGCCACCAGGTAGCCTGCCTTCAAGAAGAAACTCGAATGCTTCAGCCTCGCCTCATATTGTCCTTGTGTCTGGGGATCAGCAAGTCGAGGGTCCTGGTGGGTCCTGCGTTGGTTATCCTCTCAAATACGGCTGCTGCTGGAAGTTACAGATCCTGATTAAAGGCCTGATTGCTCGATGAAGTAGCAGTGGCACAAGCTGGCAAATGCGCTGAGTATGGGAGTCCTTCCATCTTACAGCATTATAATGTATGTCAGTTGTCAGGCGACGTCTTCTCGGGAAAGAGCGCATCCACGGCATGCACTCATAGTGGTCTCAGCCGTTGCGCCTGGGCGCTTGAAGGCGCTTATCAGTCATACATGCAAACACGCGTTTTCAGCCTTTCCTTCTCGAGGCATGCCGTATAATACCCGCGGTGCGGGTGGCGCTCCATAGCACCCGTTGGCATCGTCTTTTCTCTCGCCTCCCCTCTTCTACTTCCTGCACGGGGGCCAGCTCTCTCCAAAACGATGTCCTCAACTAGGGACAAGGTCGCGGTTTTTTGGGACTTTGGCAAGTCGCTTTTACCCTTGCTTGGGGGTTAGCTGCTGACCCAAGTCATCCACAGAAAATTGTGCCCCTCCTTCGCAAGTGTCCGGGTACGATGCCGTCGACGCCATCCGCAGAGTCGGTCACCGTTATGGTGCTATATGCCAGCTTAAGGCATATCTCGAACCACCACGACAATACGTCGAGCCGACAGCAGCAGGGCGGGCCCTCGCGCTGCGGTCTGAACTGCAGGCGTCGGGCGTCTCGCTAACGGACTGTCCGCACAATGGGATGAAGGAGGTTGCCGACCACATGATGCAGGGTGCGTACGCTCCTGACTGGATTTGCTCAAGCTGACCTCATTCTAGTCGACATGCTGGCGTTCGCCCTGGATCACCCAGCTCCCGCGACCATCCTCATCATTACTGGCGACCGCGATTTTGCATATGCAACAGCCGTCCTCCGCGCGCGGCGCTACTGCGTTGTTGTACTTTCTCTCCCGCACATTCACAACAACCTCAAGGCGCAGGCCGATGAGTGGCTGGAGTGGGGCGCTGCAGTGCGGGCGGCGGAAGAACGGCGGAAGGCGAAGATGGCCATCGACTCTGAGAGCTCAGAGGACGAGCCACGATCGACGACGAGGGGCAGGACGACCCGCGCGAGCTCAATGTCTTCAGTGACATCGACAATGTCGTCTCTGTCCTTCCCGTCGTCGGGCTCGTCGGATGTTTCTTTTCCCGTCAGCGACGACAGGGACATGCTGATTACTCCACCTTTGTCGCCGCCGTCTATGTCGACCCCGCCCTCGTACATTGAGTGCCGAGCGCCGAGCGCTTCTGCATTCCAGACCCGCGAGGTTCTTTTGCGCAGGAGCGTCTCGCCAGGTTACGGACAAGATCCCGCACCGGGTAGCACGTCCGATGACCGGGTCGACCAGCTTGCGAAGGCGCTGCTCGAGTGCAGTCCTTGCGTGTCTGACCTTCTATGTAGCAGCCCCTGGCATACCTCCTGCCCTCTAACCGAAGCAGTCCAGCTACCCTCGACCACCTCGACTAAGGATGATCCTGTTCTGCTGGCGCCACAGCCAGTTCCTTCTGAGGCGGCTGCGATATACAAGACCTCGATTATCCCTTCAACGCAGGCTTCCTCGAATACAGTTGTACTAGCACCTGCTTTCGGCTCGCCCGCCAGTCCGCCCGCTCCTCATCCTGCTTCAAAGTCACAGCCTTCGGCCGCTGCATCGCTTCCAACACCCGCCGCAACACCCAGCTCGACCTTGCAAGGTGAAATCGCGATGGCGGCTTGCTTTCCTGCGCAGCCACGGATCGTACCGCAAAACTTCGCCGTCCTCGTCAGCATTCTGCAGGATTTACTTGCTTCCGGCAAGCAGCGGCCGCTACGCTTGGATATCGCCCGCCTTCTCAACCAACGAGACGTGAGTGACAACCCATCGCCGCTTTGGCTGAGTTTTGTCTTGTGTACACTGCGGACTGACGGTTTTCAAGGCCATGGTATATCGACGCATGAATGTCACAAACTGCAAGCAATATCTTGCGCAAGCGGCACAAGAGGGCTTTGTGACCCTGGGGGAGACATCGAACGGGTCCTTAGCTTGGGCTGAGCTCAAGGAGGAGTGGCGGACGACGCTTTGAGGCAGCTTTTAGCATCAAACGCAGATGGAGAGTACGACTCGGAACTCTATATACTGTATGCCAGTCCTCGTTCAACTTATATAAGCATTCGACGCAGTATATACTGTAACGTGCGCTCTATCAGCATTTGGTTTACTATGTCTACATTTGTGAGTATTTCAGGTGGCGCATCGCAACCGCAGGTGTGTGCAGGAAGCAACTTCTTGCTAAGCGGCATGAGCCCGCAATTTGCTGGTCGGATTCGAACGCGATCACAGCCGCAGAGCACTGTGCAGCAGACGGAACCATCAGCTAGCTGCTACTGCTACTCACCTAGTACTCGACTTTGCCACACCAAGAGGCTCTATCAGCAGGTTTCGTGCTCACGAGTCACAATTCACAAATGTTGTCATGAGAGGAGTGTATGCATCCAAAACGACCGAATTCAACGTAAGTAAGAAGACAAGAGTATAGGCGGCTGTCGAAGCGCATGGCTGCCTGGCCTGCGCCACCGTGGAGCTGCATTGACCCTCAGCTCGACCAGAAGTCCTTCTTTGCCTGCTCGTACTCGGCCTTCTTACGCTTGGATTCCTCGCGGTTCTGTGCCGAACGGTTGTTGCGCTGGCGCCTCGTCAGCCACAAGCGTGACAAGCAGCAGCAGAGTTGGACCCCCTCCTTACCGACGTGATTAGGCACTTATTCAGCGCATTTTCAATGTTCGTGCATTTATCCGTCCATTTCGAGAGGGTGTCCCTTTCACAAGCCTCAAGTGCCTCCACGAGTTCCTTGCAGTCTGCTTGGCATAAGAGAAGATCTGGTGAAGCGGCTGAAGGCCTACCAATGCGTTTCTGACCGGATAACTGAGGATGCATTGCAGGGTGAGCGTAGGACTCGGAGGAATATGTACGACGGCGGCGGTAGGCAGCGGCGGGCCGGACCGGATGGCCGCAGCGGGCGTCCTCGGAGATTAGCGCATTGTGGGGATATTTATCGATCTGCTGCATCTTGCCCTCTTCTTCGTTACCAACATCCATCCATGGCAGGCTTTGCTCCCCATTCCGCAGACACCGCCGCCGTCGCGACCATCCGCACCCTCGCTGCCGATGTTGTCGCCAAAGCCAACTCTGGCCATCCCGGTGGGCCCCCTCTCGAACACGCCCAATCCGAGTAGCTATCTGACACGCGAATAGGTGCGCCGATGGGCATGGCCCCTGCGGCCCACGTCCTCTTCACTCGGTATGCCGAGCGCATATATTCATGAAGCACGAGTTTGCTGAAAAACGCCATCAGCTTCCTGAACACGAATCCCAAGAGTTCGAAGTGGTACAACAGGGATCGCTTCGTGCTTTCGAACGGGTGCGTCGCGTGAAATCGAGAAAACCGCCTAACACTGACCTCTTCCTGCAGTCACGCGTAAATATCTTCAAGCTTTTATGTCTCGATGCTGAAGGCTTCTGTAGATGCGCTCTGCAGTACATCATGCTTCACTTGATGGGCTACAAGCTTTCCATGGACGATCTCAAGCAGTTCCGTCAACTAGATTCGATTACGCCCGGTCACCCTGAGGCTGGCCACACTGATGGTGCGAGCAGTCAACTTCCTCGAACAAATTTGCTAACATGATCTTTAGGCATCGAAGTGACCACTGGTCCCCTCGGTCAGGGCATTTCCAACGCTGTCGGTCTCGCTATTGCACAGGCACACATGGGCGCCTTGTACAACAAGCCTGGCTTTGAGCTCATCAACAACTACACCTACGGTCAGTGTGTTCTCTCTGACCTTCTCTTATGCTGACAAATGCCACAGCTTTCACTGGCGACGGTTGTCTCATGGAGGGAGTTGCCAGCGAGGCATGCAGCCTGGCTGGTCATTTGCAGCTTGGCAACCTCATCGTGGTGCGTAGGGCAGGGATTCTGCGCAACTTGATCGGCGATATGCTTACGCTATCCGGCAGATCTACGACGACAACCGTAGGCCGACCCCGTTCGATCAGGCAGGAAAATACTGAATGCTATCGCAGAGATCACCATTGACGGCGACACCGCCGTTGCCTTCACCGAAGATGTTCAGAAGCGCTTTGAGGCATACGGGTGGCAGGTCCTTCACGTCGCCGATGGTGACAGGTCAGCCCACTTCTGCATTGCTGACAGATATATCAATGACTTTTTGCGCAGCGATCTTGAGGGCATCTACAACGCTATCGCCACCGCAAAGGAAGAGAAGAACAAGCCTACGTTGATCAAGATGAAGACCACCATAGGCTTCGGCTCCAAGCTGCAGGGCACCCACGGTGTTCATGGTGCTCGTAAGCAGAGACAGCGTCACTGTTGTATAAACACTACTGAACTCTTACAGCGCTGAAGGCGGACGATATTTCGGCACTCAAGACCAAGTTTGGTTTCCAGCCTGACCAGAAGTTCTACGTTCCGCAGGAGACATATGCCGCTTACGCCGAGGTCGCGAAAAAGGGCGCTGAGCTTGAGGCGGCATGGACGAAGCTCCTTGCTGCGTATGGCGAGAAGTATCCCAAGGAGCACGCTGAGCTCACGCGTCGCATCTCTGGCAAGCTTCCGGAGGGCTGGGAGAAGGCGCTGCCTGTATACACCCCTGCCGACGCCGCGCAGGCATCGCGCAAGCTCTCTGAGATCGTCCTTGGCAAGCTCTGCCCGATCATGCCGGAGCTTGTTGGCGGTTCGGCCGATCTGACTGGCAGCAACTTGACCAAGGTTAAGGGTCAGACTGACTTCCAGCCTCCGAGCACGAACCTCGGCACATACCAGGGCACGTATATCCGTTACGGTGTGCGCGAGCACGGTATGGGTGCCATCGGCAACGGTCTCGTCGCATACGGCGGCATCATCCCCTACGTCGCAACGTTCATGGTAGGTTCACGTCAACAAAGCACATTATCTTATTGACCACTTGTAGAACTTCGTCTCGTACGGTGTCGGGGCACTCCGTCTATCCGCCCTTAGCCATCAGCAGGTCATCTGGGTCGCGACGCACGACTCCATCGGCTTAGGCGAAGATGGTCCCACTCACCAGCCGGTCGAAACTGCCGCGCACCTGCGCGCCATCCCGAATCTTGCTTTCTGGCGCCCGGCCGACGGCAACGAGACCTCCGCGGCGTACTACATGGCGCTGACCATGAACGGCACACCCTCCGTCCTCTCACTGTCGCGCCAGAATCTGCCGAACCTTGAGAACTCGACCCTCGAGCGCGCGTGCAAGGGTGGTTACGTCGTGCACGAGGTGGAGGGCGAGGACCTCACCATCGTGAGCAGCGGTAGCGAAGTCTCTATCGCTATCGAGGCCGCAGGGCTGCTGCAGCAGCAGCAGGGCTTGAAGGCGCGCGTCGTCAGCTTGCCCTGCTGGTTGTTGTTCGACCAGCAGCCGCGCGAGTACAAGCTCAGCGTCCTCCGAAGTGGTGCCCCCATCCTGTCGCTCGAGGCCCTCTCCGTAAGTGTAGACGTCGTTACTCGCCCCGCAGGTGCTGATCGATGTCGCCCTCGCAGACGCTCGGCTGGCAGAAGTACAGCCACGAGCAGTACGGCCTTCCGGCCTGGGGTGCGTCCGCACCTTACCAGCAGGTGTACGAGAAGTTCGGCATCACGGGCAAGAGTATGTTTCGCGCCCATCATCTTAATGCATAGAAACATCGCTGACCCGCATCTAGACATTGCTTCTGTCGGCAAGAAGATCGTTGACTTCTACAAGGGCAAGGAGGTCGTCTCCCCGCTCGACAAGGCGCTGTGAGCGTGCTTCGCTTTTCCTAGACCGAATAGAATTGTACAAGCAAAATGAAGGTATCCACGTCTTGTATTTCTTTACTGTAGCTCGTCATAGATTGCATTCTGCAACGATCTTCGCTGTAAATCCTTGAGACATGAGTCGTCTTCAAACAGAACAAGGCGGTACCGAGACCGTGACGACCACGGTCATGTGATAATCATCACACTCACGACGCGTTTAACGTGCAGCTTGATCTTGTACTCCATCACCTTCCAAGCCTTCCTTTGAAAACTTCGATGGAATCCAGCACACCCTACACTCATGAAGAGATATGGAAATGGACTCTGACCGCCGATGCTGTAGCGCCCTGCTATGTAAAGGATGTCTTCAAGCTTGAGGCGAACGACAAGCAGAGTGCGTCACCGGAGTCCACAAATGTCGAGTTCGACATCGATGTTATATGCAGATGGAGACTTCTTCTGGCTTGGCGGGATCCCGTGTCGTACAGTCAAGCTGATGGGCATGCTTGTGGGAGTTCAGGCTTACGAGAAACGGATCGTATACAGTGGTGCGTTCCTTTGGTTGCATCCTCATTCGTCCTCTTACACAGGTCCTTGCAGTGGACGACGGCACGGCGGTTATTGACTGTGTAGACCGGCAACCAGCTATGCAGGCACCCAAATTATCCGTCCTCGCCCTTGAGCCGCTGCCCATAGCAGGAGTAGGCGCCACGGTCGCGGTGGTTGGAAACGTCCTTCCCCGTCAAGAGCGTCAGATCTCTGTTAACTCCATACGTATGTCCTCCATATACGATCGTCGTGGAGATGCTGAAGCGGTTGAGACAGAGCGCTGCAAGCAGGCTAACGAAGAGCCGTTGCATTGGCTGGCTGTTCGCGAGCTGCATCGGTCGTCGTATTCTTCTTCAACACCATTCACTATACCACAGACGGATACCTTCACACCATCCCAAGTTCCTTCACGTCCACAAACACCCGCCTCAGTCGCGTCTACATCCGTTGCGCCGAGTCCCACCAAGTCTATTGCCTCGTCAGCCCAGTCGAGCCCGGTGAAAAGTCTTATTCAGGTGTGTTGATGTTGCGAATATGTCCTTGCTTATTGCTGACGCTGATCTAGTCTCCTGTAAAGCTTCGTCGCCCTTCTCGCCTTCACACTCGCGATCTTACCGAGAACACTTTCCGCGTTTACCTCAAACACTTCATGGACAATGCACCACCACTATCCGACGCCAGCGATTCGCGTGACAGCGGTCCGTTCTCCACCCCTACAAAGCGAAGACGCGGGGAAGATCTTGATCTGACCCCACGCCCTTCTCGCCTCGCATCTATCGAGAACACCCCTCGCCGGCATCAACAACATAAGACGCAAGCTTCTGATTCGCATCCTACTGGCTTCACACTATCATACCTCCGCCGTGTACCCGAACTTCGGGATCTCGCCAAACGTACCGTCAAGGCGGAAGCAAAGCGCCGTGCTCGAGCTGCCAACGAGGAAGCACGGACATCCACCCAGAACAGCAACACAGATTCTCGACCGGCCAAATACACGAGACCACGAACAAGTACCAAGGACGAACCGACGTCACGTCGGATGAAGCGCCTGTTCCAGTGGGCTCTTACCGCCCTTCTCAATGACGGGTACATCATATTGTGGGATGGTCCGGCGCGCTCCTGCTCCTCTGCAGACATTGTCGCAGACACAAGTTGTCTCTGGAGAAGTTCGGGGACCACGCAAGGCACCGCCAACACAACCGCGGGCACCGTCGACATCACCGCGAGTACTCTTGCATCCACTTCCGCTCTACCAGCTACTACGGACGATGAGCTTTCTGATCCGGACGAGCGGGAAGAAGCCTACACTCCACTTGAACCAGTCATACTCGCCCGCGCCGTAGAAGACGCCGTTGCCAAATTGATAGCGCGCAAGCGACGAGCTGGCGCGGAATCACATTTGCTATCTACGAGCAAGGAATCCATCATCGCGCTCATGCAGAGAGACGATAGATGGCGATATTTGCATGGTTGGCAGGTCGAGCAAGCGCTCGAAGTGCTCGTGGACGAAGATGTTGTGTATGAGCGTACTTCTGCGAGATGGTCGCTGCGTCGGAGTCGACGATAACCGTCGCAGTTAAACCGTCGTTTTCATGCTAGACGCCATCGCGTGAGGTCAAGGATCGTATATACGGGGTAATGTAGTCAGTCTTCACACGTGGTAGTATCAGATGTTCAATTGAACTTGAAGCAGAGATGGTCCATGCAATACATTGGGCACCAGTAAGTTACATTATAAGGAACCTCAAGCATGAGTCTTGTCGTTCGACCTCCATTTCTCTTGCAACGCAATCCAAGCCGGCTCATCTCCCTCTCCACCACCAACAGTGATTACACCCGCGCGTCTCGCTCGGTATACATAGTCGGCGAAGTCCTTCCCAACAGTCGAGGATTTGCCGTAAAGCATCGGATGGCGCTTGCGGAGGATAGTGTTGATGACGGTGCGGTTCGACCTGGTGTATCCCGCATTGAGCTGCGCCTGCAAGAGCTGTACTAGTGGTGTGAATGCGGCGGGAAGCAGAGGATGGGCTGGTGGCAGGGTTGAGGACAGGACCGCCTCCCCAAAGCCTGACTGTAATTCGACCCATGCCTCCGAGCCCGTCCCACCGGTGACTACCAGATTGGCTGCTGTAGCCGCCGCGATATAGGTCTTGAAGTCCGGAAGGCCGGCTTTCTGGTAAACTCGTCTGTCGGAGCGCAGCAGGCGACCACTCAGCTCCTTGCGGCGAGGGCGGGAGCTTCCCGCTGCGTGAAGCAGACGCATGACGTCCATGAGTGGAAGAAAGTGTACCGGCACAGCTGCAAGTGTCGGGGGAGATGTACTTCCTTCCGCTCTCGCGTCAGGGCGATCCTCTATGCCGACGCCAGTAGAGAGAAAGGTAGCTTGCGTTTCTGTCTCTCTCGGCGGATGCCCAACAGGATCGTCTGATTCTGCGATATACCTGGTGGCAAGGGCGATCCAAGCCTCGGGATCTTCTTCAGCGCCTCCAAGCACGACAATATCTACAGCCGCAGCCGCTGCAGCATATTCGTGAAAGCTCTTCATACCGAGCCTGATGTATGCATCCGGATTGACCACGAGTAGCTGATTGACGACAGATGAGCGACACAGACGATAGTCGCCTTTGGCATAAGATACGCGGAGAATCTCGAGGAGGGGCTCGAAAGGGGACGACGAGATATTCACGGCAGACGGCGACATCGTGGGTTGTGACGTATGATTTAGGCTTGAACTTGTAGACGCTGTCGAAAGAGCAGACGGTTTGAGTACAGAGGGGTTTGCTGATAGACCGGCGTCCTGTGCAGCAATCGGTGGAGATGTACAGTGATCCGGTCCTGCAGTTTCAGTACAGGTCGCGAGCACAGGAGAGTGATCGACGGTAGCCGGCGTATAGGTCGGCGTTATGAGCACATCAGCAGCAGAATGAGCTTCGCTAGCGGGTTGCTCCAATAGAGCAATCCACGCCTGCGCGTCTTCTCCGCCCATCTGGACGATGCCCGCAGCCGATGCCATGGACGAGTATTCCTTGAAAGTGGACGCACCCGCCTCCTTGAAGATGTTTTGGTCGCCAAGCATCAGCTTGATACCGACAACGGAGCGCAGGGGACGAGATTCTCCTTCTTGAAGGAAGTTACGCAAGATGCGGACAAGGGGCTCCCAATTCGTGTGCAAAGACTGCAAAGGGTTGATAGATGATACAGGTGACGAGATTGCACCCGCTGGAGATGGTTTCGGTGGTGAGGGGATAGACGAGACCTCATATGCAACATTAGGCGGTAAGGTGGATAGAATAGGCGAGGGCCGTAAGTCAGCCTTGCGCATCGAATTTGACGAGGGTGCTGAGAGTGCTGTGGATGGAGGAGACGGAACCGTTCTACCGTTGTTGGCCGTCGGAAGATTCGTATGCGTAAGTTTGGGAGAAGAAAGGGTTTCGTAGGATGGTATATCTGTTGATGTCAACCCATTGAGATTGGTAGCCGGTTGCGCGCGTCTTGACGATTGTTCTGGCTCGATTGGTCAATTGAGCACGAACATGAATTCATGGCGCAATTCTGCGCACCTCTGAGCTGCTCTACCGGCAAAAATTCAGCTCTTTCCAGAGTGCGCTTGCTCATGGATGGAGAATTGACGTGTCGCGACGCCCGGGGCGATGGTGACGCAGGAGTCTGGGGCAAAATCGGACGCTTGTCTTCGTATTCACGTTCCTTCAGCCCGAGTATGTCCGTGATCCAGTCGACGTGCAGCGACACCTGGGTCAACAGGCTCTTGTGAGGTCCGGGTTGCGAGTGACACATGAGAATAACATTGTAGTGCCGCCGACGAAGCACTGCGGTGGTGTATGCGAAGTCGCGATCGCCAGAGATCAGGACGATGGTCGCTGGCGCAGGATGATCAAGCGCGAATAGCAACATATCCGCTGGGAACGCATGTGAGAAAGCTGCTACAACGTAGAGATGATGATAACGCACTTTGGAGCATCTGGTCCGCCGCATTTTTCTGTCCATTATGCGGACAGTCAATCAAGGCCACCCCTGTTGACTGCAGCTCTGACCGCATGCTATTGGGTACGGTACACAGCTGCGGATCCAGGTAGGCGTTGAAGCTAGTGACGCTCCCGTGCACGCGCGCTATGCTCTCGATGTTCTTCGCGATATCAAAGCCGGTACAGCCGCCAGTGAAATGGCAGTTCTCTGCCGCTACAAGTCAGCAGCGATATATACCTGCAGCCAGTCTAAACGTACTTACCATAGTCCCAAAAGATTCCTACGTGTGCTCGCGACATGAAGGTAGAAGCAAACAGACGGCCCGACACCCGCTACCCGCCCTCAACGTCGACGTTTGAACGTCTGGCACATCTGCCGCGGGTCCAGGAGACTCAGTTCCTCGTCGCATCGGCATCCGCTTCAATACTTAAGAGTGTGTAAGCGACTCGTACTTGAGCAGAGATTCGAGATCAGCAGGTCTAGCAGCAATGATTCTAGCATGGTTTGCTGATTAGTCACAACGTTTAATGGTCGTCCGGATGAGAGCAGTCTGCACTGTATAGGAGCAACTCGACCATTCCATGCGAACGACGCGCCTATAGTGTACATCGGAGAATTCCAGCATGATTTCAAGGAAGTAAGTACGAATTCAGTACAAGTCAGCACACCTTCTCATCTCGAGCATCGAAGTCAAACCACCACCTTCTTCCACTTCTTCTCCAACGCGATCCAGGTCGCCCCTCCATCAGGGCTTCCTCCCAGCACCACGATCCCAGCATCTCTCGCACTCTCGGCGTACTCCCTGAAGTTTCCTACTCCCGCCTTCACGTACACGTCCTTGTCCCGCTGCGGTAACGCCGAACCGATCAGCCCGCGATTGGGGCTTGCCTGACCGTCTGCGCGATATTCCTGCAGGACACGAACGAGAAGGCGGAACTTGGCTGGCACCGCAGAAAGTTTCGGTGGCGATGCCTTGGCGAGGGTGGGTACAGTAGGCGCTTTCTCGTCCTCCTCCGCCAGAGACACCCATTCCGCGCCGTTGCTGAACCCAGAAAGAACGACTATGCCCAAAGATGCTGCCTGAGCGAGGTATGCCGCGCAGCCAACCGTGTTCGTCTTCTTGCAGATATTCGGGTCCCGCTTGAGCAGCTGCTCTCCGACGAAGGATCGCAGCGGTCGAGATCGCCCTTGCTGCTTCTGCTCCTGCAAGATCTGCACGAGAAGTCGAAAGTTGGTGGCAGTCGAAGATTTGGTTGAAGACGCGATGGCTGGAGTAATGATCGCGGGCGAAGGGGGAGGCAAGGCTACGTGACGCAGACCCTTGGTGAGCGATATCCATTCCGCCCCTCCCTTCGTTCCGCCCAGAATCACTATCCCCGCAGCGCTTGCATTGGCAACATATTCCCCGAAGCCCCGCACGTTCGCTGCCTGATAGACGTTTACATAATCCGCCTTGAGCGAAGCCCCAACAACTGAGTGTAGTGGCCGTGCGTGTCCCGCTTTGAAATGCTGCTGGAGAGCGTGCACGAGTGGTTGAAAACATGGGAGCACACGGCCAAGCGTCGACGTAGCAAGCTTAGCGGATGGCGCCTGCGGTGATATCCCTGACGCTGTCGCCGCCGCGATGGCAACGCCCGCCACAGAGGATGGCGATGTGGCCATGTCAATGGTCATCGAGCGTACAGCCGAAGATTGTACCGGCTCTACGCTTCTCGACGCGTTTGGAAGCTCTGGAAAGTGTCCTGGCTTCGCAAAATCCGCGTGTAATGATATCCACGCGTCGCCGCTGGTTCCGCCCATCTCCACGACCCCGGCCTCCTGGGCGGCCTGAACGTAATCCTTGAAGCAATTGTAGCCCACTCTGGTGTAAGCGTCTGGGCGAGTGGCGAGAAGGGCGTTGCCGACAAGGGATCGTTTCGGCCGAATCTCGTCGACAGTATATCGAAGAGCACGCAGGACACGAATGAGGGGCTTGAAGGCAGAAGCGGACCGCGAATGAGACGCGGATGATGAGCCCTGCGAGACGACAGGGAGGAACGACAAGGTCGAGGTTGTTGATCCTGGATCTGGCAAAGGCGATGGTAGTAATAGGTGCGCAGAAGAGCGCGAGCCCCGTTCACAACCCTCCGCTAGCGCGATCCAATTCTCCCCTCCTGATGCACCACCGCCCAGCGTCACCATTCCGGCCTCCCGAGCACGCGCTACGTACTCGGAGAAGCCTTTTGCGCGTGCTCTCTCGTATATTGCGGCGTCCTTTTGTCGGAGGAGATATCCAATTACGCCCCGATTTGGCTGCGTAAATCCGGCCTTCATCTGCTCGTATAGAACCCGTACGAGTGGTCTATACTCCCGCGGGACGTCTTGGACAAGTGAAGTCGCCGTTGGAGACTGGTGCTCCGGCATCAAGGTCACGACTGCAGAACAAGGCGATGGGTCGTTTGCTGCCTTGTCTTCTGGATTGTGCGAGGACGTGGATTGTAGCACAGTCTGGATTCCCGCCATACTGTTACTCGAGAGCTCGTTCTCGGCGACATCAATGGCCCTATTTTCGGGACTCGAAGGAGGTGTGCGCCAACTGTCAGTGGATGTAGCAGTGCTTGATGGCGTTGAGTACGCGTTCCTCTGGTCTGAACCGTAGGACGCGTCGCCCTCGCTAGATGATGGCGAAATGGGTGGCGCAAGGCCGAACGAGAAGGAGCGTGACCACTGCCGCCGATGGGAGGGATCCTCTGGGAAACCCAATATCTCCGTGTTCCAGTTCAAGCAGGCCGACACCTGTGACGCCAGGCTCTTATGTGGACCTGGCTGGGAGTGGCAGACAAGGGCGACCTTGTAGCGTCGGCGCCGAAGTACGGAAACCGTGTATGCGAAGTCTCGATCGCCGGATATGAGGATGAGTGTGGCGGGGGCGGGATGATCGAGAGCATAGGACAGCATATCGGCTGAAGATTCGGATGCCCATCAGCTCGCAAAACCGCGCTCGATCCATAGTCACTCACTTTGAAGCATCTGATCGACAACGTTCTTTTGGCCGTTGTGCGGACAGTCCACGAGTGCGACACCACTTGATTGCAGCTCGGAGCGCATCCCCGCGGGTATCGCGCAGTGTTGCATGTCCAGATAGGCATTGAAGGTAGTGACTGTGCCATATCCGAGAGCAATTCGCTCGATAGCCCTAGCGATGTCAAAGCCAGATCGTCCTGCTGTATATCGACAATTCTCTGTTTAAGATCGACTGTGAGTGCCTTGACTCGAACAGGCATCGCAACGATCGCACGAGCTCACCGTAGTCCCAAAATATGCCTACGCTGGCGGTCACCGCCATGGTGGCAGGAGGCGAACTGCAAGCAGGCATACACGGTCCTTCCGCCGCAAAGAATCTGCCGGTCGCCGGATGTCAGCGTACGATCGCGTGGGCGGCACGGAGGCAAGATGGCCATAAGAAGTCGCAGCATTCATCGGGCCAGCAATGCGCGAGCCGCGTGCGGTCCACGCCAACTGTAGCCTACAGAGGCGAGGTCCAAGGCGGTCCATCGTTACATACGGGCTGCATACGGGTATGTGCATGGGACGCACACTGGATCAAGGTGACTCTCAAGAGGCGGGCATCCGCGCCGACGTTCCGACGAAGTGGGTGGCCGGACGTGTCTGCTGGACAACTGCTGGAAGACTTGCGTCCAGCATTCATATATTCATACATGCAGACAACATGATCATAAGTGAGGATATGAGATACAGCATAGCTCTGAAGACAAGTATAGGGGTACAGTAAACGATGAAATTGACCTCAAGGCATGGCTTGAACGGGTTCAACGGAATTAAGCTGTTCCTTCTCGCCATCCCTCCGCCAGCGCAATCCACGGCGACTCCCCCTCTTTTAAGCCGAGGCCCAAGGTCACCAAGCCCATCTCGCTGGCCTGCTGGATGTAGCCTGCGTAGTCCTTGACCTCAGCCTTACGGTATAAGGCTGGATCGCGAGTTCGCAGTATTCCTCCAATAACACTGCGGTTCGACCGTTGGTACCCCGCACGCACCTGGGCTTGCAGAAGTTGTACCAGCGGCCGGAAGTGGACGGGTATACCACAGTCTGGCGCAGGCGAGGGGCGAAGCAGGCTTGCATACGCTGGTGTCAGCGCCATCCATGCATTGGAGTCCGCGCCACCAAGTTCCACGACCCCTCCTGTCGATGCCGCAGTGCAGAGACCGTCGAAGTCAGATATGCTGGTTTGCTTGTATATATGGCTGTACGTGCGGGTGATTCGGGTGCTGACTTCTTGGCGGCGCGGCCGCGGGTTGCCTGCCTCTAGAAGAACGAGGAGGATGTCCACGAGAGGCTTGAAATGCATGGTAGCGACCGTCCGTGCAAGCGCTGCGTTAGGTGGGAATGCCTGGGGAAATGAAGACGGCGCCGAGGACGTCGATGCGTTCTGAATGAATGAGAAAGAAGAGGTGGTATCGGGTAATCCTGGATGCGAGGCGATGACTGGCGCAGGGATGGGCTGTGTATTGAGCTGGGCATCCCCAACCATTTGCGGAAAGCCAGCTGCGTCGCCCAATCGTACCGATCCCGGTGAAGACAGTGTCTTGTCCGCATTGCAACGGCCCAAATATGCTTCAGACAAAGCGATCCAGGGGCTCGCACCTCCTTCCGCGCCACCCAGATGGGCCACCCCTGCTGCGGCAGCGGCGGCGGCATAGTCACCAAATCGAGAAAAGCCTCCTTTCGTATATGCATGCATATCCTGCGCCATGACATGAACGCTGACGACAGCGCGACGAGGTCGCACATCGCCTTGTTCGTATAATAAGCGCAGAACGCTGATGAGTGGCTGGAAAATATCCACTGAGCAGGCCTGATCAGGCGTTATTTCCGGCGGTACTTCTTGCGAAGTGGACAGAGATAACGCGGTGTCGAGCGAAGAATCAGAGGGTGCAGAACATGTCGACGTAGAGGGCGAGTCGACGCTGGCAGGCTCTTGATGCGAGGAGACGTCGAGTTTGTCTTCAATGATTGATGTAGGTGGCGCCTCCCTCTCGTCTCCTAAAGCCGCCACAACTGAAGATGCCGTCGCGCTACTGGCAGGTGAAGAAGAGACAGCGGCGTTCTGCGCCAGGGTGATCCACGCTTTCGCTTCCGTACCTCCAAGCGTTATGATACCCGCAGCTGTGGCTGCGGCAGCATACGCTTTAAAGGTCGACACCCCCGCTTTTTCATAGACGTCGGTGTTCTTGGCGTTTAGTGCTATGCCCACCGTAGAGCGCAGCGGCTTTGTCTCGCCCTTGTCGGCAAGAGAACGTAAGGCTTGAATGAGAGGGGCGAAGACGGCAGGTGCGGAGGGAATGGGCGGAGAAAGTGTATCCTCCTGGATGAGCACCTCAGTGAAAGTTGGTACTGCTGCCGTGTCCGTAGCAGGCGGCGTAAATGGCAGTGGGCTCGCGGTAGGATCCAGTGACGCGGAAGAGTCCGGAGAAGACAGCGGTATCTGCCTTGCATCGTCGTCGCTGATACCAGACGTTTCGGGAGATGAGGTAGAGACATCTGAAGGGCGCTGTGACGAATTTTCCTCGCCGTCATTCATCGGCAGAGATGATATAGACGGGCTGTCGACTGGCACAGCAGGAACTAAACGGTAGCTGCTCGACAGTAAAGGGGGCTGGGCTTCGGCGGTGATAGATAGTCCATCGGCCCGCAAGGCTGATCCTTGAGACTTGAGCGTGTCCAACAAAGGCGAGTGCGATGTCGTTGACATCGTCCTGGCGGAGGGCATGGATGGTAACATGTACCGGGATGACGGAACAACCTCCGCTGTCGTGCGGTGGATTGGGTCAGGTCTTCGCAAACCGAGGATCTCCGTGTTCCAGTCGACATGCCGCGCTACCTGCCGTAGCAAACTCTTGTGCGGGCCCGGCACGGAGTGGCATATAAGGATGACCTTGTACTTCCGGCGACGAAGCACAGACGCCACATACGCGAAGTCACGATCGCCAGAGATGAGAACTATTGTCGCTGGCGCTGGATGGTCAAGAGCGAAGGCCATCATATCCGCTGCGAGGGGGTTGGGGGTCAGAGTCTAAAATGTTGCGCATCGGCCATAGCACGCACTTTGCAGCATGTGGTCCACCACGTCCTTCTGTCCGTTGTGCGGACAGTCCACGAGGGTAACTCCAGTGGACTGCAATTCCGATCGTAGGCTCGTAGGGATTGCGCATTGCTGTATGTCCAGGTAGGCGTTGTAGCTCCGTATGGGACCATATGCGAGAGCTACTCGCTCGACGCTCTGGGCGATGTCGAAACCCGAACAGCCAGACGTATACTGACAATTTTCTGCGACGACCGTCAGTCTGCGCTCGGAGATGATGGACGGACTCACCGTAATCCCAGAAGATGCCCACAACGGAGGACATGGCTGTTGAAGTCAAGTCAGGGACGTGGCCGTCTACCGCTGACCGTGCTGCGTGCGTGCTGTGCGGATATTACTGCACCCCGCTCGCACTACTAGATGCCGGCTGTGGCGAAGTCGCGGCTGCAGTGCTATTCAAATGTGCTGGGCCGCTCAGTCGACGTTGTGTTACTAGCATTCTGACTCAGACGAATTGGATCATGAGACCTAGTCCGAGTCGATGGTCTATCGTGGAAATGAATGTAGATAGCACGGGGGTATCGATGTAAACGTTCATCGCTGCACCTTGGTCAAGTTGGGCGGTCTGAGAGTCCTCAGGCCTGTCAGGCCTCAGCGCGCAAAGGAGATCCGAAAGACCTGAGCGACTGGCTGCGATCGAATCCAGATCGAATCGATTTCACCGGCATGTTCCGGATCACGATCACGTGTCGTTAATGTTCAACTTGGCTCAACGTCAACCACCTTGCAACTACCGGTCGGCACTCAAGGCCGCGATGGCCTTTGCAAACATCCATGTACAGCATATTGGCGAGTTAGGGAATGCAATTTAAGTAAGTAAGCCGTCTACAAGCCGCTTGTCAACACTTTTTGCGCCACTCGGGACGCAACGCAATCCAGCCCATTGACCCAGTTCCTCCTGCCATCACTACGCCGTTCTCGACTGCAGCTAATATATACTTCGCAAAATTCTTCGTCTGAGCCTTCTTGTACACCAGCACGTCGTATCTGGGAAGGAGCTCGCCCAAGTTCGTGCGTTGTGGGCGAGCATTCCCTGACCGGTGGATTTCCTGCAGGACTTCAACGAGGGTGCGGAAGCGCTCGGCTGCTGCTTCGTTCTTGGTTTGCCACATAGATGCGGGCAGCGAACGTTCAGCAGACGATTGTGGTACTGGTGGAGGGGGCAACCAGTATTCGCCCTGCAGCTCGACCCAGGTATGGCCGTTAGTACCACCCATCTTGACGACGCCTGCCTTTCGCGCCGCCTCGGAATAATCTTTGAAGCGCGATATGCCGCGCTCTGCGTAGAAACAACTTCCACTAGCGAGGAGTTTATCATTGACAGTAGATCGCGAAGGACGTTGGTGTCCAGCACAGCGAAATTCGCGCAGAACAAGCACCAGAGGTTCGAAGACAGGATCAAGGAGCTCATGAGGTTGCTGTTTGGGCTTGGGGGCAACAGCCGTCGCAGGTGGGATCGTGGAAGTAGCTATGGCGCCGGGGCAAGCGTCTATAAAGATGATGATCAGTATTGCACATGGAAGGATTAGTAGGCGAAGCAGTCAGCACACTCACCGACAGCAACCCTGTATTTGGTGGTCAGTGCGACATTGCACGTGCTGACCTCCTCGATCAACCCGAGGGCTTTCGCCCGAGCGATGTACATACTCAGAAGTACATACTACTCCAGCCTTGCGAAGCGCAAATGGATCTTGGTCCAGGATATGCCGCATGAGGTGGCTCACATTCTCGCCTCGATCTACCGTCTGCACTTGCTTCTGTAGTGTCTTGACAAGCACGTCGAAGTGAGACGCCGGCGCTGTGACCGATGTGGCGGGAGTCGTTGAGGACTTGATCGATGCGGATGCCGACGCGTTCGTCCTATCTTCAGCGTGCGCAAGAGGATCAGTAGACGCTGTCACTGGTTGGTCGTCTTCCCCGCAACTTTCTTCACGTATAACCAACTGACTGCTGGCGGGCGAGCCGCCTGAGACCGGTTTGATGAAACCCTGCACGAGTGCTACCCACGCGTCTGCTTGCCCGCCCAACACCACTACACCAGCGATTTCCGCTGCGGCCATGTATTCCTCGAACCATGCGACGCCGGCCTTGGTATACACATCGGGGTCGTTCATGACCAAACTGATGCTCACAAGCGACCGGCGTGGGTGTACATCGCCCATCTCCCGCATGGCACGAAGAAGGCGAACGAGGGGCTTGAAGGCGGAGAGACTCGAGAGGAAGCTTGGGTGGTGTAATGATCGCTGACAGAGGCGGGAGCAGACGACCGGCGAGCGAAGCGTGAAGCGATGGCCGCGCGTCCACTGCGCTTCCGTTATTTAATGCAGTGCCGATGCCAGCGCTGAGGGCGACCCATGCATTCGTCTCTGAGCCACCCGTGGTGACGATTTGAGCGTCGACGGCCATGGCGATGTACTGCCTGAAGCGTTGTACTCCTGCTTTCGCATATACGTCCTTGCCGCTGATAGCCAATAGGCAGCCAAGATCGGTGCGTCGTGGGCGCATGACGCCCATTCCCTCTAAGATGCGCAGGGCGTGGACAAGGGTCTGAAATGGATGCGGAATTGGCACTGCTGTGGACACGGTCGTCGTCTCCATTTGATCGGTCGTGCGCATCAGGTCTTCGCATGCCGTCGGTGCATTGGCTGGCGCACCCACAGTCCACGTCGGCAAAGACTCCATTGCACGTCGCATGTATGGTGGCGTCAGTGACCTATGCGCCGGCGAGGCGTCGGGTCGAAATGCGTGCAGAAGGGCATCCATCGGTGGTAAGTCCCACAGCTCGAAATCGTTGATATTTGTGATGGTCAAGGGTGTATGATGGTCGTCCTTCATAGGCTCCGTCAGCTCAAAGGTCGGACTCGTAGGAGGTGTGCCGTAGAATAATTCGTCGAGGGAGTCTATCGATGTGGAAGATGCTATCGAGCTTGCTCTTCTTCGAGACAGTGTAGATTGGTCGTCCTTACACGTAGCAGAGGAAGCCGTCCGTTGTGGCTCGGAATCGCCAGTGCACGACGTGGTAAAGGACAGGGATGGGGTGGACGCAGCCCGCTGCTTACGGACCACTACTGCGCCTGCTTTCAGGTCCAAGATGCGCGTGCTCCAATCTACCCGCTCATCAACCTGAGCCGAAAGACTTCGGTGCGGCCCCGGCTGCATGTGGCAAATGAGGACCACCCTGTACCGCCTGCGCCGCAGAAGGGATACGGCGTAGGCGAAGTCGCGGTCTCCAGTGATGAGGATGATAGTCGCCGGAGCGGCATTGTCGAGGGCGTAGGCCATCATGTCGGCTGTTGGTCAGGAATCAGTTCTACTAAAAATCAGCATAACTGGGACGCACCTTGCAGCATGTGATCGACTACGTCTTTCTGTCCGTTATGGGGACAGTCTACAAGGTTGACCCCAGTTGACTGCAGTTCAGAACGAAACATGGTCGCAAGGTTGTGCTCCTGGATGTCCATGTACGCGTTGAAGACCGTTACGGAGCCATGCATAGCAGCGACCTGTTCAATGCTACGAGCTATATGAAAGCCTGACCGTCCTGCGGTGTACTGACAATTCTCTGTAAGGTATGTGAGTAAATTGGGATATATGCCATCCTGGAAGAACGCGTTGCACCAAGAGCAAAGCACTCAACTCACCATAGTCCCAGAAGATACCCACTCTCGCCATGATAGTGGGTAACAAGAACCGACGTGTGGGCGAAACTGAAGGCCCGGGGGACATGCACCCTGATCGGTGCGCCTATAGAAGGGCTGCACCAGGTTCGTGTGTGTAAAGCGGGTGTAAGACCCTCGTCCGAGATAATCAGGCGTCAAACGCCCTGTCGCAAGATGAAGCGTCCAAGGACGCTGACTCGACTGGTGAGCAGACTATGGTGAGCCTGTGACCCGGTCTTCGTCCCATGATAAGAGCGATGCCTCCTTAAGCAGACGCCCTTCATTAGAAATGGACAGCTGACAAGGGAATGCGTACCTAATGTCTCCAAAGCGTCCCCTGCTCCGAAGCCTGATCTCCCGCGCCTGCGACATCCGACCGCTGTACTGCAAGTGAATGGATGGTAGCTATGAGTCGGTTGAGGTAAAAGGATGAATGCACGACCAAATCGATCCCGGTACTCTCGTACCTCAGGCTGCACTTCATAAGAGCACCTGGACTTTTGATCAATCAATTGTTGTTGCAGGGAAGCATAGATTAAACATGAGGTAGACCCAACATCACACCTGCACGGCCCAGTCCAGTGTGATCCACGCCGCACCATCCTTCCCTCCCATCCTCACAAGCCCTTCAGTGTATGCCCGAGTGACGTACTCCGCGAAGCCCTTCATATCCGCGCGCTTGTACACCTGTCGGTCGCGCTGGACAAGAGCGAGGCCGACGATAGAGCGCAATGGCCGGTCCGTTCCCGCCTGCCGAAATTCGTACAGAACGTCGACCAACGTCCGAAAGTGAGGCTGGATCACAGGCGCAGGGCGCGAGACCTTGTGCCGGGCGATGAAGGACCGGGGCAGTGATGATGTTGATGGCTTGTCGCCGCGCGCAACGGTGAGGGTAGTCTGCTTGACCGCCACCGAGCGCGTTGAGGGTTGGGTATCGTCCTGCCCGTCGACGATGCCTCCATATTGCACCGTCAGAGTGATCCACGCGGCTGCTTGCCATCCTCCCAGGACGACGATGCCCGCCACCTCCGCAGCCGCTGAGTATTCCTTGAATCCTGCAACGCCGGCTCTTGTGTACACTCCCGAGTCGCTGCCAATCAGCTCGCTGCCGACGATGGAGCGACGTGGGTACGGATCGTTGTTGCGTAGATGGTTTTGTAGAACATGTATAAGGGGCTGGAATATCACGATCCTCGCCTTGGCGTAACTTGGATACGAAGCGGACGAAGTGGCGTAAGGTATATCCTTGGAGGTCTTCTGAGGTGATAGACACAACGAGGAACATATTGAGGAAGAGGAGGCGGCGTCAACACGCGGACTCGGCGGCCATGCGCTATCACAATCGGACGAGTCGTTCCCTGACGTATCGCGCAGACCAGCGCTGGGGAACATGTTGTCGTCCTGTGTTAGCGAGGCGGTTGCATCCTCAGACGAAAGTTCATCCCGCTCGACTTCCGGAGTGTGTACCATGGACTGCGCTTGTTCTTCGGACGACGAGACGATATTCGCACCAGGGTCGTTTTGATCGTCGAGCGCTGTGCCCTCCAAATCTTCTGCAGGCATAACAACGTCCAATGGCTCGGGCACCATGCGCTTCGCGGAGAATGCCTGACGGGCCTGCGAGTGCATTTCCGTTGTTGTCTTCCGTTTGGGCGGCGATGCCGACTCCTCTTTCATTTTCAATATTTCTTGGTTCCAATCCACGCACTCCCCCACCTGCGCCGCTAAGCTTCTATGCGGGCCAGGGCGCGCATGGCATATGAGAACCACTTTGTGGCCCCTTTGTCGCAGCACCGACGCTGTATAGGCGAAGTCTCGGTCCCCCGAGACAAGCACGACCGTGACCGGCCCAGGCTGGCTGAGCGCGAAGACCAGCATATCGGCTGCGGTGAAGTTTGAGGATAAGAGTGCGATTGGCGGGGGAGCCGAACTGTGAGCAATATCGAAAAGGTCAATCATGAGACACTCACTGAGCAACATTAGGTCGACCACATTCTTCTGACCGTTATGGGGGCAATCCACCAGGGTCACACCGCTCGATTGCAGCTCAGAGCGTAGGCCAGCAGGGGTCGCGCACTGCTGCACGTCCATATACGCTTTGAACGTCGCGACCACGCCGTGGCCACGCGCCTGGTGTTCTATATTTCTGGCAACGTCAAAGCCAGTACGGCCTGCGATGTACTGGCAATTCTCTGTGATCACGCAATGTGTCAATGAAGATCCAACGTACGATGATCACACCCACCATAGTCCCAGAATATGCCTACAACCCGCATGGTGGCAAGAACGAAGGCGATGGTCCGGTCTCGGTCACGGTCCGATCGACACTTCGCTGAAATTGCCGGGCCGCGTGCGCGTAACAAAGACCTGCCCTTGTTCACAGGTCTGTTTGTGGGCGATGCATTGGCGGATATGGAGGTGATCCTGTTCTCATCCTCATTCGAAAACGCACCTCGGCTCACGCGAAGTCTGATCGGTCTTCTTCTGAGTTGGGACATGGCGCGCTGTATTGCCTGCAATTATATGCCTGCCGGTCAAGGCTAGTAGTGTACGGGAATGGTGCAAGGTAATCATTGAATCCGGTTGCCCAACCGAGACAGATGGTAGTTGATTGTGGGCTTGTGAGTGGGCTTGGAAGGAGGCTGGACGAGGATAGTCAGCGTTCCGCGCCCGCTGCGAGTATACAGCCACACACCATAGTCCGCATACATTCAAAAAGCATCTGTGCGTGACTCGCACATTCCCCTGCAGACATGACATCGCCGTGCGCTGCCCAGCAGCCGAGCATCGAGTTGAGCTGGTAGATGCATGGCGTCCGCTGAATTTCTGTTTTGCACATAAGCTGGAGGTCCTTGTACCGGCCCATAGGGGGTGACTCACTCTTCTTGGGCCTGACCTTGATGTTCTTAATGTGAATGGTCATCTCGGCTGGTGAGCAGGCGACGGCGGCGAACAAGTTGAGCTCAACAGCGCGACGAGAATTCGGGAGCTGGCCACGTGTGCGACAAACTCGCGTGTGTCGGAACATTTGGGCCGAACGACCGGACCACGTCGCAGATGCGACTTCTCTTGGCGTTGTCCGCGACCGTCAAGAGCGGAAGCCCTCATAACACATTGTACGATCCTCGAGTATGGCTCTCCTGAACAAGAACAACTCTGGTATGCTACTTTACTCTGATGCGTGTGCATTCAGCTGACAACGAATGTAGCGATAAAGCGCATCATGCAGGAGGCGCGCGAGCTTGCGAACGATCCATCGACGGATTACTGTGCAGCACCATTGGAGGTGCGTGCTCTTTCGTAGATTAAGGGCTTCTCTCATGACCCGTCAGGATGATATATTTGTAGGTCATGCATGCACATTGTGGCGCGCGGGTCCTCATCATCGGCCAGGAATGGCATTGTACCATGCGCGGGCCGCCCGACACTGAGTTCGAAGGCGGGATATACCACTTCAAGATAACACTGCCCTCTGAATACCCCTTCCGCCCCCCTTCGATCGTCATGCTGACTCCAAACGGCCGGTTTGAACTCAACACCAAGGTATGTCGTCCGTACGATGGTCGTGTATTTACTTGACAGCGTATCGCAGATATGCATAAGCTTCACCAACTGTAATGCTCAAGCTTTTACCTGAATTTCCCGCGCTCATCCTACTCCAGATCACGAAGAGCTCTGGCAGCCCGCCTGGGGCGTCCGCACCGGTAAGTGTGATCTACCTCACGCGAACGTCACTAATCCCATCAGCTATCATTGGTTTACAGGGCTTCTTTCCTCTGAAGGGGACGTCTGCCCAAGGATTGGGCGCCGTTGAGTACCCTCCTTCCGAACGGAAGAGATTGGCGAAACTGTGAGGCGTCCCACGTTCATCGTTGACCGTTTCATTGACTCCTTCCATCAGTTCTCGCGAATGGACATGCCCTCAATGTCAGCAGAGGAACGTAGACCTGCTCCCGGACGCTTCTCCCGATATTGTCGTCCCGTCTACTGACGGGACCCCAAGTCTTCATTCACACCCGGAGTCGGCGCAGACCGGCGCAGACAGTGCGAACGTGACCTCGTCGCCTATCGCCCCTGCGGCGGACCCGCCGATTGCGATTCATAGCGTCGCAGTCCCCCTGGCGCCTGGCAGCGCCCAGTCCGCTTCGGGTCTGCCTGACCCGGCCATGCAAGTGGCGATGCTGAATCGTGCGACTGTCGAAAGCACCCCGGTTGCCCAGGCAGTACCAGTGGCCGATGCGGTGCGCCAGCGACGCGCTGCGCAAAGGTCGAGACGACCACCACTGCTCCTTGACACGCTCATCTGCGTGCTACTTGCCATGGTCGTTGGTCTGATTTACCGTCGGATGTACTGAGCGTTCGCCGTTCCATGACTTGATGCTGTTTTGACTGTTAGCACCCTTTTTATGTCAAGGCTATACCTGCTATTCATTCGAGTTTTTGTATTGTATTCATGATTTGTTTGCGGATGTGTGTGTGAATATAGACCGGACCCCTGTCACGCGAACGTGGCTTTGTCGACGGTGTCTTTCGGGCGCAGTTTTTGTAACTTCACTTCAGTCTTTGTCTGAACGTCCTTGCCGCCCTTTCAAAGCCGCGATCCCGCCCGGACTCTCGCTTCGTGCGTAAATCCGTGGGTACATAAAGACGAGTGCGAGAGCGGGAATGCCCCTCCGTATGGATACACCGCTGCGCAGCGCCCGGCAGATCCCATCATCTTCCAACCTCGTCCAGGATCGCTCCCTCCTTACGACCCCCGCCATGCCCCGTAACGTCTCCCCAGCACCCTCATCGCCGTCCTCTGCATCCTCCTCGCGTCGCCAGTCTATCGATATGGGTCGCCCTGACCGACGCAACGGCTCCACAGCGAGCGCCACAATCGGCTCAAGACACCCTAGCCTCCGCCTAGGCAAGCTGCCCGACCGAGCGCCCATCCCTCCATCCCTCCTCGACTCGCCGCTGCTTCATCACCCGGACAGCATCTTTCGCAGGGGGATCGCCACCCCGCGGCGGCCATCTGAGGAGGACGAGCGCTGGCTGCAGGACACCGTGCCCCTTGTCCCCGCATCGTCACCAACCACACCCACAAAAGCACGCCGCCTGAGCCTCAGCGGCGGCGTGCGGGAGGAGGGAGCGCTCGTGCGTCGCCCTCCGACCCAGCGCATGAAGTCGGCGCAGATGCGACACCGGCCGAGCCCAAGCCTGCCGAGCATGCGCAGTGTCATGATGTCCCCACCGCTCGTGCGCCCGCCGCGATCGTCGCCTGCGAGCAGCTTGCCGCCCCGCTCACCGCGGCAGTACTCGGACTCGCTGCTGCCCATCCGCCAGCGCTGCTCGAGTCCGTACCTGTCCCGAGCCTGGCCCGAGCGTACAGACTATTTCGCCGGCCTCCCCATACGCACGCACGCACGCTAGATATACGGCCGTGCCTTCTCACATCCATTCGTTCACTTGCATCACCTATGCCACTCATACTGACCGCAGGAGCGGCGCACTCACTTCTTCTGGGATCCGCGGGGAGAAAGACCCAGGATGACATCCATATTCTTATTTCGCCCCTTCTCTTCGTCGTTGTAAATCATCGCTTGTACACATACGCTTGCACATACCGGGGTTCTCCAGCTGCTCTCTCTCACTCGCATTTTCTACATATCGCATCGCTACGCTAGGTACGACCAGCGTACACTCTTCACTTGTTGGGAGTTCAGGTAATTCTTGGGCATTCTGGGGAGAACAGTTGCTACATAGACTGTTACTGTAGACCGTACAGTATATTCACGTTAATCGGTGTCGTCAATTGGAAGGGTCTTGGGCTGAGGAACAACTTGTGAACCGAAGGTAGTGCATGCGTGTTTGTCGACACGCTTTGTAGCCCTCCAGGGCTGGCTCCGCGCGAAAGAGCGCATCGACCCTCGTCGCGATGCAATTCCGACCAAACGAACAGCTGCGCAGCAGTAACATCTCAGATCTCAGATCCCAAGTCTAAGCTTCTGAACTTTCCGATCCATAGACATCGAGTCGATAGGCACGGGTAGCACCTGAGAGAGACCACCTGCCGCGCTCTTAGATTGTCTGACGGATCTTACCTGGGCACCGGGCAGAGGCGAGCGCCCATGGCTCCCCTGCCCGCCGATGAACGAACCTTGAGTGTACCTACTCACTCCAGGAAAGGAGTATCACCACTACCAGTGCCTTGCATCTAGCGCTGTACTGCCGCAAACGAATCTCCTTGTGGATTCAGTATTCAGTCACTAAGTCGCCTATACTGAGCCAGCTAAGAACCGTACGCAAGCGCTCAAGCGCTCATTCAGGTCAGCATCGACGATGAGCTCCCGGTATCCGTAGCCGCGCGGGATCGGCAAGAAGGCGGTCGGCCTACCGTCCCTGACCCAGATATGCACCACTTGGCCCAGGGTACCAGATATGCACCACTCAGCCTGTGCCAGTCAAATTTTCGTGAAATCCTTAGATATTGGAGGGATTTGTAGCGCAGCATGTAACCTATGGTATCCTGAAATTTCATGGAGCAAGTGTATCTACAGCAAGAGGTAAGTAGAAAAATCGAAAGTCGCCCGGCAATTCCCGAAAAGTGGTGCATTGCGCTATCACCGTCTTTGCGCACAGACACTGAGACAGCACCGTCGTTGCTCAGTGATGATTCTCACAAATATTTATGCGAAGAGATAATAGTTGTCTGCATGGGCATGATTATTTCCAAAGCATTTGAAGACGAAACCGGCGAGTTGTGGCTTGCAGACTCAAAGTGGTGCATGTCTGGGTCAGGGACGGTATGTAGACAGGCTGGTCAGAAACTTGAGCTCATGCACAACTTTCGCGATCATCGCGCCACTATATCGCATTCGCAGGGCAAAAACCTAAGTAGCGTTATCGAATATATACATACTACACAGAGAGACGCGCATATGCCAAGCCCTCAACGCTTCCTCGGCGCGCTAACACTCAGCACCAGCATATCATCGTCCTCCAGGTTGTGACTGGCAATCGTGGTCGAGTTCGTCAGCATCTTCCCCTGATACGAAAGGCGGATACGCGATACGGGTGCCGAGCTCCCTGTCGTTTGCAAGATACGGTCGCGCAGCGTTGAGACGAGGAAGTTGAGCGGCAGCTCCGGAAGCGTCACCACCTTCCCGTCCAACTTCCACTCGGGCTTCGTCTCGTCCTCTGGTAGTTGTACTTGCAATGATATCGGGTACTGCGTTTATGATGAGCGTCTTGTTCAACGGAGGAGGAGGAAATGACTTACAGGATGCATCCCGATCCAGTCAGCTTCGGGATAGAGCTGCCCACCCGGCAGCTTCGCGACGCGCTGTCGCTTGGGTGGTGGAGCAGCCTCAGCCTCGCCGCCTTCCATTTCTTCTGCCGAGCGGACCTGACCAGTTTGCGCAGGCGGCATCGAAGGCATTCCCGGCTGCTGGTAGTTGTATCCTTGCCCAGGCTGACCGCCTTGGTACTGCATCGGGGGGAGCATGGTGGACTGCTGCGGCGGGTACGCAGAGGCAGGCTGAGGTCCAGAGGTGATTGTCGCGGCAGAGTAGGCTGGGTTGGAAGCACCACCTGCAGCACGAGGGCCGGGAGGCAGAGATGACGAGCCTGTCAATGGCGCTGGAATAGATGCAGGTCCTATGCCGGGTCCAATGGCACCTGCCTCTTGCCTGCAGCAACGGGGTTAGATACGTTTTATAGACGGAGAACGCAAAGACGCACGGCCCAAGACCCTTTGCACGATGAATAGCCGCGATCTGCTCCTCGAAGTTGACGTTCGTCGAGTAAGCGTCGACCGTCCTCGCCATCGACGCCGTGTGACCATCCCACACAACCTTCTCGCGCTCCTTGCGCCGGACTTTCTCTTCCTCCTCTTCCTTCTTGCGCTTCTCTTCATCCGCTTCCGCACCGAAAATATCCACACGCTTGCGCGCAAGGTTTTTGAGGGACGAACCGACGTTGGCGCCGCTGAGGAGCTCGGAAGAGCGGGCATGGCGTGCTTCATTCATGTCGCGCTGCTCCTTCCACTTGGGGTCAAGTAGCTCGATACGCATGTGCTCGCCCAACTCGTCGATGGGGATTTGTTGACCGCATACGGAGCACGTCGTCAACTGTTGCTTTGACTTCGAGCCGACTACAACATCATGAGCATATAGCAGAGCATAGGGCAAGATAAACTCACATTTGGGAACGTAGTCTGTGCGGATCTTCATGGGACCCGACCCGGCCTGCATAGCCTGTGCGTGCTCAATTTCGCGTGCCCGCTCCATCTGCTCCCTCTTCAGGCGGTCTTCTGGTGTCTCCGCAGGGCCAACTGACTGCATGATAGTGTCTTGCTGCTGCGTCTGCTGCATAGCATTGCTGGCCGCAGCAGCGGCTGCTGCAGCTTCGGTCTCCGCGACTGCCTGTCGTACACGCAGGGCCTCGACGTCTTCGGCGGTGTTCTCCAAAATCATGGCGGCATAACGCTTCTGCGCAAGCGTCATGTTCTCCACCTCTTGTACGCTCATGGGAGGGGGCAACTCAGAGGTGGCATCAGCAGCAGTGAATTCGATGGTCTGCACGATGGCATAGTCATGCCAGTCGATCTCGGCAAAAGCAACTGCGAAGATGGGTCAGGACTAAAATCAAATGACGCCAATGTAGGCGACGCACTTCTTTCAGCCTCCTGGTCGTCCTGCCGTCTTTTGTCCTTCTCGCGCTTGTTCTTCTCCCATTTCGCGTGCCTCTTCGCAATCTCGAGCTTCCTCCATCGTGCACCAGGCTCTGCATCCAGCTGCAGCTGTTCCAGCATGTCCTTATTAGGATGCAAGACTTTGGTGTACTGCTCGACCAACCGATTGAAGTAACCGAAGAGGGAATGCGTCGGCCTGAGAAACTCGAACTGGAAGTTGCGAGCCTCACGAGCAGAAAGGGATTGCAAGAAGTTCCGCCCGCGACGAGCCGTGAACAAGGCAGTCAGCTTCATAATATCACTGCGGAGGCTGTCAGCAGCTTGTCGAGAGGAAGAAGTACGACGCACAGATCAATCGCTGAGATGTTAGGCATGTCCATGATGAAGTCGGGCGGCGGAGGCTCGAGTCCAACGTCGACCACCTCCTGCTTGACCTCCTTCACCTGCCCGTTCGGAGTCTCCTGCTTGACTGTTTCCTCGATTTCCCCCTGCGCCACTTTCGTCAACTTGTGGCGGTAGTAGGCATGGTATGGGTCTGCCGGATTGAGGAAGGAAAACTTGGGATCGTTGCGCTGCCCTTCGCGAATCTTGTCCTCGAACTGGGGAGGGTTTGCTGAGCGCGCAACAAATGTCGCAGTCCTGTCAATGACAGCTATACGCGTCGTCCTTCAGCAAAGCTGGCCTTGAAGTCAACAGACCAAACGCACATTTGATTTCCGGAGGAGGGAGGATGAGGCCGCTAGCGAAGCGAGCCACATGGGCTTCCTCGGGTCCTGCGTTGATCCCGTTCACGTCTACGTCCATAAGGCCGTTGGGAGCACTCTGCACGGCGACGCTCATCGTGGGCAGCAGCGTCGACAATGATGAGAAGAGGAAAGGCGCGACGAGCCGCTTGGACGCAAGTTCCCTTCGGGCGAGTTTCGCACGCTTGGACAGCCGGACGCCCGGACGCCTCGGGCTCATTGCATTGCCTCGCGCAGTCACCAGCGTTTCCTCCTTGTATCGATCCACGTTGTCTCCACACTTTCCCTTCGCCAGGACATGTAACTTTCGCTCACAACTATGACCACTACTCATCAACCCGTTGCAATCTTTTGGGACTTTGGTACGCCTTACATTGTACAAGAAAGGGGGATCGGTGTTCCTGATCTAAGCAACAGAGAACTGCTCTCTTGCCTTGGGACGGACTGGATTCACGGTCGCCCGCAACATCGAATCCATCGCACAGAAATATGGCTCTCTCAAGCTTTTCAAGGCCTACCTGGACGCCCAGAAACAACCGTTGGGCTCGGACGTCTTCCGCGCAGAGCTTCAGTCGTCAGGCGTCTCCGTCACCGACTGTCCTCACATAGGCAGGAAAGAGGTCGCAGATCGCATGCTGCAAGGTACGAAGTCCGTCTCATAAGCATATGTTCTATGCTGATACCTCCATTCCCCAGGCGATCTGATGTCGTTTGCGCTCGACTATCCTGCGCCAGCCACCGTCATTATTATTTCCGCCGATCGAGACTTCGCCTACGCAGCCTCGGTCCTTCGTCAACGACGGTACAACGTCGTCATGATCTCTCATAGCAATCCACGCCCAAATCTTTGGCTGATCTCCCAGGCAGTCGACTGCTACGACTGGAAGAAAGATGTTCTTCACGTCGAAGAGCCCACTTTGCTTGCACATACGACTCTTTCTCCCGGGAAAACGGTCCCCTCCCACGCGGATCTGCTAGCCCAGTGTCTGGCGTCTATCCCTCCTCCCGCCTCTGAGGCCGTTCACGCCGTCACGGCAACTACCACACAATCCATTTCTTTGACTGTCACAGATGCGGCAGCGTCGCGGGTCGACAGGAAGACTGCCGCAGTCTCATGTGAGTTCACCCATGCGCATATCGCCATTTTCACTCAAGTACCTGCAGCTACAGCAGGTCCCGTCAACGACTCGCCATCGTTGTCTCACATCCCGCCGAAGTTGCGCTGCCTCGTGCAGGCACTCCACACATTAGCTCCCACGTTTGCACCTGTGCCTAAGACACGCCTTCTTGGCAAGGTGAAGGCGCTCAATCCGCAATGCAGCCGAGACGAGTTCAAGCAGCTTCTCCGCGCTGGACGGGCCAATCATCTCATCAAGACCGGTAGCAAGCCGCAGAAGTGGGTCTGTCTCCGACCTGACTGCTTGGGCCAGGAGAACGCGGTGGTACAGGTTGTCGAGGAGCTCGTTGACTCGGGGCACGAGTCGTCGTCGTCTGACGAGGAAGATGCTGTATGCGAGACACCGATTCCACCCGGCTTTGACGTCGTGGTTCACGCTTTACGAGACGTGGGCTCAGCAGGCGACTACCGCATGAAGCTCGGCGACGTTGCCGTCCTTGTCGCGAAGCACAATCGACGTCCCTACCTCCTCGCCGGCGTAGGGAAGCTCAAGGGCTACCTGGAGGCTGGGGAACGTCATGGAGTGATACGACGCGTCGGGCCGAAAACGACCTACCTCATGAACTATGTGGCTCTGACCGAGAAGTACCGGCCGGGCTATGCAACGCCACCATCCTTTATCAAGACGCATAGCAGGCGCTCCAGCGACACCACTGTCGTCTCTGATAGCGTTGAAGAGCTGAACGTCCTGGTAGACAAGCCTCCGCGATATGTCGATTCGGACTCTGGGTTCGAAGAGGAGGAAGTTGTGGATGTGCTTCCGCAAGTGTCACCGCCCGTGTTGGTCGAGAAAACCGCACGTCTCGCAGCTGAGCCTTGCGTCGTAGCACCCGCATTGTCGAACATCGACAACGTGGAACTCAAGTCACCTACCGGAACCCCCATCGCCATCGACGCTGCTCTCGAGCCCGCGGATGTCTCGCCTGTCGCCATGCCGCCTCCGCAGATCCCCTCCGGCTTCGACGTTCTCGTCCGCGCGCTGCAGGATATCGGCCCCGGCGGCGAATACCGCATGAAGCGCTTCGACCTCGCCGAACTCATATCGGTCAAGCACGGTCGCGCGCCGTACGCTCAGGCCGGTGTGGGCAAGTTTAATCGTTACCTTGAGGTAGCGGTCAGCAAGGGCATCGTGGAGATCAGCGGGAAGAAGGGCAAGACGATGGTGATCTTGACCGACACGTATCGCTCCAGTCCCGTTGTCCCGCCCTCCGCCTCTCTCGCATCCATCTTTATCTCGGAGCAGCCAGCAGAGCCTGCTGAGGAACCTTCGAGTCCGGGCATTCCACAGCCGGATGTGGATGCCACGAATTGCGCTGTCACCGTGGCCGACCCTCCCACCGTGGAAGATCATGCTACGGAGTCCATCGCCGTCGCGCTGGAGAAGGAGACGGTGGATAACCAGGCCGTCTCTCGTGCGATGGAGGAGCTTCCGCGGGAAGTGAAGACGACGCCGTTCAGCGAACAGTCGTCCTGGGCCTTCGAGCTCATATCCCCGAACCCGCCCGAGATCGAGCTCGACTTCTCTTGCACAGAGTCCCTCGAAGCTCTGGTCGCAAACAGCAACACCTTCTTGACTTACGACACCCTACCCGCTGCGAGCGCAGAGGAAGACGACGCATCGGCCGTCGCCGCTCCCAACGCCATAGCAGACACTTACGAGGAGTATCAAGACGGTAACCACGCCATCCGCGGCGCGATGGCGGCCAATACGATCGGCTTGTACGACGAGCCTTCTTGTGCGTCCGCATCGTCGGCGGGCCCGGCTGACTTCGACATACTTCTGGACGTTCTGCACACGCATGCCGCGAAGGGCTTCTCGGAGCCTCTTCGGAGCATCGTCGACTTCGACCTACACTACCGCCTCGGATGGGAGGGCGACCTCGACGGCCTCTTCGACCAGGCGGAATCTGCTGGTGTCATCAGGACTGGCATGCACCGATACAGCGGGCTGGCCTGGGTGGCTCTCACTGGGTACTGATCCTCATATTCGTTCGTACCTAACGACGCCATGTCGTTCGGACAAATTGCTTTTGTCGATGAGCAGAGCTCCCTTGGGTCCTGGTCGTGGACATTATCTGGTGTGTAATTATCTATATTGAATGTACTTTACCTTCCGTCACGCTCTCATGTTCACGCCACAGTACGCCTACGTTTGTTCGTACACTACATCGCCGTCGAGCAACGCTTTCGATGCTTCATATATATGTTCGAGTTACACGACTGCGCCGAAGTCCCATCGAAGCCTGAAGATGAGCTGCAAGCCATGCCTCGTAGAGGAAGCTTTGATCAGGCGCACCAGTTCGGCAGCGTGAAAGTTGGGTGAAAACATCATACTTGACGTTCGTGAGAACAACGCAGGCAGCCTGCTGTCGGAGTACCGAGTTGATGGCGAGGGGAGCGTCGAGCAGCAAACTCCAAGATCGACGGGAGCGTAGTGGCGTTCCCTGTTCACGAGCGCTGATCTGGCCCCCAGCCTTCAACGTTAAATCTCAGCAGCCATAACCTGTACCATACTATATGCACAGTAAGGTGAGCATGATCTTATCATGCGAGGGCAGCATTGAGTTGACTTTAAGTGGTAGATGTCCACGAGCACCAGTGAATGGCATGGAAGAACATGAAGAAACGGCCCACACGAGTCTCTTTGTGGGGCATCGCTATAATCAATTCCTTTCATCACTTCTTCTCTTGGTCTTCCTGTGATTTTCCGGAGAAGACATCGTCATGTGTTGGGATGACTGACGTCAAAGGTTTGCCCGGGCAGTAGAAAAGACTGTCGAGTGCGCATGGGACGTTCATCGACGACCGCTTCCCTCATCTTCCCGCCACAAACAATCACAATGGGGTGCGTCGTGCTTTCAGCGGGAAAGCAGTTCTAGCATCAACGATCATTCTTCCAGTATCACCGCATCCGTTTTAGCAGGTATCCCTGCGCTTCTCGCGCCAATAACTGCCATTTTCACGAGCTGCGCCGATGTTTTCAAGTGAGTACTTTGCACGCACGTCCACCCTCAATTGACCGACTCCGCAGGACACATCACGATACGAAGCAGAAGAAGCACGAAACCAAGCAGAAGAAGAAAGAGACGGAGAAGATGGACAAGGATGAGGGCGGTGGCCAGGGTGGTGGTGAGAGCGGTGGTGGTGGAGGGGGAGGAGGAGGTCAACCCCAAGTTGTCGTCCAGCCTGTCGTGCAGGGTGGTGCGCAGGGAGGGTCCCAAGGTCAGTAATTCGCGCCATACATCATTTCTGAGAACTGACGAGAGCGCATAGACCAACAGCCTCAGCAGCAGCCTCAGCAAACGGAACAGCAACAAGCGGAGCAGAAGTGATCTCAATTAGACGCGGCAACAAATCCCCTGGACCATTATCATACCTTTGTACGGAGGAGCCTTATACCTCGCTTTGCTTCCATTATACCATATTGCAACTTCTGTATTCCTCTATGTGCGACTGCAATTCAGCAGAGAAACGACGAGCGCAGCTTGTGACGGGCTCGTGCGGTCACCCTCAAGCCAACAAAGGTCACGTGTTATGTGACAGACGCGTTGCATCTTGACTTTCAACACAATCTCGCGTCGCGCGCTTGCGACTGACACGACGGCTATGGCAGACGCGCGAAGGAGATCAACTATGCAGAACTCTGCTGACCCTTATGCGCGGTCTAACATTCCTCTGCCGAGCACTGTGAAGAAGACCGCATCGACGAACATGCGCATGTCGCTCGCTGGCCCCGCTGGCAGAGTGTCCATGGTGCCGCCTTCGACCAATCCTCGGCCTTCAATGATGCGTTCTCAAAACGCGAATCCTCTTCTTATGAGTGCCAGCAAACCTAACGTCGGGAGGACACCTCTAAACAAGTAAGCTGAAGCCTGGCTGTATGAACAGGCGGTCTAACGGATCTGCAGCAGCGTTCGAAGGGGGTCTATGTGGCCAGGCGCTGGAGGAACAATACAGCAACAGGGTGCTCAAGCTTCCGCAAAGGATCCTCGTCCCCTGCGAGAGAAGTCGTATCAAGCGCTGATGCGACGAGACATAATCGACTATCTCAAGAATGCAGGCACTGACATCACGTCTGCTACTCTCGCGAATATTACGGCGAAGGACTTTCGCCAGATATTCAACTTTCTCATTCTCTCGCTGGACCCGTCTTACCCTTTCACCCCTGGTGCGAGACTCGAGGAAGAGTTTGTGCCTGCATTGAAGGCTCAACGTTACCCATACGCCCATACGATATCGAATAACTGGCTAGCGGCGCCCGCAAGTATGCATTCTTGGCCATCCTTACTTGGGGTGTTGCATTGGTTGGTGGAGCTATGTAAGGTAACCCTTTCTTTATCATGCGTTGGCCGGCCTTTTATGACACCACTTTGCAGCTGAAAGAGCACTATCTCAAGAGCTCGCATCCGACGCTGCAGATACCGAGTAACATTCCAGACGAATTTGACAGTATCCACGAGCACCGTGCTCTCGCGTTCGATTTCTTTGAGAAGTCCTATACCCTGTGGTTAGACGGTGCGGACGATTTTCCAGAGCCGACGCAGGAGTTAGAGGATCGGTACGGTGCGTGAGTCAGTTATGTATGGCAAATCCATTAACTAACGCATCCCAGCACGCAAGATACAGAGCATACAAGCAGAGCTGGACGAAATCTCCAACGAGTCCGTTTCTGCAAGGGAACAGCTGAAAGAACTTCGCGCATCGGCGGTCAGCTCGCTTTGGCCTGTGCTGTGCTGTTACTGAGAATCTGCTCTAGGATCCCATTGCCAAATTGCTGGAGCAAAACAAGCTGCTGAAGTCAGATTCCGTCAAGATGAGGGGCATCCTCGATCTGAAGGCGAAAAAGAAGACGAAGTTGCAGAACGAAATCATGGATCTCAAGGCGTCTCTGATGAAGAAAGGTGACCATATTGCGATGCCCTACTACTTTATCATGCTCAGTCACGGCACAGAAAGCGACCTCGAGCAACTGCACGCCGAGCACGGGAAGCTTACGGGCATCGTGCGCACGCAGAACCTATCGCCGGAAGAGGTCCATCAAATGAATACGAGCTACGAGACCCTCAGTCGCAACACCGAGGAACTGAAGCAAAAGCTCCTCGAAGCTCAGCGATACGTGCATTCCAGCGAGATTGCTGTCACGCACCGAAGTACCGCTGCAGAAGAGGCCCTTGACGCATACATCGACCTTGTGGCAAACCTCGACTTGTTCCCACCACTACAGCCGCCATGGGAGCACATCGACCTCTCACTGCAACTCAATACGGCGACGTCGGACGTCCGCGACCTGCTTTCAGGCGCCGACGTCAACGAGATTGTCCTTCCGACCCTCGAGGATATTGCAGCGCGTAAACGGTCAGAACGTGCATCCCTCGAGAACCAGAAGATCAAGCTCGACGACGAGCTCGAACGCGTGACGCTGACGTGCGAGAACTTGGACGACGAGAACTCCCAACTCCAAAACAAAGCGGACGCGATCAATGAACAAGCGGATAACCTGCGCGATGTACGTCGTTCCTTGGAAGTCATTCTTTCTTAATACTCATGGCGATACAGGCCGCGCAACAGGAAGCGTATGAGGCTTCCCGGCAGGCGAGTCAACTCGAGCGTGACCTTGCGCATGCCCGTACTGTGGCGCTCGCGAATGGTATGGGTGTGAAGTCCAAGCTCCAAGCCCTGCAGATCAGGTCCGTTTCCTTTCATCGCCGTCTGAGCCAATCACTACTACGCGTAGTTATACCGAGCAGGTCGAGAAGGTTGATCGTCTGAAGAAGCAGACAATTCATGCTATCTTGAAGAGCGGTGAAGATATCGCCGATCTGAAGAAGGAAGTGTCACAGCACCTCAACGAGATGCGCGAGTACGCGGAAACCGACTGAAGGTATTCGGATATAGAGCGTGTATGTTCTTTGTACTGGCTTACTGGAGCCTTACTTGAATGTTGTCTCACTAGGTGGATTATCTATTGCTCAGAGTATGGCAGGATTGATATCGAGCAATCAGCGTGCAGCTGCGTGCAGGCTTCGGTGAATTCCGTGGAGTGTGGCAAGTCACCGTCCTAACGCGTGACCCAAGAGAGAGTAGCAACATCTAGCCATGTGCGTACCAGGCTCATCGCCGGTCGTTCACGGGAATTCTGTCGCCAACATGCCTCGATGACATGCCACACATCATCGTTAAGTGCTGTGGATAATGGGCGGCATGGACGGACACCGCTCAGTACGTCTTTCAAGATCGCAAAAGACCGCCTATCTCGCCCGTACGGGATATCCCCCGAATACAGCTGCAGGCTCATCAGTACAAGGTTCGCGATTCTGGCAATGAGCCGAATAGCGCACCTCCAAAGCTGTCATCGCGAAGCCATAGACATCTGTACTGGTGGTCGTGCGCGCGTCGTCGAGTTCTATCAGCTCAGGCGCTGTCCAGTGTATATCGTTGACGGGCCCATCACATCCTCGGCCCTCTGCGCCTATGGCTAACTCGTTCAGGCCGAGGTCTGATATGACGGCGCGTCCATCGGTGTCGATCAGAACGTTGGCCTGTAAAGCACAGTTCAGCCAGTTAGGGTGCAGTTTGCAGTCCGGATGTTCACGCACAGCCTTCATGTTGCCATGAACGATGATGGGTTCAAGACAATGCAGATAGGACAAGGCACTGGCGACCTCGACGAGCTGTTATGACCATGAACGACGGCCCGATGTACAGAAAAGGAAGAAAAACTCACGATATGGGCAACGTCTACTCCTGGATTGCTAACCACATATTCGCGTGCGTTGTATTGGTATAGGGGCCGTACAAACGCAGGCAGCTGTCTTCCTTCTACGAGAACTCCGGTGAATGCAGCGACATTGGGGTGAGCTGCCGCTGTCTTCCATTCTGCCAGTGTTGTCGCTAACGCCTGCGCGGAGCTCGCCCGCGTTAGAGAGCGCCCCTTCGATATCATCAGAGAACACACCTCGCAAAACGTATTCCTCTCCTCCTCACGTATCAAACCATTCGTATACCATGTTCTCACCAGGATCGTGCGGTCCACCATCTTCCCTTTGCGCTGGGCAGAATACGTGCTGCGAGCATAATGCTCCCCACTCGCAAGTTCAACAGAACCGGTCCGGATAGTCCATACCGCGAGCGACGTCTACAGCCACGCGTGAGCGTGGTACGTACGTGCACCAGTCGGACGATGGGACTTACTGACGGATAAGACATGATGGCCAGCAAACGCCGCAGGTGTTTGTCAGGTATGGCTACGACGGAACAGGAAGGGACGCAGGCCATCCAGTGAAGCACCATCTTATAGCAAGCGACGCTGTAGCGGACACACGTCGCGATGACTCGTACGTCGCAAGGCGCCTGTGCCGTTGACAGACAGCCCGCGTCCCGTCGAAAACAGCCCGCGTAGCCTGAGAACACAGCCCGCAGGTGTGAGTTATGTCCAAGCTTCGCGAGCGCTTGTATGCCTACGGGTGACGAGGCGGAGAAGGCGGTGCATCGTCTACAACTTGCATATATGCCTGTACATGGCCCGGCCACGGCGGAGGCAGTGTGTGCGAGCACGGTCGGTACCGTCGTCCTGTTGCGTGCACGGGGCCTTGACCAGCATCGGGCGACGAGTGAGCGAATATATTGGGGAAGTGCTTCGCGAGTTCAAACGTTCAGCCTTCCTGCATGTTGTTGTTCAATGGAAGAGCAGCCGACCTTGCACGTCCAAAACCTGTTAATAAGCCGCCTAGTCTGCACGACCTGTAAGTACCTGCATGCAAGTCAGCTGTGTACGTTTGGCGAGAGTCACAATAACGATACCACGTCCTGTTCTAAGCTGTATAGGATTCAATCGGTGGCGCTAACAGCGTAGGCGCCGAGCTGTGCGCCCGCCCCAAGATAGGCGCCGCGCCACAGATACGACGAAGCGAAGCAGGTCAGTCAGATGGAAATAAAACCAGAATCAGCGTGGAATCGATATCCTGAACGCCCAACCAGTGTCCATGAAAACGTGTTCGTTGCATATACGCCCCGGAGGAGCGAATAAATTACCGGGATTACAGCCAGTGGTATGTATGTGTCGGTTTGATATGTATTTGTTGGTTATGGTTATGGTGAATTATAGAGTACATGATGTAGCAGAGGAGTGAGGTGATATAGCAGAGGAGGGGTGGGGCATCATTCAAAGGAGGGGACAATGGTGCAGGAGGGGACGCCGATGCCCGTGAACGGGTCGGGCGATAGCGTCAGTGGGTGGAGTGAGCGACGACCCCGGTGCGATGCGGCGACGACGCCAGAGGATGCGGCGGGCGACGACGGACAGTTGGCCTCAAACGTACTCTTCGAGCACGCGGCCTTTCCGACCCATCCAAGGCCAGCGACGCTCGGGGTTGATGGACGTGTTCGGCTTGAGCTGAAAGCCGAGGCGCGCGAGCTCAGCGAGGATGCGACAGATGTTGCGCGTGTCCTGGTAGGCGAGGTTAGCACAGGCGGCGTGAGAGTAAAGGCAGCACACACGTCAATACCACTATGTTGTCGACCTTGGAACTCTGGTAGCCCGAGAGCCCTCAATTGAGCCGGAATATTGGGAGTCCGCCGGCGAGGGAACATGGACTGCACGACGTTGTCAGCTAATGTAAAGAGAGAGTGAATTTATCTTCGTACCTTGTACGGAGGTGAAGAGGCCGAGTTATAAGTCTGAGTTGAGAAGGGTGATCCTGACGTTGGCGATGAAGACGAGTTCGACGACTGATCGTCCATCCACTGCATGACGGGTACCCGTACATCCAGGACATCGCCGCGCATCCAGTCCGGGAACGTGATCTACATCGTTCAGTACCAAGCCACACCACAGTATGCAGCCACCCACCTTTGACAAGAAGCATTGCTTCACCACGAAGTCACGCAGGTCAAACGGCCCGTCACTGACCCAGCAGTACTTGGCCAGCCGCTTGCCCGTGTTCCGGTTGATGAGTCCGTTGCGTATCATGAAGGCATAGAACGACCTCAGAACATCCGGGAACGGCGGCGAGGCATCGACTTGTGACTACTGGCAACGGTGTTATAGCAGGCTGCAGCCGATAGATAGAAAGTACAGACTTGAGTGATGCCGGTAAGGTCTGTACAAAATTGCGATAGTACAGGCCGCCAGGTTGGTCGGACGTAGCTATGGAAGGTGTCGACAACCTCGAGCACGGAGGCCGTGCCGTCCGCGCCTTTGTCGCGCCACCGCATAAGGCATACTGGGAACTCCTGCGGCGAGGTGAGTCATAACGAACAATGAACACCAGCAGTCACACACTATAATTTCATTGGGGTAACTGAAATTGGTTCCTTGCATACAGGTGCCCTCCACGTCCACGACGAGGAAGGCGTCATAATTCTGTTTGGTCGTAACAATGTTCTGGGCTTCGCATACATCCTGGGCTTCATAAACGGACGATAGCAGAGGCGACGGCGGCGGCGACGGCGAGGGTGTGCTGTGCAGCGGCAGAGGCGTGATATCAACCGGCGTCCGCACGGGTGAAAGACGCTTCAAGTCACTGCCAAAGGACGTCCGGGCGTATGAGGGCGACGGTGGCGGGGAGTCCGGCAATGAGATGGGAGCTTTAGAAAGATGCTTGCGTACAAAGAGAACAACAAGAAGGCAATAAGAGCGAGAACAATAAGAAGAAGGGGCCATAGAAGGAGGCTGCCTGCGCGAACAGGCGCCCATTGAAGACCCATGGTGGCGGAGGAAGAAAAGCAACCGTCGCCCGGTCGCATGCATGGCTCGCACCCGACCACGTGGTCACAAACACGTGGCAAGTGTTTTCTGGGCTTTCCTTTTGTTTTCCGCCGTGGCTCTCTGATCCTTTCACCATGGCCGACAGAGGAGACGACCTCGACGACGACTTTCAGCCCGACGGCCTCGTCGCACTCTCCGACGATGAAGCTGGCGTTGACGTCGATCTCGAAGACGCCGACACCGGCGCAGACGAAGACGAGGATCAGGACCCCGCGCCGAACGATCGCGCCGCCGCCGACAAGAAACGCAAGCGAAAGGAGAAGATGAAGGAGAAAAAGGCCAAGGTGCGTCGCTAGCCACCAATCTTCAGCACTGCCTGACCACCTCCCAGAAGCGCAAGCTCATCGAGACCATGGGCACCGAGAGCGAAGACACCTCGGTGGCGGCCGCTAGCCCCTACGACCTTGCACAGTACCTTGCCGGTATACAGTCCAAGACCTTCAAAGACATGTCAGCCCTCGAGCTAGAGGACATGCGCATACCAGGCGCGCGCCACTTCCTCTTATCTTTGTGACGTTCTTAATTGACGATCAGACCGCACCCACCCGTAGAAGACGCCATTGCCGACACAACGGTCTGGACTGGCCCTCGCACACTCGACAATCTCGTCGACTTCATCATGAAAGGTATACTATACTTCCCGTCCCTGCCTCTCACTTGTCCGACTGATCACGTCAACAGCTGTGCCCGCACTCAAGACCCGCCTCGGGCAAAAGTCCAAGTCGAACGGCGCACCCACCATGCTTTTCATCGCCGGTGCAGCCCTGCGCGTCGCCGACGTGACCCGCGTTCTCAAGAGCACGAAGCTCCGCGGAGACAAGGGCGGTGACGTCGCGAAGCTCTTTGCCAAGCACTTCAAGCTGCAGGATCACGTCCAATACCTCAAGCGCACCGCTGTCGGCGCCGCAGTGGGCACACCAGGTCGAGTAGGCAAGCTTCTGTGTGAGACAGGTGAGTTTTCGTCGATGCTTATGTCTCGTCTTCCCCAATGTTTATATAACGCTCACTAACACCGTTCTCCAGATGCCCTGACCATCTCCGCGCTCTCGCACATCGTTCTCGATATTACCTTCCGCGACGCCAAGAAGCGCAACATCCTGGACATTCCAGAGACGCGCGACGAGATCTTCAAGACGATCCTGGGATGCCCGAAGGTGTTGAAAGGGATCAAGGAGGGGAAGATCCAGGTCGTCTTGTTTTGAGGGGTCCACCGTGTCTGAGGGATTTTCCGTGCTGCAGAGGAGCCCTGGAAGGGAGATGCTGCGTCGCTCAATGTACATATGCGCCTGGCAAGTAGACTACTCGCCATCACTCGTCTCTTCACTGTATCATTATCACTGCTGCATCTCATAATCATCCCACTCACCTAACATGATGGTTCACGATGTAGAGGCTGTATACGAAGGCGAGCAGTTGTGAAGCGGGAGACTAGTCGCGTATGCTGGCACGATGGGTATGCTGAGGGTACAGACCCGATAAATAGTAATTGTGCAGGATTATCATACAATAGTTCTAGATATGTGGTCGTGAAATCCATGGCATCCAAATGATACAGAGAATATACCGGCTCGAAGGAAGAACGGGAGTGGTGTTCAAGACGCAGGCTCGGACACCAGGAATCCGACCATACATTGGTCGAGCATGAAGTCCGCGTTAACCCAAGCATGTGTTACCGCTAAAGGATCCTCGTCAACGCTCTGTCCATGCTCATGCAGACCGTAGGCTACTCACCAAACAACTTCGTCCCATCGCGCCCCGCCACCCGCATCAGCTCCCTCTCCCCGCCTGGATGAAAGGGCATGTACGCCGTCATATTATACACCCTCCCATAGATCGCCGTCCACGCATCGTCCTTCTTGTTATGCGCCTTCAGCATTGACGGCGTCACCCGCAACAGCGTGTCCACCCCCTACACATAATACGATGAATAAATCTCCCCGCCACACACACCCGCAACCAATCGAGTACGCACCCGCAAATCCTGCCCGGACGCCTTCAGGTTCGCCCAGTCCAGGGGCCCGCGCCCGGGTGCCAGCGCCACCTTCTCCCGCGCGCGAATCGGCTTCGACGTCGACGGCGGCAGCGCCAGCCCGCCCCCGCGCGGTGGAGGCATTAGCCCACCCCCAGGCGCCAACCCGCCTCCGCGCGATGGCGGCGCCAACCCCGGCGTCCGCACCGCGAGCCCCGGATTCGGCGGCGGCGGCATGCGCTGCGTATCCGTGAGCACCCTGGGCGCCGGCTGCGAGGCGCGCTGCGCGCTGTTCAGCGCAGGGAACGCTGGCGGGGTGTCGTCCTCCGTCTCCGTCGCCGAGCCGTCCTCCTCGTCCTCGGGCGGCGGGGCGATGGTGCCAATCGTCACCTCGGGCTTCTCGTCGCGGGCGGGTGAGGGGGCGGGGGCAGCGGAGAACCAGCTGCTGAGGTAGGCGGCCATGATGATGGTGGCCGTGGTAGTGGGGAGGAAGGTGGTGTTAAGTCGCGCAAGCCAGTCGGCGACCAGCGCTTAGCTCAAGCGCGCGGTGATCGGGGCGCGCTTCCCACGCTCCGTACCTGCTCCCGCCCGCCATGTTCGGCGCCTTCAGGCCTACCAATGTAGCCCGCGGCGGTAATCTCTGGTTAGCACTCTTGAACTTCTGTACCAAAATTATGTGGTGAACATGAACTTGCAGGAAGATGCCCATGAAGCTCTCCTCGACGCGCAAAGCGAACGTCCGCCACCGGCTGAAAAAGGTCGACTCCGTCATTGAGGCCGTGCGCGCCAGCGGGATAGAGTGCACAGCGCTAGTGCGTATGCAATCTATATGCACATCATAGCCGCTGAACTCGTACTCAGGAACGCGCCCTCGAGTTGCCGAAGGAGAGCGAGATGAAGGCGCGGGACAAGTACACTGTGTTCTCGCGATCGTCGAAGACGTACCGCAAGCCCATACAGTTTGTGCCCAAGTGGACAAGAGTGCGTTTCTGCGTCATGCACTCTATGACCATGCTAACCACCTCGTAGTTGACCCAGCGAGTGAACCCGAAGGGTTTCTAGTTCGACACGTCCAGTCCAGTCCTACCTCGTATATCCGGATAATACACACTTGCCCCACTTCTGCCCCACTTCATGCTCAGCACACGCGAGGATACCTTCAAAGAAACGCTGCGCTTGTCCGGTCCAGTCCAGTCTTACTCACGCTCTGGTCCCTCTCCCTTCGCGCCGAAATCTTCAAGTCAACCTGGAGGCCATGGCAACAAATGCCTTATTAGACTAAGATGCGCTTTCATCCACGCTGCATGTGAAAGTGTATCCTCCGTGGGCAGCGTGTGATCGAAATGCACAGTGCATCCCTCAGCAGCTATCTCAGGCACTCGCTTTCCAGCAACTTGTCCAGTTCCAATACAATGTGTTGAACGCATATGTACAATGCATAGACTCCGCATACAAGCATGAGCATAACCATCCGGGGTATACCGGGCCAAATCTAGCAAGTAGCAGCAGACACAGGCAGCGACTTGCGCGCCACAATCGCGCTTCGCCCTCCCCCTCCTGCACCCTCTCCTCCGTCCTATCCTCCTTCCTCCTTCCTCCTTGCCTTCTACACTCCCAGACCGCTATCCACTCAGTCCAACGCCCCCTCCGTCCATTCGTCCTCCAGCGCCACCCACTCCACCTTGTTGTACGTCCCCTCGTACACGATTCCATGCGCGGCCGCCGCCTCGATGTACTGCTTAAAGTTGCGCACGCCCTGCTCGCAGTCAGACTCGTCGTATCTCCAGCGTAACCGTTCCCCGGTTGTAATGCCCTGCAATGAGAAACTCACCGCATTCGTATACACCGCCGCATGCTGCCGCAGGAGCCTCTGCGCCACCAAGCTTCGCGCGGGACCAAACTGGCCCTCGCTGAGGTAGTCTCGTAACACGCGGACCAGCGGCCTGAAGCGCTCATTCTCCGCCGTGAAGGTCAGTACCGCGGGTCGGCCAGGTCTCGTCGATTTGCTCGATGCCGCAGCGGTCGTGCTAGACGTCTCCTTCGCCTTCACCTTGCTCTTCGTCGCAATCGAAGGAGCTGCCGTCCCGCTCTTGGTCTTGGTCGCTGCTGGCACCGTCGCTTCACCGGCCGCCATCGCTGTTACCCAGCTCGATGTCGATACCGGTCGCGCTGAGGCGGACGGCGCCCTCTCCCTGGGACCATTCAGCACCGTCAGCTCCGAGCCCTCCAACATTGTCTGCCCAGAAGCCTTCGACGCCGACAGCCCATCCGCAATCGACGTTGCCTGTTCAGGAGGACCTATATCAAAAGAAGAAGAGGCACCTATCTTCATCTTCTCATCCTCGATCTCGTTGGCGTTGACCACTGGCTTCCATTTTGTTGACGTTGAGGCCGCTATCGGAGGTTGGGCACTCGCTGCCGTAGGCTGAACACTCGCTGCCGTAGGTTGAGCATCCGCTACTGTCTGAGGAAGGCCCACTGGCGCCAATTGCCCTGGAGCAGCAGCTGGCTTGGCGGGAAGAGACGCGGACACGTTGGACATCGTCGCTTTGACGAATTGAGGAGCCGGCTTGGCGGGAAGCTTCGCGATCTGCGCAGGCGCTTTCGAGGCTGCTCTCGAAGCCGGCCTCATAGCTTGTGCCGATGCCGGCCTCGCAACTTGCGGAGGTACAAGGTTCGCTGGCACTGGTGTCTTCCCCCGCGTGGTCTTCGGAAGTGGCGGTGCTTGCAACGTCGACGCAGGCCTGCTCTGAGGAGGTCGATGCACTGGCGAGCCCATCGGCGACGACGACCGCGCCCGTATAGACGCTGACGGCGTCCGCCCTCTGGACCTACCTCTCGGCTCCGGCGTCCGCATCCGCCTTCCCTTCATTGGGTCCGAGCATCGTCGCGGCGCATCTGGGCGGAGGCTGTGCGCCGCGTTCCTCGGGGGACTGCGCGGGCCCAGCCCACAACCCCTGCGCGCCGGGCTAGCCGACCTTGAGCGTGAACGCCTGGCGCGCGATTCCCATTCGCCGCGCGAAGCGCGTTCCCAATAGGTCCCGTCGCCCGTAATATATATGAAGTCGTCGCCGAACGAGGTAGACAACCACTCGCCATCCAGTGCCGGGCGCCTGTACTCCACTCTGCCGTCAACAAGCATTGGGGAAGGAGACCGTGTAGTATCACGTCGGTGACGGCTAGCCGGGCGCCAGTGTCTATCAGACGTCTCGGGGAGGACGTTGGAGATCTTACGATCTTTGGGAGACGACAATCTCTCTTCGAGCGAAGGACGCTTCGGTGGTCGAGATGTCCCAGCCGTCAATTTGGACGGCGCGGTAGGCGTAGACATGGACGCTTGCTTGAGGATATGCGCCGCTGCAGCGCCGCGCACGCGAGCGGCGGCTTCTCGTTCGCGCACTATCGCTTGCTCCCGTTCCGCTTTGGTGTCTTCAAGATTGAACATGTCCACGTCTTCGATGACCTTTTCGTTCTTGCTGGCTGTCGTTGTGTTCTCCTGCGCCTTCGAGGCCTGCATGTAAGCGTCGCGACTGTAGGACGTCAAGCATTGCATTGCGCCTACCTCCTTCGCCTGCGCGGTTAGCCGGCGCGCCACTTCAACAGCCTTGTCGTGTGCTGTCTGTTCTGTGGCACTGCGACCGCCTTGCACGACCGACGTAATTGAAGGTTGACCACTCGCAGGCTGATCGCAGTCCGTGGTCCCTTGCGTTGTCAATATCTTGTCGCGCCCTGCTTGCTTCGGGGTCGGTGGCGGAGACGAGTCGATGTCCATATCTTCTTCGCCTGCACTAGATTCGACGCCATCCATGGGCGGTGGCGTCGGCGATCGAGGCGGCTCTGGCGCCTCCTCGTCTTCCTCGGTCAATGACTGCAGGGCAGTCGAAGGCAAAGATGACAATGGAGCAAACGATACATGTAGCGGTACGGGAGCTGGGCTCTTGCTTACGTGCCGCAAAGGTATGGCAATGCGCTCGCGCTGGTCGTCATCCAGAAGGATGACGCTTGGCGACCTGGAGGGTACGAAGATAGGTTCCGGAATCGGTACCAAAGCTGTACGCGTTTGCGAGGTCGAGGCCGAGCTGACGTCTGGTACAATGTCCGTCTTCTGCACTGGTTGAGACGGCCGTGACGGTTGTGGACCTTGTTGAGCAGGGCCGGAGAATGATTTGCCGGTAATTGCAGACAAGGTCCGCTCGAATTGTTCGTTCAGGATTTGAGCAAGTGGAAGGTTGCGCTGTGCTGCTTGTTGCGTCGTCTGGGATCCGGACGTCGAAGGAAGCTGCGATGAAGTACCCAATGGGCCGAGCGCCTGGTGAGTCTGGAGGTATTGCGCCTTAGCTTGAGACGCGGCGAGGCCTTGACCATTAGCGACCGATGCTTGTGCGTTGAGAGTACTTGTTGCAGCTGTGGTTATTGTCATGGCGGTGGATGAGGATTGCCCGGCTTTGTCGAGTGGCCGATCATTGACGAGTGCGGCGGGGACCTTCGCTGTGTTGGTATGGGCGTACCGAGCGACGACAGAAGTAGGTTCGATCCGTGGACGCGAAGCGGCCGTACTGTTGAAGACGGGCGCAGCTTTAACGGGAACCACTGACCAATCCTTGTTGTGGCCAGATGATCTCGAATATGGCTTTGAAGGATTCTTCATCGGTGCAGACTTCAGGCCGAGCACCTCTGTCCGCCAGTCGTATACTCGCGAGGCTTGCGAGTGTAGACTGACATGTGGATTGTTCTCGGCCGGCGATATAAGAATGATCCTGTAGTTGCGAAGACGCAAAGCCGCCATCGCATATGCGAAGTCACGGTCCCCGGACACAACGATTATCGTGCAGGGAAGCGGATTGTCCCAAGCATAACACATCATGTCAACTGCGTCAACGCGGACGTGGGAAGTGCAGGTATGACAAGAGGGTGATCATCGGCCTCAGCACCGCGAAGGACGATCATGACTTGTACTTACCTAGAAGCATGAGATCCGCTACCTCCTTCCAGCCGTTATGTGGTGTATCTGTCAGCGAGACTCCAGATATCTGAAGCTGTGAACGGAGTTCGTAGAACTTGTAGTCTTTGCCGTGCGGCATCTCCAAATAGGCCTTGAAGACATTGATGCTACCGTATTGAAGGGCAATGTCGCGAATCTTCTTGACGGCGTCGTATCCAGTCATCTCAGGCGGAACTGGGACATTTTCTATGCAGGCGAGTTTAGACGGCGAGCTTCATTCAGCGAGAGACAGAGGCGCACCGTAATCCCAGAATATGCCCACAACGCCGTTTTCTTGGGAGCTCATGAGTGCCTGAGGTATGATGGGCGCGACAAGCAGAGATGGAGATGAGGGCAAGAGACAAGAAAGAGCGGGCAATTGTCGGCGGTGGCCATACAGCTCTGTGGTTGCTCTGTGGTTCGCCGTGAGAAAGGCGTGCTCGGACCCTTTGCGGCGCGCTTGGTCTTGTTTGCGCGCCGTCCCACGTGATGGCGACCGCGCCGGAAATTATACTTGTGTCCGCAACTTCGACCCGCATCTGCTCTCAACTCAAGCAGGCATTTCTCAACTAATATACGATCTTGACCTGACGCGTAGTTCTTGTTGCAAACATTTCGAAGGAGCCCAGGCAAAAATACAGACGGCATCACTGAACGTCAGACTCGATCATCGCATCGGGAGTCCTTCATCACTGCAGTTGAACTACCCCCTCAACGCTTGCACTACATTCCGCCCCACATGACTAGCGCCGTTCGTGATCTGTTTGGCGGTGCCATAACGGCGAGGGCGCCCACGACGCTCATCGATGCATCGTATGTTCTTCGCGATTGACCTTCCCCCGACGCCTACCCCTCATGTCCGACTTCGCAGAGACCTGCGACAAGTCCCTGACACTCAGGAAGTCTTTCTGTACCCGGACTCTAGTGCCAGCATCATCGTCGAAGTTCTGCAGCGCGTCGAGCGTACGTATTTTGACGATGCTATCAGGTCCGTCAGTCCATCTCGTCGTGACCGACTGCTGACATCTCCTTCTCAATGTGGATAGATTTCACTTTAATTCCCTCGCGCACGACAACGATGCGCAAGCAAGCACAGTCACCAACGTGTCTGTCATTCCCAACGACCGAGCTGGGGATCAGACGCCATCAACTATCATCCTCTCTGGCGTACAGAGCGTAGCCAAGTTCAACCGCGCGACTCTCGACGAAGTCCGCGTCTTGATGGCGCTATATCGCGTAGAAAGCAAGGGGATCGACCTAGTTGTCACCTTCAACGTTCCCACCTCGACATCGGAAGACTCGGGTGCTGTCAAGTCTGAGCAGTGGATGGTGATCGAATCCGACTTTAAAACCTTCGTAACCTCACTACAAATCGTGGATTTCGGCCTTTTCGCATAGGCCGCCTTCCACTTCCGTGCAGGCCAATCTCGTAGACAGAGAAAGTGTACAATAATAAAGATGGTGCGCCAGCCGACACGAACGTCACAATACCCACTTCCTTTTCAGGCGAAACAATTGCAATTCCCTTTGTTTCCACTTCTGGACGAGGCGACACGTATGCAGGACCAAGCGTCGAAGTCCGGGGAACAAAAGCGCTCGGTCGTTCTCAGAGATTCCGGTGCATACTAGTCTATTCTGGGTCCTGCTGGGACCCAGCACAGGGCTGTGCATGACAATGGCACCATGGCCATGGATACGTGTCCATTCCGACATGACCCCTTATAAGACCGCCTCTGTGCTACTGAACTTAGTGCAGGTCTGAGTCCTCTCCTCCAGGTACCCCGTCACTGCGCACACTTGAGCCAGACTCAACCCTCTCTATTGCCGCTCACCACCCCCTGCGCCTACTCGTCACTCGCTCTCTGCTCATCGCCACCCACCACTCGCCGCCACTCGCCACTCATCTTTAGTCGCCACTATGCCCGGTCTCGCATCCACCCCCTCCACACCCGTTGTGGCCACAATGACGAAGCGCCCCATCTTCGAATCGCCTACTCCATTTCCCAGCGCACCAGCTCTCCAGCTCGCACGCCCGGAGTATCCATTCTGGATCGCCACATACAACGACTTGCCACTCGAACTGCAAACCTTCCTCGCAGACAATGGCATCTACAACTTCGCGCCCGATGCATACGACACAGAGGACGTCGATGCGGCGCGTGTCTACCTGGCGGAGGAGCTCTATAGCACCGTGCGGGAGGTGCTTGCGATCGCGGAGGTCTACCCGAAGGAGCGCTTGAACACGGTGCTGCAGCAGGTTTTGGAAGAGCACATGTTGCGCTTCGATGCCTTATTGTGCTTCGAGATCGTCGTGCGGGAGGAGCTTGGGGAGCAGATGGAGGACGCCGCAGTGAATGCGATGCGGCAACTCGAGATGGACGACAAGATTGGCTTCATGCTCAGGAGCGTCGCCGGAACGGAAGGCGAACATGGACGCCTGCAATAATCACTACGAAAGTCACCTTCTCTGCGCATGACCGGGACCTCTGCTGCCACTCAATCGCTTACTACTTTTTTTTAAGTATACACTAACCGGTTGTCGTGGCCGCCTTATAAATGTCGAATAATAGCCCAGCATATGTAACACTAGCAATAGAGGCGTTGCGCAACTGTTGTTGTTGGTCCGTGTTGTTGTTAGAAATTTCCGTTGTTTTTATCTTTAGGTCCTGTGCAGTGTCATGCATGATTTATGTTTGATACGAAGACGCCCAAATAGTCTACTGCCGGTAGACGCCACATATTGCCTCATCGGATGAATGGAACATTAGTCATGTGCCAGTCACATGCTCAATGTTCAACTGATGCCATCATTGCTCGGCGGAAACGACTGTGCAACTCAGCCGCTAGGTCGCGCCGCCCCTCACAGTGACTGTGCGACTGTGCAGCAGCATCCGCAGTCGTCTTCTACTGTGCCGCAGCAAATGCACAGTAACTGTGCACTGAGCTGCAGTACCGCACAGCTATGCACAGTGACTGTGCAACTGCACAGCAGCATCCGCAGTATTTACAGTACCTATTTATACATATCGCACACAGCCTTGGACTGTGCGCACAGTAGTTAGCTTGAAACGAGTACTGCGGCGCGCAGCACATCGTGACTCACGCGAAGTGAGAGCCGGGTATAAAAGGACCCCGCTCTGGCAGAGAAAAGGCATCCAGAAATCGATACTCGCTTAACTACGAAGCCCCCATCATCTCTGATCCTCAGTACTTCCGGGAAGTACTTGAGTGCCCAATCAACGCCTCAGCAGACAGCTCGCTAGAGATCGCTCCAGCCAGTGTCAGACAAGCTCTACAACGCAAGAGTAACGACTTCACGCCACAGTGCTCTGTACCGAATACAGAGATTGTTCTACGTCCACGACAGATATTGCAAGTTTTCCACAAAGAGTATCTCGGTAAGTCTATCCCGGTCAACCTACGAAAGCTGAGTACGTAACGCTCAGGCTTGTCTAGCTCTGTTCCTGGAAGATTATCAGTAAGTCTATCCCGGTCAACCTACGAAAGCTGAGTACGTACACTCAGGCTTGTCTAGCTCTGTTCCCGGAAGATTACAGTAAGTCCTTTCCGTTCAACCTACGAAAGCTGAGTACGTACGCTCAGGCTTGTCTAGCTCTGTTCCTGAAAGACTACATTTACGTCTTCGTCTGATTACCCACAGATAGTCTGTTCTGACTCACGAACCACGAATCGTTTAAGTCAACCCTTGCCAGTAACCTTGTTGGTTCTGTCTCGCATAAGTCTCCTAGCTCACTGTGTACTTAATTGTATTACTCTGAGTCGCTTGGTCCTCCTACGTACATCCCTCACCTCATGTGCACTTTCTTTTTCGCCTATACGAGCCCAATCTCGCATCGCGCGTAGACTACAGTGTAAAATCCCCTCCCTCATAACGAACTAGAGATCCTATCATATTTGCTAGTTTCTCGACTCGCTAAGTACAAATCTTATTTAGCCTGACATCAGTGGAGCCCACCGCGAGGGGAGTTATTGTAGTTTACTCTACGCTTTTCGCTGCTTGGCCTCACTACCCGTTCACCCAAGATTTCGCCTTCAACAGTGATGACGAATTCTTCCAGTTCCATCATTGACCTAGGTCACGAAGCCGACTCTGCCGAAGGAACCTCTTCTCTCGGCAGCATGGTCGCATCTGTATCGTTCAATGGCTCGGCTCACGATAGTAACCCCACTCGCGTACGAGACGTGCCCCCTCATATGTCTGACACTGACACTGATCACAGGATCCGTGTCCGACATTTCCATCACAACATCACCACAGAGGTAGATACGGAGGAAGAGGAGAGTGATCACCCACCTCGTCATCCTAACCTACCTGAGGATTCCGCCGTGGAAGACCTCACTCGCAAGTTTGGTCGCACCAAAGTTCACGTGGATTACGAACAAGAACCTGGACCATCCCGGTCATCTCGCAAGCCCACGTCACGATCTGTTTCCCCGCCATCCCCACCTAGTGCTGCCTCGGTCACTATCCGAACGTCGACCGCGGACAGTACGGCTGCGAAGGACAAGATCGTCCCTCGTCACTTCATCGCTTCTGCAGACATGTCATCTTTGCCCCCTGCTTTGTCCTCACGACATGAGTCTTCAAAGCTACGTTCTCAGCCAGTAGGATCTCCGCCTCCTGTCTCTCGCCATCGTACCTCTCACCAGCAAGTCAGACTGGAAGAGTCACGTTCACGTTCACCATTACCTGAGACTCGCTATCACCGTCCCACGCGGCACCATCATTCCCCCTCGTACAGTACTCATCACCGTTCCACGCGTGACTCACGATCTCGATCTCCCGTGCGCCATGACTATGCATACACATCCCGACGACGACATTCCCCTACACGACGTGTGACTGTTGCCCCTCCAGACTCTTCGTACTATCCTGCCACTCGGAAGAGATCTGTGACTCCAGATCGGAGGAGATCTTTGACACCGGTTCGACGGAGACCCTTATCCCCGGACTCATCCTTGTCGCCTCCTGTGCGCAAGCAGCGCTCAGAGACTCCTGCCCGGATAGGTGTATTTGAACTACCTCCGGTAGGTACCCGATACGCACCGAAGAAGTTCACAGGCAAGTCAGACGAAGTCACAGACTTCATCAATCACTACGAACGGCTTCTCCGTCAGTATAAGATCTCGAACAACAAGGAGCGATGCCAGTCGATACTACAGTACTGCTCTCTACAAGTAAAGCTCTACATCAAAGGTCTACGTGAATATGCCGACTGGGACTGGACTGCATTGAAGAAGAACTTACTATTCTTCTATGATGCGGAGAAGGGGGAGCATGCCTACAGAGCATGTGACGTAGTCGAGTTTGCACAGAAAGCCTGCGAGAGAGTAATACAGAACATGGGAATGTGGAAGAAGTATTATCGTCGGTTTGTGCGTCGCTCGGGGACTCTCGTTAACACAAATCAGATCACGGATGAAGATGAGGCTTATTATTTGTGGATGGGAATTCACAAGGACCTACGTACACCTCTAGAGGCTCGAATCCAGCTCCGTCGACAGATGGAAGGAGAAGACTCTGGATCTGACGACTCGGACTGCGAAGATAAGCCTTACTCTCTGACAGAGATCTGCTCTGCTGCCCGACACCACTTCCGTCGCAATCGCTTTGCCACTCGTCGCTTTGATGCTGATCGATTCGGTCAACGCCAAGGAGAGGAATCTTCCGGTACCGAGACCGAGTCAGACGATGTTGACTCAGACGATGACTCAGATCTTGAGAAGCTCAAGAAGAAATACAAATTGGAGCGGAAGCGAAAGAGTGGTCAGAAAGAGAAGCGAAGAGATAAGAAGCAGCTTGATCGTACGGCCAAGATGACTGGGAATCCTGAAGACATGACTCGCTTAGTGAAGCAGTTGAATTCTATGAAGCCCGATCATGAGTCGTACGCACCTATGTATTTCAAAGCTTTAGCTCTGGACACTACGGGACGTGTTGAGGAATTTATTCACGCGATCCCAACGGTGACACTGCAAGCGCGTCAGGCTCGAGCTACTCCTCCACCTTCTCCTCCAGCCCCAAGGAGGCCAGATAATCCTCCGAGGGACTATACGCGTACCGAACTACCAATGCGTAGGCCGCCACCCCCACCGCAGCGACAGCTACCCCCTCATATGGACAGCTCGCGACGTGCGAGTCCTGCCACCGGTGCTAATGCAATTTCACAAAGATGCTACGGCTGTGGAGAGCTTGGTCACCAGGCGCGAGACTGCTCCCACATCGATCGACTGATACGGGAGCAGAAGCTGAGAAGAGATCCCAATACGGGAAGACTTACGCTGAGTGATGGAGGTTTCATTCGCCGAGGTGCGGACGAACCCATCGCCACAGCAGTCAATCGCATCTACAGTGGTGGAGGTAACGCCCACGTATCCTACCTCGGAGAACAAGACTGGTTTGAGGAGGAGGAAGACAATGAGCAGACGCGATTGTTCTTCGCCGGTATTGTTGACGAGGGTGATTCAGAATACGATGTGGACTCGGAAGGTACGTACATACGATCAGTGAACGACGAGAAGCTTCAGACGTATTACAATACGAAGCCTCTACCATCTGAGGAACTCACCCCTTACGAGTCGTCGGACTGGGAAGAGCCTGAGGAATACGAGTCCAGCATCGAATCAGAGTCCACAAATTTCGAAGATTATTTCCAAGAAGCCGAGGGTTATCAGTCAGACAATACGTTAGAGTCCGATTTTTTTGATTCAGAGTACGAGGAGGCCCGAGAAGGCTACGCTATGGTAAATAACCGAACGTATCCCGCGAAAGACCGACTCGAACGCGAAGGCGCGCCCGCACGCGCGCGACGCGACATGTTGGACCATAAGAGACCGGGCCTCCGAGACCGCGGCACGCGACAGATTGTTCCATCAAAGTTCCGAGACCTGCCGAGACCCACCGATAAGCGTTCGCCCTTATCGCGCGGACCCCGAGCACCGGTCAATGACGATATTGAAATGGGCGCACCTGCTGACGCGCCCTCGGTGCCGCCATCAGCGCCATCAACCGCTCCGCCACCACGGGACTCAACGCCGTCTTCTGGGAGCCCAATGGCACCGCAGCCTGAAGATCCTCCCTCGAAGACTACGGACAATCCTACACCCTGGTCAGCTGAACGCCACCCTCCATCCACGACAATTGACTCACCGGCAGTACGACCGCCGCCCAAGCGTCTCCCCAGACAAGACCCGTTCAAGACGCTTCCCCCCGTAGTGCCGGCAGACGCGCGTCGATCTCGAGTACGCTTCCCGGACGACGATCGTCGAGAACACGCGACGGAGTCACTGCGCGAACGTACCCCGCGTATGGGATCACCGCCGCCGCCGGCAAGGCACCGCGCCGCTGATCGAGAGGACGTACCTACTAGGGGACGAGGTCCCGGTAGAATATCTCAGTTAGCCAGTGAAGTAAATACCGGAGAGTTACTTACGAAGCTACTAAAGCAGCCGGTGACCTCAACGTTCGGGGAGATCTTAGGTCTATCGAAGGAATTGGCGAACGGCCTAAACGAGAGAACAAAGCCGAGCGTGTTCCCACGGCCCCAAACGGCGATCAATTGGCTTGAGCCGATGCCCGCCGCTGTTGCCGCGAAGAAGAAGCGTGCCTTAGCGTTGCGGCCAGGTGACGACGCGCTAATCAAGATCTTTCTCGAATTCGGTGACCGTATAGTAGAGGCGATCATAGATACCGGTTCTCAGCTTAATGTAATGAATGGCGATCTTGCCGACGAGATCCTTCTGCCGTTCCGGCCTCTCGATGTCACTGGTGCTATAGTGATGAACGACGCTAACGGCGGAGAAGGACGGCTGCGGGGAGTCGTAGATGACGTTCCAATGCGCATCGAGGATCCCCTAGGGCACAAATCATCTATTCAGACATGGTGCGATGTACATGTAGGAGGTAAAGTACCGTTCGAACTACTCCTAGGACGACCCTGGCAGAGGCAGAACATGGTATCGATTGACGAACGATGGGACGCGACGCACCTAATTTTCCGAGACCCCCAGACAGGTGAGCAGCGCTGGGAGGTGAGAGCTTCGCCGTTGACACCTGACGAAGAAGATAAGCTGCGCGCCATACGGCTGAAGTACCGCTTGAATCGAAATTTACCGTCTCCGAAGCGTCGGCGCGTGAATCTCATCGAGTCGGGCAGTGCAGTGACCGAAAACGAACATCAAAGTGACACGGAAGGCGGTTCCGGTATCACGAGTGTCACGCCTCGTGCCGATCACGCGACTTGCGCAGCACATCCATGTTCGACTTGCGGATCCATTCGCGACGACCCGTTCTCGGCCAGTCCTGCTCGACCAACAACCTCCGCTGCTTCTCCTGACTGCGCGCGACTTCCTCTGGGTATCTGCTATGCCTGCGGCAGCTGCGCGCGACCTGCGCAGAATGCGGTGCAGGCGCGTCTACTCTCGAGAAATGGTGAGCTTCAGTATATAAGCGCGTCAAGCTTACCCTCTCTACATCCAATGAACAACCCCTCGCCCCTTCGCAACCCCTGTCCATTCCCCAATCAAACCCTCATCTCGCGCAGCGCTTCTCCGTCGACAGTCGACGGACAATCCATGCAGACCTCGGACTATCTAGACGATCCTCCGACCTACACGCGCACGACATGGGCGGGTCACTCAGCGCCCTGCATCGTGAACCACAGCATCCAGTACCACGCTACGCTGGACGGTCAGACACCGTCCGGGGAGTATCCGCCTCAGGAGATTCTTCCGGCCGATCTGACGGACTTGCAGCGGGTCGAGGTGGTCGCGCAGCGCCACTGGTCCACGTACAGCCAGACTGGGCAAGTCCGCGGCATCCCTATGTCTATATCTGGCATGGGTACGATAACTGGGGGGGACTCAGTATCCTCTTTGGAGTACACGATCCCCAACGCGGTTACGCAAATGGTGGACCCCTCCCAAGGGACCACATTTACGGATATCCAGCACGTAGTCGTCAAGGCGTATCCCCGCTCGCAAATGGAGCAGACCATCGACACTATCGCCCTTCCCCGCGAAGCGATCCGCGGTCTCCTCGAACGGCGACCCCCCCATTTCGAGCTTTCCCCAATCTACCACCAGCCACCCCCTCTTTCGTTTCTGTTCCCCTACGTCGCCAACCCCCGTCATACACGCCTGTCTCCCCCTCCGCTCTGCCCGCGCACGCCACAGTACATGCGAGGCCGCCTGGAGAATCACGCGTACGAGATCTTCCAAGTCGGCCACGACCTCATAAATCAGTTCGATTCGAGAGTGCGCCCCCTCGTTTCCACCCGCATCCGTTACCATCCCTTCATGCCACGACGATTCCAGGACGGGTACATTCCCCGCGCTCTACGGGACGGGGCGGAGGACCCTCTCGAGGACGAGGAGTTTACCGAGGACGAGGACGCGGCCGTGGACGTCCGGTCGACCGCACCGTCACCCTCTGAGCACGCCGACGACTACGCGCTGCACGAGCACGACTTCGATCGTCAGCACAGCGGCTACGTACCGCCGTCGGACGATTTCGAGCACTCCGACGACGACGACACTGAGACTGGCAGCGCCACTCAGTCATACCATCTTTCCATTCGCAACGACTCTACTACCGACTCGAACGACGCCGTCGACGACGAGGACGCCGACCACGACTCCATCGCCTCTAGTCGCCCGGATCCCGACGAAGACGCGTCCGGCAGCGGCGAGGAGCTCGACGATCACGCTTCCTCGCACAACGATGAGTCGGCGGACGCCTCTGAGGGCGACGGTTGGACCGCCGCCGACGTGCTCGCTGCGCAAGCGCACTCGGCCGTTATCGACCTCACATCCGACGACGAAGATCACCCTACGCACGACAGCGAGGAGTTCTCGGACGCGGAGCGCGTCAACTGGGGCAATACCAGCGAGGACATGTCGGTCGTGCAGGTACGTCGCGTATTGTTTATGTTTCAAGTTGTTTTACTTAGTCTACGGCATCAGCGGCCTACGGAGATCGCTCTCGAGCTCGCCGCCCTGTACCCCGACGCATCGTCGCATGAGAGCGACCACGTAGACCAGCTGGCTGGCTACAGCTCTGACGACGTCGAGTACATCGATACCGAGCCCGAGGACGAGGACGAGGAGATGATGCGCGAGGGCGATGAGTTTTTTGCAGGAGTCGCCTCCGAGGTCGCAGGGCGCGTCGGGAACAGCTCCGAGAGCGTTCCAGAGTTCCTGGTGGAAGGCGACGACTCCGTACATGCGACTCACGATGGCTCCCCGGCCAAGACCACGAATCTATCACAACAGATAGAGCGCGACGTTCACGCACACGTCGACTCGCGCGAGCGGACTTCGGCTTGGGTAGGACTAATTCGCACCATCCCCCGCATGGAAGACGTCCGCTCCCCTCCCGTTAGATCATCCCCGACGCCCGTTCCGCCCGACGAACCGATCATTGTTCGCGGCCGCCACGACACACCGCATCCCTACGTCCTCCATGGCACGAAGCGCGAGCAGCCCATGATCGTACGCAAGCGCCCTTGTCCAGATTCGCCGCCACCGTCGGAGGGTTTTTGGAAGGGGGTCGCCCGTCTAAGCGCCATCAACTCGAGCACCCTCGAGCCTCGCGCCTACTCCTCGAGTGACCCGCCATCTACTCTCTCGCCCACCTCGCCGAGTGAGGGTGTGGTGCTGTACAACACCCCGCTCTGTCTACGCTGCTGCAAGGCAGGCCATACCTTCAAGACATGCTCCGAGCCTCCTGTGAAGCTCACGACGCGTCTTCGACCTACGCCTTCGCCGGCTTCGGACGGTGCCGCTCGCAGGAACTCGAGCAGCGGCATCGAAGGACGACCACCCTCGCCAGTTGACGCCTGCACTCAGATCGCCTTACCTCTCAGTAATGCGACGACGGGACTCAGCGCTGCGACATCGCCGACCCTCAGCGACCTCATCCCCGACAACTTCCAGTTTAACGACTATGATATTACGCTTACGCCGCCTACACCTGTCGAGGGCTCGATGCCGTCGCTAGAAGACGTCTCGGAGAGCAGCTCGTTCGAGTCACCTGGCTCGGAGAGCGACGACGACGAATCGCCGAAGACCATACGGCCGGTTCTCTATCGTGCGCCGCCCTTTCGTAACGCCTCCTCTAACGTACCAACACTCGCATCGCCGCCGGACGCCGCGCCACCCGCGAAGACGGCGGCGGATTCGAGCGCGTTCATGGTGGAGTGGCGCGCAAACGCGCAGGTCATCCGTAAGGCGAGGGAGACTAACACTAAGCTTGGTTTTAACCTTCGTAGTCTTCTCTCCTGCGAGGGACCGTCCGCGCATCTCTCGCCAGCGGAGAAGATCGACGGCGTCATCCATCTCCTCGACGACGCATGCAGCGAGCTCACCGCGCTCATCGACGACCCGAAGCCGGCGCTCACCTGTAGCCTCACGCGTCAGGCATTCGAGATCGCCGCCGACATTCGCTCTCGTCTCACGCACGCACGCTTACACGTCGCTGACCAGACGCTTTACGAGGTCTTGAACAGCGACCAGCTCAGCCGCGCGGTCTGGCAGCTCGTGTCACTGTCGCCGGCATCCACGCTCAACAGCTTTCACCCCGTCTGCTACAGCGCCGACGACGTTCAGCTTCACCGCTGGATCGACAACCAATTCCGCAAGTCTATCATGAACGCCGCCGGTACTGGGTCTGTGATTCGAGCGCCTACCTTCCTCCATGTCTCCTCGCATCACCCACTGACGACGACGAACTCGACTCTCAGCCCTCTGCCGGCGCCTTTGGGCACAGCGGCACCGAACAACCCGGCTTACGAGTCTCGCCGCGGCGCATGGGCAGGGCCCGGCGCTGAGCGCTACACTCACATCTACGACACGCGCCTCGCTCACGTTAGGGTTCTCGAAGTCGCCTACGAGTATATGATTACGAGTGGACTCGAGGACGAGGTGCGGCTGCGCCTGGGATCGCTCGAGGAGCACACTCGGGGCAACCCGCTCTTCTACGTCGAAGAGTCCGTGTTTCTCCTCGCCTTCGCGAACGTCTACGCACGGCAGGAGGTTGTACGCGACACGGTCGCCGGCCCAGTCTCGCTGACGCTGAGCGAGGACTCTAGCGACATGCGAGGCCTCGTTCTACGCGAGCTTCCGCAGGGCGGCAACCTCGTCCGCGGCTGGATGAGGAGCAACTATCTCGGCGGACCTCACCGCGCCATCGCTGATCTCGTCCGCGACGAGCTCGAGCGCCGCGCCAACACGGCACGGTGGCTTTAGCCCGAGGAGTGAGTCGTCTATGCTTTCCATTATGGAAAACGATGTACTCACTCGTGAAGAGCAGCTTAAGGCTGTCATGGCGCGTCTTAGGCCTCGTCTCCGGCGCCGGACTGGCCATTGGTATCGGCGCTTGGTACGTCTCGCGCTTATTTCGTACTTGCCCGAGACTCACGCCGCAACTGCTAGATCTAAAGGACTCGTTATTGGTTACGCGAACGACTCGACTTGCATATTTATGGACTGGCTCATTAGTACGTACTCCCGGCTTCGCGCGTTCTGTATTTCTTGGCCGCACGTCTCGAGCCTGGTTGCTCTAGGCGTCGCGCTATTCTTGTTTCGGCAGCTACGAACAACCCAATGTACTTATATCGCTCCCCGTTCTGACCCGCGGCCCCGATGGCGCGCCTTTCTTGACGCCGCCGACCCCGACTTATCCACGGACGTCGAGTCACGGCCTCCTTCCCCTTTGACACCCTTACTTACCGCTTCCCCCTCTCGACGACGTGTTGGATCACGCCTTCGTACTCTCACAAGCTCGGTTATGTTTCTTATTGCTTTACTTATATTCGCTTATGTTTTGTACCTTACACACACGGACACGGACGACGAGAAGAAGTTTATGGCGCAACGCGCCACCATTGTACTTATACTGATTGCCGGGTACCTACTGTCTCATTCCGGATACCTACGGGAGCTGCAGACTTACCTTACAAGAATGACCATCATCCTTGACTGGCAACCGGTGCCCGGATTCCCTGGTTTCCCAGACGGGCCTCCAGACAATGGTGAGCGTGAACGCGCGCCTTCGCCCGATTCGGAACAAAGCACATCGGATCACGGGTCGGTGACCCGACTCGGAAATCACACGAGCCCGGTAACTTGCGCTAGGTCTGAAATTGCGAAGTCAGTCTTCTCTCTCACGCCCGCCTCTCCGGATCGTCGCTCTCACCGCAAGATGCCAGCGTCTTCGGCCACTGTCGCCGCTCTCGCACGTGAATTCGAGCCTCATGAGATCGACCCTGACGACATCGCTCGGCTGCTTATGAAAAACGGCGACTCTCTTGTTCGTTGCACTACGGCACGACCAACGCGAGCGCTGACTATTCCGGCGCGAGCACCGATGCGGCTATCGCCGACAACATCCGCCTCGGCTCCGGCAGCACTTCCTTCAGCGCTAACTCTTGCGGCCTCGAGTGTTTCCGATACGACAGCCTTGCCGACCTCACTAGTCGACTATGCTACGCCGACCGTCTCTGACTCACCATGCGCGATGACTGCGTACAAGCGCGTAGACAAGAAGATTCGTCCTGTTACTGGCTCGGTACCGGTAGAACATCAGGTGACTCGTACAAGACCGGCCGAATCCGACTTGTTCAAGACGCTTGCTCCGCTACCGACGCTTCCGCCGATCTTCGAACCCACCGAACGACTCACTCAGGAACGACTGGACTCAATGAAGATCAATGATGACGGTTACCTATGGCCCGAGGAGGTTAGACTCTTCGAGCAGATCATGCGCTTCAACGACACGGCTTTTGCCTTCGACGAATCACAACGCGGCACGCTCAAAGAGTCTTATTTCTCCCCCTATGTCCTTACTACCATTCCGCATAAGGCATGGGAGTACAGAAATATTCCTATACCTCCCGGCATACAAGACAAAGTCATTGATCTACTACGAGAAAAACTCAATGCTGGGGTCTACGAACCCAGTCAGTCGTCCTATCGCTCGCGCTGGTTCTGCGTCCTCAAAAAGAATGGCAAGCTCAGACTCGTGCACGACTTACAGCCTCTGAACGCCGTCTCGGTTCGGGACGCCGGCGCACTGCCCATCATTGATGACTTCGTCGAGAAGTTCGCCGGTGCCGAATGCTACTCTGTCTTTGATCTATTTTGGGGCTTTGATGCTCGGAAGACCGACCCTCGATCTCGACATCTCACTGCCTTCCAGTCGCCCCTCGGCCCACTTCAACTCACCTCGATGCCCATGGGATACACGAACTCGCCCGCGGAATTCCAGAAGTGTATGTCCTTCATACTCGAACCTGAGATACCCCATAAAGCAAATATATTCATTGATGACTTGGCCATCAAAGGACCAACCTCGATGTACGTAGATGCGGAGGGAAACCCGGAGACGATACCTGAGAATCCTGGAATTCGACGTTTTGTTTGGGAGCATGCGCAGGACGTCCATCGCATCATGCATCGAGTGAAAGACTCCGGCGCCACCTTTGCCCCTAACAAGGTACAGCTTGCGCGCCCAAAGGCTCTCATCGTTGGACAGACCTGCTGCAAGGAGGGTCGATTGCCAGACGACGACAAAATCCAAAAGATATTGTCGTGGCCGGCTCTGCGGACACCGAAAGAAGTTCGGCAGTTTCTCGGATTATGTGGCACGGTGCGCATATGGATCCCGGGATACTCGCAATTGATCCGACCGCTGACGGAGCTTTACCGGCAGAATTTCGATTTCGATTGGGATGAACGTCGGCAGCAAGCTTTCGATAAGCTGAAGGTGCTAGTTACGAGTGCTCCGGCTCTGCGACCCATAGACTACAAGTCCGGGAAGCCTATTGTATTATCCGTAGACTCTAGCATGGAAGCAGTAGGCATGATTCTTTCGCAAGAGGACGAGCAGGGTCGAGAACATCCGGCCAGATACGGATCAATTCCGATGAGCGAACGGGAATCACGTTACTCGCAGCCGAAGCTGGAGCTCTTCGGGTTATACCGGGCTCTTCGGCATTGGCGACTCTATCTCATTGGTGCGGAGAAACTACATATCAAAGTGGACGCCCAGTATATAAAGGGTATGTTGAATGATCCAGACCTGCAGCCCAACGCGTCCATCAACCGTTGGATTCAAGGGATTCTGCTCTTCGACTTCACTCTCATCCACATTCCCGCCGAACGCTTCAAGGGTCCAGACGCCCTGTCTCGAAGACCTCTCGCTGAAGGAGAGGAAGCGGAAAGTGATGATGACTCCTGGCTTGATGACGTCGCACTACTGACCTTTGTGTCAAGTGACAAGGGCATGCCAGTAGTCAATCTCAACATGCACCGTCCCCTTCCCTTCAATCCTGAGGAACTTCCATCCTGCTTGATCGCTCGTGAGACTGCGGACCAGCGACTTCAGGATTATCATCAATTTTTGGAAACTCTCGAAACCCCTGTGTTTCCCACCACCCAAGAGAAGCGTCGCTTCCTTACGAAGGCCATGGAGTTTTTCGTAAGAGACGGAATTCTCTTTCGAAAACAGGCTAAAGGTCCACCCCAGAAAGTTATCCTTAGTGCCGAAGAGAGGCTCAGGATTCTAGAAGAGGCCCACGATGATCTTGGTCATCGAGGAGTCCAGGGTACCTTTCAGACGTTGCGCCGCCGCGTGTACTGGCCTCACCTTTACGCCGATGTTCGACATCACGTCCAGTCCTGTCACGAGTGCCAGGTACGTAGCCTGAAAAGACTTGAGACACCGCTCAAAGTCTCTGTCCCTACCAGATTATTCGACAAGATATATCTCGACTCCATGTATATGCCCGAGACCCGTAGAGGGTACAAGTACATTGTGGCAGCCAGAGATGACTTGACGGGTTTCTGTGAGGCCCGTGCACTCAAACACCTTGAATCCAAGTATGTAGCAGATTTTCTCAAGACACAAATAGTCTTTAGATATGGTTTTCCCCGGCTGGTGATTACCGACAATGGATCAGAATTTCTGGGAGAATTTCAGAAGCTGGCTCATCGTCTGAAGGTACCTGTTTGCCGCGTGTCCCCTTATCACCATCATGGGAATGGCGTGGTAGAACGAGGACACTTCACCTTACGCGAAGCACTATCCAAAGCGTGTACAAGGGACCCTGATTCATGGCCGGAGAAGCTTCCGTTTGCACTGTTTGCGGATCGCATCACTGTCAGCCGAGTCACCGGTTACTCACCCTTCCAGTTACTGCATGGTTGTGACCCCGTGCTGCCCCTGGATCTGGCAGAAGCCACATTCATGGTAAGCACGTTCCACTCGGAAATGACCACATCAGACCTACTGGCCGCACGGATACACCAGCTAGAGCGTCGACCGGAGGACTTGAAAAGAGCATCCGATACCCTCGAAAAGGCAAGGTTCAGTTCTAAGGAACAATTTGAACGGCGCTATATCCGCAAGCTGACAAGTGATGACTATGCGCCCAACCAGCTAGTGCTTCTTAGGAACTCTAGAAAGGAGGGTGACATTAGCGCCGCTGCAAAAATGGCTGTGAGATACTTGGGTCCATATGTAGTAGTCAGAAGAAACAAAGGAGGAGCGTATGTGCTGAGAGAACCAGACGGCTCAGAACTGTACGGAGCATATCCTCCTAGGAGACTGCTTCCGTATATTAGTCGGCGGCACAAGTTCCTCAGCAGGAACGCAGCGGAAGGGTTGACAGGATCAGAGATTGAGGCCTCAGATGAAGACGTAACTCAGTCCGACTCTGGAGGATCCGACTACTTACCACCCCGCCACGTGTATAGCATACAGACAGACCACTTATATACTCAGAATCGCGTACCTACTCCCCATTCCCTCTCTCCGTCTCAATCCAATGAGGCTCTTTCGTCGTCGTCCTCTCGTATCGGTCTCCATGCCTCAGCTACGCACCCCATCCCCCGCGATATCCCCGGGAGGCAGTTCGCTTTTGCGCAAGCTGAGGGACTTATTGGACGGGCAGTCAAGCGTCGCCAGTATGTCACCCAGCACGCGAATAGACCACCACTGACCTACAATGAAGGACAGCTGCAGCAACGAGAGAGCATCTCCAACGTCAGCGAGATCTCCTTTGCTACGCAGGATTCGGTTACTTCGGAAGATCGGGAGATCGCTGAGACGCTCATCAACATGTCGGGAATGCCGGTCCATTCATCATCAGCGATCGAAGTCTCCACCGCACGTGCTTCGTCTGCCCTCGGACCGGATCAATTCTCCCCATCCCCGACATATCCACCTCCATCGTCTGATCCCCCGAGCACTCCCGTGACCTTCGCGCCGCCAATCACATACGACTCTACCATCGCCCCCTGGATTGCTGCTTATGGGAATGGCCCGGCTCCGTGGGTCAACCCGCTCATTCCTTTCGGCATGGCACAGCCCTGCGCGCGGCATGTGACCGACTTCCTCCCGTATCCCGACTCGACTCCGCTGAAGCCAGTCACGTTCCCGGATACCCCTCGCTCTCGTGCAGCCGGACCACTCGACGCCGCCATCATTGCCGAGTACACCGCGTTCTTCGGAGAAGATCGTCAGCGGCCCCGCATCGCTCGTGTCGTGCTCAGTCAGGCAGACTTCCGCCGCCAGACCGACGGCTTCTCGCAGTCCCTCCGCGTCTTCGAGGCCACCTTTCCGGAGGCCGTCGTGTATTCCGACTTCGATCTGCGCAGCGGACAGATGCTGCAGGTGATGGACCGCTACGGCCGGAACATCCCGCAGTGCGTTACCGTCATTGAGGAGCTCTCGCGCGACGCCATGAGCGCGGACGTCTACGCCTTCCTAGACTTCGAGCCCGTCGTCATTCGCGTCGACCCCGACCTTGTGCAGCTCATGACGCGCGAGAAGAGCGCCATGTTCTTCAGCGACAACATGCGTCTGCTGCGCAGGTGCGGACAGAATCCCCTGCTGCACGATATCATCGCAACCCTGCAGGCGAGGCGCATTCTCCGCCACATGTGTTTTCGCGAGGCGTACAAGTACGCAATGGGAACTCCGGCGCCGAAGCCCAACGATTCACTACCCTTCATCCTCCCTAACGTGCCGGAGGGGTATCTCTTCGCAGCGTATGCCGTAGCGTATGGATCGCTACCGGGTTAAGGAGATTTGGACATAAGAAGACCGGACGCAGTTATACGAAATGTACATTATATCACGCACGCACATACACGAACGGACAGAAATATATGTGCATCTTGGCTCTCGACTATTTGTTTGCGCTTCGCTCAGCGAGGGCGCTGAGGGAACGTCCCCGCGGATGTCATGCATGATTTATGTTTGATACGAAGACGCCCAAATAGTCTACTGCCGGTAGACGCCACATATTGCCTCATCGGATGAATGGAACATTAGTCATGTGCCAGTCACATGCTCAATGTTCAACTGATGCCATCATTGCTCGGCGGAAACGACTGTGCAACTCAGCCGCTAGGTCGCGCCGCCCCTCACAGTGACTGTGCGACTGTGCAGCAGCATCCGCAGTCGTCTTCTACTGTGCCGCAGCAAATGCACAGTAACTGTGCACTGAGCTGCAGTACCGCACAGCTATGCACAGTGACTGTGCAACTGCACAGCAGCATCCGCAGTATTTACAGTACCTATTTATACATATCGCACACAGCCTTGGACTGTGCGCACAGTAGTTAGCTTGAAACGAGTACTGCGGCGCGCAGCACATCGTGACTCACGCGAAGTGAGAGCCGGGTATAAAAGGACCCCGCTCTGGCAGAGAAAAGGCATCCAGAAATCGATACTCGCTTAACTACGAAGCCCCCATCATCTCTGATCCTCAGTACTTCCGGGAAGTACTTGAGTGCCCAATCAACGCCTCAGCAGACAGCTCGCTAGAGATCGCTCCAGCCAGTGTCAGACAAGCTCTACAACGCAAGAGTAACGACTTCACGCCACAGTGCTCTGTACCGAATACAGAGATTGTTCTACGTCCACGACAGATATTGCAAGTTTTCCACAAAGAGTATCTCGGTAAGTCTATCCCGGTCAACCTACGAAAGCTGAGTACGTAACGCTCAGGCTTGTCTAGCTCTGTTCCTGGAAGATTATCAGTAAGTCTATCCCGGTCAACCTACGAAAGCTGAGTACGTACACTCAGGCTTGTCTAGCTCTGTTCCCGGAAGATTACAGTAAGTCCTTTCCGTTCAACCTACGAAAGCTGAGTACGTACGCTCAGGCTTGTCTAGCTCTGTTCCTGAAAGACTACATTTACGTCTTCGTCTGATTACCCACAGATAGTCTGTTCTGACTCACGAACCACGAATCGTTTAAGTCAACCCTTGCCAGTAACCTTGTTGGTTCTGTCTCGCATAAGTCTCCTAGCTCACTGTGTACTTAATTGTATTACTCTGAGTCGCTTGGTCCTCCTACGTACATCCCTCACCTCACGTGCACTTTCTTTTTCGCCTATACGAGCCCAATCTCGCATCGCGCGTAGACTACAGTGTAAAATCCCCTCCCTCATAACGAACTAGAGATCCTATCATATTTGCTAGTTTCTCGACTCGCTAAGTACAAATCTTATTTAGCCTGACAGCAGCTAAGAAAAAGCACTATAGCCTTACTACATTCCGCCTATGATTTGTGAACGCCCCAGGGATACACCTGCGCTCGCCGGCGATGGCTGAGCGTCGTGCGCAGGACGTTCTCGGCGATGGCCGTCGGCTTCGCCCGACTGCGGCACGTGGCGCGTGCCACCACCATCCGCCTCTTACTGCCGCTGGCGGCGTCGATTTTGACGGATATGACTGCTCAGAGGGTTGCACTGGCCTCTGATACCTGCTATACCCGTGCCTTGGCTGACTTTTGAATTACAACAAGAGTGTCCAACAACAATAGTGACCAACAACAACAGCTGCGCAACGCCTCTAATATCACCTCGCTCACCCGCGTCCTTCATGATTATCATTTCAGTTTATGAGTCTCATTCTGTCATTTGTTGTCACTGTCAAATACTGCAAGTCGAGAGCAAGGAAAACAAGATACGAGTCACATAAGTAGTACAGTGATACAATGTAAGTCCAGTAACGTCCGCGTCCACGTCCAACCTGTAGAATTGATATGGTACATAGTAGTTCAGTCCCTGTACAGTGCCTCGTTCTATCTGGCGTGGCCGAAAACTGCGTTAGTAAGTCGTCGTGCACCAGAACGAGGACAGGGTAAGTCACAGCAATAAGCAGCAGACGCAAGCGGGAGGAAAGGGGGCAATGAGGAGGGGTAGGTAAGTAAAGACGGCTCCTGAAGAGCCTATGAGCGTCCGCTCCTCCAGAGCAGACGTGCGAGTCGGTGACCCATGAAAGCTTTTGTGGTCAATGAGATAGCCGCTCCTTTGGAGCCGCAACCTCGATTCGCCTTCGGCGTATCGTCTTCACCGCCGCCTGGTCTCCAAGAAGAAGACCCGCGGACGGCGTGGGTCCGCCACCAATCCGGCAAACACGTACCCGTTGGGCAGGAGATGGAGAACGCGGACGCGCTCCGGAGGAACAGGTCCGCCCATGCGGTCCCATACCATGGCCTGTACTTCGTCGCTCGTGGGGCGCATCATGGCTTTGGCGCATTCGTGAAGACCATTGAGCAGCGCGTTGAGCACGTCCCCTACAGTCAGGCCAGAGGAGCGACCGGGACTTGGAACCTTGAATTTGATAGTGCGGCCTGTTATGAGAGGTACGTGCACATCGATCTCGTGCAGTGGTGGTAGGAAGGCAGGCTCCTTGAGCGGGAGATGATGTGCTTGGAGAGGGACATCAAGTCTGAAGGGCACGCTGCCGGTAAGTGCGGGCATGATAGCCAAAGGGGTTGTTGAAGGCGACGTTGAAGCTTAGGGTCTCTCAGCAACGGCGCTCTAGAGAAGAACGTATTACGCACCAGCATACGCCGATTGAATGGACGAGCTCGACCGTGAGACCGCCACCGGGTGGTGCGTTGAAGCATACCCGCTGTGCGTCGTCTGCACGGACCCAGCACAGCGATAGCTGGGGACGTCGGTGTGGTAACTCGGTGCGTCGGAACCGTAGTCGGAGCCGTCTGATCGACGGCTGGATCCCTCGCGATAAGTGGGAGGGTAGTCCGATGCGAGCGAATGGAAGCTTGGCGCGGGAGTACGATGGACTGGCGCAGAGTCAACGGAGCTGCTGAAGGAAACGGCCTTCGAGCTCGTGGTCGATACTGAGCCAGTAGGAGTCACATAGCGAGGAACCGCCGCTGACCCTAATCTATGGTTGGCATGGGAGGAAGAGGAAGCGTAGCCGTGACTCGACATGTTAGGCGATGTGACAAGGCGGGCGGCGGGGGAGTCGGGAGGCGGGAGTGATTGACTCATCCCGCCTCCCGCCCTGCAATATAAGGACCGCCATTGATCGCCCGATACGGCGCATGTTTGGTCGCGTTGAGCAGGGCAAAGGGCGCACGCTGTGCATCGGCATGGCTCGGCGGGCGGGCGGCGCGCACGTCGGGGGCGCGTGTCGTGATGGCGGCGTGGGAGGCGCTGATGCGAATGCTGCGAAATGATTATCGGAGCGCATCAGGGCGGGAAAGGGCGGGCGGCCGCGCACCTTGGCGGCCTCATGACTCGCGCAAAGACCCTGGCTGGCAAGATGCCCGGGTCCGAGAAGCGCGCGGCACCGGCGAGGCGCGCTTCATGCCAGCCTCATGCGGTCCCGACCTCAGCGCGGAGGTTGAAATTGGGATGACTCGCAAGGAAAGAAGACTTCTCAGCCTGAGAGCGACGCTTGTACAGATCGAGGCTCCCGAGTCCCCGGACGCGCGCTGAAGATGTGGGTGCTATGTAGTGTATACCTGTCGAACATGTCACGTGAACATCAACGCCGCAAAAGAAAAACAACCTCACAATACATTTGATGTCTGAGCTTGCGCGAACAGGTACAGCATACACCTTGATAACGCTGACTCAGTGCCAACAACATGCCTCGCCCAACGGGTGAGAGGATCGCATGCAACATGGTCGCAATATTCACCGCGGTTGATTTGCATGTCCTGTAGCAGGTTCCCGTTCTCATTGGAAGAGTCGGTCGCGGGTCTGAAGATCCAAGAAAGGGTAATGTACACATATAAATACAGTGATGATAGCAAAGTATGCCTGCCGCTGCGAACGGACCAAGGCTTTTGACGGGGCTGACAGCATGTTGAGCAACAGCACAGCACCCATGGGCAAATGAACACACCTCGTCCGCAATAGATCGTCAAAGATCCCTTTGAGTCACAACTCCCTCTCGACAATTCGCACAGCGCCATGTCCTCGCCGTGAAACACACTTTATTCCGCCTGCTGCTCTCTCTCCGCTTGCTCCTCTGCCTCCGGATCTTCGGCGATGGGCTGCTTGACCGCGCCCGCCGCGGCCTTGGCCTCCTTCTTCCGCCGCGCCGACTCCTTGAGCTTGTCCCACTTCTCCTTGTACTTGACCAAGGACGCTTTCTAAAGGGAACGATCAGTATATGGATTCGGGGCACTGTGGGTGACAAGCAGCGCCAACGACATCCGAGAACCTCGCTCACCTGCTTCTCGTTCTCCGCTTTCGCGGTCCTAAGCTCCTCCTCCAATTCCTTGACGCGCTTAGCATACTGCGCTTCGCGTCCCGTGAGCATCCCGGGCGGTACTTCCCGTCCTGGCGGAACAGCTGGCTGGTTGACAACCATGGAGCCCATGTCCGCGGGGCGTTGAGGTGGTGGAGCAAGCTGTTGAGTAGCGGACATGCCGCCCATAATTCTGTGTGCCTGCGCCATATTCGTCAACAAAAGCATTGCCACTGTACCGCGCAGAGGGACATACCTCTCGCGTGGCATGATACACACTGTCGCGCAGCTGCAGCTCATGCTGCTTCCTCACTTCGAGCTGCTGCTTGAGTGTCTCCATTTGCTGCCTCATAGCGTCCACAGCAGACTTCAGCGCCGCATTCTCCTTCTCAAGAGGTGATGGCTCGTTCTCGGAAGGAATGAAGAGGAAGGACCCTGAGAGCGACTCTGCCGTACACGGGCCGTTAGCTTCGATGGCAGGAAAGCTTGTACATACGGGTCACGCACCCTCATCCGACTCCGACCAGTCATTATCTGTGTCGCCCTGGAATGTGTTTGCGGGAGGACGCTGCAGCTCGTGCGCCAGCGTGCTGGGGCGACTCATGCCTAGCCGCTTCGTCAAGCGTGACATCATGTTCTCTTCGCCGTCCGTGTCGCTCGACAAGCTGCCGTCGCGCTGCAGTTTGCGATGCGGCGAACGCGCGCCTGGGGCTTCGAGCGGCGCGGTGGCAAAAGCGACCGGTTGCGAGAGATTGTCCAGCATGCCCTGCATGATGTTCCAGAATTGGTTGAACGCGTCACCTGGATCTGACTGTATAAACTGTTAGCCACTGCGTATCTTGAGTGGGAGAGATGGATATCAGACTCACGCGCTGGCCGGCAAGCACCATGAAGCTCTCGTCGACGGTGTTCTGAGAGTCTGACATGGGGCGGGATGGGGGAGGAGACGGGGCTGAGCGGGGTCCTGCGTAGGAGGAGGGAGGAGGGCGCGGTTCAGGCTTCTGGGGTAACGTGGGGTCCTTGCCGTCTTGCTTTAGCTTCTCGATCTTGCGCTGAAGATCCTTCTCGCTCTTTCTCTGTTCATTGTGGAGGAGGTTCAAGGTTCGCTTTGCCTGCAGGTAGCCATGCGAAAGGAGGGTGGCGTCAGATGAGGTACGCGGTATGTACGACAAGCGAGCAACGCACCGCTTCGTCATTGCTTCGGTCGGCAGCGGCTACATATGCCTCTGCAGCTTTGCTGTGTTCTTCCATTGCCGCGACTATCAGTCCCCTTGCGAGCATTGTCAGTGTTGCGAGAGATGCACAGAGGACGCGCCACCCACTGCCCAAAAAGCTCGTCCGCATTGGCTGCATGCTGGTGCGCCTGTCATGGTCGTGTTTTAGTTGGAAAGGACACGAAAGCGACTGTAGGTCTTACAGCGCGTAAAGGAGCATCGTTATGCGCTGACATTGGCTGATCTGATGCGCAGAGATGAAGGTGAAGGCCAAGGTCGCGACTGGGCGGCTGTCTGAGGTTGCGCTGCCCCGGGCCGAGTGCGCTGCCTTCCGTATTAGGCAGCCTTTGATGACGCGTGGCATATTGGCCGGTCGTTCGTTCCCCGCAGGCCACCCGGATCTTCCTTCTGAGTCTCGCCAGCACCCGCGCCGTCGCGTCACGGTCCAGCACTCTAGCGCTTCACTTCGCAGCTTTTCTCGTGTATTAATCTTTGGCATTGGCAGGACTCGTGCGATCCAACGTGACTGCTCGTTCGACCGCCCTTCGAGTCTCACTGTTTGACTTTCTCGCTATCCGACGAATGAGCACAGGAACTAGTGCTTGCCAGAACAACCACCACTGTTGGACACTTTGGTATATGGAAAGATAACTTTCACCCCACGAGTTGATATGGTCCGGACTGGGCCGCGTAGGCTCAGAGGACGAGGAAGACACCTGGGCATTGAACATTCGATGCGACATCAGCCTCTTCACCGCGTGCAGCAACCTCGAGTGCGGATGTTTTGGTGAGTCTCTAGGTTCGCAATTCCATGCTTATGAGCCTGCGAGAATCCGCAATTGTCTTGTTTCTTGGCGTCCTGCACGCGTCCTGCTCCGGCTTCAGCGCGCTTCGTGTATGACAACGATTTTACCTGATACCCGTTCTCTCCACGTCTGTTCATGCAAGCTGCCAACATCTCCTTCACGCTTCCATGTTGGCCATCTTCATGTTCGTTTCCGGCTCTTCATCCTCAAATATTTGGATTCAAGACAAGCACGAGACCGAGGCTCGCGATCGTTGACCACAAGACATCTAAGCGCGGCGTGTAACGATCTATAGGGGGCATGATCAGCTTTTCATAACAGATCGAGCTCCCTCTGCTCCCTCACCTTCAGCCTCCAACGTCACTGTTGACCCTCGACGCCCCGCCCCTTTACCGCATCCATATAACCCGTCGGTTGCCACCGATCGGTGCGGTCCCTACCTCCTGTCTCTCTCGTGCATCGAATGGTTCCTTGAGCCAACGCCCCCTTTCATTCCCTTCACAACATACGCCAATCATGTTTGACTTTCTCCATGTATTTGACAGCAAGCGCAAAGCAGAGGCTCGCAAGGCGAAGGTGCGTTTACCTTGCATCTCTTGCGGCCATTAATAATAACGTCCTTCACAGCGCGTAACAGTCGCGGCCCTCGAACGACCGACTTTCAACGACTCGGCCACGATCGCCGTGGGCACCATCGTCAGTACTTCCCTTCCCCGAATCCCACTGAGGCTTATTGTTCATGCCTCTACCCGTAGCAATACCATGACGACGACACGTCCTCCGGCTCGATGAGCTACAGCCCGATCGAGCAAAAGCGCACCATGCTCGTGTTCCAACACCGCAAGCGGTTGCGCAAGTCCATGGACCCGTCCCACGGCCCCCCAGTCCCTTCCCGCCCCGACATCCTGCGCACGCACTCCGAACCTCACGTGCCCCTTTTTGTCGGGCGGCACAAGGCTGTCCTCCCGCCTCGCGCCATTGCCGAGGAATTTGCCGACTTCAGCATATTTCGGCAAACCGACACGGAGGGGGAGGTTGAGGAGCCGTTCTACGGCACTGGGACGGAGGCGCTGAGGAATGTGCGCGATGTGGCCGCGCGCCGGGTGCCGTTGTACCATAACTCAAGCACGGCGTGGGTGGGAGAGACGGCGGAGATCGTCGACCCGCAGGACTATAACTCGATCGAGGCGATGTGCGTCATCCCACCGTTCCACAAGCCCAACTACGCTTCGAGTGATAACACGACCCCAGTAAGTTTTGTTTCCCGGTCGTGGGACAGCTGGCTGATCTTTTCTCAGTCGCCCTCGGATGTGGATTCAGATGATCATGAGGAACCTGAATGCTGATATGGATCGTTGTGACAACCCTTCTACTCTATCCCGCTGATCTGTTGCTTTATCTTGGACTAGTCTCTGCCCTCTCCGTTATTCGTTTTGCTCTCATGACGGCGTCAGGCTCGTACATAGAACACAGCGCTGCTTTTATTTATGGTTTCCTTCTTGTAGCATTGGGCTGTTCCTTTCCTCCAGCATAACTATATGCCCCTTTCCTTCACATATCTATAGGGTTGTACTGTGTGTACTGTACGGAATAACTGTAGCCATGGTTGTAATCCAGTTCCTTTCAGTGGGAAGAGGCCGCGAATCTTTCACTGGCATTTTCTGTCAGTGTCGGCTTTCTCGATCGCCTGAGGCTCCAGGCAATTGACCACGCGCCGTCGAGCTGGCACGATGGATACCTCGCACCGACATGCCTGAAGACATCGCTCAGCGGCGCAAAGGACGCTTTGCACACCAGACGCTCCTCACGCCTGCGTCGCCCCCTTCATCCGACCACCCCTCCTCGATCACCTCCCTCCCCTCACAGCTTATTGATAGTACGCAAGTCCAAGGTGTGTGCGTGTCCTGTATCATACACAATATCGTTACAGTTTTCCGCGAATACAACAAAGAGTCAAACCCCTTTCCAGTCTCCACCTAGCAGCCTTTACGAAAGCGCCAGCAAACGCGCGAATAACGACGGCTGCTCGTCCTCGTATCGAATCCACACCACCCCGTTTGGAGCCGAAATATGCGCCTCATCTCCCTTGCTTTCCGTCTGCATGTCCTCTAGCCTGCACGCTGACGGGTCGCCCACGAAATAGCGCGTCGACCCGGCGGTGAAGCCAAACGGCTGCGCGCTGCGCTCCACCGCCTTGGACATCCGGATACACGCGCACGCTGCGGCGACGCTGACAATGCCGCGGAAGGAACGCGGGATGTAGAGCGATGCGGTTGCGTTGCTGGTGTGCAGTATGATGTTTAGCGGCGCGCGCTGTTTAACGTCAGGCGCTCTCTGCGAAAGAGGCGACTTTGAGGCAACCATGACGTGAGTTGCAATAAAACTGCGTACCACTCTGAGCTTACACAGCTTTCCTGTTGTCTGCAGGAAGAGAGTGACTTTGCGTCTGCCGGAGTCCAAGGAGCGCGGATTGTGTGCGGTGAGGGTGAGGTCGCAGGTGATGGGTGCATTCGCGGTGACGAGCTCGAGATGTTCGCCCGCACTTCGGTCTACGCGGGCGGTGTTGTAGGACATGTCAGGATTGACGATGACCCTCATGGGCGCTGAGCTGTCCGGGATGCGGGGATCGAGGATCCATGCGCCGGCGATGCTGCCCTCGGATTCCGAACGCGACACGAAAATGTAATTCTCTGGCTTGGGCGACATTGGCGGGTCTGTGGTGTTTTCGCTCTTTAGCTCTGGCGCGTTCTGTGGGGGATCCGGAGGGGATGACGCTGTCTGCGAACATGTAGTAGAGGACGGGTATTATATAGACGGACCGACCTCGAAAGGCTGTTCATGGTGGTGTTGGTTGGATATGATCTGCTCGCCTGTCAAGGTCGGAGGATACTTCTCGCACTCGATTATCATTTGGACGGGGAGAAATGAGAGTCTCGCTTGTTTAAAAGTCTGCGGACTGGCGCAGCCCAGCTGCGGCGCGGTGCCCAGTCAAGCATCATCAGGCCGATACGACGCGCGTCGTGGCAGAAGCCAGCAAGGCATCTGTGATTGTCTTGCTCGCGGGACATAGACTCTGAAGCAGACTGAGGGCCGTTGGCTAGCTGTTGATTGAAGTTCAGGTTGAGTTTGCTCGAAACATGTGATCGCGTTGGAGGCCGTTGATCCACATGGCCACACAAAGAGCCTGTTTGGGTACATTGTATTAATTGTTTTTCTGCTTTATACCTCGAAGTTACTGGCGCATTACGGGCTCTGGACGCGCTGGCGCTCCCGAAATGCCGGCCTTTGATCCAGTCCGAGACGCGCTGAACTCGCCCCTAAGTCCGTCGCAGCCGCTGCCCAGCCCGTTCGCACGCGCGCAAGAAGCGCCCCATTACTCTTCCAGCTCTCCCCTCGCCAGCCCGTCAGTAGGTAAACGCGCGACAGACCTGAGCGTGCTCCTCAACGACACCGCACCCGACCCCCCAACACTCGCACGCACGCCCTCCTCGCGCTCGGCCTCACTCGCCAACCTCGTCCACAGCGAGCCCGACGACAAGCTCACCTTCACCGACCCGCTCCGACGATCAGACGACGGCTACTTCGCGCATCGTCCCTCGTCATCCTCCTCTCGATCCTCCTCGGGGCTCTTCACGCCCTCGCCCGCGGCGCAGACGAATGGACGACCGGCCCCGCCACCCGTAGCGCCCGAATCACCAGAGCGAAGCTCGCGTCCCTCGTCATCTTCATCGGCGCTAAACGGTCCTCGATCATTCGCACGTCCCACGTCGTCGCACGGTGCCATGGCGCCCCCACCGCCCCCGCTACCCCCACCGCGCGCTCTGTATCAGCCCAAGCGCTTGACGCCTGCTGGCTCGGTCATGATCCCCTTGTCGGCATCCGAGTTGCAGCATTTCCAACTCTTCCGCGGCAAAGGTGCTGTGACGCTCAGCAAGCGCAAGCGTCGAGCATCCGCGGAACCGGAGGACATTGACAGGCCGCCACCCAAGAAGTTGGCTGGAGATGCACGCGTCGTTGCGGCACATTGTGTGTCGCTACTCCCTCGCTCTAAGCTCTTGTACTGAAGCACTACCCAGACAACGCACGACCAGAAGTCGGCGTCGACAAGCGCGGGGAGTCGCCCATCTTTGGTCTCAAAGCTTTCAACAACTGGATAAAGTCCGTTATCATTACAAAACATGCACACCCTGCCTTGCGCCAATCACCATACTCTGCTCCAAAAGACCGCCTCAGAGGCAGAGTGCTTGATATGGGCTGTGGGAAGGGTGGCGATATCAACAAATGGCAGAAGGCCAATGCACGGTACTACGTTGCAGTAGGTGTGTTGCATGAACGCCTGGTTCCGAACCAAACCGTTAACACCAGTGATGCAGATATCGCGGACGTATCAGTCCAACAATGTCGCCAACGCTATGACTCATTGCGCGGTCCCAAACCAGAGGCACAATTCTTCGCCCTCGACTGTTACACCGAGTCGCTCAGTCGCGCACTACCACCGGACGTCATTCGACTGCCCTTCGATGTCGTCTCTATGCAGTTCTGCATGCACTACGCCTTCGAATCGCTCGAGAAGGCACGATGTATGTTGGAAAACGTCAGCGAAAATCTACGATCAGGAGGGGTCTTCGTCGGTACTATACCCAATGCTGATCAGCTACTGTGCGTGACATTGTGCCCAGCCCTTTTGCTCACGTTAACCATACTGCGTCTCCAGCGCAAGCCTAGAGTCCCTATCACCAGATCGAGAAGACCTCGAGTGGGGCAACTCCGTCTACACCATCAAATTCGACGAGCGCGAGCACGACTCAATATACGGGCAAAGGTACTGGTTTTACTTGCAAGACGCCGTCGACAATGTACCCGAGTATGTAGTACACTGGGATCCCTTTGTCCAGTATGTACCTGCTTTCAGACTTACGTCTCAACTATCTGATGGCTTTCCCTTTCCTTCTCTTCCTACCTCTATCTCCTTCTCTACCATCATCAGATTAGCGGAGGAGTATGACCTATTCCCCGTCTACAAGAAGGAGTTCCACGATGTCTTCGAAGAGCACCACGAGAGCAAGGAGTTCGGCCCCCTCCTCGTCCGCATGAAGGTCATGGACGACAACGGGGAGAGCGTGATGGACGAGGACCAGTGGGAAGCTGCCAGTAAGCACCTCGCACCGTCTCAAAACCCCGCAACATTCTAACCTCCCATTCCAGACGTCTACATCGCATTCGCGTTCGAGAAGCGCTAGTCCGGCCTATATCTTATCTGTATCCATATAGTCACTGTAATAGCACGCCACGCCACACGCATATTAGTCGACGAGAAGTAAAGAGGCTAGAATACTGTTACAGGAGAGCAACCAGAAACCCATGTCCGCAACAACGAGAATCGCATCCGCACGTTTTTCTGGCCCTCTATTCGTTCCCGAAGCCCACGGTTTCCCTGTACACCACATTAGCAACATACCCCAATACAAACAAAGACTCGGCGCCACTCACTCGACTGCCAAAGTCAACTTATGCTCCAGGCTTGCGTAGTCCTTGTACGGCGGCAGGTCGATGCGGTTGAAGCACGTGTGGCTCTTGGGCAGCTGCGACGGGTCGCCGGACTTCTCGATGGTGAACCGACGCGGGCCATCCGAGCCCTGCAGGTCCTTGAAGCCGTTGACCGGGATCCGCGACGTGCCTGTCGCGAACTGCAGCAGGCGCGACTTGCGCTCGGGCGGCCAGCTGCGCACGCACTTCCAGAACCACTGGATCACCTCGTCGTTCATCTCGTAACCGCGGTAGTCCGTGAACTTCGTCCAGTCGTCGCTATAAGGAGTGAGGGTCAGCCGAAAGAACGCAGAAGACGAAGCATAGATGTCAACGTACACATCGATCTCAGACATGCCGCCGATGAGCAGCTCGAGCTCGCGCTCGTCAAAGACGGTGATCAGGTCGAGCGGGATAAGCTCGCTGAAGCCCGACATGAACGCCTCAAACTGCTCCTTCACGCGCTTCGAGATGCGGTACTCGACGATGAGGTCGACGTATTCCTTCTTGGTCTCCTCCGTCACGGGCACATCTGCGCCACCGGGCTTGAGCTCGATGGTCACCAGCTCTCCAAAGCGCTCCTCCACAGTCGTGAATGTCTCGTCAATGATATCCGTAATGTCGTTCTCCCTGCGACGACGGTCAGCACGACGACGGGACAAGTAGACAGAAGCATGTAACTCACAGCATCCATGTCATACCGCGGTGCAGCTCGGCGTCAACACTCTCCAGATCCGCAAGCGTCACCTTCTTCTTCAGGATCATCTTGTAGAAGCTGACGATGAAGTACGCATCCAAGAAGCGGCGGTGGAAGATACCGAGCCCAAGACAACGCCCAATGAACTTGAAGTAGTTCAAATGCTCCGGGTTGACACCGGACGCAGGGTTGATCTGCAGCGTGTAGTTGTCGTGCGCCGAGTACTCGAACAAGCAGTAGAACGGATTGAACATCTCGTGCGACAGCAAGAAGAAGAATTCTCTGCAGCATCAGTCAGCCCAGTCTTCCGCAATGATACCAGGGACAACCACCCACCTCGACAGACCACCATAATCCAGACCATCCTCCCCGTCGAACTTGATCATGAGGCGCTTCTTCAAGTCGTTCGGCGTCTGGCGCATGATCTCCGCATAACTGTCCTCGAAAATATGGTTGCGCCGAATCTTGATCTGGCAGTTGCCCGGCTGCGCGCGCATCGCAGGCTGGCTGCGGAAGTAGATGAGCTTCCGACGGAAGTCCCGCTTGTACTGCGGCACGTTCGCATCCAGCGTCGACGGCAGGCGCGGGTCGTCCCAAGTCGTCGTCTTCGTGTTGTGATCCACGAAGTACACGCGCGCGGTGGATGTCAGGCGCATCTCCCAGCCCGACGGCAGCGGGCCAAGCTGCGAGATCGTCTGCGGCTGGAGCGCGGAGCCCTGGCCGTTGGGACCCATGACACGGATGATCGTCTGCCGACGAGGGTCCACCCACGTCGTCGTGCGCGTGTTATGGTCGACATAGTACGGCCGACCCTCGGGCGTATAGCGCTCCTCCCATCCGTGCGGCAGAGTTCCCGACCCAGCCGTCGTAGCATTGTTGTTAGCAGATATCTGCGATGGCGTGGTGGAGGCCGCTGCAGACGGACTGCGATAGACGCTGTCCGTGTTCCCTGAGGCGTTACTGTTCGCTTCAAGCAGGTCGTCTGCAAGGATACGGCGCGCATGCTGGTCGCGCGCCGGCGTTCGTCTCGCTGTCCTGGGCTGTGTTGTTCACAGCTTGGCTGGCAGAGGGACGATTCCAGGTTGTTGTGCGCGTGTTGTGATCCACGTAGTAGGTGCGCCCGAGGGGGTCAATACGGCGTTCCCAGCCCGCAGGCAATGGACCGTATTGATCAACATTCGGGTTGAAGTTTCGCATCTGGGACTGCGTGTTCGTTGTCTGTCCTGGGGAGGTCGGAGGAAGAGCCTGTTGTGCATTCCCCGCTTGCGACGGCGTGGGAGCCTCGACGGCGCTGGTGGGACGAGAGATGGACGCTGCCTGAGCAGGAGTTGTGGTCTGCTCCGCTTCCGGGGTTGTGGCGGGTGCCGTATTCGGTGTAGGCATCGCAATGCCTGCTGGCGCAGCTGTGTCTGCGTGGGAACTCGGGGTCCGGGAAAGGGAACTGGGCGTAGCGCCCGCTGAAGCGGCCAGGTTGGAGGAACTGGCGGATGGGGATGGTCCATGGGATATACCCATGTCCGCAAGCGCGGTCGTCAGCCCGTTTACCTGGGAAGGCCCGGGGTTCGAGATGGGCTGGTTGACGTTGGTCGACAGGTAGATGATGAGCTTGCCGTGAACAACAAGGTTGTCGTTGGACTTCTTGAGATCCATAGTAAGCATTTCTGCGACGAAGCTGTCAGCTCTCTTCCAAGACATGAGCGGGGTCCGCACGCACGATGACCACCCAGCTCAAGATCGAGCACATCGCTGACTCGGACATTGACGACTCCAAGGAAGCCTTGGTCCCTCCTCTTGAACTTGCGCTGGTCGAATATCTGGACCGCAACCACTGACGAGTCCTTGACGGTGCTGCAACGCGAGTCAGATGGATACCAAAGCGCATATAATGGACCAAAGCGCCTACATGTCGAAGGACTCGTTCCAGTACGGGTTCAGTGTCTTCTTGATGACACTGGTCGTGTGGGTCTGCTCGGCATCGACGGTTATGACCGCAAAAGGATCCGGGAGGCGGAATACATCGCGCTTCGATAGGCCATCCGCGGCGACAACTGCAATACGGTCAGGTTTGCGACGCCAACAAAGCTCCCTCCCAGTGCTGACCAGTCACTCTGATCTTCTGCCTCCTGCGCGACGAGATTAGTATGCATTTTGAGCGCAGGCCGTATGCCAACTCACAATGCACCCGGGGCAGTCGACATTGGAGACTTGCTGGATGACCAAGCCGGTTGGACAGGAGAGCGATAAGGGGGGAGGGACCGTCTGCGGCGACGCTTGTCGCTGTTTGTGGTGTCGCTGACAACGACTGCAGCAGCGGAAAGAGGCGAACTCGCTCTGGAATCTCGGTTGGCCGCTCGGAAGGGAGAAATTCGTAGTCACGGTCGTCACAGGGAGCGCGGCTGTGCGAGCGTCGTCGGCCGTGCCTTGTTCCGTAATGCGAGCGGCCCGCCCTCCGAGAACATGTCATTGTCTATCATTGTTGACGCTCGCGTGCCGCGGCAGTGCCCAGGTTACACAGTAGAAACGACTCCTTCGTATAGAAAGGAATAGTTCAGATACATGAATGATAAATGTTTAACGTCCGCATAGAATGAGATGTGAGAGAAACAGAGGAGGTGGAAAGCGCATCTATGTAAAGGTATGAGTACAATGAGAAGTCGTCAGTCCGCCAGCAGGCTGGGTAGGTAGCGATGTCGTATGCACATCGTTGGCAAGTCGCTAGCATAGCAAGTCCAGAAACGCAACAATTACATGAACGCCACCTCCGTCATGCGCCTCGTCTCCTCGTCCTCAATGCTCTCCATCTTCGTCGAGATGCTCTTCACGCTGTGCATCGTAGGCGCCAACGGAAGTCGCCCGGCCGACTGCATATCCCACGTCCCCGACCGCCGCCGCAACTCCCGCGCAGGCGTTTGGGTTGCGGTGACGCCCTTTCCGAAGCCGAAGCTGAATGCGCTCCGACGCTTCATGCGCTTCGCGTCTGCATCTGCGTCCACAACACGCGTCCGCATTCCCGTGCCGGTTCCCCCAGTCGTGTCCTGCTCTATGAGTGGAGGCAGCACCATCTCCTCCAGCAGGGGCGGCAGGATCATTGACCCCTCGACGGGGCTCTCAAAGACAGCCGGCGGCGTCCCCATCCCCCGCGAGCGGCCTTCCTCTCGTGATCGCACATGTTCCTCGCCCGCTTCGGTCGCAGAAGCCTCCGACTCCGCAGGCGAAGCGAGCTCCGATCGAGCAGACGACGCGGGCGACGCAAGCTCGAGCGACGACTTGTCGTCGTCGTCCAGCGCCGGGATGGACCGCGGCGATGTCCGCGCAAGGTCGTCCACTTGAGAGTCATCAACCGCATGCGCATCATCCGCCGTCGTCCGCGCGTGGCCACGGTCAACCGATACCCGCGCGTGATCAACCGACGCACAGAACTCCGCCAGCGGCGACGACCGCCCGACCTCATCCTCCCACGAGATCCTGTCCGAGCGCGGCGCGGCGAGGAAGGGCACTGGCAGCGGGCTGGCGCAGGGCATCGGCGATGGCGGCAGAGCAACCGCGCACGCATCAGTTTTACTGGATGCATCAACCTCGTTGGACGTATCGACCAAGGCAGGGCCCACATCTGAACTCGAGCTCGTCACGATGCGTAAGGCGGGCACAGGCCGTTGCGCAGGCACAGCTTGTTGCTCCCCATTCCTCGCCCGCCACTCCTCCTTGATCCTCCGCGCCGCCGTCGTCTCTCCCGGCGCCGCCAGCACGGGCAGCGTCGCGTCGTAATCGCGCTCGAGCTCGCTGAGGTCCTTCATGGGGGGCGTGAGGCCGTGCTCGTGAGGCGTCGTGAGGCCCTGCTCGTGAGGCTGCACGACGTGAAGCTCGCGAGGCGGCATGAGACCACGCTCGCGGAGAGCTGCTTCGCGATGAAGCGGACTTGCCGTAGTCGGCGGGGCAGCGGACGGCCAGGGCGACGAGGAGCTGGGCAATAACGAGAAGCGTCGACGTTGCTTCTTCGACGCCTCAAGAGACCCCTCCGCGTTGGATACCTGCTCCTTGTTGTCGGCGACGTGTTCCTTCCTGTCGACGACGTGCTCATCCCTATCGACAACCTGCTCCTTCACCGGTGCCGGGGCGCGGAATCGGGAGGAAAGGCGGCGCATCATGCTTGAAGTGCGCTTCAGATGCCGTTCACTGTCGCTGGTGGACACCCTGTCACGACTCAGTCAATAAACGCCACAATATGGGAATGTGGAGGAAACAAACATACATCCACTCCCCCTCCGACTCGTCGTTCGTGGCGGTACGCGCTGACACCTCTTGCCTGCGCCTTGACCCGGCCTGATAAGTCGCTGACACCGCAGCAGTAGCAGCCGCTGAAGAGGGCGCAAGTCCAAGCCCGGCAGAACTGGAAGCAGATGACAGGACAGGCGGGGTTGAGTCGACTGAGACGCTTCCGAAACATAATGACACCCACCTCGACATGCCGACGCGGACACCGCCGTCGTGAACGTCACCGCGCTGGCCAAAGCTGAGTCCGTCGTCCCCCGCCCCGACCCTTGCTGGACGTCTGGCGGCCTCCTCCTCCAACGTCGCCCCCGTCAGCGAGAACATGCTGAATCGCCTGCCGAGGCTGCTGATCCGCTTCCCCAAAGTACCCCGCATCTCGTCGCGGTTGCGGGACATGATATGGAAGTTGTGTGTGGTGATGCCGGTGTGTGGTGAAGAGTAAAGGTCGTAGAGTATAACAGTGTAGCAGTTTGAGCACTGGTGACCGATGAAGGTGGCAGGAAGGAAAGGCAGGAAAGGAGAAACACCTCAGACCGCAGCACGCGACCTTATGAGAGCGGCGGGTGGGAGCTTGTGATCAGGCTCCGGGGCGTATGTCGGGTATGTCTGCGGCTCTGCGCACCAGTGACAGCGTAGGGGGATATTCAGTGACACTGGCCCCGCAGGGATGCGACAGGGCGGCGCCTCACGGGATGCAACAGGGCGACGCCTCACAGGATGGGACCGGGGGCTACGACCCTCACGTGGTGCAGCTACGCGAGGTCCGGTGGGCGAATGCAGTCTTGGTCCGAAGCGATGTCTCGTATGCGAGGCAATGTCTGTAGTCCAGTGCGGGCGCGCTCGCTAGGGGCGTCCAATGGGCGGATAATATACAGCGCGACGATGACAGGTCAAGTGCGAGGGTTCCGGAGCTGTGAGACAAGTGCAGCCGATCGCGCCTGTCTGAGTCGTTCGCGCAGTTTTATAGGGCTGGCCATCGCCAGGGATAAACGCACCAGAGCGCTAGGGAAGATGAGAGGACCGCGCTAGGGAAGAAGAGAAGGCGAGAGCTGCGAGAGTGCGGAGGTCGCAAGAGCGCGGTTAACCGAGATCGGGTCACGAGGCGGCGTTGAAGTTGCCAGCGCCGCAGACCTCCAATCGAGCGAGCCCATTCGGGTATAAAGGCGCAGGATCTTCCTGATTGTTGTCGCGTTAGGGCGGCGGAGGACTGCGCAATTTGCGAGGGACGTCAGGCTGTTGAAAGGTATGAAGCAGGTGCTTCATCCCAGACGGGTAAACGCGCGCGGCGTCCGTTTCTTCGCGTAACGAGAAAGCATAGGAGCAGCACAGCGGCAGTAGGATCCCGTAGAATTAAGTCTAGGCAGGAAAGTATCGGGGTGGTGCTTCGCCTCAACGAGAGGGAGAGGCTAGGTCGCGCCGCGGCGTAGCATTTTCGTCAGGTCTGTGCCGCGCTATAAACTATTGTCAGGTCGCAACTTCGAATGTCAAGAAAGCACAGCTGCTTACTACAAGTGCACTGTCAAATCTATTGGAGGTGCAGGAGAGGCGGGAGAAGGTGTTGCTGTGCTCCTCCAAAAGCGCGACTCTTAGTGGTTTGTACACTCTTGCATACACTAGACGCCCGTCTTGTGGGCGCGAATGTCGTAAGCTGCGACCACGAGCTGCATAATTGCCTGTGATGCGGATCGCAGCTCGCAAGTGAACCATGTCGGACGAAAGGTGGTTGAGCGACGCGCGACGCGTCGTCGGGGGAGGCAACGATGCAGTTCGATCAATTGATCCGGAGCCTCTGCTCGGATTTCGGAGCGGAGTTCGGTCTCGTCCCGACGTGTCTTGATGAATATTTCGTGGGCGCAGAATGCGCGTCGCTGGGGCTCCTCGCTGCCCAGATGCGTGCAGCAGGCAAGAGGGCGGCTGAGCACGGCGGCGGTGCGGTCAGGAGAGGCGGCACAGCGGACGCCACACGACGCGTCGCGCAGCGTCGTGCAGCTGGCACTGGCAGCACGGGATGGCAGGTCACACCCGTTCAAATTCGGTCGACTCCGTCCTCGTCCCTCATCGATCCCGATATCACCATCTGCTTCCACCATCTCACGGCACGCCATGTCGACGACCGCAGCGGAACAGAGCAAGTTCAGACTTCCCACCAACGTCCGACCCACCCACTACGATGTCACCATCCAAACCGACCTCGAAAAGCTCACCTTCAGCGGTTTCGTGAAGATCAGGTGCGTGTGCTAGACGCCGACGACGCGCTGGAGCTCACACTTTTATATATAGCCTTGATGTAAAGGAAGAGACCAAGGACCTCGTCCTTCACTCGGCTGCGCTGGAGCTCTCGCCCGCGTACGTGTAGAACAGCCGAATCGCCGATATACAACTCACCCTCCGAGCAGGCGGGTATACTCCGAGGCGCTCAAGACAGAGCAGACTCAGTCCGGCCAGTCCTTCGAAGAAAGCCAGGAGCGCCTCACCGTCTCGTTCCCCAATGCACTTCCCGCCGGCTCCAAGGCCCTGCTCACTATTCCCTTCCACGGCCCCCTCACCGGCAACCTCATGGGCTACTACAAGTCCACCTGGGAAGACGAGGGCGTCAAGAAGAGCTACGCCCTCACCCAATTCGAGCCGACCGCCGCCCGCCGCGCCTTCCCTTGCTGGGACGAGCCGCTCCTCAAGGCGACCTTCGCGATCACCCTTGTCTCCCGCTCTGGCACCGTCAGCCTCGCCAACATGAACGACATCTCCGAGATCAAGTACTCGGGCGGCAGCGCGCTCCCCCAGGACGCCGACATGGCGAATCTGCTCAAGAGCACCTGCGCGGAAGGCGACTGGATCATCACCAAGTTCGCGACCACGCCGCCGATGAGCTCGTACATCGTCGCGTGGGCGAACGGCGAGTTTGAACACCTATCGACGACAGTGAAGCTGCCCGTGAGTGGCAAGGAGCTCCCGTTGAGGATTTTTGGTGCGTGCGCATGTGCGCCACTGTGACCCCGGACCTGACTCACGATCTATTCAGCGACCAAGGACAACATCCATCAGGCGGAGTTTGCGCTCGAGGTCAAGGCCAAGGTTCTGCCCTTGTACGAACAGGTGTTCGAAGTCGGATACCCGCTCCCCAAGCTCGACACCCTCGTCGTAAGATCGCCTCATCTCTCTCGTTTTTGTGCATTCACTGACTCACTCCTCAGGCCTCCGATTTCGATGCCGGCGCCATGGAGAACTGGGGCCTCATTACGGGCCGCACAAGCGTCTTCCTCCTTGACCCCAAGCGCGCGGACGTGCAGTCGAAGGCCTGGGTCGCCACCGTACAAAGCCACGAGGTCGCGCACATGTGGTTCGGCAACATCACGACGATGAAGTGGTGGGACAACCTCTACCTCAATGAGGGCTTTGCTACGCTGGTAAGTCGAATTGATTCATGTGTTGAACTTTACTTCTGCATTGTTCTCGCTTCTCCGCTCCAGCTGTTTGGACTGACCCAGCCGCCAGATGGGCGAGGTCATCATCACGGACAAGGTGTTCCCGGAGTGGAAACTCACGTCCGAGTTCATTGGCGCTCACTTGTCGCGCGCCCTGTCGCTGGATGCGAAGCTCTCCTCGCACCCGATCGAGGTGGACTGCCCGGATGCCAACCGCATCAACCAGGTGCGCACCACTGTCTATGCGTCGATGACCATCAGTCAACTCACTCGCTCAGATTTTCGACGCTCTCTCGTACTCTAAAGCCGCATCAGGTTTGTAAAATTTTACTGCAACATAGTCTATATACTAAACATACCTCAGTTCTGCGCATGCTTGCCGCACACGTCGGCGAGGACAAGTTCCTCAAGGGTGTCTCGCTCTACCTCAAGGACAACCTGTTCGGCAACAGCGTCACAGAGGACCTCTGGAAGGGCATCTCAACTGCTACTGGTTCGTACTTCTGGTTTCCATATTTTTCTACGTCTCAACCGACTTTCGCAGGCACCGACGTTGTCGCGCTCATGACGAACTGGGTCAACAAGGTACGTTTCTCTTTTTTTCCTTTTTGCCCTTGCGTTCTCGACCAACACCACCACGATAGATCGGCTTCCCAGTCATCACCGTCTCCGAGGACGCGAACGGCATCAAAGTACGCCAGGACAGGTTCATTGACAGCGGTGCGGCGGAGGCAAAGGACAACGAGACCATCTGGTAGGCAATATCTAACCTCTTTATGAACATTGTGTTTACGCAATCACAGGAACGTCCCCCTCGCCATCCTGACGCGCGACGCGAGCGGCAAGGCGATCATCGATCGCCCTATCCTCGGCGAGCGCGAGAGCAGCTATGCGGTCGATACCAGCAAGCCTTTCAAGCTCAACGCGGGTACCGCGGGTGTCTGTACGTACTCAATATCAGCATAAGCGTTGCACCGTTTGACTCGCCCTCTGCAGACCACGTCCTGTACACCCCTGAGCGCCTCACGAAGATCGCAAAGGAGGCCGCGAGGGAGGACTCGCTGTTCACACTCGACGACCGCATGGGCCTCGTCTACGACACGTTCGCGACCTCGAAGGCCGGCTTGTCGAAGCTCAGCAGCTCGCTGACCCTCGTCGACATCCTCAAGAACGAGCAGGAGTGTCAGTAGCTGTTGTTGTGACGCCCGAAAACGTGTTACTCATGCTGAAGGAACTGTAGATCTCGTCTGGGACTCCATTGCGAGCAACCTCGGTGGGCTCACGTCTATCTGGTGGGAGCACCAGGATGTCGTGGACCAACTGAAGGCCTTCCGTCGGGTACGTTGTGGTGCAGAGACTTGAATCAAACTCGACTAACAACGTTCGTCAGTCACTCTTCGTTCCATTGGTCGATAAGCTTGAGTACGAATATCCCGAGGGCGAGTCTACGGACAAGACCCAACTGCGCACCCTTGCCGTAGGACAAGCAGCCTCCAGCGAAGACCCCAAGTGCGTTCGATGCGCTGTTATCGCATCTACATTCATACTGACATCTCGTAGGGTGATCGCCGAGCTGAAGCGGCGCTTCGAGCCATTCCTCAAGAGCGACGACGACTCCCTCATTCCGGCAGACCTTGTCAAGACCATCTTCGCGCAGGTATGATGGCCGAGTACGCTGCATGTCGAACACGCATGCTGAATCGACTCCTCGTGACCTAGGCTGTCAAGAACGGCGGACGCGCCGAGTTCGACAAGATGAAGCAGGTAGTGCAAAAGCCAAAGACGCCGACATACGGCATCGCTGCCATGTAGGTCTTTCTCGTGTGCATATCCCCAAACCGTTCCGACTGAGGCTGTCTAGGCAGGCGATGTGCTCCTCGCGCGACCCGAAGCTGCTCGAAGAGGCGACGCAGTATGCGCTCAATGACAGTCGCGACCAGGACGTGATGTACTACTTCCGTGGTCTGCAGGGCAATCCCGCCGCGCGGCGAATGTTCTTCAACACGCTCAAGGCGAAATACGACGTCGTACGTCTGCTATGACCACGTTCGTTACACCGTACGCTAACGTGGCGAGCAATAGATTTGCAAGCGCTTCGAGGGCAACTTTTCGCTCGGCCGCATCATCCAATGTCCCATCGAGAGCCTCTCCACGAAGGAGGACTACGACGAGATCAAGGCATTCTTCGCGGTTCGTGCCACATATCTGTATGTGCAGCAGCAGTAACTGATACATGCATCAGGACAAGGACACGAGCAAGTTCGATCTTTCGCTTGCGCAGTCGCTCGACGGCGTCAAGGCGCGCTACACATACATTGGGCGTTCCACAGATGACCTCAAGGAATGGCTAGACCATTGGAACAAGCCGAAGCTTTGATTTATAGGGGCAAGGAAGTTTAGGCGGACTACAGTACTGACGAAGAAGACATAATTCAGACGGACTCATCACTCCGTGAAAATGTGTGGATACCAACAGTGAAACGAGAGTGAGAGGGTGTGATTACGGCTCGAAGTTGAACGTTGCTTGACACGTGATCGTGAGCAAGCAACATATTCCCGCGATGCTGACAGTGATGACAGTTGTTCTCTGAGGGAGCCTGCGGAGGAAGAGAACAACACATGCTGACTAAGCGGCATCGACGCCCGATCAGCAGTCTTCCCCTCTTGTCCTCTACGCCATTCTGCTCGCGCAGCACCTCCCAATCCATCCTCTTTTCTCATCTCGAGGGGCGTACCTCTGGTGCGCCCCTGCCTCCAGCGATGTGCTGGAGGTGTCGTGGAGGGTATACCGCAGAGTATAGCCCGAGCCCCTAGCTGTGATGTGCAGCCGGAGTGGTGATGGGCATGTCGTGTTGCATGGCCCCGGTGTTCATAGGCATGCCGTGTTGCATGGCCTTATAGGCATGTCGTGTTGCATGGCCTTGGTGTTCATAAGGCATGTCTTGTTGCATGGCCTTGGTGTTCATAGGCATGCCGTGTCGCATGGCCTCGGTGTTCATAGGCATACACTGTTTGTACACTGTTGTATGGCCTCGGCGCTCAAGGAAATACCCTGGGGTATGGCCCACAGGCATGGATGTCCTGCGAGGCTGCACCCGAAGGCAACAACAACTGCAATCTTAGGTGCGCTGCTACCCCTATTTCTTCGTCAGCGCCCTGCTCTCTGTGACCTCACCAGGATCTCGTCTGCGCTGTCTGATTTTGAACCGGCCCTGCATTGCCTCCCCCCCACCTCTTCTTTCCCCTCCTGCGTACCTTGCGGCCTTGCTATATGGTGTCCATGCTTGCGAGCGTCCGTTTGTGTCACGTGATCTGAAGGGCACGCGGTGCGAAGTGACTGAAGATCTACCTTGCCGCTCGACCATCTTCGACCATGTTCCTCGGGGACTTCTGGTGCGAAATCGGATGTAATCCGCATCTGCCAGGCGCTGCATGATTGCCCGGCGTGAACTTCATATGCTTCTTTTCACTCGAGAGACCTTGCGAGGCACCACAGTTGCCTCGTTTCGGAAGATGCACTCGTGAAAATGTGGCTGCGAGTTCTCGCGCGAGGATGGAATTGTCATTGTCCAAGGATATTGATACGCAGACTCTTGCCACTATTCAGGGCCCGGCGGAATTTCAACCGTCATGAGTTATGTCACGTGACTTACAGTTGAAGTTGACGTTCGTCACTGTGGGCTGAATGACGGTACCGTTGGTGGGTGAGACGGATCCTGAGGTTCCGTCTGGCTCGTGCATCTGCAGATGTACTCGCATTGTGGTGAGCCTGAACCTCACGGATCCTCACTCGCAGAGAGTAGAGAGTTTCTCTCTGCCTCTCTTTCCCACACGTGTCGTTGTTGTAACGGAGAGATAGCTTAGGCAGCAAGAACCTCAGCCTGTCTTCGCTCGACATCGACGTTGACCATGCTAAGCTTTGCTCATACGATCATCCTGCTAGTCAACGCCTCCATGTGCTTCCTCCACTCGCAACGGAAACGGTCTGATGCAGTCCTGGTACGCGAGGCCCGTCGAACGATGTGCGTGGAGGGAGCGAGCTATTAGCGGAGGTGGCACGGACATCCTTGCGGCGTTCCGAGCGCTGTCATTGCCCTCGTCATTTGCAAATGTCTCCGACAAGTGGAAGGATAGAGAGATTCTGCACTGAACGTGGTCTCGCGTCCCATTGTACAAGGGCTTCACTAGGGCGTCCGTCATGAGCTCCCGAGGACATGCATGGCTCCAGAGTGGCCTGCCACGATTTCATTCAAGACGAGACATACTGTTTCCCCGACGACGGACCGTCATAAATTGTAGGATTGAGACCACAGCCAGGCTCCAGCCCGGTGAACTTGCGGACACACCCCGTGGTTTTCCCTCGAGATCAACCGTTCCTGGTCACGCGAAGCTCACGACAATCAGGCTTGGCCCCCTCGACCACCGCATCGTTCAGTACCCTTTTCTTATGGGTGGCGGCCGAAGCTGGTACATATATATCCATGCGCAACGCAGAAGGTGGAGTCGAGATCCTCTCCCCCGCCACCCTTTTCCATCTCCTTTCTTGCGCTTCATTGTGCCGTTGACGGTCACACGTTTTACGAATTCACTCTCTTGCCAACATGTATATCTTCTCCGCTCTGCCGACCCTCACTCTCGGCGCTGCTGCCACAGCCCGCGCCGTCCCGACTGTGCGCCAAAGCGGCACAACAGTCATCACGACATGCGCGAACTCTGGTGATGCAGCGCTCACCTTCGTACGTGCAAGTTGGAATACCGATGGACTGTTGACAGGATTTCAGGATGATGGTCCCTACATCTATGAGTGCGTACTCTCATTGATCTGTGCCACCACAAACTCATTCTCCAATCGTCTGACCTTAGAAAAGACATCGTCGATACCCTTGACGCTGCGGGTGCCAAGGGCACATTCTTCCTCAGTGCGTCCATTCCTAGCTTGCCCTGCCAAATCCTCTGATAATTTGCATAGACGGGCAGATGCGTACGGAAACATTTCCTTTTTTCCGTGATCGCTGTCGTTGAACGTTGATGATGTACACAGAGCGTTGCATTTACGATGAAGACATGGGTATAAACTCTAACAGCTCACCTCTATCGCCGTACCAGACTGAACTGTTCGTCAGTCGACAACATCCTCTACGCGTACAACCACAGCCATCAGCTCGCTTCGCATACCTGGAGTCACCCATACCTGACTCAGATATCAGCCGACCAAAGTGCGTTTTTGACAAAAAGCAAAACACTTCTTATCTGACAGACGTCCATAGTGAATCAGGAGATGGAGCGCGTCGAAGGCATGCAAAGCTCACGCCAGCATGCCACATTATAAGCCTTACGGATCCGTGCAGTGGCCCTTCAGAAGACAGTCGGCGTCGTACCTGCTTTCCTTCGACCCCGTGAGTGGCTATGCCTTGCGTTGCCGCCCGTCCGATGTTCATGACGCTGCATCAGCCTATGGAAGCACCAATGACCAAGTAAATATTCAGGCCGCTCCTCGAGGGCGATGGTCTGAATGTACAATAGGTCACGGCAGTCGCCTCAGCCCGCGGGTACAGCGCTCTGGTCGTCTGGAATTTCGAGTTCGTCTGATTACCCCGACGAACGTCAATTACTGATTGCCTCACCCCAGCTCGAATGACTGGGCGGGCGCGTCGGCTACTGCAGTGAACTCCGCCTACGACAACATCGCTGCTCAGCACCCTGACTCGATCATCACGCTCAACCATGAGACGATTGGTACGCCGTCGCCTTTTTCTAGTACAGGGATGTAGCTGACTTACTGGCTGAACAGAACAAACTGCGTGCGTTGGACTCAGATGCATGATACACCTTGCGCGATGATGGCACTGAACTTCAATATAGGCATACGACCCTTACGCATGCTATCGAAACCCTCCAGGCGGCGGGTGCGCAGATTTTTTACTCTAATGCAAGCTTTACACTCATAAGCAACTTCACTACTAGGTTATAACCTTGTCACGGTCGCGGAATGTATGGGAGTGGATCCCTACCAGAGCATTGGGGAGCCCTCAACTCGTGATGTACGTCGTTCTTGACTTGGCGCAATGCTTTCTTCTCACATGGCGATATCGCAGAGTACGTGGACGTGCTGAACCAATGGCTTCAACGCCGACAGCTGAGCGCCGAACAAAAAGGATTCAATAGGGATGAATATTATTGTACAGCTCGTTTTGTATTGGATCAAGGCATCGGATGTACAGCAATGGATTTGGGTGACTGGTGATACGGTCGATGCGAAACAGAGGGCAGAGCTATGAAGCAGACGCCTGAAGACTTTTCGGAAGTGCAGGGACGAGAGATGCGGGAAACTTCCTCGCGAGACTACCGCGGTCATGCCGCTGCACCACCTCGTCGATGCTCTTCTTCAGGTCATCCCCGACCTGACGTAGGCTAGCCCAGCCGTCGATGCTCATGCGACAATAGGTTGCATACTCTTCTTCAAGGCGGAGCACCGCATTATAGTGCTCGATACTAGAAAGCAAGGTTAGCCTTTGAATCGGTGAACAAAAAGCAGGAACTGCTTTACTTCTCTCGATCCATGTCGCGGAAACCCTCGGCGGCGTCTTTGAGCATTGAGTGTTGTCCCGCGCGAACACCTTTCTTGACGCCGACGAAGCGCCCAGACACTTTGTCGATGATAACATCGTGTATTTCGTTCATGACCTGCCACAACATTAGTCTCAGGCCGACAGCAAAGACGGTCGGGCTCTCACCTCTATGATATCCTCTATATCCTTGTATGACCGTACCTTCGCGGCCCCTACGGTCTCGTAAATCTTGCCTGGGTAATGAACGTGACGTAATTCTTTCTTCTTCGACGGTGATTCGTGTGCTGCACATATGTTAAAATTATGTCTACTTCGCAAAGTAAAAGCCCACAATAAGATGTATCTTGAACGCGACGAGCCGCATGTGCCGGAGCTTTCGAACTGCGAGACAGCTGTCGCTGCAAGATTTCGGGCGGAGAAGGCGTTGCAGGCCAGTCGGCGCTCTTCAGGTTTGACTTCGGTCGATCGAATTCAGGCGCGCGTCTAGCTTCACTGGCGATCCCAGAAGGACAAAGCAAGGATTGGAGAGCCTGAGCAGAGTCGCCGCCGACAAGAGTGGTACCGGACGTCCGGCGTTCCTGTAGATGCGGCGTAGATATGGCAGTTGTGTCGTTCTGCAAGAGCGTAGATCGGAGAGGAACCTTTGGCGGTGGCATGGCATGAACAGTGACTTCGCGTACTCGAGACACTCGTGTACTGAGATCAGGCTCGCCATTGCCTTGAGTCGGGTTGTTCGAAGTTCGTGCAGGCGGACTACCGCGGGCGTGCGAGTCGGAGGAGGTCGTATCATGAGCAAGAGCGAAGGAGGGCTTGACGTGCGACGCTGCGCGAGGTTTCGAAACCGAGCCGTTAGCAGTTGTGCGCGATTGCGTGCGCTCCTTGACGACAGAAGAAAATGCAGTCTTCTCTTGCACAGTCTTTGTTGATGAGGCGGCGGAAGGGCGACCAGCAGGTTCCGTTGCGGCAGAAGCAGTGGGTCCAGATGAGCGGCGAGCAGCAGCAGCGGATGTAGCTGTCTTTCCGATCTTGTCGGGCAACGGCGAGTTCGTAGTGAGGTCAATGTGAGCAGGAGCATCGTTGACAGCGTTTATCTCGTCAACAGCAGGAGGTTCGTCAGCAGCAGGAGGTTCGTCAGAAGTGATGGGCTGCAGGTGCATCGTTAGACGGTATCAAGAAAGGTAGCTCAAGAACTCACAAGCAGATCTTGCACGAAGTCCCTATATTCCGTGTCGGACTCTTCAAGAGGGGTGAGCGGTTCATCGAAGTCTCCTCCGAATATAGGTGATGTCGTGTCATCGTCCATGGCGGCTAATAGTCTAGAAGTTTTTGAGTTGCCTTTGGAGTTCTTCGGGGTCTTCAGTTCGTCCCAAGGCGCTGTATGTGCTTTCTTTGAGGTGGGGCCGGGCGTCGACGTCGTAGCCTAGTGAAGCATGAGCGATGAGTTTCCGTTCGTGTACCCAAGAGTCATCACCTTAGCACCCTTCAGGTCGCGAGTCTTCGGGATACGCTTGTTTCTTTCCGTCTGCTGCAGTCAACAGTGTAAGCCGAAGCATCAAATGCACGCAAAACATGCATCATACCTTCGCAACGCCCTGCTGTCCCAGACCCAATGCCTCGCCCTTCTTTACTCTCGCAGACGTCCGTGATTCTGTAGGCTCCTCGATATCATCGGACTTCTGATCTGGTATCGCCGAGGGAGGGTCGCTCTTCGTAGTGGACGCCTTGGGTTTCTTCTTCACGTCAGTCTTCTTCTCGAGCTTGCCCTTGCGAGCATCCTTAGCACTGCCTTCCTGCGCGGTCTTCGGCTGCTTTACGACCTTATCCTGGACCTTCTTGGCCTTGGCCGTCTCGGTGCCCGGAATAGCGTCGAAATCGCTTGATCGATGCGTAGTTGCGGTTCGAGGGCTGGACGTCCGCCCAGTCTTCCCGTACCGCTTGGCTACACGAGCAGGCCTTGCGTTGGGACGTGCGTCAAAGAGGTCGCGAAGCTTGTTCTTCGGGGGATCCTCCTTGGCAGACACGCGGGCGCGCTTGCTTGGGGGCTCTTGCTCGTCAGGTGCTCCAGGCGGGTGCGGGTCACTATTGGGCGGAGGGCGCTTCTTGTCCTTCAACGCGACGCGTTGGGCGGCTGATGAAGGATTTACATGCTGAAGAGAGTACGGGCGCGAGAAGGAAACGTACCCTCCTGACGGCTAGGGGCCGGCTCTGCGCTCTTGTCCTCTATAGAAGCGTTCGCATTCTTGCGGGACCGCTTCTCACGACGTGAATCGACACGACTCTCGCCTTGATTATCGGAGTCCGGTACATGCTGGCGCTTGCGGGAGATGATAAAAGGGTCGCTGTCGGTGCCTGGCTCATCCTGTCCCGCACGACGCGGCTTCGGCTTGGGCTTCGGGCGTGTCGACTTCGGGCGTCGGGGCGATGGCGAGTCGGGTGTGTCCAGTAGCGGAGACGTAGGCTCAATCACTGCAGCGCCTGCGCTTGAACTGTTCCAGACTGAAGGTCTGTCAGTATAACGTTTAAAGTAAGACAGCACCGCTGACCTTCTTCAACCCTCTTGACCTTGCTCTACGCGAGACGTATCAGTTAAGTATTCGCCAGAACGCGCAAAACACTGACCTGCGTGGATGCCACAGGCTCATCCGGATCCTTATCGAACTCGACAATGACTTCTGCCGTCGACACCTTCTTATCGCCAGTCAAGATCTTACTCGCCTGCGAAAGTTGAGCGTACACCTAAGGTGGTTCGATTCGTGCTCACAAGACCACGAGCTTTCAGTGCCCTCTTGAACCGATCTACGTCCCGCGCCTTTACGCGGAAGGTCAGTGCAAGTTCCCCTTTCGCACCCGCCGACGGGTACAGCTCCTTGCCAAGAAGAGGAGGGCTATGAAGAGAGACATGGACACCGTGCCCAATGTCCTGATTGGTGATATGAATGCCTATGACGGTGCGGTAGGATGCTGTAAGGTGGTCAAACGCATCATCCTGGTCGTACTCAGCCGACGCATATGTCATCAGGAATCTGCCTTCTTACCTGCTCTACGTTCGCATAGAGACCCTTGTCATCAACATAGAGCCTGCCGTTGTCCAGCTTCTCCGATGAGCTGCCAACGAGGAAGCCGGAGACGTCGAAGGGTTGCGGGCTTGCAGGATGGCATATTAGCTTTCTCCCAAAACCAGCTCATTCACTCACTAAGTAAGGCTCCCTTCCGCTAAAGCTGCCATGATGTGAGGAGAAGTTTCGCTCCAATCCGCTGAACGCATATTCGCCAGAATATTGATCACATCGGCGTGGCAACGAAACAATGCAGGGTCGAAGACGTCCTGGATGAAGCGTAGCCGCGTAGCACCGCCTTGGTCGTTTGATGATGGCAGAGCGGTAGCAAAAACTTCCAAAAGATGTTCGACGACGACAAACTCTGCAGGATGTCAAAATTGCGATGACGACCGTGTCGGCGTGAGTACATACCTTTAGTTTGGGAAAGCATCCAGCCAATGCGTTTACTGCGTCGTCTCAGCAGGACCGTTCGCATGATGGTAGCATAACGTACGGTCCAAGCAGGTCAGGGGAACGTAGTCGGCGCCTATTATCCGAATGCTTAATCGCCGCATCGCTCATAAGCATGTACACCTGACAAACGACGCTGTTAGCTTCGGTAGGGGTGTATATATGCGCCATATTTGCTCACCGCGGAGAGTAGGCTTGGTCCACTACAGACGATGTCGTTTTCGTCCTTCGGCAAGTAGAAGTGGCACAGGGCTGAGTATAACACGTCTCCAATGAAAGATTTAATCTCTATAACGAGGCAGGATATGAGTTGGCAGGTTGAGATCGCCTGGTAGGCGCAGCGATCACCTTCGGCTTTCTTGCTGTTGCTCTCTAGGAAATCCTGCTGTTTGTTAGTATTCATCGCAGGTGAGACAACAAAGATCACGCACAATTACACCATTCACGAGGGAGTCGAGTACGGGCTCCCAGGAGCTTCGCAGATCATCTTTGCCTGGCCCGGTGAAGGCGTTGATGTTGGTCTCGCTAATGTGGATGAGGACCGCCCGGCAATACTTGAGCATACACTCCGTGTGGTCCGCATAGAGCGGAAGAAGAGGAGCCCGGAGACATTCTGCAAGCTTGCGGAGTGACGAATCACTAGGATTGGATAGACTCTATAGATCACCTTTAGCGATCGCCGAATCTCTTGCAATGCGAAGCTCACCAGCAGCGGCACAGTAGCTTGAATACTCTCGATGCCAGCCAATATATCCTTCTTCCTTTGCCTCTTGGTTGCCTTCTGCAAGGCCAACACCGCTGACTTGATGTCGTTGGACATGATGATCGCACAGACAGGGAGGGGACTCCGCGTCAGCCGCATTCGCGACGCGTCTGGTCACGCGTTCGTGTCACGCGAATTTGCTGACGCGTTATCAATGTTTGTTTGTTGACATTTCCATTTCCTTCCCGCTCCGTCATCACATCCGCGAAATCTCATCTCTTTGGCCCTCCCGATGCCCCACCTCAAGACCAGGACCTCGCGCGCAGCTGCCATGCTGCCCGCCAACTTACGCTTCCTCCGCCGTGTACCGCCAGCCTTCACCTCTTCGCCTTCAGAGGACATAGTCCAAGCCGTGTTTCTAGACGGTAAAGCCTCCTCAATAGCTCACTGATGAGCCTTCTCAATTGTTCTACAGCCTTGCATGCCTACCCGCCTGGTAGCAAACTTCGTCAGCGCGAGCCAGCCTTTGGCAGTTGCACTCCTAGCCGCTGCCGCCTCATCGCTGCCTACATCCAGCGCAAGATAGGCGTCGCCATGCCCATCAGGCAGGTCATGCAAAGCCTCTACGAGCTTGAGTCTCGAACACAGATCAGCAAATGTACGGCAGTATTCTCATTGACCACGCAAGCTTGACTCACAGTTCGCCTTAGTATCGTACACCTTTGGCCAGGATGTCACCCTTGCTATCAACACCCCTAGCATCGCCCTTCCAGATCCGTCTCCTGCCGCCTTCAACCTCGCCAAGCCTCAGGAGGATGAGCTGGTCTCATTGCCTTGCCTTCCTCGCGAAAAGCCATCTCGGACGAGCACAGGGTCTATGTCGCAGAGGCGTCAAGCTCTGAACATACCTACTCTTCAACGTCAGCTCTCGATTGCTCGCTACCGCTCGGCGAGCCTTCTCTCAGAAGCGTCCCGGACGCCCATTACACCCTTGGATCAAGTACTGCATACGCCGTCCGACCCGCCTCAGTTGCTACCTGCGAAAGCCGGTGCGAAAGCTAGGAACTTCGGGACTCCGACGAACCGTGCCGAGACGACGAGGCCTACTCCGAACACGCCGCTTCGTTCGACACTATCGCGAGCGAGCGAATCCCCCACTATCTCTTCGAACCCCAAGATATCATCTCCCGACTCTCTCAGCCCGCTTGTCAAGAGCTTCAGTCAGCGTATGTCGATGGCGGCGCCGATGCATCTTCCGCGCCGCCTATCATACTCGAGGGCTGCCCTGCTGGATACCCAAATGCCTGTCGAGTCGCCATACTACAGGAACTTACACTCTCCCCGGGAGCCTCTCGCGTCACCTCTTTGTATCCAGGGATCCGTCTCCGACCGCACGCCCACAGAGTTCTTCTCGTCTACCCACGCGTCTCACATCCGGTGCTGCTGAAGGGCCGGACTCTGAATCGCTACTATTGCGTCACCCTCGTGCTCTCGAACAAACTGGACTGCTCCTGCTGCGAATATCTATCACGCTCCTTCTGTCAAGCCGCTCCTTCATGCCTCGCTTCGCTCCCTGTCCTGCCCTGTATAGTATTTGGTACCCGCTTAGGCGTATGAGTTTACCTGTAGGTAGATGTAATTTAGTGACCTTGTGTACGCTACTGTGAAAGACAATTGTAACTCTTCCATACCTCCGGCTATGAAGTTTGAGTTTGGATGCAACTCTAAGCACAACTTTCGCAAGTGGCAAGCAAGCTGGCGACTGTTGTGAGTCCACTTCTCCGCTTTTGCCCAAGGCTTCGGTCCGTTCCCCCGGGGATCAGACAAGGGCATATATATACTAGTCGCCAGCCCGTGCCCGTGACCGTATCCGCGTAAGGGAAGGCACGTGAGGTCTAAGCCTGCCCGTTCTTCCTTATAGAAGTGATCTTCTCAATACCTCACGCCGAGCTCGACCTCTAGCACACCCCAGCTGAGCGCAGACCAGCTGGCAGGCGCTCTGCTTGCTACACAAAGCTACGGAGACCAAGGCCGCTGCCGTCATGCCCGCTCGAACATTCCCCTCCTTCATTACCGTTCGTCTTCCTTTCGTTCGCTATGTAGGTCTACTGCTTATATGTCCTACAGCCGGCGTGGGTACGAAGGAAACATCTGCGGAAGGCAAGCCTATGATATGACGGTACTTCTGCGCGTGCTTGACTGCCTCAGTAGTACTCGTGGCTGCCAGACGTTCTCCGTGTCAAAGGAAGCGTGCGTCGCGTCCCCTCGAGCGTGCCCAGAGGCTGACGAAATGAACACAATAGATCATCAGACATATCATCGGCCCAGTCCTGACTGTCACGGCGTGGGCGGCCCTCGTAGCAGTCTTGCAATCTCAGGGGCATCCAGTAGAGTTGACGAACTCGGTCGTCCCCCTGCTCTCAGTCGTGGTGGGCCTGATCTTGGTCTTCCGGTGCGTAACATATCACGCCAATTACATTCCTTCACTTACTCGGCTTAAAGGAATGGGTTCGTTGTGATCAAGTTCATACAGCGACATGCGCACTGACGCATCCTCAAGGACCTCGTATGATCGGTACTGGGAAGGTCGGAAATGCTTCGCGACTTTGACCTCCAACACTCGCAACCTTGCACGCCTCATTTGGGTGCAAGTGGCCCCTCCTCCCACCGATGACGAGCCTCCATTCACGAAAGGCAAGACGCCGATAGCCAAGATCTCGTCCAAGCAACTGCATCGCCGCAAAGAGGACGCCCTGCGGCTTTGTCTCTCCTTCGTGTATGCCACGAAGCACTATCTTCGCGGCGAGGACGGCATGAACTACGCTGACTTCCGCGGCGTACTCCCGGCGTCTTTCTTACGTCTTGCGGAAGCAGGCTTCAACCCCAAGGCCATATCCCTGGCGAATGGCTCCTACGATGCTACGCGAAATAATTCCAACGTGGATTTGACTGCAAGCGATCTCACTATGCGGGGCGATGCTACAAAGCGTATCAAGGTGAAGCGTAGCAAGGACAAGCTACCTGCAATCAGTACCCCTCTCCTGGGCGACTCGCACTACACGAGCGTCGACTTTTGCAAGGAGACTTCCTTGCCGCTGCCTCTGGGGTGCGTGATCGTGCCGAAGGGCGTGCACTCTGCTCACCTTGTCTAGGATCGCTCACGAGATCACGCGTTTCCTCTTCGTTTGCCGAAGAGACGGTTGTTTAGAGACTGTGGGTCCGGCCGGTGTCAATGCCATGAACGCTTTTGTCTCGAACATGATTGATCAACTTACCTCGATGGAACGTGTCGCTAACACGCCTATCCCGTCTTCTTGTGAGTTTTCCGGCATGCTAATTTCGACTGCGAGCGGTGCTCAACATATGCAGACGGCATCCATCTCAAGCAATGCGTCACGCTATACCTGTTCGCTCTCCCTATGACTATGGTAAACGCCCTCGGGTGGTCTGTCATCCCTGTGGTGACCATCGTCGCCTTTACCCTGATGGGCATAGAGGGCATCGCTGACCAGATTGAAATGCCCTTCGGTAAGTCGCGTACTGCAGGTGTCCATTGAATTTGCGCTGATTGCAACTTGAACAGGGATGGAAACGAGCGATCTGCCATTGGACAGATATTGTGAAGACTTGAAAGAGGAGATCCAGTCAGTCATCTCCTCTCGTGCACTTCTGCCCGCTCGCTCAACCTCCTCAGCTTCATGATCACAAGTCTGCCGGAAGGCGGGGAAGGTATGTACGGATACGATGATGGCGAAGGTGATGACTGAGGGTTCCTACTTCACGGGTGGCAATGTGCATTATGTCAATTATGGGCGCACATATACCGCATTTTGACATGGACTAGGATTTTGGAGATAAACGTGACGTGTCACGAACGCTGTACATGATTTTTCTGAAGCCCAACTGAGCCTCGGGTATCTTACAGCGACGGACTTGAAGCTTGAACGGTTGAGATGGACTCTTGGCGGTACAAAGGGACTTCCGCATAAGGAAATCCCCGCACTTCGTTATCAACCGCCATGATCACGCCTCGATTTTCATGCGATCAAACAGAGGAACATGTCAACGTGAAGATATACTGCCCAGCTATACGCGTCAGTTTCATCTTCTTCGTTTCGGCCATTCTCTCACATCTGTCAGGACACAGGCGGCAGATGTTGATATTCATGTTGACGACACCCTGCTCACCGTTCACATAAACCCATATTTTCTGCGCCTCAATTTTCCCCATCCTGTTTCCGAGGACGAGGAATCTTCCGCGCGATATGACGCGGGCTCTGGTTTTCTCTACGTGACTCTCAACAAACAAGTGAAGGGGCAAGAGTTTAAAGATCTTGACTTGCTCTCGAAATTACTCGCTCCTCGCCCAACTCCGGCACAAACACCTGGAATCGAGGTGCTGTCTGCGGAAGAAACGGACGCTCAAAAAGTCGATGACGGCGTGGATGCGCTATCAGCTCAAGCCGAGCGGTTGACGCTTGAGCAAGATGAGTTCTTACGAGGTTCGTGCCGGTCGCATTATTTCTTTACTCAGTCCTGCGCTCGATGTTGACTGTTTATAGCCGCGGAGAATGATTGGCAGTATCCACAGACGGTACCGGAGCCGCTAGAGACTCTGGACATCAAAGCGGAGAAACCCTACGGCTTCCTCGACATGCATTCGGGCTATATGAAGCACGTATCGCTGACGGAGAACGAGGTCAACGAACTGGGTCCCGATGCTGAAACCATGTCGCCGAAAATGCGACGAGAAAAACGCATCGCGCACGAAGACTCGAAATGGGACGAGGAGCACTATATGTACGTGAGCCTGTGCAGGTGCAACAGCGGAGGTTAGCAGCTGATACTCGGCCTACTTTTAGGGCCGACTACGCAGACGACGGGTACATTCAAGAACTTCTGCACTGGCGCCCTCCGTACACCTCGGAGGCGCCCGTCGACTTCACGGAAGATGAGAAGCTCGAAATGCTTGGCCTGCCGCGTAGAGAATGTTTGGACACTCCCTTTTGGGCATGCGCTCTTAAGCTCACATCGCTTCTAGACCTTGCAACTCAACAACAGACGGACGGGCTGTATGTGACGCTGATCACTATTCTATTCTCGTATGCATATGAGGCACGCACGACGCAGATGGACAGCACCCCCGAGAGCGCCTGGACGATATGCAGCCTCACACCAGCATTCTCTGCACTCGACCCGCCACCGTACGCGCCTGGACCACCGCTGTCACCCGACAACCTGGTCTCTGCACTTATACCGTCTTACCGCCGCTCCCTATGCCTCCCGCTCTTCCGATCCTTCCGCCTAGCCGATACCTGCCGTGCGGACGTTGCCACGCTCCTCACGCGCGGAAAGCGCGCCGTTCTGCGCTGCTTGCTAGCCATGAAGCGCATCCTCGACCATCACGAGGTCTACTACGTATACAGCAAGCTGTGGCTCAATGACTTCTGCGTATGGGTGCAGGGCTATGCCAGGTGGGCCGCATGCATCTTCTACGACGTCCGAGCTGAAGTCACATGCATAGCGACGCCTTGCTCTCGGATCTAGGGACCCGCCTGGCCGCACTTAGCGTACCCAAGGCTGACCTGGGATGGGACTTGGAAGCTTTGGAACAGGCTGCACGGGCTGCATTGAATGGCGAATACGCTTCGGACAGCGACGACGAGTCTGACGATGACACGGCTGCCCCGGGCCAGCTATAGCCATGTGCGCCGCCCTCACAGAAGGGCTAGCTTCCGGCAGGAGCCGTCTGGCCACTGTACCATCGATGGCGAACCGGGGACGCCCCTCTGACTCTGACATGGTCAACAGCGTTGCCGCGGTGTCCTCGGCCGCCACATTTAGGTCTGAGGTGAGGTGAGTGCTTGAGCGTTTGAGCGGCGAGTCCTGGGCGAGTCTAACCCTCACTCAGGTTTACGCGCTCGCTCAAAGGGACTCGGCATCGATTGCACTCTTGCACTGGTTTCAACAAGACTATACTATACTATAGCAACTAGCTGTTGAGGCTGGTCCGTAATTGAACACCATAACGATCCTATATGTATGGCCTACCGCGTCGTTTACCTCAGGGTCGTTGCCACTTCCAGCCTGCCTTTCGTTGAATAGGTCGGTCTCGTTGCTCCATAACGTTAAACTCACGGTCAATGGTGGGTCGTGACGAAGAATTCGTGCGTGCAGATGTCAATGGCCATCACAGCGTGCGGGAGCGTGCTGCGTCGGAATTCAATTTACGGCCGCTACGCGACGCGGAAGTTCTCCGGACCCGACCCTGCACACACCCTGCATTATTCACCTGTTGTAGCCTGTTATATGGCAAAATCTGTCCCGAATCGTCTCGTTGGGGGTCCTGGGGGAGGACCCCTGCTTATTAGCGGCGAGGTATATGTCAATGTCGGACAAATTTTGGCCTTTTGAAGGTCGAATGTCTCTGGAAAAGCCGGACAAATTGAGGGTTGGTCGGGAGCATGTCTCTGGCAAATGTCGGACAAAATCTCCAGATTACCCTCTGTGCGCCCCTCTGGGACCCCCCTCAACGTCCTCGGGGGTGCCCGGGGGCTGCCGACTTACCATATGGGGTGGTCGGACCTCCGGTCCGGCCCAAAATTCAAAGGATGTCTCTGGAAAAGCCGGACAAAACGACCCAGATTGCGCAAAAAATGTCGGACAAAAAAAGGGCAAATTCGGCGGACCATGACATAGACCTCCCCACCGATAATCAGGGGTCCTCCTGGGGGTCGTGGACGCTATTCACATCTGACAACCATCCGCAAACCCATCAGATCACATCGACGGACCCAAACGACGACAGGAATCAAGATCCACCGTGAATCGATGCGTATATAGAAGTACAAAGGTGACGATGGACGCTGGAGCCTTGAGCGTTCGGCATGTAGGACACTCTAAGACGAGTGCCAGAGAAGCATTATGGTAGCTGTATGAAAGTATAACGACCCACCACCGCCCGCGTGCGCTCCACACACGCGGAAGGGTGAGCGAGGTGCATGAGACACGTATACGGTCCGAGTAGAGTTGAATGGACCCCCAAAGGCACGTCCAAACGGAGCGCGCGAAGATCGGAGAGCGGGAAGCAAGTGTATGTAGACAAGCACGCGGGACCGACGTGACACCTAGTCCTCGTGGTGACGCGAAGCTGAGCGCGCGCGCTGCCCCTCCGGAACGACGTCGAATCCGCTCCTTCCGAGGTCCACAGGAAGCCTGGCAGTCTCGTCCAGAAGGTCTTCCACTTCTTCGGGGTCTGCCGCATCTGCACGCGGCGCAGGCAAACACGGTGGCGCGCGAATGAGATCGTTGAAGACGAACTGTAAAACCCGATCTGCTCAGCATCCCACGGGTGAACATATGGCACAAATCACGCACAGTACCATATCTGGAAGGACGCGGTTGTTCATGAGCGAGGAAAACACACCGAAGGACAGGTCGAATACGCACACAAGCAGAGCAAAGCCGGCGATCTGAAGGAGAGATATCGGGAAAAGAAGCTTCTCCCAGCCCAGGCCTAGACTGATGATCCATATGGCGAGCGTCCTGCATGTATCGGTCAAGGAGCGCGCGGTTGCGCTTACATGGCGTGTGACGGAAAGGCCGAAAAAGTTGAAGAGGGCGATGCTGCACGCAATCACCACGCCGGACCAAAGGACGCTAGGCGTATCGATCATCTGGTGCCATCCCCGCGGTATGTCGAAGAAAGTCGACTTGGACGAAACAGCAGGGAGCGCCAGAATCGGGATGAACGCGATTACCGTGATGGCACCGAACAAACCCTCGTAACCCACAGCCTCAAGAGGCGCAACAGAGTAGCGGCCTGCGCGAGATGTCAGCTAACGACGGCGCAGTTGTACGGCCGACGTACTCATGATGCTCTCTGTTTGTGGCGTCAGTAAGAAACGATCCAGCAGTGTGTAGAGAAACCGAACCTTCGACAACGAACTGCGTAGCAGTGCTAGCGGACAGATTAGATCACGGATGTTACCGCCGGGGGTCATGTACTCACAAGATCTGTGCGAACAGAATGAAGAAGACACCTATTCAGCAGGTAAGGGGGGAGGCGGTGCGGGAATGCTAGGCTTCACATACCAATGAGAACAGAAGTAGCTTCTGGACGTTCAATCTCTTCCGGAGCCTTCCCGCCATCAGCCAGGAATCGTGCTAGATACGGAAGGCTTTCCACGCCCGGTGCATCTCTCAAGGTATCCTTGACGAGAGAACCGCTGAATCCAACGAGAGTAATGCCCGTCATCACGATTATCAACGAAACCCATCTGCACGATGACATTAGCATCAAGCCTTGCAATTGCGACTGACAAGGTCACTGAACTGGTATAGCCAGAGACGCCTGCGAAGGAAGATGACGCTGAAGACGCCCACAAAAAGAACCAGTGCACCCCTGGTCATCTGATAGATGGACACGGGAGTGTATAGCAGACCGACATTCATGAGCTATGTTGAGCGTAAGCGCCGCATGTCGGGAGAGAATACGGTACGCATACCGTGGTGCCAGTAAGATCACACGCAGCCGGGATCCAGAGCAGAAGCATCTTCCAGCCTGACAGAGGCTGCGCCACAACCTTGGTAGGGACGGGATCATGCTCGGAGTCGGGTTCAAGTTGGACGGGTTGGGAGCGGCGCTTCTCCCTGACCCATGCAGTGAAGATGGGTATGAAGCCTAAGTGTAGGCTCAGGAAGTGTAAGTGGATAAGGCTGACGGGTACGCACAGAACATTTCACCGACTAAACCGCAATCAGTGAGACAGGGCAAAGATACGAGTGGAGCAGGGAACACACCAAACATCTGGAGCGTCTGCCAGACAGGTTGCTCGTATAGGATGTGATTGCGTACGTCCGGGTCGTCACAGTTCTCCACGCATTGCATGTCTTGGTACTTGCTCCATAGCGAGTTGCAAGCACCCTGCGGGAGTGTCAGCCGTTTACCATACGCCCAGCTGAGGCTTACTGTGACTATCATTCCTCCCAAGAGGAACGGAATGAATAAGGAGGACGGCATGGCGGCGAGCGATGGTGTGGACGCCGGAGACAAGGAGCGCTGGGCCGCTGGCAATGGACCACGCGACACAATTGCGGGTTGCCAAGATAAACCCTAAAAAGGAAAGAAGACCCCTTCTAAGTTCTGCGGGGAAACGGCCGGGCTCCGATGTTTGCTGCCGGTGACACCGATCGAGAAGGTCGTTTCCGGGGCTAAATGTGGTCCTTCGCGAAGCCCGCCACTGATTTTTAAGGCGACGGCGAGTGATGTGTGAGTCTTCCTGCTTTCCCGCTCATGGTCCAGCTTTCGCTTCTGTCCACCAAAGGTGCGCACAACTCCGCCATCGTCTGTGTCCCGCTCGCTCACGCCGTCTCCAGGCAACCAGGGCGTCCGCTACTTTCCCTACACGGGATACCTCGGCCTCACTCCCGTCAAGGTAGAGGGCGGTACGTGACCCGCCCCGCGTCCCGAGCCCGCACTCATCCTCTTTAGCCGTCATCACCAAGCTTGACGCAGATCGCAAACCCCTCCTCGCAAAGTCCATCACCGTCTCCGTCCGTTGTCATGAAGCGCGCGTCGGTCGCTCCGGCACCGTGCGTCTGCACACCCTCGCCGACTTTACCCAGACCCTCTGGTCCAAACCCGACGACCAGCAATACGCAGAGGTCGCCGAGCTTGAACTGCCATTTCGAATATCCATCCCCTCTAAGGTCGGTGGCCACAGCACTTGTTCATTCGTGGAGTACAAGTGCTTCTGGCGCGTCGAGGCCTGTGCGTGACCCTTTTCTTCGCACTCGCTCGCTTGCTTATTATATTCCAGGCATCGAGCATGTACCAATCGCGGCCGTCGGCACTCGCAAGACGAAATATTTTGAGCTCGCCTTCGTCAGATACGACGTCCCTCCAGAACTGCCTCCGCCCGTCCCCAGCCAACGCCTTCACCTCCTCGCCGGCAAGCCAGGCGTATCGCAGATACGATACCACCTGGCAACCCCCTGCGCTGCAATCGGCCCACTCGACCTAGTGTCAATCCCAATCTGTGTACTGCCTTTACAACACGCCGTCACCGTGCGGGGCGCTTCCGTGATGATCGAGCGTCGCATACAGTTCACTGATGCGCCCGCCGGCTCAACCTCATCACCCGCATCACCCTCGTCCTCGCCCATGTCTACATCTCACATGCCGACACGACATACAAATGACTCTGCAATATCACTTTCCACCGACCCTACCTCGACAAACACATCCTCGAACTCCACCATCATGCCAGACGCACCCTCACTCGCGAACCTAATGTCAACTTCTGAACTCCCGTTATTGCCACCACCACCCATCGAGCCTCATGCCGCATCCTCATCATCATCCTCGAAAGTCCATGTCAGTTCAATCGTTGGTGCACAGTCTTCCGGTCCTTTCTCTGTCGCCGACACCGGCGTCTGTAACAAGACTCTTACCGTGCAGTGGCCTGCGATGAAGTCGCATGCGCGGTGGGCCGTCGGCGAGACTATGCAAACCGATATGACCTCCATCAAGTACTTTGCGTGTGTTAAGGTTAGTATGGAAAGCCTTTATCATAGACGTGTTGGCTCATCATCCTTTAGCTCCAGTTGAACACCGCGGGCGGTAACGAGACCGTTGACTTGGCGCCCCAAGAGCTGCTCATCGTGTCCACCAACCAATCCGAACGACAGCTAGCCATTACCAAGTACAACGAGATCCTCGCCGCCTCATCCGAGCGCTCCCGCTCAAAATCCAAGTCACCTCGGCGAACGCGGAACCCACAACTGCCGTCTCCCATCCCGCCAACTCCGACCGCCCCCATCGCCATACCCACTCCCAACGACCGGCGCGCCTCGCGCAAGGTCCCTCGGCGACCGCACACCAGCTCCGGCACGCGCGAGACCCCCGCCTTCACATATAGCGCCGATCCAAAGCCGAAGCACGCGTCCATAAACCTGGGCCCCGGCGCCGTTTATACGTATGGCGAGGCGCACAGTCCGAATGCGTACATCGCGCCAAAGCTCGCAGCTGTCTCGACCAGTAGCGGGAGCACGATGAGCGCGTTCAGCTCGTCAAGTCGGAGTAGCGCGAGTGAGGACGAGCGGCTGCGTGCGTACAAGGTGGCGGACGATGCCAAGGTGCGCGCTTGGGAGGAGGAGCTGGCGCGCATTGAGGTGCAAAGCCGGCGCTCCAGCGACCTCTTGGGCTTCGGGCGGAAGTTGCGGCGCTTGGTGCGATGAGCGAGCGGATGTCGCGTGTGGACGGCTACTGTTATGGTGGTCGTGGGGTTCTACCTTCATCGATCGTCGGACGTTGGATTCATTGTTCATTGCTATCGACTACTTGCATTGCCATATGTAACATTATTATCCTCGCATTCATCACTATTGCATCGCGCATTGTCTTCTTGATTACCACGTATAATCACTATCCTGGGCGCGCTCGCCGCCTCTTTGCAGCTCCGTCTACTCTCACTTGACTCTCAGAGCTCCCGTCGGTCGCAATAAACTGAGTGATAAGCATCGCAGCTACATCAACAGAATTAAATTCCAATCTCGAGTCTACACAAGGACGCACGTGTATATGACGCACGCCATTAGAACCCCGTACCGCCGGTGCCCGCCCGGCGGCAGCCTCTAACTTCAACTTCAAGTCTCCCTTCCTCCTCAAGCTCGACCCAGTCCGCAATTCGTACGATCCCCCTCCTCTCATCATGTCCAGCACGCTGCCCTTCATAGCCAAAGTCTCCGTGTATTGCGCTGGTGGTTAGTCGTCTCCCCTTCGTCCCAATTCGCCCGAGATTCGCATTTTTCTCGTTTCTTCTTCACCCCGCTCCACCCCAGCCCGTCACCCGCCCCCCATCGCCGTCGTCCCCCGGGAACATACCGCGCGATGCCGCGCAGCGCAGCAATCCTCGTCGCTTCCCTGTTTCTCCAGAACCTGCATCATCATGCCCGCTCGCGCGCGGGCCCCACCCCGTCCGCCCAAGCAGCTCTTCGGAAGGCGCGCCGGCGGGAAGATACCGCGCCGCGCGTCGGTTCATTGCACTGGGCATTGGGTCTTCGCCTGGGGGGACCCCCTTCGACCGCGCCTCGGGCCCGCTGCTCGCCAGTTGGGGCGAAGCTCTAGAACGCTTCGGGAAGCCTCTTTCATTCCCGCGCGCCCGCGTGTAGTCCGTCGAAGTCACGATGTGTGCTTCTCACTCCCCGCTTGTCGCGTACGTGTTGGTTGACTACAGCTGCTGACTGTCCCCCTCCGCAGCGGCTGCGTTCGGGTGGGCGCTTATGAAGGGTAGGCGTCAATAGTGCATGCGCTATTGTCTTTTGCTTACTCAGAGCGCGGGTAGTTACCGTCCCCTCTCCAGATCAAGTTTACAAGGTGAGGAAGGACATCTGTGTATCGGTGCCACATAAGCAACGCAGGGTCGCCTATCTAAAGAGCAACACCGCTTACCTCTTTGAACAGGAGATGGCTCCGGATCTGCAGCGCGCCGTGGACATGAGGAGGCAGATGGCGCATGGACAAGCGCCTTTGGCAGCCCAGGTGAGTGGCTCGGTCTATCCTGACATCCATTCCTTCCGGCTCTCCCTGCGCACGCCGTTGATCCTCACTCGGCGGACGGCGTCTTCGGGCATAGCATTTTGGCCTTTCCTGCTCTATCTTTCGCTTCCTTTACCTCACTATCCTCTTCCTCGTTAAGCGGTGCTAATAACTCATTGCACCCGCAGGCGCGTGCTCAGGCGCATATGACACCCTCAGACGACCCGGACAATGTCAAGCCTGTGTGGTCGGATCGACGCTAATGTTAGGCTGGCCGTCCGCGACCTGCGCTGCACTATCCAGTTGCTGTCCAGCGTCGTACATTATTACACTCGCGTTGAAGTCTTCGTCAGCCATCTGGAGCACGTTGCGCTGCCTCGTTTACTTGAACTTAATGGTCAGCTGTCCTTTTGCGTTCTATCTCTGATGGTTAGCTGGCCTATCTGCTTCGATGAAGGAAGCTTGTCGGAGGGTAGCAACAACCGTGTCCAGCCCCCGAGCTATGCGCATGCCTCCTAGAGTAGGATAGCCCAACTGGAGCGGGGTAGTCGTTTCGGTCAATCGATCAAGTCCCTCGAAGCAGCTTCCTGGAAGTAATAGCAAACGCAAGAGTACATTTATTCAGTCTGATAGTGACTCTTGGGCGTGGTCGCAACGTTCGAAGCTGAGTACGCTGAGCGCATCCTGCACTTGGATGTTTGTGTATGGAGGCTCAGCGGCTCAGCTGCAGCGCTCAACGAGTCTTCTTACACTACACTACGCAGGCGGTGCGCATCCTGAGCAATATGAGATTCCCGTCTACTCTATAGATAATCTCTAGGTGACGGGGATGTGACCACGAGGGTATGGTAAGCCACTGGAGATGAAGTCCAATACTTCAAGTGTTACTTGAGCGACGAGGGAGGAATGCACATAGGACGATTAACTAACGAGAGATGCGAGAGGAGGATAGAAGGATAGGAATTCAGTAAAAGGATTTATACAACATCAGAGGCACCGCCTCCGAATACATCCACAACGCCGCCTCGCCCGTTCCCCTGCCCGCCTACGCAGCACTCTTCCCCTCCGACACAAGAGACGGAACAGAGTCGAGTACAGATGAGGACTCGATGCTGCCCTTGACAGAGGTCCCCTCGCCATCGGGAGCGGCCCGCAACAATGGCTCGCGCACCTGATCATCGTCGATTACCGGCGTTGAAGGAAGTGCGACGTATGGTCCATCGCTCGAAGGGAAAACCGACGACGTTGTCGAATTTCGCCGCCCACAGGAGTATCGATAGGTGAAGATGACGCTGGCGATCCGCTCAGAGCAGGGCCGCCGACAGAAACCGCATCCGATGTAGAAGTTCCAGCTTCGATAGGCGTGGCGGAGGTTCCCTGTTGAGGTGCAGAGGACGCGGTGGGTGTAGAGGGAACATCGGGAGAGGGTGGTTGATCGTCTGAGGTAGACACGACAGTCGCAGGTGCGGGGGAAGGGATGTCTTCGCTTAGGTCGACGGTAGTTTGCGCTGGCTGATCTGCGGGAGTCGCCTCGCCAGAGGGAGCATCGCCATCCGGCGGACTAGCGAGGAGAGCACTCGCCGTGGCCGCGGAGCTCATCGCGACATTGAGCGTCGAGAATGGTTGTGTTGGAGTAGGAAGAGTCGGAGCAAGTGGCGCGTTACTGGATAGTTGCTGCACCACAGGAGGTGAAGGCGAGCTGCTGCGGAGCTGGGCGGGGGACGAACCAGGAGCAGCTACCGACAACGAAGGTGTCGCTACTTGAGAGCTTGCGGTCGACGAAGTGGATGCTCTCTGCGGGGCTGCGGCGAGTGATGCGCTCTCCGCGGATGGTGGGCCATCGCGGCTCGAACGAGCAGCTGAGGGACTGGGAGAGCCGCCCTTGTCCTTGTTCTTCTTCTTATCTTTCTTCTTCTTCTTTTCCTCCTCAGCTTTCCGTTTGCGCTCTTCCTCCTCGAACTGGATCGAGGAAAGACGCATCGCTTCCATAAGCATAAGCTATGAGGAACTCGTTAGGGCGAGCGCTGGCGGAACGTCGAGGATCACATACCTCTTCCAGATCCTGCCCTCCCATGCCAACGAACTGTTCGAAGGCGCTGCCGCCTTGGTTTTGCCGCCGCCTAGACCTGCGGCTGCCGGAACCACTATCAGGCTCGCCATCTTGAGCGTTCGCCGCCTCCTCAGGACTGAGGGCATGTACACGGCCAGAGGAGACGCCGACGGGAATGAGGCGGTCGCCAACTTGACGCATGATGATGCGCCGGTTGGCCCGGCGGGCCACTGCAGCACGTACAGCGGCCAGCTTCTGTTCCCAGTCGGGACGTATTTGATCTCGCGGGGCATTAGTTGCGGGCGGAGATACTGAACGGCATGCATACCCGTCGTCACTACTTCTGGGCTGTCAGCGCTGAAGCTCTTCTGGCGACGCTTATGGCGCTGAGGGGCGGAAGTGTTGATGGACTGCTGAGAGCCCTTGGGAGAGTCGGAGAAAGGAGAGGGCGCGCCTTCGCTGGCTAAGCCGGTGCGCCATGGTGGCGGGCTATACACGACTCCAAAGTTGTCCTGAACGCAGTACGGGCAAGCGGCGGGCTCGGAAACGCAATGCGTCGTTGTCGGCTCCGCTCGCTTGATCTGGACGAAGCACTCTGTGCAGATCGCTTGGTCGCAGCACCGAGAGTGGTTAATATTGGGGGGATAATACTGCATTGACGTAATGGCGTGAGCAAGGATGTCCAGCGACCGTATGCGCAGTACTCACCAGGAAGCAGATGGGACATTCTACGGCGCCCCGATAGATCGCGGCCTCGTTTTTCGCTGACTCCTTCGTCAAAGGCGGACGCTTGCTTGACTTGATGCTACTCGAGGACACGGAAGACTCCACCCGAAATGCAGTGTTGGCGTCCGGCAGCATGTCCGCATTCTGCGGAGGTTGCTTGCGATGTTGGAGGATGGTCTCGTCATCCCAGTCCTCCTCGTAATCTTCTAGTGGTCGGTAGAACGGTGCCAACTTGCGCGCACATATGAACTGGGAGACGATCGCCTGGTTCCAGTCTCGAGGACCTGTGTAGACGCCCTGCGGGGTGAGAAAGCCGAGGTCAACAGTATCGTCCTGATGACGGTGGTTGGCTGAGGAAGAGCTGTTCCCCATGGTGGGCGGCGACGGCGGCGGACGACGAGGACGATGAGCGAGTGCAATGCTCGTGTGTCAGACGAGGGCTGTCACGAGATGTGACAGTTACTGACCCATGTTTCGTGACGTCGGCATGCGCATTGCAGTGTGGCCATGCCCGAATCTTCGAAGGCTTTCGACCCTTCGTTCTATCCGTCCACCGACTGCTGAGCGTAGATTTGAATACGGAATATTGCAATACTTCCCCTCTCAAAAGTGTATGGCGGGTTGTGACAAAGCCCTCAGGCTATCATGAAGCAGGCCAGATTTGCACACACAAGACAAGTACTAGAGTCCAACCGCACAGTGAGCAAATTATAGGCTACAAAGCTCTGCCCAGGAGCCCAAAAAGCAGTCGAATAGCATTCATAGCCTGCGGACACCTTTGACAGCGATTAAGTTGTGGGCGCCTATGTGGCAATGTTCGAATTCGGAGGACACGTCAATGGTCACGTGAGCCTCAGTAATTTACCTAGCGCCGGGGAAAAGGACAGGCAGACTCCCTTATCCCTCACCCCCGTCTCCCCTCGTCACAAGTTTCTTCAGATCAAGCCTGCGTTCATTATGGACGCTCCTTGGACGAAGAGCCCGAAGGAGGTGTTCGAACACTTCGGTGTCGACCCCAACCGCGGTCTTACTACAGACCAGGCGGCTAAGCATGCAGAGCTGTATGGAAAGAATGGTGCGTGTTACTGTTATCCAGGAAGGCCTCCCTAACCAATGCGTGCAGAGCTACCCGAGGACCCACCCACACCATTGCTCGAGTTGATCTTGGAGCAGTTCAAGGACCAACTCGTACTCATCCTCCTTGCGTCGGCGATCATCTCCTTCGTGCTGGCGCTGTTTGAGGAAGACAGCGATGCGGGATTCATGGGCGCATTCGTCGAACCCCTTGTCATTCTGCTCATCCTCGTTGCGAACGCTACTGTCGGTGTCATACAGGAGACGAATGCAGAGCGCGCCATTGATGTACGCGCCTACATATTTGTGGCGTCGACTTCTATTGACACACGTCCAGGCCCTCAAAGAGTACTCACCTGACGAGGCCAAAGTATTCCGCTCTGCCCAAGTCGCCCGCATCCATTCTACAGAACTTGTCCCCGGCGACATCATCGCGGTGTCCGTTGGTGACAAGATCCCCGCTGACTGCCGCTTGATATCCATATCCTCGTCTTCATTCCGCGTCGACCAAGCCATTCTTACAGGAGAGTCGCAGTCCGTCAACAAATCTCCAGATGTCGTATCCGACTTTAAGGCGGTCAAGCAGGACATGACCAACATGTTGTTCTCTGGCACGACCGTCGTCAATGGCAGCGCCCGTGCCGTCGTCGTCTTCACCGGCCAGCGGACCGCGATCGGTGACATTCACAAGTCCATTACCTCGCAAATATCGGAGAAGACACCGCTCAAGCGCAAGCTCGATGACTTCGGCGACATGCTCGCGAAGGTCATCACCGTCATCTGCATCCTGGTCTGGCTCGTCAACTTCCGTCACTTCTGGGACCCTGCGCATCACGGTGTGCTCAAGGGCGCCATCTACTACTTCAAGATCGCTGTGGCTTTGGCCGTGGCCGCCATTCCAGAGGGTCTTGCTGCGGTCATCACTGCCTGCCTTGCTCTTGGGACGAAGAAGATGGCCCAGAAGAACGCTATCGTTCGGAACTTGCCCAGCGTGGAGACACTGGGTTGCACGAACGTGATCTGCTCCGACAAGACTGGCACCTTGACCACCAACCAGATGAGCGTTTCGAGGGTGTGTGGTGGCGCCTTCGTGGTCGGTTGAATTGTGCACTGACTACCTTTCCCTAGTTCATGACTATCGACGGTGCTACCGGACGCGCTCGTGATTATACCGTCGAAGGCTCTACATTCTCGCCTTACGGGTCGGTCAGGCTTGCTGATGGAACGGATGCTTCGGCTGAATTGAAGGCAGACCACCTACAACGTCTGGCAGAAATTGGTTCGATATGTAACGACGCGAAGATCGTGTACAATGCCGTAAGTTCAGTTCACTAAGCCGTCCAATTTCCACTTACGTGTCTGCAGGAGAAGGATGCGTACTCGAACGTCGGCGAACCTACTGAAGCTGCTTTGAAAGTTCTTGCGGAGAAGATTGGTTGCCGGGACGGCGAGTTCATGAAGCAAGCGTCCTTCCTCGCACCTACGGAGCGCGCGAGCGCCGTCAATGACTACTTCGAGCGCACCATCCCCCGCATTCTGACCTTCGAATTCTCGCGCGACCGCAAGATGATGTCTGTGCTCGTCAAGACCGGCGCCTCAGGAGCGCTCTTCGCCAAGGGTGCACCCGAGTCCGTCTTAGACCGCTGCACATCCGCTATCGTCGATGGCGCCATCATCCCCTTCACCAACGCCATGCGCACTACAGTTCTGGAGCAGACGCTGAACTACGGCAAGCAAGGTTTGCGCACGCTCGCACTGGCCTACGTGGATGTCGCCGATACGGACGTTGCCCACTATCAGACCAGCAGCAGCAGCGATTACTCGCGCTTCGAGACCAACCTCGTCTTCACCGGTCTTGTCGGCATGCTCGACCCGCCGCGCCCCGAGGTGCGCGACGCGGTCACGAACTGCAAGGCCGCTGGCATCCGTGTTATGTGCATCACCGGCGACAACAAGGGAACGGCGGAGACGATCTGTCGCCAGATTGGCATCTTTGGGGAGCACGAGGACCTGACTGGCAAGAGCTACACCGGCCGTGAGTTCGAGGAGCTCAGTCACCAGGAGAAGCTCGCCGCCGTGCAGCGCGCCGGCCTGTTCAGCCGCACCGAGCCGGGTCACAAGAGCCAGCTCGTCGACCTGCTCCAGAATCTGGGCTTGGTTGTTGCGATGACGGGCGACGGTGTCAACGATGCTCCCGCCCTGAAGAAGGCCGACATCGGCGTGGCGATGGGCAGCGGCACGGATGTGGCCAAGCTCGCGGCGGACATGGTGCTCGCGGATTCCAACTTCGCGACGATCGAGGGCGCTGTGGAGGAAGGCAGACTCATCTACAACAACACGAAGCAGTTCATTCGCTACCTCAGTATGTCCTGCTTGCCTTCCATACCTTTTTTCAATGCTAATCACGGTTCATAGTCTCGTCCAACATCGGCGAGGTCGTCAGCATCTTCCTCACTGTCCTGCTCGGCATGCCCGAGGCACTCGTCCCGGTCCAGCTGCTTTGGGTCAACCTCGTCACCGACAGCCTTCCCGCGACGGCCCTTGGCTTCAACCCGCCAGACCACTCCATCATGCGCGTCCCGCCTCGCAACAGCCGCGAACCGCTCGTTGGGCCGTGGTTGTTCTTCCGCTACATGGTCATCGGCACCTATGTTGGCTGCGCTACGGTCTTCGGCTACGCTTGGTGGTTCCTCTTCTACTCCGAGGGCCCGCAAATCTCGTTCTACCAACTCGTGAGTCCGCATCTTAACTGACTGCCGTTTGGGTACTCATCCCTCGTCCGCCTTTAGTCCCACTTCCACCAATGTGCAACGGCCTTCCCCGAGATTGGATGCGAGATGTTCACGAACGAGATGGCGCAACGCGCGACGACGATGAGCTTGTCCATTCTCGTCACTGTCGAGATGTTCAACGCTATGAACTCGCTCTCTGAGAACGAGAGCTTGTTCCGCATGCCGCTCTGGAGAAATAAATATCTCGTGGCCGCAATCGCGCTCAGCATGGCCCTGCACTTCATGATCCTCTATGTGCCCGCGTTCGCGGTGAGTTCCTTCAGCACATGTCGTGCTTCTGGGCAGTTATACTGAACCCACATGTAGGCCTTGTTCCAGATCGCCCCGCTCAACTTCACTGAATGGAAGGCTGTCTTCTGGATGAGCATCCCCGTCATCGCCATCGACGAGGTTCTCAAATTCGTCACTGTACGTCGATTCCAACTTTCATCCTGGCCTCATCGCTCATCGATTGTCCAGGCGACATTCGTCGACCCCCCTGCAAAGGTAGAAATGGCGTGAACACGCTGATAATTATAGTTGTGCTGTATGGGTTGGTGGACCGCCACCTAGAACCTGTAGATCGCCCTCGTAAATAATCGAGCTTTTGCGTCTGCATAATAGCCATCGGACTCTTCCGCCAATTCAACGCCAGTCATTGTGAGTCACCATTTGGATGGCTAATGACGCCGCAATTTCATCAGCGAGTAATTCGACTGTCCACGAACGCCCATGACTTCTGTAGGACGAGCGGTCTTGCCACGCTTCTTCCTTCTCAGCAGGCCTCCGAAGGGGCCTGGTGTGGGAGATGCGATGCAAGTTGCGTGGCGAAGTGCTATCGAGGAGACTTTGCCAGCCGATATCCGAGATCGATTCGAATTGGTGCAAAGCAATTTAGCAGACCTGCCATCCAAGAAGATATCGTGCGACTGCGTGGTATCGCCGGCGAACTCGTACGGCATCATGGACGGAGGGTAGGTCCAACGTCTTTTCCACAAATGTCATTCTTCCTGACACGCATCTGCTTTTCAGTTATGACCTAGCCTTGTCAGAGATGTTCAAAGGCAAGCAGGGTGTGCAGACCCTGACGCGCCACTGCCAAGCTGCGATGCGCGAGAAGTGGGCGGGCTACCTGCCACCGGGCGCCTGCATGCTCGTTCCGCTGCCCGACGACGTGCGCACGAATCCGCTCAAGGCCAAAGCCATCGCCGTCATTCCTACCATGCGCATCCCCGAGGATGCGACCTGGAATCGCGACTTGGTGTACAACGCGATGTGGGGGCTGCTGAACGCGGTGCGTGCGCACGAGACACCCATAGAGAGCGTCCTGCTGACGGGGCTGGGGACTGGCGTGGGTATGGTGAGCCCGCAGCGATGCGCGGTGCAGATGATGCTGGCCGTGAAACACTTCGTGCGGGGGATGCCAGAGTATGGGAGCTGGAACGACGTGATACCGGTCGCACTGGAGGTTGAGAAGACTTTCGAATTGTAAAGACGACTCGAAAGAACCTGATGAAGTTGACCTTGTCCCGCGGACCCCGCTTCTCTGTACTGCATCGTACTTCATTGCTTTTTGAATGCTCTGGCACATCGTCTGCCTGGCTGCTGCCTGGTTCAATACGTACGCAGGTGGTACAAGTTCAACTCCGGCATGCAGGGCCCTCGACCGTCGGAAGATTTGGCAGAGGGATCTGGGGCGCAAAACTCTGAGAGCCGTGAACAAAACTGTGCCGGTGACATAATTGTGTCAGGCGGTCGACAGACGCGCGGGGATGGGCTCATCGTCCAACTCGACGCTCAAGCCAGCGTCAGAACTGATGCGTACACTGTAGCAATTGCCGCGGGTGTACTTAGGAGACAACGCACTAAGACAAGTTGAAGTCACTGAATTTGAAGTCTCCATAACGGTTACGCCACACATTACCCGTTGCGAAGAGGTGCGTATTCCCACGATTTAGGTGGGGGACGACGGTCGTGCGCGAGGTTACCTCCAACCGACGAGCTCTCTAATAGGTCTATCGTATCCTTACGGTTCCGTTATTTTCTATTTGGTGGAGGCTTATCCTAGGTTCTGGGCAGACACGGGCTCGTCTCTTCCCACCGCACTCTGTCGAAATCTTGGTTTTCAAGGGCCACCTACGCGACCACGGGTACCCAGCGCGGCACGACAACGCACGCAGTCCAGCGACAAAAACGCACACGCGACGTTCACGGACTCTCCCCGTCGTTCCCAGCAGCAGATCTCCTTGACGGTCATCATTGTCGACGGCGAGCACCCGCCCTACACTTTCGTAATACCTAATCTTTCGCAAATCCTTTTATAATGTCTCTATCGGCCCCGGACAACAATGGGTCCTACTCGAGGATCCCCCATAGTGGCAAAACACCCCCGCCGGCGCCCTCAGCGGCATACGCCAAGAGGTGCGTGTTCTGACCCCCGTGACGCCCGCAGTTGTACTGAAAAATGTCTCACAGGGCGCGAGAGCTCCAGGCTTCAGAAAGCCTCGGGAACGGCGCGCGCTACAGGCCTCCTGCGCTGCGCGCCTTGGCGTCGGGTGGCTCTCCTCCTAACGAGGGACCTCCGTCAGTCGTGTCTCCCACGGAGGGAGGCCCTCTGCCCCCGAGTAATTACCCTCCCGGGTTCAGGAGGGCCAGGGCTGGCACCCTCCCTTCGAACGTGCAACTTGCCGCGCAACGCTTCGCTGCAGCGTCGACCAACCTCAGCCCCTCCCCGTCATCGGAGTCTCTGCTCGATCAGCAGACCATGCCGCCGTCCGCGCCTAACCCGGCCTCCGCATTCGGTCCGACACGTCCTGGCCTCCGCCATTCCGCCTCCATCGCAGGCCCTGTCGCATCAGCGGCAAGCGAGCGCAACAGCCGCCTCAGGTCGGGCTCCCTGACCCTCCCGAGCCGGGGACTATCCAACGCATTCCCTTCCATTCTGTCGTCCTCCTGGCTACCGTCAGCCGGCGGCACGGGTTTTGCCACGTTGGATGAGCTGCACTCGGTTACCTCTGGCGAGTCCCAGTCTGGTGACTTCGACGTGCACACCCTGGACTACCTGGGGTTGGACGACGCGTATCTCATGCATGATGGTCATCGTCTTCCTCCGCCAGCGGCCACGATTTCCGAACTGCGCAACCAGATGCAGGCGACTCTGGCGGGCAACCTCACGACGAACCCGTCGCGCCTGCGCGCCAGCACGGTCTCCAATCCGTACCGCGCGAGGCCGTCCGCGAGCTCTCTTATGCCAACTCCCGCAGCCGAAGAAGAGGAGGAGTACTTTGATGAATATAACGACCGCCATACTAGCTACAGTCGCCAACGCCTCAACAGTTATGAAGCCTCCGGTACAGACGCCTATTCGCAGTACATCGCGCAAAGCTTCAAGCCGACAGAGCATCTCGCCCCCGCTCGCCCGCGCGCTATCTCGGTTGGGAACTTGGATGAACCCATGCGCACCATCACTCGTCGTGCCACCACGGCCGACCTGCATCCATACCTTGGTAACCTCGACTCGCAGCCGCCGCCCATGCCTGTCCCCCAAAACATCCCTCCTGCCATCCCAAGCCCCGCTAGCATCCTGAAGGAGAAGCTGACCGCTCGTGGCGGCACATCGCCGAACGTTCACTTCCCTAATGGCGAGCAGCCGCGGGGCTCCTCGTACCTGGTTGCGCCGGGTGGTCAGACGCGATCCGTGTCCCCGAAGTCCGAGGGACCCGCTTCGCAGCAAATACAAACCCCGACGAGGTCCCTCTGGATCGGAAACCTCGACAGCGCTGTCACCAGCGAGCAACTCATCCACCATTTCGCGCCCTACGGTGCTATCGAGTCCCTGCGGCTGTTGCCCGAGAAGGTGCGCATTAACCCCGCGCGTCCCAGCACATACCTGATCAAACTCTTCCATAGGAATGCGGCTTTGTGAACTTCGTTGATCAGGCGGACGCCATCCGCGCAAAGGAAGACGTCCTGAACCGACTTGGTGGCAACATCGGCATGCCGAATGGCCAGACAGTTCGTATTGGCTTTGGGAAGGCCGACAGTGCTCCTGTCGCACCAGCCAAGGGCAATCCGACGAGCCCGGGACCTATCGCGGCCTCAGCGCCCAAGTCGGCGACTGGTGCTCCTGGGATGTCCGGCATCGAGTCGCAGCTGCAGTCTACGCCGACCCGTGCGCTGTGGATTGGGTCAATTCCTTCGACGACCACGCCCGCCACCATCCTCAGCGTGTTCAGTCCTTATGGCCCCATCGAGTCCGCACGCGTTCTCACCCACAAGAACTGTGGCTTCGGTAAGCAGAATCTTCACAGTTAACCGCCGGCGTCTGCTCATAGTGCGTAGTGAACTTCGAACGTCTGGATGATGCTGTCCGTGCGCGCAAGGCCCTTAACGGCCGCGATGTTCTGGGAAGTGATGTCGGCGCCATCCGCATTGGCTTTGCCAAGGTCCCCGTGAAGAACAGCACCGAGGGTGGAGAAGAGAACGCGCCTGTTACTTCCGTCACCGGCGTCGGTGACCTGAGTGTCGGTGCCACCATCCAAGCACTGCGCAACGTCAAGGGCGCGTCTACAATTCCCTCAGACCAGCAAGTGCTCAGCGGGATGGTGGAGAACTACCGCTCGAACCTCTTGCTGAGCATGATCAGCTCGGGCAAGCACAACTTCCCTGCGGACGTCGGCTCCATGCTTCCGGGCTGGGCCGCAGCCTTGACGGAGCAGCAGATGATCATGAGGGAGCTCAGCGGCGGCGACCCGGAGGCAGAGCAGGAGATCATAGCGCTCGCAGGTATGTGCACGCTTCCTTACCCAGCCTGTGAGGTCGCTGACATTCTGTAGACTTCCGTCCACCCACGATGTACTACACCGTCATCCCCTCGGTGTCTGAGCGTTCGCACAACAGGCGTTGGGACGCGGCCAAGCTGCGGGAGTTGCGCAAGCGTCTCGACTCGGGCACGATGTCCCCTGAGGACATCGACAGCGTTGCAAGCGAGTTCATCGAGGGCGAGATCGTTGACTTGGCGTCGGACTGGCTGGGCAACACGGTGAGTTCGAATGCACACGCGTGTACGGCCCTGAGCTCATCCTCGGTACAGGTCGTGCAAAAGCTGTTCGAGAAGTGCAGCGCGGTTCCCCGTTTGGCCATGCTGGAGCGCCTCGCGCCTCATCTGGCTATGATCGGCATTCACAAAAACGGCACCTGGGCCGCGCAGAAGGTCATCGAGTGCGTGCAGACGACGGAAGAGATCTCCCTGGTCGCGCAGAACTTGCGCCCGTACGCGCCGCCCCTCCTCCTGGACCAGTTCGGGAACTATGTCGTGCAGTAAGTTGCTACTGCTTGACGCTCGAGGGCATGTGCTAACTCTGTCGTAGGTGCTGTCTGCGCTTCGGCAGCCCCAACAACGACTTCATCTTCGACGCGATGGTGGACCGCATGTGGGAGGTCGCGCAAGGGCGCTTCGGCGCTCGCAGCATGAGGGCGTGTCTTGAGAGCCCGCACATCACCCGCAACCAGCAGAGGCGCGTCGGGACGGCCATCATCCTCAACTCGATCCCCCTCGCCACCAACCCCAACGGCGCGTTGCTCTTGACGTGGCTCCTGGACACTTCGGAGTTCCCGTCGCGATATGAGTTGCTGGCGCCGCGCTTCACGCCGCATCTGTCGCACCTCTGTACGCACAAGCTTGCGTCGCTCACGGTCCTGCGGATTGTGAACCAGAAGCACGAGCCCGAGGCCTCGTTCCAGATCGTCGACGCCCTCTTCAATTCGCCGGGGGACCACGTCCTCACGGACGTCCTCGGCGACCAGGTCAACGGTGTGTCGGTGGTCCACAAGATCCTCACGAGCAGCTTTATCGCTCCTGATAACAAGGCCAAGTACATTGAGGCGACGAAGCGAGTGTTGATTGAGCTCAAGGTCATCGCGACGCAGGCGTACCGCCGCCTGATCGAGGAGGTCGGGCTGCCTGTCCCCAACTTCCAGCCGACGTACAACAACCTCCCGCCCGGTAGCGGTGGTGGCGGCGGCGGCAAGTCGAAGGGCTCTCAGAGCAACACGTACAGCGTGCCAGGGCTGCCGAACACGTATGCGTCCAACGACCAAGGCCTGGCGGCGATGATGGCGAGCCTGCAGATGGGTGGGCAGAACGCGCAGGCGGGCCCGCCGCAACTGCAAGTCGATCCGGGCTACAACAACCCGACACCGCCGCGCCGCACTCCCAGCTACTCGCCGTCGCCCGCCGCAGACCCGTACTCGCCGGCCTACAGCGGTGGACGCAATTCAGAGGCGCAGACGCCGCGCGGCGGGGGCATGCGCCGGCACCCATCGCTGCCGTCCATGACGCCGCCGTACGGCTCGCAGTCGCCCGCGATGACACCGTCGAACAGCATGGGCGGCGTCGCGCCGCAACCTACCTACGCGACGGGGCCGATGACGCCGCAGAGCATGCAGAACATGCCGCCGCAGCTCTACCAGTACATGTACCACCAAGGGTACCCACAGAGCCCGAACATGGGCACATTCCATGCCTGAATCCAATGACACGACCGTTTACGACGATTTCTAGAGTGGATCATCCAGCGCTCCGCGAGCTGTGAACGCTAGCCCGCGCCCAAAAATGTATGTACGTTGCCCGATATTTGGTTTATAACAAACACCTTCCGTATATTCTGTCCGTTCGTTATACCCTACCCTCCCGTAAAACTGTACATCCCAAGCGTCCGTTGTCCATCCTCGAGCACGTTCATTTTCTCGACCCCGTTCTCTGCTTCCTTTCCTTTCGAATTCCAATACTACTACCTATGTGATATGCATGGTTTGTCTGAACAGCAGGAAGCAGCGCGCTGGCGCGGCGGAGGTGTCTAGTACCTGTTGCTCGTCTTGTTTCTTGGCTTGTTACCCGTACGTCCCGGTTTGCGCTCGTTGGGCTACCCAGAACTCGAAACTGTATGATCGTCAGCACCGTCGGTGGATCTTGGACTTGTTGACTATGGCACCAACTACACGATTATAACATGTCTTCCTCTCTGCCTCCTGAGCTTCGAGTCTGTGGGAGGCCCATTATCCAACATTGCCTGACGCGATTGAGTGAACGTTGAACAATGGTCGATGACGTAGAACGTGGCTATTGTTTCTGGTCGCGTTACCCGGGCCGGCATTCCTTGCCTCTCACCAACACGATCATGGGCAGCTCGGCGTCAAAAGCCAGAACACTACCAAAGAAGAAACCTTCATGGTCGGGTGCGAGGACAGGAGAGACTCCCCCACCGTCAAGACCAAGACCTGTTGCGAGCGAGACGAAGGACGACGGTGCGTGCTCACGTCCACTGGTGGTCCTTTGAATGCTCGCTAAGTCGCCTTCAGCTATTATGCGTGATGCTAGTGACCCGCAATTTCTCGCCAACCTGCGGAAACTCGGCGCCGTGAAGGTCGACCATCACATGCAGACCATGCGAGCGGTAAGTTCACGTCCCTTCGCCCGCATGCACATACCATCCGCTGCCTCAACTGACATGCATGCCCATCTCAGGCCTCTGATGACACAACACAAATGTTGCAAACGCGCGCACGGACGGACGAGGAAGCCGCATCGTTCCAGCTCAGCCGCAATCACCTGTACTCCTACACCCTCACCCAACTCCTCGAGGAGCGCAAGACCCAACCCGTCGCCGCACTCGCAGAGAAATACAACATGGACGCTGCCAAGCTTGAGTCTCTGTGCCGGTTCGTGAATGTGCCGACAATTGATACGGCAAGGGAGAGGCGGCAGGTTATGGATAATGGGGAGGAGTACGTCGAGTCGCCGGTGAGTGTTGTCTCTGTGCCATTGTTGTGTGTTTCTCATTGTACTCTAGGCAATATGGGTGGCACCGAAGACGGTATAATGAATGCCGGACATCCTAGTTTGAACCCTTGCTTTTGTCGTCCGCCATCCAAAGAGACAATAGAAACGTTCCTTGATGCTGCTGGAATGCGACTCATCACTCGGAGACATGCCATGTATCCCGAATCATACTCTTTGAGGTTTCCCTGAGGGCAGTCGGCCGGAAGTCAGACTCGAAGTCCCGCTTGCAGTCAATGCTGCATCCTCGAGAAGTCTGTAGATAGTTCCCGCTCATTCGCTTTATGATCAATGAATTCAGCTTGCTTTAGAGATCACTCTTCGTAGTAAAGAGGTGCTTGTGGGCATAGGAAAGGGTCACACAATGCTGAACACACTCTGCCTGACGTTGAGCCTCGGGTGGAGGCTTGAGCGCGCCACCGGTTCTCGGGCCGCATTCCCGAGGAGTCCGCGGATCACAAAATTCTGCGAATCACGAACGCGCCATTGCCACAGACGCGTAGCGCGCTCCTTGTCCGCTCCCTTCACGCCCTCTTCATGTTCCGTCGTGCTGTATCCGGAGGCGTTAGGTCAGGCGCTCGCGCTCTCTCCACAGCGGCCGCGCCATCTACGAGCCGTCGGGTTGGTCTGGCGGCGGCCTCAGCCGTGACGGTCGGCGGGGCATACTTCTACGCCTCGAGCAATCTCATTTGGAACGACGCCCCCGCCGATGCAGGCTTCCAGAGCGCGTCCTCGGACGAGAAGGCTGGAGATGACTTGATTGTGTCTTCGAAGGTCGCCGAGCTGAACCCGGATGTCTTGGAGACATTCGTGTGGGGATCCAACAAGCGCGTTTCCGACCCGAAAACTTGCAATGTATCACTGATGACCGGAAGCTCACAGGTCTAAGACCCTCGATCCCGAACAGGACGAAAGCCTGAAGCTCCCATCTCTCGCCAGTTGGTTGAACGGCGTTGCGCTGCGAGACCTTGCTCTGCATGAGCAGTATGGAGCCTGTGTGGATGCAAAGGGGGACGTCTATCAGTGGGGCGAGGGCTACTCGGGCGCTGATGCACATGCGGACGGGAAGCCTGCGTTGACACTTCGGGGGAAGGTACGCCACTATGAGGTGCTCGATAGAAGACTCAAGCTCATTCATGTTCCCCGCTACAGAACATCGTCCAGCTTCAACTGACGGAGTCTTGCGTATTTGCACTGTCTTCATCTGGAAAGGTCTACACTTTCTCCTCCTCGGCTGCAAAGCAAGCACTTCCTCAGCCACCTTCGCGTCCGTCCTGGCTGGGCACCCAGCTCTGGGGCGAGCCTTCCGCGGTAGATTTTGAGGAAGTCACTCCAAGGCAAACGCTGAAGCGTGGAGAGAAGTACGTCCCGCTGTCTTCCTCCTTGTCTCTGCTCGTCTTGCAAATAGCACTGCTGCCTTCGCCTCATCTTCTCCATCAGTCCTCTTCATGTATTTTGTTCTCGTCGTGAGTCGTTGCTCACATGCGTACCAGGTTCACTTCAATTGCCGCTGGCGACGACCACCTCCTCGCACTCACCTCCCTTGGGCGTACCTTCGCCCACCCCATCACTAAGGCCGCCAACGCCTGCGGTCAGCTCGGCTTCCGCCGCTTCGACATAGCCGACCCGAGCAAGCCCTCCGAGCGCATGCAGGTAGAGTTGAAGCCGCGCGCACCAAATGCCACGCTCCTCCGGGGCTCGGGCGCCGCTCCCTCTGACAACCTTGTCGCCACCGACGACGCCGACATCCGCTGGTGCCCGCACTTCTTCGAGGTGCCGGCGCTGCGCGGTATCGAGATGGAGGAGGTCGCAGCGGGCAAGCGCAGCAGCTTTGCCCGCACGCGGGACGGGCGGGTGCTCGCGTGGGGCGCAAACGAGGCGGGGTAGGTTTGAGGTCCAAGATGTGGGCGGTTGTTGAATTGAGTTTACAGGCAGCTCGGCCTTGGCCGCACCATCAACCTCGATGTAGTCACCGTCCCTACGGAGGCAATCTTGTGGGCAGCCACGTCTCAGCGCACGCGCACGAAGTGCCTCGACGTTGCCGCGGGTGCGTACTTATCTCTACGTACAGTTGCGCCATGCCTCGTCCACACCTTCTCCCTCACTCTTCTTCATTCTTCTTCGCCCAATCTTCTTCGTCCGCTTGTCAGCCCTCTACACCTGTCCACCCTCCTACGTAAAGTACTTCGAGCGTGCCGCACCTCCTCAGCATGTCACATCATGACTCCGCCCGTTCTGGACATCCTACAACTCCCTTCGTTCACCCGCCCGTTCTGGCACAGATAACTGATCACACCTGTCGCAGGCGGAAACCTGACCTGCTTCACTGTGGAGCGCGAGCCGGGGCAGGAGCCCAAATCGGTCGAGGTGCTGATGTGCGGCGACGGGCAGTGGGGCGGGCTCGGGGCCAACAACTACAGCACCGCACAGAGCACGCCGCTCCGCGCTCGCAATGTTAGTGGTCTGGCAGAATGTGCGTACATAGAATGTTTTATCTCATCCTTCCTTGATTCTCTCCTCCTTCATATGTCGCTCTGCTTTTTCTACTTTGTCTCTGCCGTCCTCGTCCTGCGCCTCATCCTAGCCAACACCTGCGTCTTTGACAGCTGACCGACATACCCATAGACGACGACCAAACATCCGCCATGCAGCCCATCGGCCCACGCGACGTTGCCGTCTCCCCGACCGGCCATATCCTCCTCACACTGAACACCGCGGGCACCGACGCCTCCGCAGGCAAAGACCTCGTTGTCTGGGGCCGCAACCACGCGTACGAGCTAGGCACGGGCCGCGCCAAGAGCCTCCCCGCGCCAACGACGCTGTTCACGCCTGACGGCGCGCGCGTCATGTTGCGGCGGCAGCGGGCGAAGGAGGTCCGCGCTCTCGATGGGAGCGTGTGGAAGCGGAACGTCGAGGTGGTGCAACAGGCGGCGGTGGGGTATAACAGCAGCGCGGTGTATTGGCGGATAGCACAGTAGTAGGGTAGGGTTGGTAAATGGGGGCCAGACGAGACTGTATCATAGCACTTTCCATAATATTGACGCACACCACTCACACTCAGCCACTGGTGCAAGCAACACAAGGAATAAGTCATATACATGGGCACATACTACATACAGCGTACCGCGCACGAAGAGGGTACGCGTCAGGTCATAGAGCGCACTGCTACGTAGGCAGGCATTATCATAAGCTAAGGAAAGTGGCAGGGGAAAACTCGTATACGGTATGGTAGGAGAAATGGTGAGCGAGCAATCAAAGGGGCAAGGAGAGAACAGATGAGAATAAATATCTACGCTGGTAAGCAAAAGCCGGGCAAGAGAGAGAGCATGAGAATTTATACAATTACATTTCGGTCGGGCCTTGTTCTTCATCGTGAGTATAGTATCGGCGGTATGGCCGTCATTGAGGAGCAGCGTCGTAGCGCGCTCGCTCAGTGGTAGCAGGTGACCAGGAGGACGTTGAGGCCGCTCTCCTTCACCGCCCGCAGGTTCGCCGGATTGCGCTTCTTGCGAATGTCGCGGATGAGCGCGGAGCGGCTCGGGTGCATGACGCGCTGGACGGCGTCGGGCCCCTCCCCGCGCACAGCGAGATACTCGCGGATGTTGAGGAACGCGTTCGCCTTCAGCACGTTGCGCGCCGACGTCAGCGAGTCCGGCAGCTCGCCCGGGGCGAGGCCGAGCTCGATGATGAGCGACTGCAGCAGCGTGAGGCTCGACACGCGATCCTTGCTCGGGTTCGAGAGATACCTAGAAGAACACGATGGGCACCACGCGGGGGCACGAGGTGGGGAACTGGCACTCACGATGTGATGAACTTGCGGCATCCTCGTATAGCACGTCGTCGGCGCGCTCCGAGGCGATGTCCGAGACATCCTCGACGATAGGCCGCGCGCCGAGACCCATGACGGGGGCCGCGCCGCCGGAAGGAGCAACTGGGAAGCGCTTCTGCTTCCGGCTGTGCGGCGAGGCAGGGGGGCTCGAAGGGGCAGACGAAATTTCGCTCTCTGGCGTGGCGGCGCCAGAGACGCGCGCGCGCGCCGCGGCACCGGCCCTCTTGCCCCTGCGCGTCTTGCGCTTCTTCATCGACAGACTCGCAAAGTCCGCCGCAACGCGTCGGCATCCGCCGTAGACATGGCAGACGACGACGCGGGGGGCAGCGCGCGGCTGGCGGCGGCGCTGGGGGTCGCCGGGTCGGCGGTGGCGCGAGAGGTGCGGAGGAGGACAAAGTCTTCGTCGTCCGAGGCCTGGGAGCTGCTGCTCTGCGATCCATCGGAGCCCTCGGATGCGGAGTCGACGCCCCAGACGATCTCATCGTCATCCGTCGCGGCCTGCAGAGAAAGGGTAGACGTCGTCGACGAGCGGGAGCGGGAGGATATGATATCAAAGCTAGAGGCGCACGATGATGCCGTGAACGTCGGGAGGCGACGGAGGCCCAGTCGATGGGGGTCGTAGACATGGTGGCGATGGGGATTGGGATAGTCGATGAAAGGGATCTTGCTCGAGAGGGGGGAACAGAACCAGCGGCTGCGCGTCGATCCTGATCTCCTGAGATTCAACTACAAAAAAGGGGCTAACGAACTGCGGGAAAAGGGTCAGCGCCAGCCGTCTGGTGTGCACCACGCAGCAGCACACATACGCGGGTCGTGGCGACACTCGGGCAAGGAGGGCACGCGGGGCCGGGAGCAGGTCAGGTTTTATGCGCTGCTAGTCGACGGCGCTGGAGGAAGGAAAAGAGGGTAGAAGGAGAAAGGGGAGTGGCCACGACGGACGCGAGAAGTAGAAAGAAGAAAGACAAGCTGCTCACAGCCCGCTCTCCGTCCGCTAGGGGCGTATATAAACGGCCACGTGCAAATAATTACAGATGGGTTATTATGAAACTGATAACCCGTCTTATTCCCAGACAGTCTAACGCGCATCTAGCTTAGCTGTCGCTCTACAGCCAGGGCCGCTGGCTTTTTACACGATACAGCGCACGCCGTACTATACTAGCCTCGCTAGTGACTCTTTCCTCGCAACGCATTTGCATCGAGGAAGTCGCGGCACTTCCTTTCATAGCTCGTCGCCACCGGATTGTTCGACCTCCCGGCATGCCACACTCAGAACATGATCACACAGTAGGGGTTCTTCAACGCGTTCCATTGGCAGAGCGGCACAAGGGACATACTTAACGACCACAAGCAGATATCGAAAATCAAGCGGTCGCCAACGCTGCCCAGCTCTCATAGTCCGGCGACTGTGCGTCTGAGAGGAGCACCGTGAACTGTCCTGGAGCAGTACGTTAGTATGTCGCGTCATCGTGAACAATGGTCAGGGGGGGGGATGCGGAACCCTTCAAGCTCCCAAACACAGAAAAAAATGAAACCCCAAAACCCATCCTCACTCACCATACCCCGCCCCATGAAAGCTCAGATTCGCCGCGCGCTCCCCGGATTCTGCGGCGACGTGTACGAATCGCGTACGCCATCACCGTCTCCGAGGCCCCGGCGCGAACGACAGCGCGGCGTCCACGCACCCGGCGCAGACGAAGGTCAGGCTGGCGTGCGTGCTGTTGACGAAGGTGCCGTCGGGGATGGGCGACATCGAGATGGAGGTGTTGGAGTAGATGGGCGGCTGGGCGTAGGCGCTGGGGAGTATACGGGTAGAATGGTAGATGGAGGCTGAAGGGGAAAGAGGTAGAGAAGAGGGACTGACGAGGCATGACGGAAGGAGACATGACGCTGCCCGCATTCTGCCAGCGGCAAGGAGGAGAGGGCCGACCATATGTTCTATATAGAGAAAAAAAATCAGCTACGTGTGCAGGACATCTGACACGAAACCCACCTCCGAAAGACACTCCGGCCCATCCTGCAGTGCCATTTAACGGTACGACCTAGCGCACATTAGCCAGACAGACTCATCGAGCAATCAGGTCCATCGCGCAACCAGACCCATCGCGCAACCAGACCCATCGCGCAACCACGTCTATCGCGCAGCGAGAATTACGCTCGCCGTGCAACCCGACGTCTTTCGTCCACGGCGGCAACTTGTTCTCTGTACGCCCGGCTCTTATTCCCGAACGCCCGACTTTTGTTCTCTGAGCGCCCGACTTTCGTTCTCCCAGATGCACGACAGCCCACATACTTACCAACTGCCCAATAAACTCCGTAGTCACCGTCTCCGGCAGCGCGATGCCAAACTGGTACCCGAGCGCGTCGTCGGTGTATGCCTGGAATTCGATGCCGGTGTTGATATCGGTGAATGGGGCGGTGGTGTCCTGGGCGGCGGCAGGGAGGGAGAGCAGGAGGGGTCCGAGGAGAGGCAGAAGGGCTGCGCCCAAAGAGAGGCAGAAGGGCCCAGGCAAGGGGAGATGCCGCGCCAAGGAGAGAAGGCCTTCGACGGAGCATTGTAGAGTAGCGGCGGGACAAAATTGACTGACGAGAGTCTATCATGGGGGTCAATGAGTGGGCACGGTCCCAAGGCCAGTAGCGGCCGGTTTACATAGTCCTGGAGTATGTGCAAGAAGGCACCAAGACCAGCGTCATGGATGCTTCGCTTGAATGGCTGGGACGAATGAGCATCGAGGAGTTAGGTTAGCGGATAAATTCACTGTTGAGTTGGGCGCCTGGTTCTTGCAAGAAATCGCCGAAGAGTATACAAGGGACTGCATGGCCGTAGTATTGCGCGAGACCCGTGAGCGAGGAGCGTAGAGAGGACCTGGGGGTGGGAAATTGACGGCCAGAGTGCACAAGGCAGGATAGACAAAGTTCACGAGGAGGCACGGAGAAGGAAGCGCGTCAATTCCGTCGAGGTGCTATACTTAAGTAGGCCATGTCGTGTTGTCGACCTATCGTTCTGACCGTTAACGAGAGATACTAGGAAACAGCAGTGAAAAGTATGAGGGGGCTTTCCCTCGCTGTCGCGCCTGATTCTCTGGAGACGGTGGTAAGAATCAAGTTGTGGGTCCACACACAGGAGGTGGCTGTGTGACCAGCGACGGCAACATGCGGAGACGGCGACGGAGCCGTGGATTTGAACTTGATCGTCGTTGTTGTTGTTGCCTCGAGGACGCGCCCATCTCTCAAGCTCTTTAGGCGACCCGCCACCCACGCTCTCTTTCACCCAACAGCCTCTACCGCAAAGCATAAAACTAATATTTTATCCCGCTTCTATCTCTAAGCAAAATGCGCGCCTTTGCACTTTCCGCTCTATGCCCCCTCTTCCTCTCTACGCTCTCCGCCGCCGCGCACGAGGACTCGCCCGTCCGCCGCCACCACCATGCGCGTAACGCGGAGCACAACGCGGTCGCTGCGCGCAACGAGTCTCAGCAGCTCGCGAAGCGCACCGACGGCCAGTTCACGTACTACGCTGCAGGCCTTGGCGCTTGCGGACAGATGAATACGGCTTCTGACTTTGTGCGTGTCACATCATCGCATAGTGGAGACAGCAAACTTACCTCATTCCCTAGATTGTTGCGCTGAACCAGGCTGTAAGCACGAGCGTCTCAACGGCGCGTTCACGACGCTCATGACTCCCATAGCAATGGGACGGCGGCTCGCACTGCTTCGCGCAGATCACCATTACCGTTGGCGATAAGTCGACGCAGGCCACCATCATGGACGAGGTGCGTTGCTCTGCGCGATGTCAACAATACCTTCCTAACAAATAATCAGTGTCCCGGCTGCCCTTACGGCGGCCTCGACTTCTCCGAGGGCCTCTTCACCTACTTCTCGAGCACGGACGCTGGTGTCCTCCAGGGCTCGTGGGAGTACGGCAGCGGCGCGCCCGCCCCGACGAGCACCTGGGAGCCCGAGACGACCACCTCCACCTGGGAGGAGCCGTCGACGACCTGGACGCCAACGTCCACTTGGACCCCCGAGACCACCTCCACCTGGAGCTCCACGAGCGAGTGGAGCAGCAGCACGGAGAGCAGCTCGAGCAGCTCAAGCAGTTCGAGCAGCAGCAGCAGCAGCAGCAGTAGCAGCAGCAGCTCCTCGGAGTCCTCGACCACCGCGTCCGAGACGTCCTCCTCTGCGTTGATCTCCGCGAGCGCGAGCGTCTCGATCGGCAGCTCGTCCGGCGGCGTCGTCGACCAGATGAACCTCCTCGTCCTCCAGCTCGGCGGCATCGTCGCGCAGGCCGCCGACGAGGAGTGAGGGACTCATGGCTTGTTTTTTCGCTTGGGGGAGATGGCAAGGACACTTGATACCCGCCCGGTAGATATACGCAGGTTGGTTTTTATATTATGGTGTGCCTGACATTCAATGTGTGCAACCCCCGTCCTTCGATGTGTGCTCCTGGCGTGCTCGCTGTTTCTCAGCCCGTGGGTTTCCCAAGCTGTTCCCAAATCTAGGTGTGTGCGTGCCTCCCATCGTCGTGTCGCTTGGCTTCCGTCTCCCGAGGTGCCTTGTTCAATGTTTGCGGGCACGATTGACCGCGTGCGGGCCGGCCGCTGCCGGGCCGAGCCCCCTTGAGATGGTTGATCACGGCCTTGGCATTCGCTGCTTTTCACTCCTCGTCCCCGACCGTCACCAGCGTCCCCTTCCTTGAAAGCGGGCTCGTGCCAGCCTTGCGTCCCATCTTTTCCTCCTACTGTCATTCGCGTCACTGGTCCGGGAAGAGCGCTGTCTATCATCATCATGATTCAGTCCCTACTCCCCCTCCTCGCCCTCGCCCTACCCTGGGGCACCAGCGCGCACGACCCGGCGCATAACATGAAGCGCCATGGCGACCTCGCAAAGCGCATCTCCAGCGATGCGCAGAACATCACGAAGCGCGTAGACGGCGCGCGCATGACCTACTACGATGTTGGCCTGTAAGTCGGACGTTACGTGCACCCAACAAGCCTGCTGAACGTCGCTCGTCAGGGGTGCGTGTGGGATCACGAACGTTCCCAGCGATTTTGTGCGTGGATCACTTGCTGCTTCACGCAGGTCTGGTGCTGACATCTTCCTTCTCCCCTCACAGATCGTCGCCGTCAGCGCTGCTGTGAGTCTGCATGCCATCGTATGCCAACGCGGCCGCTAACTGTTGACCAGGAATATGACGCGGGGCTGGGTAACGGCTGGCCATCCGACGTGTGCTTCAAGTCGATCACCATCGAATTCAACGGCATTCAAGCGCAGGCACAGGTTACCGATCGAGTGAGTTGACTCCGCCCTCCCCTTCTCACTCTGTTCCTCGTTCCCTCCCTCCACCTTCTCTTACCTGCTCTGAAGAAGACGCACTAACCGGCACCCTTAGTGCGAAATTTGCCCGTCATTCACCGGCCTGGATCTGTCCTACGACCTATTCAAGGTGTTCGCCCCCGAACCCGAGGTCACCGGCATCATCGCCGCCAACTGGTGGTACAACGACGGCAGCAACGGCGGCGGTGGCGCGGCGACGACGACCTCCACGAGCGAGCCGCCCCCGCCGACGAGCACGTGGACGCCGCCGCCTGAGACGACGACGAGCACGTGGAGCCCGCCGCCCGAGCCCACCACCACGAGCAGCAGCAGCAGCGAGTGGAGCTCGAGCAGCGAGTCGAGCAGCGAGTGGACCAGCAGTAGTGAGTCGAGCTCGAGCTCTTCGAGCAGCACGGAGTCGGCGACGGCGACGACGACGAGCAGTGCGGCCGCGGCGTTTACGGCGGGCTCGCATAACGTGGTAGACAGCCTGCGGCAGGTCATCCAGGATATGGGCGGCGTCATCCTCGCTGCGGCGGCTATTCCCAATGCCTAAAGCTCTACGCGCGTCCGTTGTGTCTACACGCGCGTCCTCGTCTTTACACCCGCCTGCGACGTCCTTCAAGACATACTATCCGGATTCTACTAACGGCGCAACATTGCCCTGGCGCCATGGCCCGACTTCCCCTCGCTTGTCTACTCATTCTTTCATATCTATCAGGGTCTGGGATGTAGATGGTTGGGCGTTATGGTGTCTACTTATTATAGGTACTTGTTGTACTACTATACCCGTCCCGCGTTCGTCAGGCAACGGTCACAGTGGATGTGGCCCTGATGTGGCCTTGTGCTGAATCACTGACATGCATATAATTTGCTTCAACTCAACGTGTGATGGTTCCATGAACGTCTGCCTTGGAGACTACGTGTGATGGCAGTGTCCATCATACAGAGAGCCAATAGATCATCTGCGCCTCAAACTCTGTACATGGCGGCAATCCCTTGTATCAACCACGACCAGCACTATATACTCCCTGGTCGCAGGGCCCCTCCAACCTTTCTAACACTCGGCATTGTACTGGCCCTTCGTGTCCGTGCTCACAACCGCGTCGAACTTCATATACGATGATCGATCCGCTTCGGAGAGGATGTTGTCCATGTTCAGCGCCCCTGCAATCAATACGTCAGCCTGCAGTCTCCAAAGCAAACACATCCCACTGACATTTGTAGTGACCGTGCGTCTTGTCATTGTACTCAAACCACACCCAGCCGGTGGCGGTGAAAGGCACTTGACCTGAGCCCCGCGTCGTGCACGACGTCTCCTTGAACTGTCGAGGGTCTACTTCAGACAACCGCCTGGAACCCAAGCAATTTGCTCACCGTAACTGAGCAGGTCGCTCCATCGGGCACCGCGATAGAGACCGTCTGCGTTGTCTGCTGATTGGACTCGGACGTCGTGCTGCAGCGCGTCAGCTTGTTGCTCCTCATCCGGTAGATGACACGCAGTGTCACGCACGTCACAGCCAGCGTGTTCGTCATCGACGTGCTGAGCGTCGTCGACGCAGAGACATCCGCCACCTCCGGGATCCCGACTGAAACCGTTACGGTGCGGTCAATTGATAGCGACGCCGACTCTGTGCATGTTTCTCAGTATCACGAAAATTCATGTATATTAGTCAAGTAGAACTGCTCACGGGTAACGGTCTGCGATGACGAGTACAACGTGCCCGATGTCTGGCTGACAGTCGCCGTGCCGTTGGTACCGACGATAGTCGTCTCGAGCGATTGCGTCTGCACAGTGCATTGGGGATCGCCCTTGACAACAACGTTGCCAGCATCCTGGGCGCACACAGAGGCCGGCTCGGTCGGGTACTGCATCCAGCAAAAAAACCTGCGTTAGAAGAGCATAGTTCGCAGAACAACTTGGCAATACGCACATCATCATCGTTGGTGACGATATGCCACGAGCCCTTGCCCCAGTTCGACTGCGCCGTCGCCTTCAGAGTATCCCAGCCAGGTACTTGGGACAACAGTTAGTATCAGACATCCACGAGCGCCATACATGACGAGACAAACATACGTTTCTGGGCCTCATCCGCACTCAAAGCACTGCACGAACCGTCGCGCTTGTAGGGAACAGCCAAGGCATCGCGCTCCATAAAGCCAAGGTAGTTGTCGCGCGCGTCGTACGCGATGACACGCTTCGTGAGGTCGTCTACCGCCAGTTTAGATGCCTCCCGCGGGATGGCCGCCAAACGGCGGAGCATAGGCGTGCCGCTGGCCAGGAGAGCGAGCGCCGAGGTAACCAAGGCCAGCGAGAAGCGTGCCATGACCATAAAAAATGCGAAGAAGACACAGACGCTGGAGCTAAAGAAGGGAATGGTTAATGTGCCAGGAGAGCGCTTGTCATCATTATACATCGCTTTATACGCACCTTGGACGGAGGCCGAGCAAGGCACAAAGAAAACGCCAGATGTGCAGCGATATCAGAGTGATATGCCCAGAGCGGGTTCAGGTGCGTTGCCTCACACGGCCGTTGTCGGAAGGCAACTTCAGCCTACTTCAGCAGATAAACGGGCGTCGGACCAGCGTCGGACTCACATCGAGGGGACTCGGAGTAAACGGCCATGAAACGCAGTGTCCCGATACGGCGTGTACATAAACAGCCCATACCGTGTGCAGGATAATCCTACAAGAGATGACCGTCGACGCGTGCTGATTGTGCAAAACAATGCCAGCGGCGTGGGCGACCGCAACACAAGGAAGACGAGGCCGCTGATCCAGGAGAAGCCGTCTTGGACTGCTTGATATGCTTGCCGTTGTCGTGGACGAACGGAAGGCCAGGCTGGCCGGGAGGACCGCCTCGACATCGATAAGCAGCGCCCTTGCATCCCTCGATCTAGTATATGAAGGAAGAATCGACCATCGGGAGTCTCCCGCGAGGCGCTGCAGTGTCGGCGAGGACCACCTTGAGTCGCTGAAAACCACACCCCTACAAACCCGTGAGCCGATGTAAGGAAGGACAAAAACTCACCGCACGCCGAGGGACGAGTGGAAACTCCCCACTAAACATCACACTTCAAATCTTTGATGATCATGACATTATAAGTATACAGACGATGCAGTGTCCTTTATAGCGCTTGTAACTCCTGTGCGCAAATCCCGAGTTAGATAAGTGTATGCTCCCTCTAGAGATCGACGACAGCGATGCCGGGTGCTTGGGGCACAAACGAGAGAGGCGCGTTAGCGAGCCATCTCGTGATAAGGTCCTAGGAGCACATCAGTACGAGGACAAGCAAATGTTGAAATTTGCACTAACCAATGCGGCCTCAGGCTGGTCGAACGGCACCATGTGCCTGCCAAAGCTTCAACATTTCGTAGACAATAGTGAGATTAAAGACGCACCCAGCTTCGTGAACGTTCACGAAGGTGACATTGCCAGCGGTGAACCCATTGCCACCGGCGCTACGAACTTCACCCGCGAGGCGGCCCGTCGCCGAGTCGATCCAGGGGATTGATTTCGCCGACTGGAACTCGTCGTAGAAGTCCGACTCGAGGGCCTCAACCCAACGTTCGTTGCCCATGTAGTTGCACATCATGTCTGTGACCACGGTGAGCAGAAGCGTCGACAAACGGACAGAAGATCGCACCAGCGTTGCCGGCGTACACAAGCAGGCGCACACCATCGTTGACGATATCCGGCAAGAGCGCCGCACTGTTGTGCGCGCCGTCGCCTTGCAACGCGAACGCCTGGTTGACCTCCATGTTGCACGATGCGAAGTCCAAAGCGGGGTTGACGCCAAGGGCAGCCTTGGTCTTGGGTTGGTTCATCCAGGTGTCGATCCAGGTCATCTCCTTGTAGCAGAGGTCACCGTCCTTCTGGCGGTCGCACGTGCGGCGGACGTCGTACGGGTTCAACCCAGTCTCTGTATAACATGAGCTGCTGTAAGAGAGGTCGGTAGTCCAGAGTACTCACGCATGAGAGGGCCAAACAGCTGCGCATTACAGTAACAAGCCAGCAGGGACACACGTGAAGCGCGAGTCAAAGTCATAGCACGACTGCATCAGACGCTGGCATGTAGGGATGCGCGACCGGAGCGCCTGGCACTGCGCGCTATCGGGATCGTCGTACACGGGGTAGGGACCTTCGCAAGCGTAGTCCGGCAACGGCACCCATCTGGATCTTGGGGTTTGTGAGGCCGTTCGCGAGGATCAAGGACGTGAAGTTAATGATCTTAAGGTCTGACTTGCCCGACGCGGCAACGGCCTTGTTCTCCTTGTGGATGACGCTGCCAATGTTGGGTCCGTAGTGGCCGCCGTAGCTCTCGGCAGCGACGTGGAAGGCTTGCGTCGAGTACTCAGGGAAGCGGTTCATGAACAGCTCGAGGAAGGCATAGACATCCGTAGCCGATACCGGGGAGGTGTTCACGGTCGTCCCTTCCTCCGCGTAAGAGAAGCCGACGTCGACGGGCTGGTCTGTTGTACTTGTTAATGATGTGAGTTGCAACAGCGATGGGGCACGAACCAAGGAAGAGGATGTTGGCGCGCTCGGTCCACGAATGAGGATTGAAGGTGGTGTTCAACCCCTCCTCAGAGACGCGGCAGGGACCGAGCTCGAACAACAAGCCTGTTGAAGAGCTGCACCCCGGGCCTCCATTAAGCCAGAGCAGGACAGGATCGTCCTTCGGGCTGTTGCGCGACTCGAAAAACCTGTGCTTCGTCAGACAACATAAGAGCGATTGGACGAGCGCCCGAGACGAACCAGAAGAACAGGTGCTTGTCCGCCGCAATATCAAGATAGCCAGAATACTGCTTGACAGAGGCATCGCAGAGCTCCGGCTCAGTGACACGGAGCTGATGCTGGTCAAAAGCGGGATGCGAGATAAGCTCGTCTGCGTTGGTCAGCAAGCAACCAGGATGCGGTTCACGGCAAACATACAAAGCATGCCATCCTGCTTGATAAACTCCTTCCCGTCGTGCACCCACTTATCGAAGTTCTTCTTGCCGCTGAGGATCGCCTGCTTGGCGTCCGAGAGGAACTGGGTGGCGTACGACTCGACGCTAGGCGCATTGCCGCCGCCGAGCACGACCTGCTCGGCCGCAACAGAAGCTGCGAGCGCAAGGAGCGCCCAAGATGCTGTCTTCATGGTGACGGTTCAGGAAGAGAGCCGGTGGGTTGCGGCGTCGTGACTCGTGGGTTACTCGCGCGGTCGCCAGCCCCTGTCGTGCGTACGTCATTGCCTTTTGCGGCCCTGTCGGTGTCCGGACCGCCAGTCACACTTCACGTGAAATGACATTTCGCGTCTCGCACTCATCACGGGCTTGTTGAACATCAGTGTCCTACGACTTCCCAGTCTCCTGCAATGTCTACAGACGTGAATGCCGCGATGTATGTCTGTCAAAGAATTAGTAGCTGCGATTCTCATGTATGTACAGCTCTGTTCTCCGGGACATGACCGCCCTCATGGATGGCTCTGAAGACTGTGTCACAATCGAGGTAACGGAGTCGCTCAGCACCGAGAAAGAAGAAAGAAGACGGAACGAGCTCGAAGACGCGTCCAGCAAATATAAAGGTAAGCCATTCAATGATACTTGGCACGCTCATCCGACGGTTGTATCATTAGCTCAGGCCAAACTGCTCGAACAAGCACGCAAATCATGTACCAGACCTGCCTCCTTCCCGACGCCGGAAGCGCATGCTGCCGCCATGAACGAACTGGACGACGCGCGGCTCAACCTGCAGAAAGCCGCAAGCGACCTGGAGGACAAGCACATGGCCGCACAGGCCTCCTTGGCGGTCTGGCGGAAGAAGCTAGCGAGTCTGAACGACTTGGACGTCGTGTCAGAGCACCTGCAAAGGGTGGACAGCTCGGCGTATGTATCTTGCTATATATCCCCCTGCCTTTCCTCCATTCCCACCTGCCCAACCTTCCCACCTGGCACCATACTCACCAGACTTCAACAGGTTGCGATTAGAAATATATCACGGTCTTGGCTTTAAACCAATACTGGACGAGGAAGGACGCCCGTCGAAGATCCTTATCCGTGAGTGCATCCCCCGCTGTACCCTCGCCCGGACACGTTGCCTGGTCATGAGCCGCCATGTCTGCTCATCTAGCCGCCGGGCATGCCCAGATCATCGGGCAGCAATGCATGGTTGTCTAACCGCCATATCTTATTCCCCAGCTATGCCCCGTTGTCCTTTCGCTTACTCACCCCGCTATAGGTGCACACTCCGGCGCGGACATCTATTCGGTGGCGATAGAAAGCGAGGATATCAGCTACGCGAACAAGTTGTGGAGCTTGGCTGGGTCACGAAGTGCAGGGACTCCTTAGTATATTTTCTTGTTTTTGTTTATGCAGTACATACCCCCATCGTTACGGGGAGCCATTGCGGATACCCTCAAAGACTTTACGGTCCGTCTCGAGGAGATGTTGTAGGAGGGGTCAGGGAAGTTCGTATGCGAGCCGCGAGCGTGCACAAACTTACACGGGGCGTCATGAAATCTAGTATACAGCGACGCACGTCATGTTTGCGACAAGGAATAATCGATAATCATGTAGAGAAGATCTTGTATAAGCGGAGCCCCACCTCCAGTATCCACAGCTCTTCATCCGCCCCATCGCACAGCGCCTTGTCTGCCTCTGCGAATACCAGTGCAGATTGCGCTTTATTCCGCGCGCTCAAAGTTGGATGCAAGATGACCAAGTCGTGCAGCTGCACACAATCAGTCTTGCAACCACCAACGAGCTAAAAACGCACCTGTGTCAAAATCTGCGTCGCAGAATACCCCTCCCGCATCACTTCCTTTACCTTGCTCTGCACAAGCTGGAACCCGCGCCTCCGCAGCCCCACATCCACATCCATCGCATCCCCGCCATCCACCTCCACGCCCACCGCGCGCGCAAAGTCATCCACCACACCATCCGGCACCACGCCAGCGATCTCCTGAATATCTCGCGGCGTGATGGGCGTTGGCGGGTTCGTGGACGAGGAGAGGCGGGAGGCGGACTGGAGGTAGGTGATGGCGCGGCGGAGGTCGCCGCCGGAGGTGGTGATGAGAGTGTCGATGACGGGCGGGGAGACGGGGACGTTTTCGTTTGTGGCAATGTAGGATAGTCGGGAGGCGGCGCTGGAGGAGTCGAGGGGCGTGAAGCGGAACTTTGAGCAGCGAGAGGCCAGAGGCTCGATTATCCTACAAGGCCACTCAACACGACACAAACGAAGACGGTAACATGAGTAGCTTACCGCGTGACATAGTTGCAGACGAGGCAGAAGCGCGTAATGCGCGCGTAGGTCTCCATGATGCGGCGCAGGGCGCCCTGCGCGTCCTGGGTCATTGAGTCTGCCTCGTCCAGAATGATGATTTTGTACGGCGGGCAGGGATACTCCTTGCCGTCGGATGCGACCGCCTGCGCTCGCGGGGTCTGGCGCGCAAAGTTCTTGACCTTCTCGCGGACGATGCTAATGCCGCGTTCGTCTGATGCATTGAGCTCGAGGACGCGATTGCGGAAATTATCTGGGCTGGAGTGGGGTCAGCCTTGAGTTCGTGGAGTCAGGAAAGGGACGCACCCAAAGAGTTGTCGAGAGAGAGCAAGGATGGTTGACGTCTTGCCCGTTCCAGGGGGTCCGTAGAATAACATGTGGGGGAGCTACATGAAAGTGAGAGATCGCTTCACTCCACATAGTCTAACGCACATTGGTTGAGGTCAGCGCTTTCTGAAGCACACCGACGGTGTGGTCCTGTGCGGACACATCGTCGATGGTCTTTGGGCGGCTAATAACGCGAGTCAGCTGAAGCATAACAGCAAAATTCAATCAAGACGCACTATTTCTCCACCCATGGCTGCAGTGCGGGGTCTACAGTATGCTTTTTCGCGGCTGCTGCGGCCTGCGTCTGTCTGTTCTGCGGCTTGAAGAAGGAGGAGGCCATCGCGGTCAGCGCCAAGTGCGGTGCGCGACGCGTCCGTCACGCGTGAGGCGTGTGACAGATCGCGTTCGTGAGGCAATCGCCGGCCGCTCTTTGTCTCCTACCGCGCCCCGCCTTGTTATGCACGGTCCCCTTGTCGACATGTCGACCACGAAGTTGAATAAGGGTGCGCTTGAATGTCCTCCCTTACTTCCCCATAACTCACCGCGCGCAGACAATGGGACCGCCCCCGCGGGCAAGAGCGCGTCGACAGGTGCGTGGCAGCAGCAAGATATTCGCTGCGCGACTGATTAGACGCGTTTTAGATACCAGCAAGTCTCAGCCCTTGGCGGAGTTGAAGAATGGCAAGGTCGTCTTCAAGCAGAAGCCCATGTCTCTCGAGCAGAACTCAGAGACCCTCGAGGGTGCGTTGCGATCAGGCTGTACAGCGGCGCGGTGCTCAATGGATGGACAGAGATCATTATGTTCCGCCGCATGCTCTCCAAGCGCACGGAGGCGAAAGAACCTCCGCTGAACGAGATACCGGACGAGTACGAGCCTGTCATCGCGAAGCTCGCTTTCGAGAGGTACGCGCCAATCCCACGCGCGTGCGCTGCGCCCTGACGCGTTCTACCCAGCGACAAGACCGCAACCGCACTATGCAAACAGATACAGCATACCCTCTTGCCCCCACCTGAAGAGGACGACAGCGACGCGCTACAATCCAACTCTGAGCTTGCGCGAATGCTCCCGCTCTCGGCATTAGAGTCAACCATCAAGACCGTCGCGTCACGTGTCAACTATGGGCTTGACGCACCCGATGGGTGCAAAGCTCCCGCCAGTGCCTGTGTATGGCGCTGGGAGATCAGCCAGAACTACCGTGACTGGCTGCCCAAGAACGTCCGCGAGAAGGCGGACTCTCGGCGGCAAGATCGCCTGCAGGTAAGCCGGAGGATCGGCGCGCAACTGGTTTGCTGACATTACCGCGCAGGCCAAGAAAGACTTGCAGTCTGCATTATCCGCTTTACCTGCAGATGAACAGGCTGCCGTTCTGCATCTGAAGAACAATAGTAAAGCCCGCGCGACATCACCACATGCAACCCCGACGCAGCAGGCTGCTAAAGAGGACGCCGATGCTGCTGACTGCGACCAGACAGGCATCTCACCTTCCAAGGCAGAGGGCTCTGTAAGTTTGTCGAAATCTGATGTGCTATGCCTGCTCATATGTCACTAGTCCTCAGGCAAACCTCGTGGGCGACCAAAAGATCCAGTAAAGGCCGCTGAAAAGGAAGCCAAAGTAAGAAACGAACTTCATGTAGCCCGATTCCATGCTCATGCTCCGATAGGAAAAGGAGCGTCAAGAGAAGAGGGCGGCCAAAGCAGAGAAAGAAGCAGCGAAGGTAACACGCTCGTCCGTCCTGATTGAGCCATCGCTCATTTCAAGCAGGAGCGCGAAAAACAAGAGAAGGCTGCCGCCAAGGCCGAGAAAGAACGCAAGCAGATTGAAGCGCAGAACAAATCTCGCTCTCTCATGACCAGCTTCTTCTCCAAGAAGCCTGCGCCGCGCGCTGCCTCGCTCAGCCAGCCGGAGGCCGGTACCTCTCAATCAGACTTCGAGAAGACGTTCAAGCCCTTCATGGTGAAGAAGGATACCGTGCTGGCGCCAGTCAACTGGTATCTGGAACCGAAGCAGCTTAGACGGCGAGCTTCGGGCACTCCGGACGATGTCATCGTCATTGACGAGGACGAGGAATCGCACGCAGCTATGGACGTTGACGCGGAGCCGGTTCCTATCGGCGACCTGGGGAACATGTCGCCTCAAGGTCCGCCGATTGCTTTTCTTCTGACCAAGACGCAATCATGCTCACATATACTCAGACCATCTGACGGACGTATTGAAGAGACTCCCCGATTCTGTGGAGCCCTCATTGCTGCCGAAGGGCCGTCCTCGACCTCCTGGGCCCAAGACACTCAATCGAGTTTCCGTACGCGCGATCATGGCGCAGATCACGGAAGCTGAGGTCACCGACGACGTTGCCACCGTCCGCCGCCTGCGCGCCAAACTCGCAGATCGCCGCGAGATCCCCGCCAAGGTTCTCATCTTCCACACGGACTCACGTCCTGGTTACTTTGGCACATGGACGCGCAGCTCGGACAGCATCGGTCCACGGGCACCTCTGGCGAAGGCCACCGCTGAGTTTGACTACGGATACGACAGCGGCGAGGAGTGGGAGGAAGAGCCCGCGGGCGACGCGGAGGACGTAGACGAGGACGAGGAAGAAGGTGGGGCGGAGGAAGACGAGGACTCCGACGCCGACAGCTGGCTGGTGGACGACGATGAAGAGGTCGAGCCGGGGACACCGATCGACGAGCGGGAGATGTCGCCATTCTCGGTGAGTACGCTGAAGCGCAAGGCGGACGACGCGAAGCACGAGAAGCCGCCGAAGAAGAAGAAAGTCATGCCTTTGGTGCCCTTTGCGAAGGGTCCGTGCTACGAGCAGGCAATCGGGCGATGCGAGTACGAGCCGTTCAATGCGTACCGGATACAGCTGTTCAACGGTATGTCGGTCTTTTCGGATAAGCGAGTGCCAGTGTTGATCATGCTCTCAGATACGCCATATCCTATCGACCCCTTCACATACGTGTCAACTGCGCGCGAAGACTACAAGAGGAGGAGAGCACCCGCGCCGGCGCCGGCGCCTCCGGTAACAGATGGCCCCTTCCTGGTCCCGCCGCTCCCCGACCATGTCAAGCTGTCAGCCGACGTCAGTGCCCTCGCCATAGACCCCGCTGCGCAAGCAAAGCGCACAACCACGCTTGCTCCCAAGAACCCCTTCCCCGACGCCCATCTGCCGCATCTACTCGCGACGATCCAGCAGATGCAAGCGAAGAGCGTTACCGCGCTCATCGAGAAGATTCACGCGGATCTGGTAGACCACAAGGTTCGGAAGAACGCGATTGAGGCGAAGATACGGGAGGTGGCAGAGAAGTCTCCGGCCAAGGTGTGGGTGTTGAAGCCGGGAGTAGGAGCGGCTGTGCCAGGAGCTGGGCAGACTGCTGTTGTTGTGTGATTGCAGAGTGCCTGTATATCTTACTCGTTTGGATACCTAATACATGAGTGCCGCGCCTTGACATGCTGGCTCGTACATACGATAGTATCAAGTAGCGACCCTTGTGGCAGCTCAGCAGCTCGCTCAATGCTTGCTACCAGTTGGCTGAGCGAGGTAAGTCCACGCCAGGAGGTAGATACTCTGTCACTGTGGCCTTGTCCATGTATCAATGAGCTTGTCAAGGTAGTCCGATACGTTGAACCCTAACTCAGGGCGTCAGCCGAAGCCGGATGCGCAGAGCAACTGTAGGCACAGGTGGGCAGTCGGCAGACGAACCGTGTGAAATCACGTGATACCGTTCCCACACTACCACCTTGTCCTCCTCCTCCACCGGGACCTCTCTGCGCCAACAGCGCACGCACCTCAGCGGAAGCAAGACTCTGCGCCGGACAAAGGACACAGTCTTCAGAGCTGTGTCTTGGAATGCTTGCGTCATGCATGCATGCCGGCTGGTCATAACGCGCTAGGACCTCTGCACACCATTGGCTGGAGCCTTGGTCCTACACGCCCAAAAGTTATTGCCATGACAACACGGGGGCCGCAAAGTTACTGTCTTTGGAAAGCGACCCGACGCGCTCTCTCCCAGCTTTCCATCATAGATGGCGCCCTCTTTGGTCAACAATTGTATACAAGACACCTACAACAACTCGCATGCCAAATTTGGCGGCGAACAACGTACCCGTACGCCCAGAATCGCCCCTCGCCACTGAGCCACTCCGCCACTCGCTAACACGCGCAAACACCAAAGTTTCCTTTCTTGAAAAACCTCAGTTTCAGCAATCCATCAGGTCGTCGGCCAGAATGCTATATAAACGGGGCGCCAGAGGGCTGATTCCCCACTCCCCAAGCACCTACCAGTGTCTTATACTCGCTCCGCCCGCCCGTTAAGCCGCTGAACCCCTCGAACGACGATAATGCCCGCCACCCGTACCATGCAGGTGAGTGTTCGAATTTCCTTTTTGGGAGACCTCGCCACTCACGTCGGGCGCAGACTTCCTACACCAAGGACAACGTCCCTGGGTTCTCAGGGAACATATGCGACGCCTGTGGCGTCACTGTTCGCGCTAAGCGCGACAAGGCGCGCCATGCCCTTGGCCATCTCCCCGAAGACACGCCAGAGCACGTCACTCTGAAGAAGTGAGTGCTGACTCGGCTGCTCGTCCAACACTTCACTGACATTTGTTGCAGGCCGTTCCAGTGTGAGTGGGCAGGCTGCCTTAAGCGCTTCAGTCAGAGGGGCACGCTGGAGATTCACATTGCTGCTAAGCAGTGAGCTCTCTTCCACATGCTCACCCTACACTTTGCTAACAGCCTACGCAGCACCGGCGAGAAAAAGTACATCTGCCCCACCTGTGATTGGGCATTCGCGGACCCGTCTGCGCGCCATCGTCATCGCAGGCGGCAGCACGGCTGGCAGTCGCCCCGCGCTCGTGGACCACGCCAGTCTGCGGCTTCTACGCCGTACACAAGGCCCACACCGGTGGACTTCGAGCCAAAGATGCAGTTCCCCGCATACACTGCCCCGCCAGTCATGTTCTCGTTGATGCCAGGGTATGACTCCGCCGGACCTGCAGCAGCGCCCGACTTCTTCGTCGATCCCCAGACGCCGCCTCTGTCGTCCTCGGTGTCGAGCCCTGGATCATCATCCCCGCTCCCATCTCCCGTCGACGATACGTTCCACTTCAACGACGCTCTACCCCCCTTCCCCACCGTCGACCTCAACCAATATGCGACTGTGGTTGCGCAGCCCATGTCTCAGCCCTTCGGCATGCAGGTGCCCCAGCCTTGGGGCTACGAGGTCCCCTCCGTTACGCCCACGAATTTCGCCTCTTATGAGGAGTACCCGGCCATTGAGCAGATGCTCAACCAGATGTGGGAGAACGACGTGAAGATGCTATCGAACGCATACTCCCAGTTTATGTAAACCGGATCTGCTGTTTCTCGTCTGTTGTAAATTTACCACGGAAGGACTCAAGGATTTCAAACTACACATCTATTCTATACTTACTTATACTCACATCGTCTGGACTATTTGGATCTTTGGCATCGTCTCATTGGATTGTTTTTCTACTCACAACGGCTTCTACAATGTACACTTAGTATCGCTTCTTGTTTGACTCCGTGCACACACAATAAAGACTTCAATGATTCGCTTGATTATGAGTGATCGCACGCACCTCATTCGCGATAGACTGCACTTCAAAGTTCGGCGACTCAGACATGATACCACAAGAGTACAGAGATATGAAAGAAAGGACTGTCATGAGCAAGACATGCGTACAATACAGTACGAATACAACAGTGATAGCGAGAGAAAACTGCAGCAATTCTTAAGCACAGGAGGGAGCCAGGAGGAGGGGCGTGCGACTGTCTCTAGGCCCCGCCGGCCACCAACGCGGCGCTCAGCAGTGGACGGTCGCCCGCCCGCCGACCGAGCCGCCTCATGGGGCACAGACCGCTCATCGGATGCCAGCGGTCGCTTTTTGGAGCGCGCGCTTGATGCCGAGCTGCGCCTTCTTCAACTCATCCGCCGTCGAGTCCTCGATCTCGAGCTTCTCCATCGCGCGTGCGAGCTCGGCCTCGACCTGCGCCTTCGCTCCGCGCTTGAGCTTCATGCCGATCTCGGGGCTCGTGATCGTGCTCTCGACCTGGTGGATGTACGCCTCGAGGTCGCTCTTCGACTCGTGGCGGGCGGAGAACTCCTTGTCAGCCATCTTGTACTGCTCGGCATCCTTGATCATCTGGTCGATCTCCGCAGATGAGAGGCGGCCGACAGAGTTGGTGATGCCTGGAAGCAGAGTCAGATAAAACTAACTTATGCAATGAAGCTTGACGTACTGATGGATGCCTTGCGGCCGGAGGCGCGGTCCATGGCGGAGACCTTCAACAAACCGTTGGCGTCGACCTCGAAGGTGGTGACAAGCTCGGCCTGGCCGCGGGGCATGGGCGGGATGCCGTTCAGCTCGAACTCGCCGAGCAAACGGTTGTCGCGGCACTGCGTGCGCTCACCCTCGTACCTGCGGATGATGTCAAACAAATTCAGAAAACGCTTTTGCAATTGACTCACACAGGGAAGGTAACCGTCGTCTGGTTGTCCTCGACAGTCGTGAATGTCCGCGACTTGTTGGTCGGGATGGGCGTGTTACGGGGAACAACAACACCGAAGACGTCGCCCTGCATGGCGACACCGAGGGACAAGGGAGCGACATCGAGGAGCAAAAGGTCCTTGGTCTGCTCGGAGGTCTGGCCAGTGAGAACAGCGGCTTGGACAGCGGCACCGTATGCAACAGCCTCATCGGGGTTGATGGACTTGTTGAGCTGGCGGCCACCGAAGTACTCGGAGACGAGCGCCTGGATCTTTGGGATACGGGTGGAGCCACCAACGAGGACGATGTCGTCAACCTTGTCGGTCTTCATCTTCGCGTCCTTGAGGACCTTCTCGACGGGCTCCAAGGTGGACTTGAAGAGCGCGGCGTTGATGTCCTCGAAGCGTGCACGGGTGATGTTGGCAGAGAAGTCCTCGCCCTGGAAGAGCGAGTCGACCTCGACGGTGGTCTGGGTGACGCTGGAGAGGGTGCGCTTGGCACGCTCGCATGCGCTGCGCAGACGGCGGAGGGCACGCGGGTCCTCGGAGATGTCGAGCTTCGTCTTGCGCTTGAACTCGTTCTTGAAGTGGTCAAGCAGGGTGTTGTCGAAGTCCTCACCACCCAAGTGAGTGTCACCAGCAGTCGCCTTGACGGCGAAGACACCGCCAGAGATGTTGAGGAGGGAGACATCGAAAGTACCTCCGCCAAGATCGAAGATGAGAACGTTCTTCTCGGACTTCGACTGACGGTCGAGACCGTAGGCGATGGCGGCAGCGGTCGGCTCGTTGATGATACGGAGGACGTCGAGGCCAGCGATCGCGCCAGCGTCCTTGGTCGCAAGACGCTGGGAGTCGTTGAAGTAGGCAGGGACGCTATGGGTCGTGAGCAAGGCGCAGGTGCAGTAGCAAATTGTAACTTACGTGACAACCGCCTTCTTGACCTCCTTGCCGAGCTTCGCCTCAGAAATCTCCTTCATCTTGGTGAGGACCATGGACGAGATCTCCTGGGGGCTGAAGGTCTTGTCCTCGCCGAGGTACGAGACCTTGATCAGCGGCGACCCATCCTTCTCGATGACCTCGAAGGGCCAGTGGGACATGTCCTGCGATATGTGTGAGATGTAAAATGATTTGACCGATCAGTAGATGTACCTTCTTGACATCCGGGTCACTGAAAAGGGTGAGATAAATCGAGAGCCGGGGATGAGGAGGACTCACTCATATCTGCGGCCGATGAGACGCTTGGCATCGAAGACGGTGTTGCGCGGGTTCATCGCGGCCTGGTTTTTCGCGGCATCGCCGATCAGACGCTCGTCGGAGGAGAAGGCGACGTATGAGGGTGTCGTCCGGTTCCCCTCTGATGCAGCTGTTAGTACGTGAACCAGGAGGGGGAAAAATTGCTGCTCACGGTCGTTGGCGATGATCTCGACACGGTCATTTTGCCATACACCGACACAGCTGCGGCGCGTCAGCCTCGGCTGTCATCGGGGCTCATCGCGGACGTACGAGTAGGTGGTGCCGAGATCAATACCGACAGCGCCGTCGAACACGTCCTCCGCAGACATTTTTGGTTTTTTGAAGAAGGAGATGGGGAGATGGAGGTGAAGAAAATCGAGCGCCTGCTTAGGTCAGCGTACCAGTAGAACTTTTTTGATGGGTGATCACGTTCCCACGTGACCAATTCCCGCATCCGCGACTTTTGTTCCGAGCGCCGTTGCGAACAGCGAGGACGGACATGTTGAGACCACGGCTGTCGACGTCGAGACGGTCAGTGACCAAGGTCATCACGCGCGGCGTGCAGCTTGCGTCCCAGCACAAGCCATTAGAGACCGAGGCGGACTGGACGGCGCTGCAGCTCGAGCGCGCGCATGTCTCGCAGCTCAGTGAGTCACGCTGTTGCAGCTCTATACGACTTCTCTAACAGTGCATAGAAAATGTGTTTGACGCTCAGGGACCCGTCTTGACTGACGAGAGCCGCTGGCGGTTGCGCGACTCCCTCAGAAAGCCCCCAGCAGAAGCCACCATCTCCGCACTCCTCGCTGCCGGCGCACATTTTGGCCACTCCACGTCCCGCTTGAACCCCAACTTCATGCCATACGCATATGGTACCCGCGGCGGCATCACCATCATTGACCTCGACCACACCCTCCCCCTGCTTCGCCGCGCGACCCAACTGGCCCGCTCCGTCGCCTACCGCGGCGGCCAGATCCTATTCCTCGGCACGCGCCCTGACCTCCGCCCAGTCGTGCAGAAGGCAGCGGAGCGTCTCGGTCCAGGCAACGGCTACTACATTGCCGACCGCTGGCTCCCCGGCACTCTCACGAATCGCTTCTCCATGCTCAGCCCGGACGACTTCAAACGCTACAACCTCCTCCCCGACCTCGTCGTCATCCTCAACCCCATCCAGAACGCCGTCGCTATCCGCGAGCTTGCCGTCGAGCACGTCCCCACCATCGGCATCGTCGACTCGAACGCGGACCCACGGCTCGTGATGTACCCCATCCCCGCCAACGACGAGAGCACCCGGGTGGCCGAAATTGTAGCGGGCGTCATCTCCATTGCCGCTCGTGAGGGTGTGCACTTGCGCGAGCAGGAGGGCGCGGTGGAGGCAAGGAAACGCCTCGCTGAGGACGATGCGAAGGAGGAGAATGACAAGGAGTTGAGTACCGGGCAACGGGATGAACTGGTTCAACTCATCCGCCGCGTTGAGAGCCGCGCGAAACTGGAGAAGCACGGCGATGATCCCGTCACGAAGAAGCCCAAGTCCGAGTCCGAGATCCTCTCTTACCGCAGGCAGGACACCAAGAAGGAGTCCGCACACGCACCCGCACAGAAGCTCGTCGAGGTCGCCGGCATCCTGCGCTTACAGGAGGCCTTCTACCCATCCGAGCTGCACGAACCGCTGCAGAAGTTCGCCACCTTCCTGGAGGCCGTGGCATGGGAGGGCAACGGTTACTCGTTGGATCTACAGACGAGCATGGACATCGCCATCGAGCGCTTTGTGCAGACACACCCGGAGGACGCACGACGATTGCTCAGTGTTCCTCCACCACAGACTACCGAACAAAGTATATAGCGTACGTTGCACTCAGCGTAATATCATTGTCCAGGGATCTGTTCACCTCTACTCCACAACTAGACCGTGAAGCCTTTGCGGTATGAATAATCATCTCGATGGCCTGTCGTCTGCGCCTCAGCGCTGCGCTGCAAGTGGACGCGCCAACTTCAACAAGCTCTCGTCAAGCACCGCTATCTCACTTCGGTACGCTGTCCGGGTGAATGTGCTCTCATGTCAATGTACATTGCGCGTCAGCAGATCCTGACCACTGCAGTATAAGCGAAGTTTCCTCCTTCGAGTCGGACGAAGCATTCTATCATACCGGGGCAGACGCGAAGCCTTCAGGTACTCTTGGATTCTGTCGGCACCCAGCCGCCTATACTGCGCCGAGATCTTCGTATCGCCAATGCCCTCTGATCGCTGCACTCTACTGTTGGTGACCAACCTAGACCTTGGAACCTGGGAGAAAACGCTCAGAGGACCTCCGAATCGGCCGTTCAGAGCGCTCATCACAGTCATAGGTCACGAAATGGGCATGGGCCTACATTGAACGCGCGCTCATGCAATAGAGTGAAGCCACATTGTACCCGCTTTGTGCCGAGCGCCAGCCCTCGGTTCACGTTCTTGTCCTTCAGACGCTGGAGTACGCATACCCCGCGCCGGGTTTCGCGCAAGCGCGCCGGCAAGAATGCTTAGGACTTACCAATCGGCTCTGGGTATTTTCAAGCATATATGTAAAGGCGGTCGAGCCCTTGAGGAGCTCAAACCCCCGACATCCAACCGCTCCTGCGTCAATCTGCCCCACTATGTCCTCGACTGTCTACCTGATTACTGGAGCCAACCGCGGCATCGGTATGTCTCTCTTGTAACTATGACCGTCGCGCCGCTGAGCAAATTCCAGGACTTGCGGTCACTTCGCAGCTGGCCGCTCGCCCGAACGCAACCATCTTTGCTGGCGCCCGCGACCCCTCTCGAGCGAAGGAGCTTCGGGCGCTGGCGGAAGCTCTTCCCGGCCGTGTGCACGTCGTCAAGATCATCTCTTCAGACCGTGTCAATAACGACGCAGCTGCAGAGGAAATAAAGCAGATCGCTGGCCGCCTGGACGTCATCATCGCCAACGCCGGTATCAACGACTGCTTCAAGAGCGCTCTTGAAGTACCACCATCGGAGATTATGAGGCATTTCGAGGTGCAGAGTCTCTGTTGCTTGTACATCGCGCGCTGACGAGGGGCGTATAGGTCAACACGAACGGCCCGCTAGTGCTGTTCCAGGCGATGTATGCGCTTCTGCGCACTAGCCCAGCGCCAAAGTTCGTGCCCATATCGACTGGTTACGGTAGCATCGAGCTGGGCACTCAGTTCCCAGGCGATGTCTATCCCTACGGCGCGTCTAAGGCAGCTCTCAATTGGGTGACACGCAAACTGCATCACGATTTTCCGGAGCTGAGTGCGTATTCCTCGCAGTCGTCATTCATAAAGTACTGTCGCTCACACGGATTTGCTCTACAGTTGTGTTCCCTCTTTGTCCGGGGTCCGTCGAGACTGGTTTGGCGACTGGCGCGGTGGAAATGGACTCGAGCATAAGCGAGCTGGTGAAGAAATTTCCTTTCATTTCGACAAGGGAGAGCGCAGAGGGGATCATCGAGCAGGTGGACATTGCCTCTAGGGAGACCCACGGCGGCCAGTTCGTTGACTATACGGGCTTGGGGAAGTGGGCCTGGTAGGGTTTCGTAAGGTGGCATGGTATTATACATAAGTGCAAGCCCTGCGGATATTGTACAAGCTCTGTATGTCGGAAAAACCGGATCAGCCTCATTAGGTCATACAGTCCCTAGGGCACCTAGCGCAGTTTTGCGATGGCTCTGGTGGTCGTCTCGTTCATTGTTTTCCTTCAGAAAAACACAGGTAGACTCATAACGCTCGCCCAAATTTTCTGGTATGCGACTTTTGCCTCGAAGCTCTATTTTTTGTGTCACGTGCCGGCCTTGCCAGGCCTCACAAGGTGACAGTCCCTAGTGAGGCCTAAATAGGCAGTTCGGGTTTTTCCGACATAGCCTCATCAAAGTATGTAATACCTATGTACACACAAACGACTCACGAGCGTTCCCTGACCTCGATGCGAGTTATGAGGCTTTCGCCGCGTCCACTTTCCCAGGTCGTGCTTGTGGTCCACATCGTGGTGGATGAACTGGCCTCTGTGCCACTCCCTTCCTGAATTCCTCGCGCACGCTCATCCAGCAGATTGAGAGGAAGTGCCTGAACTTATAACAGTACATTTCCGCCTCTCATGCGAATTGCTCGCGTCGTTTTCGCAGCTCCATATCCTACCAGGCCCACTTCCCCAAACCAGTAATATCTACGAACTGGCCGCCGTGGGTCTCCCTAGTCGCAACGTCCACCTGCTCGACAATCCCTCTGGCGCTCTCCTCCGTTGTAATCAGCGGGAAGTCCTTGATCAGCTCGCCTATGCCAGGATCGCGCTTCGCCGCCGACATCGTCAAGTCGGTCTCGACAGCGCCCGGCGCGAGGGGGAATATGACTGCGGCCCGAACGTGTGAGTAAAATCACGGACACTCATTGAGTGCTCAAAACGAGAGATACGCACTCATTGCCGGAAATTCACGATGCAGTTTGCGCACCACCCAGTTGAGGGCCGCCTTCGACGCGCCGTAGGGGTAGATATCGCCCGGGAACTGCGTGCCCTGCTCGATGCTGCCATTGCCGGACGAGATGGGCACGAATTTGGGCGCGGGGCTGGCGCTCAAAAGCGCGTGCGTCGCCTGGAAGAGCACGAGCGGGCCGTTCGTGTTGATCTGCAAGACAAGGTGAGTTTCCGCAGGAGGAATGAGGAAGCGGGGTGCACAATGCAGCTCGCCCGACCAAAAAACTCCCTCACCTCAAAATGCCTCGTCATCTCCTCCGGCGTCACTTCCAGCGCATCCAAGAAGCTGTCGCTAATGCCTGCGTTCGCAATAACGACGTCCAGACGGCCAGCGACCTTCTTGATCTCCTCCGCGGCTGCATCGTTGTTCGCCCGGTCCGCAGATACCACCTTGATGACATGCAGGCGGCCGGGGTGGGCGTCCGCCAGCGCGTTCAGCTCCTTGGCGCGGGTGGGGTCGCGGGCGCCCGCGAAAACGATCGCGTTGGGGCGAGCGGCGAGCTGCGCGGCGACAGCGAGACCTAATGATAATCGGTTTAGTCCGTGCCGCGCTTATGAATGAATGAGACAACATACCAATGCCACGGTTGGCTCCAGTAATCAGGTAAACGGTTGAAGACATGGCTATGGGATTCGATGTAGAGGTAGGTCGCTTGATGCCTGTTAGTGTAGTTCCAATCTCCAGCCCTCAGTCTCCTCTTATACGCTCGGCTGAGCCTTGGCGTCGCCCCAGCTGTCTCGGAAGCTCAATGTCAGCATGGGCGTGCTTGTCGGCCAACGCGCGCTCAGAGAACCCGTGTTTTGTGCATATCCCGACCGAAAGGGATACAGCCTGGCGCGCGCTGACTAAGTATATTCCGTTCACTGTGGGCGCGATTCGCGGCATCGTTGATGTACTATCGTTCCGAGAGTCGGGCGTGCACGCGGAGGGTGTTCGGATGAGCGCAAGGTGGCATCGACATCGCTGTAGGTGAAGTTGCACGGCAGCCACAACTCACCCCCTGAAAGGCTCGGCGAGTCAGATAGGAAGGGAGCAGAACATATAATCTGAGGATACTTACTGCGCCTTGTTCGCAGGGCCTCTGGCGACAGGAATAGTCAGAAGGGGCCAATTAGCCGAAGCGTGAATCCCGGAACGCGAACGCGCGAAAGCGTCAGGACATGTCGTGGGAAGCTCCCATCAGGCTCCCATTCGCTTGCCAGTATATTGCAAGTGGAGAACACGAACCGCTCTGAGCGTTGACATTCGCAATGCCACCCGTCTATCGAATGCAAGCCTCAGGAAGGGGCGGGCAAAGGCGACGCAGGTAAGCGACAACTGCAAGGCGGTCGCCGATCCCGGCCGCTGTACTTGATCATGGTCCTCGATGCCAGAAATGACAAAGTGTGCTAAGGAACCTACGTGTGTAAAGCGCACGCCGCCCAGCATCACAGCGCGTCCTTCCCGAGCTATGATGCGAGGATAAATGTGCTCACCATATTACTGCTCGGCGGTCGCCGCTGTTCACTCTGCGTCTATTTGCTAGACCACATCTAGTGTTGTCTAGCTCGGAGCGGGAGACCGAGGGGTCGCTGTGGCTGTCAAGAAGCTTGCCCTGCGTGAGGCCTGCTGGTTGTCGTGCTTCAGAGCGGCCATGCATGGGAAGCAACGTTCATTTCGGAGGGTATAGGACGTGCAAACAGAGGCTAGTTGGACGTGCGTCAGCGCGCGTTGTTGAGATCTGAGAGCGCTCGGAATGAGTGCTTGCCCAAGAGAGTGAGGACATGTCTTCAGTCGGCTGCCCAGGGCAAGCTCCTGCCGCGTCGACGCGTCGAATTTCGAGCGCGATCACGTGCCAATTTGACGCGTCGCTCGGATTCCGAAACCGAGTCAGGTCTTTGCGGCTGTCGTCCTTGTCATCACGCGTCAGCTTCGACGTCTTTGCCGGAAGCTGATGATGACTTTGTGCATATGGATGTTGTAGCCATCAGCGTCCTTGTCGTCGGACCCGGTGAGCAAGGACAGGCAAGCACTCCAAGATTCAGATGACGCCGGCGGCTGAGGGCAATGCCTTTGTGATGCCTACCATATGCCGCCAAGATCAGTCTCGACGGTTCCGGATCGCAGGCTCGGGAGGGTGCCGAATCAGATAGGACAGGATAGGCAGACGATACAGCCGGGCAGTGGGAGTGTTTTCAAGTTGTTCTCAAGGCCACTGCAGACAATGAGCAGGTCAAGAGACTAGTAAATGAGGGTCTGATGGGCGAAGGCCTCTGGAATGGAAGAGCATATGCATGACGTTTGAATGGAGCGGACGCCCTCGACGTCGCACAGGCACGCGTGCGGTCGAGGAGGCGACGGGCGACGCGTCGACGTCACGCGGTCACGTGCACCGCAATCGCCTCGCGGTTCCAACGCTTCGTAAAGAAGCGCAAACAAGAGCGACGTGTTTTGTCCTTTCCAGCGTCAAGGCGTTTTCTGACGGCGGGCGACCGTTTTTCTCCCGCGATACCGCCCCTTCGACCTTCACCCTCAGACCGAAAACCGGAAATCCAGTCTCCAATCTCTTGACATTCGCCCAATCGGCCTGGCTGCTGTTTGCGACGAGTCCCAGTTCTCGTGAGAATCTCTTCTGCCCGTTCCCGATCGTCTTTGGCTGATTCGCGCCTTTGTTCTGACCGTCTAGGCGCGGCCTCCTCCGTCAACACGTTCCTTACGTACCGGTGAGTGTTCAGAGACCAGCGAGCACCGGATGTCACCCTTCTATCAAACCGCGCATGGCGAACAATGGAGTCCTGCATATTGCGCCTCTTTGTCTCTCCACACGTTTCCACCCCCGCCCCGGATGGCTCTTTGTCAACGGTCCCTTATATCACCCCTTCGTTGATGGCCTGCCTTTTGCTCTTCGCATGCACGCAGGCCCCAACTTCGCCCTTTCCTGGACCGTTTGCTGATCGTTTGTCTCCCATACCCTCAAAAACCAACCGAACTGTATCGCTATCGCTGTATCAACACCGCCCGCCGCGCCTGTTGTACCACCACCACCACTGTATCGCTACCACCCGCTGCTGCTGCCGCCGCCGCCATGTCTGTATCATTCCTCGACCGCCTTGTAGAAGCGCGCCAGCCCATCAAGAGACAGAAGAGACACCACAATCCGAGAGCAATGTCCCACCTCGCCCTTCCCCAATTCCTCGCGCCAACCCAACACGCCCGCCGGCGCGCCGGCACGATCACCGCCTTGACGCGACCCCGTGACGACGTCGACAGCTTCCTCTCATCGGATCTCGAACTTTCGCTAGCCAACACATCCCTCAACTCGCCGCCGCAGGAGCCCATCGCGCTCACACCCGACACCGAATACGATGTGGCGCCCATGGACATCTCCCCGTCGCCGCCCAAGACTCTCTTCGGCGGTCCGCCAACGAACTCGAGGAATCAGGACGACAACCCCTTCAAGCCCGCCATGCGACCGCGGGCCTTCACGAGCGCCGCGCGTATCTTCGGCGGTGACATGAGCAACGGCTCTCTGAACGGCAACAACTCGGGATCGATCAACGGCTCGATGAAGTCTGGTGCATCCAGCGCGAAGCGCACGCAGAGGGCCGCTTTGCCCATGGAGTGGCTTCGTCCTCCTGCGAAGGAGAACACGGTGCGTCACGTGCATACTGAATTCTTGTCATGATACTCAATATGCCACAGGAGCCGTCCTCACCTGGATACGACGCCATGGACGTGGACATGTCCTACGAGATCATCCCGCCGTCTGCAAGCACGCAGACAACCTTCACTCCTGCTCCGCTGTCTGCCGCATCAACCGCGACCTTCACGAACCTCTTCTATGACACCATGTCCCCCGCCCCTGTACTATCGCCGGGTGTTCCGCAACACAAGAAGCGTCGCTCCTGCTCACCAGACGGCTCTAAGTACGACCTAAACGACTCGTCTCCCGCACAACCGTCTCCCTCCGAGGGCAAGCTCCGTCGGGTCCCCAGTGGCCCCTTGCTGTCACGTATCGCGAAGCCCGCCTTGCAAGGTTTGGGTGGCCCACCTGCCAATGCGCAGAAGCGTCCTCGTCGGCCTGTACTGTCGGCTATGGTCCCGCCCTCGGATGGCCACCGTGCGCTATCGGCGTACCCCACGTTGGACAACGGCAAGGAGTCATTCCTACAGCCTGCGAAAAATCTGCCGTACCCTCGCCGCGCGTTCTCTGCTCTCATCGCACCTTCAAACCTCCTTGATCAGTCCTCTGAGGACTCTTCCTTTGAGGGTCTCGACTCATCGCCTGCTCAGGCGTATGCTCAACGCCAGCAGCAGAGGACGATCCGCCGCTGCGACGGCACTGAGGACTTCAAGCCCATGGCCAACAAGACCAACGTTCCCCCGACGGGGATGCAGGAGAGCCCTTCTGCCAAGTTCTTGGGTGCTGGTATGCCAGGCTTCGGCGACAACGAGGCTGCTGGCAAGATCCTACCTTGCCACCGGGTTGCCGACGATGGGCTGATGAGGATCAAGCCTGATACCGTACGTAAAGCGGACACCCGCCGTGTGTTTATCTGACGTTGCTCTGATAGCTCGACGCGCTCTTGGACGGCGCGTACGACGGCAAGATCAACAACTACTATGTTATCGACTGTCGCTTCGACTACGAGTACAACGGCGGACACATTGACGGCGCTATCAACATCAACAGCACCGCTCGCCTGGAGCAGGAGCTGCTTGGTCTTCTCCGCCCCAAGCCTACCGTCAGTGGCGACCTCGTCAAGCAGACGATACTCGTTTTCCACTGTGAGTTTAGTGCTAAGCGCGCCCCTACCTTGTAAGTGTCCGATTTTGTTCCAACGAATTCAAACATTGACAAATCACCACAGCGCTAAACACCTACGCCAGAAGGATCGTGCCATGAACAACCATAACTACCCGCGCATCCACTACCCAGAGTTGTACATCCTTGAGGGCGGCTACTTCGAGTACTTCAAGTCGTCGAAGTCCCACCGGAAGCCGGCGACGTACACGCCGATGGATGATCCCGCGCACGCCGCCTCCCGCCGCGAGGACCTTGACCAGTTCCGCAAGGCCAAGTTCGGGCGTCACAAGTCCTACGCGTACGGCGATGCGATGAGCAAGCCGCCCACGCAACTCAAGCCGGCGCCGCAGCTGAAGCGCAACACGGCACCGAGCGGCCAGCCTTCGATGTTTGCGGCGGCGAACGCTGCACGCACGCGCCGGTCTGGCAGCGGTGGGAGCGGGAGTGGGAAGAGCCTGCACACGCTCGCGGAGGACGGGAACACGACGGCAGCGGAGGAGACGGATGTCGACATCGGCGACAGCCCCTGCCCGCCGCCGAGCAAGGCGACCGCCCTTAAGATACGCAAGCCGCGTGCGCTGTCTCGTGCTGAGACGTACGGTCCCGGACGCATGCCGCTGCAGTACTAAGGGCTATCACACCTCGTCGATAACAATCATCATCCTCTATCCAATCCGCCTGTGATACATATCCCTGCTGTCTATCAGTCTGAAGGCTCCTCCTTTCGGACACACCCATATGCTGCCGTCACTCCCTCCATCGCGTCTTCCCTCTATTGAATCTACAAAGCACATCCAAACGACTTGTCCCGACCGCGACGTCCGCATGACCCACAAGAAACTATGCCCCCCAACTTGTCGCTCATTCAGTCACGCTCGTTACGCCCACGCCGGCCCTCGATGGACCAGCGCACCTGGTTCTCGACGGACCAGCGCGCGTGCGCGCGGGCGAAGTCCCTCTCCACCTCCACCATTCCCCTTGTCTCCTCCTCTCTCCTCTCTCCTCTCTCCTCTTTATCCCCCTATCTATCTATGTGTGTCAATATATGTACTCTGCCCGGGAATGACCCGCGGCAGCCCCTTCATCAACATTTTCTTCTTCCGACTTTCTCTGTAGTCACTTGGACCGGCCGCATCTACCCACATCGCCAGCCACACCCTGGCGAACCGCATCCACATCTGCCCCCCATATATGCTTCTACGGACACTCATCTACACCAGCATCGATATCCGTCGCTCGCACCTGTTCCCATCTTGCTACGGACCTTTCTTTGTGCAGGTGGGTCGCTTACACCTGCGCGCTGTTTGTGGTTAATATCATATTTTTGTTCACTTTTTCTACCCTTTCTTTATGGCTATGTCTCGTCTGTGCTATAGCGAGCGCGGCTGTCTGTGCTACATATGCAACGATCGCGCTCGATGCTACTAATACAATACGTACGCTCGGCATCCATAGCTTTCGGTACTTCGGACTCGCTTCTCGTTCGGCAATGTCATGGTCTGTGTGCATACATTTTATGTGGCAAGTAAGGAAACAAGTCAATGTTGACGTTGAACGTTGAACGTGGAAGCTCGAAGCTCTATCGATCGTCATTGCCCGCGGGCGCCATCCCCTCAATCTGCTTGACGCGGGCAAGAGCCTGTCAAGAGCTCGTCTTGAACGAACTATCCACGTGACTATATTCCCACGCTACCAAGTTGTCTTCCACCATTGAAATCCCTGGCCGTCCCTGCAGCAACAACGCCTGCACCTCAGCGGAAGCAAGACTTTGCGCCAGACAAGGTGCTCACTCTGCAGAGCTGTGTCTCGTACTTGCGTCATCCATGCATGCCGGCTGGTCATTGCGCGCTAGGACCTCAGCACATCATTGGCTGGAGGCTTGGTCCCAACCTGGTCCTACACGCCCAAAAGTTATTGCCATGACAACACGGGGGCCGCAAAGTTACTGTCTTTGGAAAGTGACCCGACGCGCTCACTCTCAGCTCTCCATCATAGATGGCGCCCTCTTTGGTCAACAAGTGTATACAAGACACTTACAACAACTTGCCTGCCAAATCTGGTGGCGAACAACGCACCCGTGCGCCCAGAATTGCGCCTCGCCACTGAGCCACTCCGCCACTCGCTAACATGCGCAAACACCAAAGTTTCCTTTCTTGAAAAACCTCAGTTTCAGCAATCCATCAGGTCGTCGGCCAGAATGCTATATAAACGGGGCGCCAGAGGGCTGATTCCCCACTCCCCAAGCACCTACCAGTGTCTTATACTCGCTCCGCCCGCCCGTTAAGCCGCTGAACCCCTCGAACGACGATAATGCCCGCCACCCGTACCATGCAGGTGAGTGTTCGAATTTCCTTTTTGGGAGACCTCGCCACTCACGTCGGGCGCAGACCCCCTACACCAAGGACAACCTCCCATCGTTCCATAGGAACGTTTGCGAGGCCTGTGGCGCTACTGTGCGCGCCAAGCGTGATCAGGAGCGCCATGCCCGTGGCCATCTCCCCGAGGACACCCTCGAGCATATTATGATGAAGAAGTGAGTGCTTGATCACCTTCTCGTCCAGAAATGTGTCTGACATGTAGCGCAGGCCCTTCAAGTGCGAATGGGATGGCTGCCCCAAGCGCTTCAGTCAGAAGAGCACTATGATAGTACACGTCGCCGCCATACAGTGCGTCTGCCTTGTCTCTGACACTCACCTCGCATCTTGCTGACGACCCGTGCAGCACTGGCGAGAAGAACTACCATTGTCCGGACTGCCCTAGTTCGTTTGCGGACCCTTCGGCATGGTCGCGCCACCGCAAGCAGAGACATGGCTGGGTGTCGCCTAAAGCTCGTGGGTCCCGCCAATCCAGCACCTACGCGCCGTACCCGATGCCCGTGGGCGAAGACTGCGAGCCGAAGATGCAGTTCCCCGCGTACACCGCGCCCCCGGTCATGTCCTCGTACATGCCAGGGTACACATACAACACCACCGAGCCTGCAGCGGCGCCCGACCACTTCGTCGACCTCCGAACGCCATCCCTCTCGTCTTCGGTGTCGAGCCCTGCATCGTCGTCCTCGATTCCCTCGCCCATGGGAATGCAGATGCCGCAGCCCTGGGATCTCGCTGCCCCCTTCGACGCAGGCTACGCTTCCTACGAGGAGTACCCCGCGATCGAGCAGATGCTCAACCAGCTCTGGTCGGGCCAGCCTCAGCCGTGGGACATCAACACCCCGCTGTTCTAGTTACCAATGCCCTGCCCTTGTAATATTTCTCTCTCATCCGCGGAACACATAGCCAAGTTACTTATCAACTACTTTATACTTACTTTTATTCATACTCTCTGGGACTTACATCATCGTTACACTGCAATCTTCTGTTCTTCATACTCAATTGTACACATAGAAGGAATGCATATCTGCGGCCTCGTCGAATGTCATAAGTACAGCGAGAACATGCAGCCACCCTCGCAATGTCCTCCGCCGCCGCCTCATTCGACGCTCTATCCGCCGGCGTGACGCGCAGGATGAGCATGCGACCCGCAATGCGCATGCGCCTCAGCGAGCTCGTGCAGCTTGGTGGCGCGGGCCGAGTCTCCCGTGCCGGCGAAGACGATGGTTTTGAATCGAGCGAGAAGGTGAGTGTTGAGAGTGAAGCCCAGGGAGGGGTTGAATTAGGTGGGTGAGTGGGCATGGTACTTAAAGTGGGTGAGTGCGAGGTGGGCGAGTGCGAGGTGGGTGTGTGAGACTGAGCGTGGTGAGGTGCATGGGCGCATAAAGCAGGAAAGGTAGAAAATGTCGGGAGAAGAGGGCATGAGAGGGAGACACACCGATGCCACCGTTCGCACCAGTGAAGAGAGAGTCTGCGCGGCGGACATTCGAAGTATGTTCTATCGAGCTCGTATACGCAAGAGTCAAAACAAGGGCGCGCTTCGCACGTTGCTAGCAGTCTTCACATCCGAGAGCTCTGAAACATCCTGCTGGAGATTTGGGGGAGCCCTCAGACGGACGGGCGCTTCAAGTTCGAGCCTGTTCGAGCGCCTCGCGCAACAGCACATGGAAAACGAACAAGACCTTCCATATTGGGCGTGTCATTATAAGTATGCGGCCAAGTTGAACCTGTGCACTCACTCCGCGAGGTAACTCACTCAGACTGCGCGGGGCAGACACTTGCTGTAGACTCTTTATGGCTCAGTCTGTACGTGCTGCCAGGGGGATGCTGACGCCTGCCAGAACATCGCGATACCCGTGTCTTAGCGTGGTTGTATTTACCTGAAGAGCTTCTAGTTGGCACCGCGAGCATCGTATCGTCGATGCCTGTCGTACGCAGTCTGTGAGAGCCGGCCGACGACCACACAGATAAGGAAACACGTTATAGACCCTTCATCGTTGAAGACAAAGTGATCGACGTCGCGCCTGCGTCCGCAACACTCCCAACCTGCCGACGACAACGGGACGTATTCGGACGAGACGGCGACGGTATGAAACCGTCCGCTAAGGACTGTAACCGTCTCGTATCCGCGCGTTCAGCTATCACTGCACCTTTCCCCATGAACAATCACCGCCGCTCAGCTCCGGAGTAGGCCTGCCTGGCGCAGTAGCTCTTCGCTAGGAAAGGCCTAGCAGGACGCGTCGGACTACTGCACAAACTAGAAATCATTGTGGAAGGCGGAGGGTGGGCAGAGCGAGGGGGCGACGGTGCGGGACAAGGTTGCGGGCCGGCGGGGTGATGGGATCGGGAAGCGGTGGGCGCGATCATAGGGCCCATTATTTCCGCGTCAGTCGCGGGTTGGACTCCGTTACTTACTTATACTCGGCGTTTGCGATGGTGGACCCGTCTGTACGTCGCCGCCGCCATGGTCTCTGTCTCCGAAGAAGCAATTCACGCCCGCGCACAGAGGCTCCCTGCCCACCCCACCCTTGACACCGTCGAGCGCCTCATCCTCCACGAGAAGCGCGGAAACTGCATCCCCGTCTATGTCGACCTCCCCGCAGACCTCATCACACCATGCATGGCCTACCTCCGCATAGCCAAGGACTCAAAGTACTCCTTCCTCTTCGAGTCCGTCATCGGCGGGGAGAACGTCGCGCGCTACTCTTTCATCGGCGCCGGTCAGTGCATCGAGTCATTACAAACCGTCTGCTGACTCTGTCCAGACCCTCTCAAGATCATCAAGACCGGCCCCAACGAGGAAATCCAGGGCGACCCCACAGTCCCCCTCGAAAAGGAGCTCGCGCTGCACCAGTACATCAAGATCCCCGAGATCCCCACCTTCACCGGCGGCGCCATTGGCTATGTCGCCTACGACTGCATCCAACACTTTGAGCCCAAAACTAAGCGCGACCTCAAGGACACGCTGCAGATTCCCGAGGCCGTCTTCATGCTCGTTGACACGATTGTCATTTACGATCACATCTTCCAGACCATGCGCGTCGTCTCCCACGTCTTCGTCCCGTCCACCTCGTCCACAAGCAACCTCTCCTTCGCGTACGACACCGCCGTCGCGAAGGCACGGCGCCTCGCAAAGACCCTCCTCAGCACCACCACGCCCGAGCCGCCGCAGCCCCCCATCAAGCTCGGCAACGAGAGCGTCTCGAACGTCGGCAAGCCCGGCTACGAGGGCTTCGTCACCACCCTCAAGAAGCACATTCTCGCCGGCGACATCATCCAGGCCGTCCCCTCCCAGCGCCTCGCCCGCCCGACCACGCTCCACCCCTTCAACGTCTACCGCCACCTCCGGCAAATCAACCCCTCCCCGTACATGTTCTACATCGACTGCGGCGACCAGCAAATCGTCGGCGCGAGCCCCGAGACGCTGTGCAAGGTCGACGCGAACGTCGTCTTCAACCACGCGATCGCGGGCACCACGCACCGCGGGAAGACGCCCGAGGAGGATGCCGAGCTCGGCGCGACGCTCCTCGCATCCGAAAAGGACCGCGCGGAGCACATCATGCTCGTCGACCTTGCGCGGAACGACGTGAACCGCGTGTGCGACCCGAAGACCGTGAAGGTTGACGAGCTCATGAAGGTCGAGAAGTTCTCGCACGTCATCCACCTCACCTCGCAGGTGTCGGGCGTCCTGCGGCCGGGCCTGACGAGGTTCGACGCCTTCCGGTCCATCTTCCCTGCGGGTACGGTGTCGGGCGCTCCAAAGATCAAGGCGATTGAGATCGTGTCCTCGCTCGAGCAGGAGCGGCGAGGCGTGTACGCGGGCGCTGTTGGTCGCTGGGACTTTGCGGACGACGCGATGGATACCTGTATTGCCATCCGCACGATGCTGTTCAAGGACGGTGTCGCGTATTTGCAGGCGGGCGGTGGCATCGTCTTCGACTCGAACGAGGAAGAGGAGTATATCGAGACGATCAACAAGCTCAAGGGCAACGTCAGGGCATTGGATGTGGCGGAGAGTGAGTACTTCACTTCGTTCAGGTCTGGAATGGTCGCTGATCAATCCTGCAGAGTACTGGTATGACATGCAGCAGGCAGGGACATCTACACCATCGCAGTAGATGACTGCATGTTCAAGGAGTATTGTACATCTGTGGGTATTGTTATTTAGAGGGTCGCGCGCCATGCGATCTATGTACTAAGCGCACGCATACTTGCGTGTCTAATGACCGTGATTTCGGACGAAGCTCAGGCCTGAAAGGAAGTGGCTAAGTCAGGATTGCAAAGCGAAGTTCATTTTGACGTGTTTGTCGGTGTGGGTCCTCCAAGTTAATGGTCTAAAACACTGATTGATTTTTTAGGAGTCTGAGCTGTTCTACGCGACAAGACTCTACTTGGGTATCTCTATTGGCCGCTTCTGCAGAGTGGGCGCTGGGTTCTTCCAGTCAATCTCGTCCCATCTGCGATACAAAGTCAATCAGCAGGAACGACCAGAGCTACAAAAGTCATACCTCGCGAAGTTGTATCTCAAGTTATCCGGGTGAAGCTCTGGGAACTTGTCTTTGATCACTTGCATCAGTTCATCGTACATGATCTGCAAAGAGATCCGTCAGCTCGCCTTTCCCCTCGTTAGAGTCCCCAACACACGCACCTCATATCCCTTCCCATTCAGATGCAGCCCGTCAGACAAATATTGGCTCAACGACGCCTCGTCCTTGCCTGCCCTCTCCCACAGCGCCCCGAATACGTCCACCACCGCTACTCCCTCGCCCGCCTCCACGCCCACAGCCCTAACAGCCTCCGCGTACGTCTCCGTCACCTCGAATAGCCGGTCTAGCTCCTTCGGCGGGTCGCGCGCATGAAGGTCCACACCGCGCTGCAGCGTGTTCACCGGCGGCGGGGTCACCAGCACGATCTTGGTTTCTGGCGAGTGGTACGGGGAGTCGGGCGAGCGGACGAGGGAGAGGATGTGCTTCAGGTTGGAGGTGAACTTGGGGAGGGGGACGTGTTGGGGGGAGGGTGGGATGCAGGCGTCGTTGGCGCCGAACCAGATTAGGAGGAGGCGGACTTTGGGGGCGTGGGCTTGTTCGGGCTTCTTGGCGAAGACCTGCTCGAACACGGGGATGCCCCACTCGGTGTTGTATCCGGATAGCCCGCGGTTAAGTACATCAAGCTTGCGCGCGTAGACATCTGCATTCACGGTCTGTCAGCGTGCATTCGAGGACCGCAGAGGACGACGAACGAGCGAGACGCGTGCCGAAGCCGCTCTTCTCTGGCTCCCAGCCTCCTTGGGTGATGGAGTCGCCGAACAGCATGATCGTGTCCTGGGAGTAGGCGGCCATACTCGCAGAGTGTGATGAAGAAGTGGCAGACGGGTTGAATGTGGCAAGATGTGCGATAGATTCCGGGTACCAGAGGATTACAACGATGGCTGTTACGATGGGAAGGAAGGAGATCAAGGGAAGTCCCCCAGGCATTCGATAGGCCACGCACAAGAGTCGAGACCGGACACTTTATACACCGCTAATGTGATCTAGTCTGACTTCGAACCTTGAGAAAGGGACCGGCGGGATAACTTATACGAGGATTCGATCAGCCATGTTTTGACCTCGAATTGAGCCTTTCTAGTCTAGATCAGTGAAAGCCTGCGCGCAAGACCAGCGAAGGTCCTGTCCATGGTCAGTGTGACACTGCACCCACGCTCTGAGACCGGAGCCATTCTGGCACCCATCTGAGACCTTGCCGCCACCTTGATGCAAGCTCGACGACCCGGGATCGGAAGTGGCCTATTGAAGTGGCTGCTTCGTTGACGCTGGTCACGTAGGTGACGCCCGGACCGTCACGCGGCAAAGACGCAAGTTCCACAGCGTTCCCGTTAGCTTAGTCTCCTCATATCATGTACGTATTACATGTTCCCTAGGGTGCAAGCTAGCCTATGAAAATACCCAAGCACATTCCTCTGTTGAGTGACAATCATAAAAACACATTTACGATCTACAGAGTCAGACATCACTATCCTTGACCTCATCGACGTCCTCGTCGGTCTCCGTCTCAGGCTCTGTCTCGGTCCGTGCTCCTGTTCCCCTACTCATCTGTGCTCCCGCTCCACGGATTTATCACTGGAATAAATGACAGCAAGGGCGCGGGGAATTGAGCCTCAGTTAAAGACGCGACTTCGGAGACGCGACGAACTCCGGGAATTGTACGTAAGCAATTCCCAGAGTTGAGGTCACGTGCCCGGTCCGACTGCGATCAGTGGCGCGCGGGTCGCGTTTGTGTCGTGCTTGACTTGTTCTTGACATTCAAGACTGTTTTCTCATAAACTCCTTGCTCTCATCAGTCATGTTCAGCCTCTCTCTCCCAGCCCCGCTTCTTTTCTAAACAATGAGCTCTCGATCAACAAGCCCCGCTAATGACGAATCCAGGCCTGTCGACACCACTGGCGGAGGTGCCACTGGCAGCGTCGACCCAGTGGACGCGTTTCTCAATGACTTTCACTCTTCTGAAACCACACAAGAGGCCACTTCCCATCCTTCACCCTTGTTGGGCTCTGTCGACGCGCTGGATCGCTCCAACGATCCATAGAACAGACTCCCCGATGCAAACTCGGACTCGTTCTCGCTCAACAACCTCGCACACCCTTACATAATCGCGCCTGTGTTGCTGCAGCCGGGATACGACTTGCTGAGGCAGCACCTCAACACAATCATGTGCTTGGACGATGTCACATCTGCGTACTTGGATGCGATCGCGAACGTGCGTCCCACACCAATCTCTGAGCTCATGTCTGACAGAGTCCAGTCTATCAGTGCAACGTCTTACCAAGAGATTGCACTCATACAAGCGGCTGGTCTAGCCAAGTTGGACCAGCATAACCGCACAGTCGCATCGACAGCGGACACTCGTTGGACAATCTTCGCGAGTTCACGGGTGCGTCATTTGCAGATATGTCATGTTCAGTGCTAATAGATTGTGTTATATAGGAAGCCGTCCTTCTCTACACACGCCTCGTTCTGCTCTCCCCCAGGCTCAGCGTGTATCGCGGCAAGAATATCGCCGAACTCGCATACATGAGTGAGATCTTGACTCCCTTTCATGTCCTACTAACCAATGAGTTTACCACAGAAAGCCATGCAAGCCCGTAATGTTGCTGATCTTCCAGCAGATTCCGACCATGCAGGCAAGGACGAGCTGTTCTCTGCAATGAACACTGTCCTGAGCAACTTCCGATGCGACATCAAGATGAAGGTGCTGCAGGCCTGCGAACCTGTCCTTCCCTTACTTACATACATTGCGTCTCAGCGCAAGCGCGGCGCGACGGCGTAGAATAATCGAATTATTTGAAACAACACCATTCCTGTACTTTACAAACACCAGTCAATGAGCCTGATAACCTGTTTGCTGGTCTGATATGGCGTTGTAATATCCTACTGTCTGAGCAGCCCTAGCAATGAATGGGAACCGGGTTGAACTCGCACACTCGCTGATCGGGTATTGCACCGGCCTTATATTGATCCCACTCTCTGGTCCCGAATCAAGCCCCGACGTCCCAGGATCGCCCCGACGCTGGGTGCTACGGGCTCAGATGGACCCATGCTACCATTGCAGTATCGAACTGATTATAACCGCAGCCACGAACTGATCCCAGGTCGCACCTCATTCGGTACTCGATATCGATCACCACTTGGCCACTCGCTCGGCCTTGTCAGGAGCTCGGATGCCTTCTGCGGTGTACTTGGAAGGCGTTCGAGAGCAAGGCAAAGACGGCGGCGGACGCGCTCCGGACCGTCGGGCCGAGGCGCTAAAGCGCTCGGTCGCAAACACGCGCAATCCCCGATCGCCCTTTTATGTTTTGAGGCCGTGTCCAGGCCGTGTCGTTCCTTGTTCTCTTCTTCCACGATCTCGAACCTTGCAATACAGTGACCATTGACCGAAAGCCCGCCTCAAGCCCGTGAATGTCATATATTTGCTCTCATCCACTTCTCCTTCTACCCACAAGCAAGTCAAGGCCCTGGTCATCCTCACGGATCTCCTACGTCCAGGGCCTGTTACGCTCGTGGAACATCGACACTCGCGCGTCTTTGCCGGTGTGCTTCGTCTTGAAGCGCGCCGGGCTCCAGAGCCGCGTGGGTCTATTGTCCCCGTAGAGTTGAGCCCGTCAACATCTGTGGCGGTGCTCGTAGTTTGGGGACACACATCCATTCGTGCGCTCTATTCTGGCTTCTCCTCGCTCTGACTCTTTCCGAGTACTACATAGCTCGGATATCTACGTATACATAAAGACCATTGCAATAAGTTACATGCTGTTGACAAAACTACCACTCCCACTTTCCGAGCCCAGTATAGTCGACGAATTTGCCGCCGTACGTCTCCCGTGTCGCGACGTCCACCTGCTCCATGATTCCCCTCGCGCTCTCCTCTAGGGTGATCAGCGGCATATCGATGTCCTTCAACCACGGTTCCTTCTCCATCGCGTTGGTGCTTATGCTAGTCTTCACCAGACCGGGATTTATGGGGAACACGACTACGCAAGTGTCAACAGTTTTCTGCGCTTTCTCTTTTACATAGCGAACGACTAGGTGCTCACTGAGTTGCTCAAAGTCCTTATGCAGTTTTCTGACCATCCAGTTTAGGGCCGCCTTGCTCACGCCATACGCGTACATCCCGCCAGGCCATTGCGTGGCTGTGGTTATGCTGCCCGAACCCGATGACACGGCGATGAACTTCGGCGCAGCGCTCTCACGCAAGAGCGGAAAGGTCGCCTGGAAGAGCACCAAAGAGCCATTCACGTTGACCTGTGCACCTCGTCAGCCTCTCTTCAACACTTCCTTCCTTTCGCTTTGTCGCCCTTATGTAATATACAGCGACACGCACATCAAAGTGCCGAATCATATCTTCCTTTTCCACATCCAGCGCTCCCTCATACTTGTCGTTTATGCCCGCATTCGCGATCACGACGTCCAACTTGCCAACCACCTTTCTAATGGTCTCCGCCGCCGCCGTGTTGCTGTTTACGTCCGCCGAGACCAGAGGGACAACGTGTACTCTACCCGAGGAGTTAGCGGCGAGCGCGGTCAACTCTGGCGAGTCCGCAGGGCGACGTGTGCCGGCAAAGACAACTGTGTCCGGGCGGCTGGCGAGAAGTTTGGTGAGAGCGAAGCCTGTGCGAAGGTGGGTAGCAAAAGTCGGCTCCTGAGCTTAGAGCGCGAAGTGAGACTGACCTATGCCTCGGTTCGCGCCAGATATCAGGTATATGGTAGGCTTTGACATTACAATGCTACTATCGAAGGCACTGACGCGTTTGTACAGCGGCGCGATAATATGAGCTCCGGAGGAGATGCGGAGGAGACGACACGCCCTCGAGCACCTCACGCGCCTTATATGACCTCTCCTCCTTAAGAATGAGCGCACTAAACGCGCTCCTTCGTCACCTGTCCCCAGAAGGTGGACCACTCGCTGTCTCTTGCGATTTTTCACGTCATTGAGTTGTAGATCTTTCATCGTCTCTGAAGTGCTAATATGTAAGTAGGTAACCGGCTGGAGCTGCTGCCCAATATCTCCTTGCTAGGCGCATCACCACCCCCACTTGTCCAACCCCGTGTAGTCGACGAACTTCCCGCCATATGTCTCCCGCGTCGCCACATCCACTTGCTCCATAATTCCTTTCGCACTCTCCTCCGGCGTGATTATTGGCAATTCCCCTAGCCAAGGCTCATTGTCTATCGCTGTCGCGGCCATACCCGTGCCCACCAGGCCAGGACTGATTGGGAAAACGACTGCAAGGCATCAGTGAGTAAGTATGTTGCTTCTCTGTGTACGTCGCGGCGCGCTCACCAAGTTGCTCAAAGTCCCGGTGAAGCTTCCTCACGACCCAATTCAAAGCCGCCTTACTCGCCCCGTACGCGTACATCCCACCCGGCCATTGCGATCCGGTCTCGATACTGCCCACCGCCGTTGACACTGCGACAAACTTGGGCGCAGCGCTTTCGCGGAGCAGTGGATACGTCGCCTGGAAGAGCAGCAGAGGCCCGTCGACGTTCACCTGTATATATCGTGCGTCAGCGTGCGCTTCTGCAGCCCCATCCTTCCCTTGAATGAAATGGCAGTCATTCCGAACTCACGTCAAAGTTCCGAATCATGGCGTCCTTGCCCACGGTCAGCGCGCCATTGAAGTCGTCGTTTATGGCCGCGTTCGCGATCACGACGTCCAGCTTGCCAGCCGCCTTCCTAATCGTCTCTGCCGCAGCCGCGTTGCTCTCCGCGTCCGCGGATACAAGTGGAACGATGTGGACCTTGCCTGGGTTTGCGGTAGCGAGAGCAGTCAGCTCCGGTGCGTCCGTGGGACGGCGCGTGCCAGCGAAGACGACTGTGTCCGACCGACCCGCTAGGAGGGTGACGAGGGCCAGGCCTGCGGAGAATATGAATGGGTGCAATGGGATCCTCGATGACGAACAGGATCAATGCGGTACACAAAATGTGCGGGTCCCTTCTAGTTGAACAGGGAGTGAGAGAGCCACGAACCTATACCGCGATTTGCTCCAGAGATAAGTAGACGGTGAGGATTGACATCGTGCGTCTAGCTTGATTTTGCTTGAAGGCAGATGTGGACTGGGTGATTCTGTTCTACAGGTCTCCCAGGACCACGTCTTATGTACCCCAACATGGCTGACAAACGCAGAACGCACCTGCAAGCCTCGTCATCTCATCGAGACCCCGACTCGGGCTGACCAACACGGTGCGGCTTCGCTTCCCCCCATTCAATCGCGCACCTTTCTTTCCAAGCGGGCCGCCAAGCGTGAGCAGGAGCCGGCGCCTTCGGAGCACCTTCGCCAACCACCTTGGACTTCAAAGTTCATCATCGGGCAAGACGCCGAATCAATTTCGACCATCCTTTTTGCCTGTCTTCCTCTGATGTATTCGTATCATTCTGGCAGCCTTGATTCTCGATACCCTACTTCCGCAGAAGTCTTTGCATGATATTCATAGTATTACATTGTCAGACGATAGCACAGATAGCAAAACACGGGGGGAACTCGCTGAACACAACATGCTACACCATCGGCGACGAGCGGCGGTAAGGAAGGGGGGTGGGAGGAAAATGGGAGCCGGATTATGAGCGTGATACGTAGGGGGGTGTATGAGGTGTCGGGTGTATGAACGTCGCGCACGCACAAGTAGCCACAGCGGAAGGACGGACCGGAAAAACAATATGGTCGAAGCGAACCTAGTATACACAAATATTGTCCTGCGTCGTCGCCGGGCCATCCACCAATTAGATGTCTTCGTCCTTGTCCTCGATCTGCGATGGCTTGAGCATGCCGGGAATGCGCATCGCGGCCTGCCGCTCTGCATCGGCCTGCTGGCGCGCGGCAGCCTCCTTCTCCTCGAGGTATAGCTCCTGGTTGTCCCCAGCGAACTCCTTGAGCTGAATCAAGAAGTCGCGCAGCGCAGTCTTGAACTGGACGGGGTCGTTGTGACTCGTTGACAAGGTTTTGACGAAGTCCTGCACTTGCAACCTGCGCAGATGCTGCGTAAGCTAGAGTCGTAGGACAATAGTATGATAATACTTACGGATTCAAGTGAGGGAAGGCCGTCTTCAACAGGTTCACCGTGAACTCTTGGAAAAAGATCGAGTTGTTCAAGGCCGGGTCGGGGAATTGTGCCGTGTCGTACAGCGGCTGTGCAATGACGCCCTGCTGCACAAGCTGGAACATGCGCGCCAACAGCTGGCTTTGCAGCTTGAACCCGCTCTTGTGGTCCGTGTCTGTGAGCACGAAGAATGCGTCCTGGACGATGCTGAGGAAGAACTGCTGGAAGAACGCGTTGCTGACGGCGGGGTCTGCTGCGCTAGCAAAGTTGTTGACGATCTCGATACACACTGCGAATATACGTTAGTAATGAGAGGAGAAGATCCTAAGCTACACCTACTCAGCAATCCAAGATCTGAGATATCCCGCATTGTGTGCTTGATCGCCCAGATGACGCTGTCCATGAACAGCTTGAACTGTGGCGGAGGGATGGTCAGGAGAGCTGCGGCGAATCAGTGTCAGCACAAATGTCACCAAAACCCCACTTACCCGGGAAGCAGTTCAAGTTAAGGTTGCGCAAGAGCTTGAAGAATCCGACGCGGTGCTCGGGGTACTCGGAGAAGTCTTGGTTGATCATGTTTAGCGTCGGCTCGAACACGGCGTCCAAGATAGCCGGTACTTGCGGCGTGAGCAGCGGCTGCCCAAGGGTTATATAAACTGGCGAACGAGAAGCAGACAGGACACCCACACCAAGACGGTTCGTTATCGTCGCCATGACGTTGAGCACCTCTGCATCGCGCGCCGTTGCGACGTTGCTGTTGTAGTCGCCGAGGATAGCGTCCAGTAGTGGCGGCATGAAGTTGCTGTTGACGGAGTCCAGGTCCTCGGCTCGACGAATGTATGTTTCCATGAGCTTGAGAATCTCCTTCTTGACCGTCCGCAATTGTCTGACTTTTGGTGTCTTCGTCGCGATGGGACCTAAACGATGTCAATCATACAACACCTTCGAGAAATCTAGTCCCGACGCACCTTCTTTCGCGATGGTCTCGCTGATGATAGCGCTGACGGCTTTGTACAAACCGAGCATATCCAGGAATATACGTCCTATCTGTGGCAAGTAGAAGCTGCCGATGGACGTGCATGCAGATACGTTCGTCTTCAGGACGTTCGCGAGGATCTTGATGTTTTCTGTACTTGACAGCACATCCATACTTTGCGCAGCTTGGGCCATCAAGGAGTCCCACTGTGAGATGAGGTGAGCAGGACGCCAAAAGCGCGCAGCAGATTCAAACGCACGGCCTGGTTGGGTATCTCCATGAGTTTTGCGATGAGGCGCTCCTGCTGAGGCTTGTTGGGCTGAGCGGAGATCATATAGCCGACGGCTTCGTAGAAGGTGTGAACCTGGCCATTAATTCAATATAGAATGCATCGGAGGACCACGACGCAACGCACCTGCTGCGCTGACAAGTCGACGGTGATGCGATGCAGCATCCGGAGGATCTCGTCCACGAACGGCTCTCCTTCCCCCGACTGCTGCATCACGAAGTGCCTCCTGCACTTCTGCGCGATCTTGATGAAGGTGTCACACGCCATGTCCTGCACACCCTCGTGCGTCTCGTGCATGAACTCGAAGAGCTTGTTGACGACCGTCTTCAGGAACTTCCAGTGTGCCTTGAGGAAACGCGGGTACTGGCCGACGATGTACATGATATCCGAGGCGACGACGGCCTTGTTGTCCTTGCCGCGCTTGATCTCGCAAAGACCGAGCAAATCTTTGATGACGGTAACGAGGAAGCGCTTCTCCGTCTCCTCATCTGCAAACGTACTGAGTAGGGACTTGCGCAGGTAGTTAGGAAACGTACTCATGGCGCCTGATATTGATCCAATAGCCCAGCATAGCGTGTTCAGGTTGTTCCAAGACCACTCTGAGCCGTCCACTTGCTTCGCGAGCTTGTCCGTAAGGATAGTCTCGGTGTCGTTGACGTCCAAGTGAGTGAGGTAGACCAGAAGTTCGCGCATAGACTTGTAGAGCACGATGGTGTCGCTCTCCTTCATGAACTCCCGAACGATCTCTCCCTCGTCGTTTTCCACAACGAGGACCTAACAGAGGCCATGAGCGAAACGAACCGTGTATATACGCTGTCCTAGGCTCACCTCCTCGGGCTTGACCATGCGTTCGATGACGACCAGCCGCAAGTTTGACAACACCGCGCTATAGATGTTCTTCCGCAAGTTCATGCCCGCAAGCAGGCTGCCCTCGCCGGGACCAGTACCCAAGCTCAGGTTCATGAGCATGCCGCTTTCGCCGATAGGTAGACTCTGCAGCTCCTCGTACAGCTCAGATACAAGCTTGACCCAGTACTCCAGGCAGATCTTGAAGACCTCCCGCTCGTCCACCTGCGATATCTTGACCATATACATGTGCGCGTTGAGAAGGACATCCTTGTTGTCCTCGTTCTCCACAACGCGAAGATGGTTGGACAGGAAGTTGGCGAGGAAGAGCGCGAGATTGAGGATGAGCTCTTGGCCTGCGTCTGCCGCGTTCGCATACGCGTTGGCGAAGTCCGTGCCGGGAGGAATCATCTTGTTGATCGACGTCATAACCATGGCGAAGAGGATAGCGAACTTGGGGTCATATTCAGGACCGACGTTGAGCGCAGCTATCTCCGCAAGGCACTTGAGAGTGACGTTGCGAAACTCTGGCGTTTCGAGGAACTACGAGGTAGGATGAGAGGAGAGTATATCTTAGATAGGCGCCCACGTACCCGATTGAGAAGAAGGTCGATGATGGTCGTCTCGAAGATGAACCCGAGGGGAATCCAGTTTAGGAAGCGGAGGAACGTCTCGAGTGCGGCCTTGATGAGGGAGGCTTTGTTGGCGTCCTGCAGGACTTCTTGACAGAGCTTGAAGATCTCCGAGAACTCGCCACACATTTGGTTCTTCAGGTTCTTGATCTTGACAGTCGTCATCTGGTCCGCTGAGAAGTCGAAGATCTCCTCTGACAGTAGCTTCAAGATGACCATGTTGTTCTCGCATAGTGAGAGGTTGGTTTTGGAAGATTCGACGAGCTCAGAGATGAAGTTCGGCCAATTATGTGGCCATTCCTGCTTGAGGATCTACGCAGATAGACGTGAGTCCACATATAGTACGCAAAAGACAGGGCACGCACCTGGATGAGGGCGAGGTTGAGTTTGTTGAGGTACGTCTTTTCCCTCCGCATGACAGTCTCGTCCGATCCCAGCTGAACAGTTAGGCCTACAACAAAGTTGCGAATGCCTAGCACAAAATCAGCATCTGAAGGAGACGCGACGCGTCACAGACGGACCTTGCCGTTGACCGTCGGGCAGGGATTTCCATCGCGTGGAGATGAGCTTCTCCAGAATCTGAAGACCGATGTACTGCTCAAGTTTCATCGATGATCAGTAGGAGAAGGAAGCAGAGAAGGTATGGCTCGCCTTCGTTTGGGGGAATGACGATCGCTCGAGGATGTCCGGTACCCTTGTCCAGGCTTCCGGATTGTCTTGGAACTGCGTTAGCACCTGTTGTGCCATTTGTTGCTGTTTCCAAACAGAGTAAGCGCGTAGTCCAGCCCCAGGTTGCATAGTTCACGCACCTCCGCCCCTGAGCCCGTGAAGAACGCGACGACGACGCGGTCCATGAGATTGACATCGAAATCGGCTGAGAAATCGAGTAAAGCCTGGCTTGAGATCAGCTTACGCGTCTCGCGCGCCAGTGTAGTTGATCCTCACCTCCATGTTGGCCGACGTGTATGGAAAGTACGCGTCCGCGAGTGTGAGATTCGGCTTTCTGCTCGAACGTGACGGCGAAAGAAGACGGACAGCACAAACCCTGCAGCAACCACTGCATGATCATCATCGCTGACAAAGCACGGCCCGGGATCCGGTCCCGCTCGGAGTATTCTCTCACGATCATCCCTTGACTCAAGTAACCGTGTAGCTCATGCTGCTCGCCTGAGTTGCTCAGGAACGGTGTACACATCGTAGCTCAAAGAACAACAGGTGTCATTCTCTGTGTATGCGCAGGGTATGAACCCATTGACGTGGAACAGTGCCGCTATTGACGCCAACATATTGGCCACCCTTCCGCTCCTCCAAGACCTGCCTCAGTAGCTCACCATCTGATTCTATAGACATCTGCGAAATAGGACGTTCCTACTCCATCAACAGCCATCTTCGACGGACATGAACTTCAACAATGGACTCACGTGACTGGTCGATCAATCGATGCACAGTGACAATGGCTTGGACATCGTCACATCTCTGGTCCTCCCCTCAACGCCGGGCTCGGTGCTGATATCCCAAAGCATCATGTTCAAGAAGTGCGAGGCCGTCCTTGACCTCGAGTCTTCATTTGCCGACCGATCCTTCTCGCCAGATTTTCTACATCAACAGACATTTCCGGGCAGACACCGGTAAAGACATCGGTCCAACGATCGCTGCGCGCCGGGGTGCTCTCCCAGTGGAAGATAGAGCCAGAAACCCTGGAAGCTATCTGGCCGAAGAAAGAAGGCCTCATACACGTCAAATGGTCCGTGTCGGTCTCTATCCGCAGCGACGCGTTAACCCAGCCACGGCAGCAGAGAACACCTCTCCATCTACACCGTCAACGGCGAGCCCATCTTCTTCCAGCACTTCGATGGCCCTTCTATCCTACCCTACGTCTCCTTCATAAGTGTGGGTCCCCCCCTCGCGCGCGCCCCGCCTCCTGCCGGCCCTCGTGGTGGCGCACAAAGTTTGGGGTATCACGGTCAACGCTGCGTACTTACGTGCATCCCACAGATCCGTATATCCTCCCGAGGGTCGGCATCGACCGCGGCGCGATACGCTTTCTGCTTGCAGGCGCGCATATGATGTGTCCCGGCATGACTAGCAAAGGCGGCTACCTTCCCCCACCAGCGGAAGCCGTCCCCGAAGGCGCGGCCGTGGCGATATACGCCGAGGGCAAGGAGCACGCTGTGGGCGTGGGTATCACCAAGCTCAGCACGGAGGACATAAAGAAGATCAACAAGAACATCGGCGTCGAGACAACGACGTACCTGGGCGACGACTTGTGGGCCATACGCACGCTATAAACGCATTGGTGGCGTCGAAGATGCCTATCATACGTAGCGGACGCCGGATACACGACTATACACGACCTCTTCCTGGGTGCATGTCCGGGCGTGCTTCCCAAATACATCGGATAGTGCGTCTTCCACCTCAGGTCCAGCGCGTGCCAGCTGACCAGGTCTGACTCTTTAGGTGTAAGATAAGCTCTGTTTGTAACAACATACCGCGAAGGTCAATGCAACCTTGCGACGCGCGTCCAATGTAACCCCACGTCTGCGCACGGCTTGACGTGTACATGCATGCCTGTGGCTGTCACGAGGAGGGACTCGCGGCGAGGTGTGCAGAGGTGGCGCTCGGCTCAGCCAGAGGCACTCGCGACGTCGAGGTGGCGTAAGGGCACCCAGAGGGCACCGCCGTGAGTCTGTCACTGTGAGTCTCACGCAGGCCTCACGCAGTTCAAGCTGTTGAAGAAGCAGGGCGACATATCGCACCGACCAGTCAACATCGGCGGAGACAAGCACCTTCTCGGACATGGGCCGCACCTATTCCGCGTTTTGCCTGACAGCAACAGCTCTTCTCGCTCGCGGGCTCACCTTTGCGGGCTCTGCTGATATCGCGGCTCACCGTGCTGAGGCTGGCACGCAGCTCACCAGGCTGATCTGCAGCTCGCCTGCTGATTCGCGGCTCGTTCCTGCAGATTCACCCCGAACCCGAACCGGCTCGCCCTCCTTGATACACCCAAATGGTCACGCGACGATCCATGATCGTTCGAAGCGTCGGTGCGTCGGCCGTCGAGGTATCTCTGGTCGCGCGACACTGACCAAACTCCGCGCTAGCCTCGCATCGGGCATGACCGCCATAGGTACGCGTCATGCTTGTCGCACTGCGCGCCACACTCGTTCAGTCCGAAAAAACCCACTGCGGTCGACCCACACCCCGCAATAATCCGGACGCGCACGCCATCGTCAGGCAATGAGGCAAGCTATGCGCTCAGCGTGGCGCGAGGATGGTCCAGGTCTCCCCTTGGGTCGTCGATAGTCTCCCCTTGCGTCGACGATAGTCTTCCGCAAGTGCGAGGAGTTCGGCGCTCCGCAGAGGCTCCCGGCTGATGGTGGGAGTTGCGGGCGGTCGCGGACGTGGCCTCGTTGCGCCTCATTTACGCCGAACACCCCTTGTTGCGCTCCGAACAGAGATAACGCGTATTCGTCCGACGTGAACGCGAGTTTGGCGATATCTCCCAGGCGCATGCGGAATGGACGACCCTGCGTTGTACGTCTACCACGGACGACTAGAGTCGAATCCTCAGCCGTTCTCACTGTGTGATTGCGCCATTGGCGGACTTTGGTGTCATTCTAGATGATGAAGCCTGCGCGAGTAACGATGGCGAGAGTCTTCGTGATTTGTGGTCGCACAGCCTGAACCTGAGTGAACGTGTCCGGTGGGCTCTCACTTGCTAGGTGGTGACTCAAAAGGAGGTCTTGTGTCGACTCCAGAGCGCCTATGTTGAAGTTCCAACCCCGCGAGGGTCATCGATGCAACTCTCTCATCATGACTCTTCTGATAAGCGCTGTAAACACTCACAGTGAGCAGTCCATCTTCCATTGTTGCATAGAATTGCAGTCAGTACTACGAGTACCCTGAAATGCTACTGATAGAGGGTCCGACATTGTGGCGGGGCGACAGAGCGGCAAGGGTGCCGTCGAAATGGACGTCGGACCCGAGACCGTGCTATAGGCATTACCAAATGCAGCGAGAAAGGCGGTCTCCCATATGCATATTTTGCAAGCTACCGAGCCAGCAACTGGTCCGCCCAGGGTCCGCCTCACTATCCGTTGGCCCTTCCGAGCCTGAGGCCTGAGGACGCTCCCTGGACGCTCCCTCGCCGCTCGGCCTGGCAGATCATGATGCATGATGAACACAAACCAAGCGCGTCGGGCACGGAGACGCGAGGCGCCCACCAACACCTCTGCAATCAGACCCCGCATCCGAGTCTTGCCGGCGCCCAACCGGAAGACCCCGTCTGGCGTTGGCAGAGAACTTCGCCCAGTGTCAACGGAAGTTATCATGGAAGGAAGTGAGGTGCAGCAGCTGGCAGCTGTGGCACAAGATAGCGCCACAGTATGACTCACCGATAGCATGTCGAAGAGTCAAGTTGAAGCAGCCTCGGACGCAATAGAGGGACACGCATTTCAAAGGAGAACCACCAATAAATCGCAGGGATAAGTAAACGATGCCAATCGAGCATGCAACAAGATGGGGGGAGGGGGAGCAAGACAGGGAGGCGAGCACTAAGCGAAACTAGGGCTACTAGGCGAGCGATACGAATATATGGTACAGGACGATCCACGAAACAGTCGATAAGGGAGATGATGATGCATGATGAAGGGGGCAGACGACCAGAGATGAAGGGGGCAGACGACCAGAGAGGGGGGGGGAGAGAAACAGCCAGAGGGATGAACTAGCACTCCTGGTATGTATTATACGGATTTTGGAGCTGGTCGTCGGGGAAGGGGAGTGGGTCGACAGCAAAAGGATAGAAATAAGAGTCGTCCGTGTCGACGAGGATATGCACATGCTCGCGCAGCCCGCTGCGCTCTCCAGGTAGCGGCACCTGCGCCGGGTCCTGGGAGAGCGAGCCGGAGTGGCCAATGGACGGCGTGAGCGGGGAATCGCTCTCGTCGTCCGAGGTGTCTTCTATAGCGTCGGGCATGGAAAGGTCCTCGTCCTCATCCTCAGCGTCGTGGTACGGCAGCGGGTCGAGATACGGCGACATGCGGTGAATGTCGAATGGAGACGGCAAGGCGTCCGCGCGCGCAGGCGGAGGCTGATACGGGGGATATGGTACAGGGTATGGTACAGCGATAGGTGGTGGATAATATACCGGCGGGCGGGTGAGGTCGTCTGACGAGGACATGGGGGAGATGGACGGACTGAGCAGCGAGTCGTCGTCGTCATCTTCGGCAAGCATCGAGTGTACGTCCGAGTCCATCCCGAAGTCGTCTTCCTCCTCATGTGAGAGGGTCTCCAAGAGGGAGTCTAGCCACTGTTCTTCGCTTCCGTTGCCCTCAGCGGCACGGTCGTCGATGAGCTGGTCGGCGTCGGGGAACATGAACGAGTCTACTTCCTCCTCGACGGTGTAGTCCGTGTCTGGGGCATTCCTCACGTCCGCAGCCGCGTCGGAGGCCGCGACGTCCGGCGCCGATGACGAATGTGGGGTGGAGTGGACGATGGAGTTTTTGAGCAGAACCCAGCGATGCAAGCTGCAGTCGCTCCTGCTCCCGAGGGAGAGGTGCAGCTTGTTACGCGCGAGGTTGAAAAGGTTGGTCGATTCCGACGGCATGGTGACTGGGGCGGTATGCGTGCGGGGGGATAGAGACGGGGTCCTATATCAAGAGTCGAACATGAGCCTGCGGTTCCGCGAGAGAAGGGACCCTGCACTCACTGGGCCGGAGGGAAGGCAAGCACGCGGCTATGAGCGGGATATGCGTTCGACGATCTCGGGTTCGAATAGCAAAGCACCAGTGGAGGTGATGCGGACGGCTGTGTTAACCATGCTTAACAGGCGAAGCGCCAGTCACTCTGGGAGGACGACGAAAAGATAGGGAGGGAGAGAGAAGAGGGACTAATTAGGCAGACATGGCTGAGGGCGACGACGACGGTGGCGGCGGTGAACAAGAAGAGAGGACGTATTGACTCATTCCTTAAATAGCCGTCTCCAGTCACCATCCACACGTGCGCGACTGTTGGCCGCAACAGTCCCCGCGCCGAACCGGTTCATCACTTCCCCACAAACCTAAACCGCCCAACAAGATATAGGCTCGGCTCAGGCCCGCCAGAAGCAAACCCTCTGGCGGGCCTTGTCAGCCTGACGCACGATGTCCAAACAACACAGGGAACAAACAATCTGTTCGCATGTCTGTCCGGGTCCTCCTCGGCACAGTCACATACGTCGTCATGGCCTCAACCGTGTCAGTACAACGAGGGGACAACCTTCGCCATCGCTGTCGCCACTGACGCATCGTGTTCGTACGACACCATTCTTTCGGGATATGGGGCGCATCTCGCCACATATTTTTGCGAATTATGAGACGGAGCCTGCAGTGAGGTGACGACGTCCAACCAGAACAGAGCCATCGAGATCCTGAAGAGGACCCTTCGCGACAGGACCCTCCTTCGCGTACCCGGCTGGCTCACAGGTGCACCCTCTGCTCGGCTCCTCCGGCGAGAACACTTCTCCAGGACTTCTCTCTCAGTCTTCATTCACTGCGCTCGCGCGGTTGACTCATAGTGCAGCAGAGATGGTGCCGGCGCTAATTATTGCACCACCACCCCCAGTGTACAGTAGTAAGATGTGTGAAATGCCCCCGAAACCGGTCGCGGGCACTCGCGCAGTCACCTCAGCCCTCGTCCATCCGGTTGTCCGCATCGTCGTCCCTGTTGAGCTCCAGCAGCTTGCGAATCCGGTTGACGCTCTTGGGCGCAATATCCCGCGCGACGGCGACCATATGCAGCGCCTTCACGTCGTCGCCCGCCAGGCGATACGCCTTGGCTAATTGGAACACCACATTAGCCTCCTCTGGCGACGTGTTGCGGAGGAACTCCAGATCGCTGATCGCGTCCTGCAAGCCACCGTCATGTTAGCCACGACCATCCACCCGCTGCATTTTACATAACCGCCTCGCACCTCGTACCGCCGCATTGCAATGTATATCTTCGCCCTACGATAGCGCACGAGTGCGTTATCAGGCTGCAGCTCCACGGCCTCATTGAACAGCTTCAGTCCGCCCGCACGATCGTTCCGCCTCTCTACCGCCTATGGGAACAAGAGTCAGCAGGCCAGCCACCACAACAAAGCGATCCAAATTGGGAAAGCTGCTAGGCCGGTATAGCACTCACCATTCCTAGGCATCCCAACAACACGGCGTTCTTCGGATTGATCTCAACTGCCTTCCGAAAATGGAATTCCGCCATCCGTATCTTGCTCATGCGCATATAGCACGTCCCGAGGCCATACCTAACGCAGTGATAAGCGCGTCGGTAACGCACAAGCGAAACGACCCTACCATGCATTATAATGCCGTGCGTCGACCCGGAGTGCAGACTGGAAGAAGTTGATTGCCCGGTCGGCGTCCTCGTCCAGGAGCTCCTGACCACTGAGCGTGTACGCGTACGCGCAACTGGGATCCAGCTGGAACGCCCGCCGAAAGCACGTCAATGCTTTGGGTCGGTCGCGCTGGAGCGAGAAGAGGTTCCCCGCCGCCAGCCATCCCTGCGGCGCATGCGGGTTGATATTGAGCAGCTCCTGGGCTAGGAACGACAGCTCCTGCGCATTTCGGATATTCCACAACAGCGACGAGTACATCTCCATGTCCCATAACCGGTAGGGCTCTAGCGTGCGCACAGCCGTGAACGCCCTTTGCGCCTGGAAGGCAATCAACAAGGAGCCTAAAAGATGAAGACGGGGGACGTACTGCAGCATAGTCCTGCCGCTCGTAGTGCGCCTTCCCGACCATGGCTAGCACCCACGGCGACTGCTGATGTACATGCGGTAGCTCGTCCAGTGCCGCGAGACAGGTCAGGCAGTCATATCTTGCAAGAGCTCGCGTCGCACGCGCAAACCTCCGCATCAAACTGTACAGCTCAAAGTCCGCACATTCCATGTCATATGCCTCTTGCGCAGCCTGCTCTTGCGCTTGAGTCCATACAACAGGCCCAGGCGAGCTATCGGATCGAGGTGAGGACGGGGACTGTGCGGGCGGACCGGCATGGTCAGACTCGTCAGCACCAGATTCAACCGACCGCGTGCGAGCGTGTTGTGTCGGTGGTCGTCGAATGCGGGCTGCAGTTGTCTGAAAGGACTGGACTGAGTACGAGTCAACTGCCGTATCGAAGCCTATAAAACTCACCTTCGCAGTTGGCTTGTTTGCGCCGGTGAGTAAGCGTGTACTCCGCCGTGTAGGGGCGGGAGGAGGATTGATCGTCTGAGCGGCGGTTTTGGTGGTCCTCGACGTAGGCTGCAGTTGGCGTCCAGGTAAGATATTAGCCATTATGGAACCAGCTCGTGAGCGCGCCTTTTTGGGGGGAGGGGGCGGCTCCTCGTTTGACTTTCCGGCTTTCTTAGTCAAGTCCGCGCGACCGGTATGCCGCAATTTCTTCTGCACGGGACCAGTCTCGTCCGCGGACGAGAGTGGACGCGCTATGCCTGGTACTCCGGGAGCGGGGGATGATGGAGGTTGTAGGTGTGTGGTGGTTGGGAGTGGGCGAATGGGTCGGTTGATTTGGTGGAAGGAGTTTTCGGGGTAAAAGGAGGAATCATTTGTTGCGCTGAGACACGTCAGTTCAGAATGTCAAGCCACCCATAGAAGATCCGCGTTTACATGGAGTCTCGCGGGCCTGCAGGCGGGCCCATTCGAAATGGATGCGGTGGGCCGAAGCCACCCTTCCAGTGAGGCCAACCGTTGGGATTGCTGTTCGTGTCAGGTGTGAAGAAGCCTGCACCTGTCGCTATAGGCATTGTCGGAGCGGGTGGAATGTCCTCTGCTTGCGTGCGCTTCACCGGCATTGGCCTCTGCGGAAAAACCTGGTCGATCTCGGGTGCTTTCCCTGATCGCGGTGTCAGCCACCCAGCCAGGACGCGCCACGCGCCACGCACCCAACGCGCAAAGACCCTCAAAAGCCTCCCATATCATAGGATTGAGCTGCAGCGACTCTCTGAATAGCTGTGCCGCCCGGTCGTGTTGGCTGCCCTTCATCGCGGATGTCCCTGCCCGACATCTGAGCGTCGCCTCGTCGGGGAACGTGTGCGGGACGAGACGTGACCATGCGGACGCTGAAGACCAGTCAGTAAAAGAGTTCAAAGAGATCGCATAGTCGCGCACCTGTCCTCGTGTACTCCGGATCCATGATCGTCTCGTCTAGCGCCTCCCGTGCCTGCCGGTGTTGGCCCAGCTCGGAGTAACACTTTGCTTTCAGCTCCGCGCAGCCCGGGCACGCGCGTTCCTTTGGCACATTGACAACGCAAAGTGAGGAATAGGGCTGGCCAGACCGCAGGAGAGCGGTCCCGTACAGATGCCGTGCGTCGTGGTTATCGGAGTCGAGCGAAAGGTAGCGTTCCGCGTAGAACACGGCAGACTGGACGAGCTCAAGATCGAGACACTGCCATATAAGCGTGTGGAGGCGCTGTTGCAGCGGGGTGAGTTCCGCGAGCGGCTTCGGCTGCATGACTGGTTGTGGCTGGGGTTCATAGGCTGAAAGCGCGCAGTGTAACGGTCTGTACGCGAGGCGAAAGCGGAGGATATGCGAGAGGCGCGCCGCCCAGGCCAAGTGACGCGGGAAGATGGGAGTTTGGGACGAGGTGCGGTAGAACAATCAAAGGCAAAAGCGCGAAAAAGACCCCGTCGGATGGCGTCGCGGTCAACAAGGAATTGCTCACGTGATGACGCGTAACGGGCCGGCCACGCTGTCCGACTGTCACTGGGGTGCGGCCCCGACCCGAAGACTCAATTGAATGGACAATGAACGGAGATCAGCAACTGTGGCAACAGGCGCACCCTTAGCAGTATATTATACAGTACTACAAGTTCAACTACAACTTCTCTAGTGTCCGTGAGGGTCAGGCTCTCCTTGCGGTTCTGCGGAAAGCCGTTAGAAAATCCTAGAGTGGCCTGGGAGCACGCTTGACTTACCCGGAATGCACTGGATCGCGTCGTCAATGCGCAATAAGGATACCGCTGCCTCGTAAGCGGACTTCAAACTCTTGACCTTGCTCATGGTGGGCTCAAGGACACCAGCGGACACGTTGTCCCGCACGTCGCCGTTCATGAGGTCCAAACCGTAGCGCAGAAGCTGCTTCTTCGGGTCACCGGCGGGCGCGTTCTGCGCCTTATAGTGGTATGACCGCAGCTTGGCCACAAGCTCCGTCGAATCCTTCGCTGCGTTCACAGCGAGGGTCTTCGGGATCGCGAGCAGCGCTTGCGCAAACTCAGCAATAGCGAGTTGCTCGCGGGAGCCCTATCAATCAACATGAAAATAGACAAACACCGCAAAGAAAAAAAGCACGCACCAGTGTCGTGGCAAAGTTCTCCAGGTATATACTCAGCGCAGACTCGACGGCGCCGCCACCCGGCACGACCGCGCCACTCTCCAGAGTGCGTTTGATGATGGAAAGGGTATCATGCAGAGCACGTTCCATCTCGTCCAACATGTAGTCGTTCGCGCCGCGGAGGATGATAGAGGACGAGTTGACAACCTTCGTGCCCTTCACCAAGATGAGCTCGTCGTCAGAGATGCGCTCCTGTACGACCTCGTCCGCGGTACCGAGGTAGCTAGGCTCAAATGTCTCCTCGCCCTCGAGGTTCGCCAAGCTAGACACCAGGGTTCCGCCTGTCGCCTTCGCGATCCGGCGCAAATCCTCCTTGCGACACCGACGGACTGCCATCGCGCCAGCCTCGACGAACTCTTTGAGGCAAAGGTCGTCGATGCCCTTCGTGGTCAGCACGACGTTCGCGCCAGCAGCCAGGATCTTGCGGATACGCTCAAGCGTGATCTCGGATTCCCTGAAGATCGCATGAGGATCGCGTTCATGACGAGCGGGAGGCCACGCACCGTTTCCGTATCTCCTCGAGCTGGTTCGGATCTTCCACAAGAATCTGCACGCCAAGCTGCATGCGCGCTTTTTGGAGGTTGATGTCCAGACATGCGATCTTCGCATTCGTTATGCGCTTCTTCATCGCTGTGAAACATTAGCTGAGGCACATACTCCGACACACATAATACGCACCCTGGCTGGACACGGTGCAGTTCAGGGCGTAGCCCTGGACAAAGATGGAGTCGCGCGCGCTGCGACCGTGCGCCTTGAGCACGTTTACGGCCTTGACCGGGTATTTGATGTCACCGCGTGTGTTGATAGTCTTGACCGCCAACATCGCGTCGACGGCCATAGGCGCGAAGACATCGTCGTCACTGCGGGCATCAGAGCCCTGGAGGCGCAGGATAAGGCAGGCGACTCACTTGCCGATGATCTTGCTGGACATGCTCGTCTTAGCCGCGTTGATCAAAGCCTCCTTGCCGAGGGCATCTATCTTGATGCTGAGCTGGTCCTGCATGTATTTGACGGCTTCGCGGCAAGCGAGACGGTAGCCGGTGATGATCGTAGTGGGGTGGATCTTGGACTTGACGAGCTCGTTTGCGCGACGCAGAAGCTCGGCAGCGATGATGACGACGGACGTAGTGCCGTCGCCCACCTCCTTGTCCTGCTTCTGCGCGAGATCGACGAAGATGCGGCCAGCGGGATGATCGACGGAGAGCAGAGCCAGAATGGTTGCGCCGTCGTTAGAGATGGTGACTTCCTGCAAGAACGTGAGTGCAAGGAGACGCGCGGGGGCACAGTTACAAACCCCAATATTGTCCACCAGCATCTTATCGAGGCCCAAAGGACCCAGAGAGCTCTTTACGATGTTCGCGATGGATTGGGCAGCGATTACTGAGGTCGTTGTGAATCGCTGCACGAGCAAGAAAATCACTGTCGCGCACCATTTTGGTCACGAATGTCCTGCCCAGACACGCGGTCTCCACCCAAGAACGCGCCGGCACGGGGGTCTCTCTGGAACATCGCCATAGTATGCGACGAATGCCTAAGAGTCGGGAAAAGGCCAAGGACGCGTACGGTACAAATACAGACAAGCAACGATCGCGCTGATCGCGTGGCGCACGCGCCTAACTTAGGCGCCGAAACCGTGAGCGCACCCAGAGTCAAAAGACAATTCAGCGCCTTTCAGCGTCCCATTCCGCTATGAAGTTGGAGGTTGGAAGCAAACGGTTCAATAGACCAAGCAGAAGAGTATTGTATCGTTGTAAGTAGGGGAAGGACGACCGCTATGCGAGTGTGGTGCGAGTCAAGTACTCCTGATCAAGTAACTTGCGAGCATTTAGATCCAAGTCGCCTGTATATACGTATGCGTAGCTGATCGGATAAGAGATGGAAGACAAGAGAGCAGTGTGCACGCGCAGCCGACTGACCAATGCATGCCGGCAACTAGGTTTGGGATGCAAGACTCGCCGAGTCGGTCCAGACGCTGAAAATGTTGCACGAGGCAGCCGGGTAATCGCAGTCGTGTGGCTCTCGGCGGATATACTTGAAGGTCTTGAGCAACGGAGGAGTCACTAGCTGGACAGGTGAATAGAGCACTGTCACGGTCGGAGGAAGCTCGCGCCCGTGTGTGCAAGGCTATGTGGACCTGGCATGCGCAGCTTGATGGGTGTAACCACGTAGGGCAGTCTGTTCCGTGGCGGCGTTTCAGTAGAGGTCGTAGCCCTCCTTCCTCCTTCACCAGCAGTAAGTGAAGCGACGCCGCAAGATCGCAAGCAGATTGTCCCAGCAGAAGTAGCCATCGCCGCGAGCCGCGTATGAGAGACAGAGAGAGCACAGTGGGGGACAAGATCAATTCAAAGGTGAAGTATCTCGAGAACAGAGATCAGATACGAGCGAGGAGATCAACGTCTTCGAGGGGTCCCAGCGCTCGAGGTGATGATTGTTCTGACACTGATTGGAACCACAGTAGTCGAACGATCACGATGCATCTGGCCTCCAGCACCTCCGATGGCCAGCGTCAGCATCTCATCCGATGCCAGCGCTGAGCGCGGCACTTGCACGGCACGCAGTGGGAGGAAGAGAAGGGACCTGTTTATCCATGTGTCGCGGCGCCTTGTCCAGACCTTGCGCGCACGTGGTGATTAGCCCGCTGCACGATTTAGAATTGCTGCAGTGCTCCCGACCAGCGCCTCCAAGGTACCCGCCGCCGGCTCTCCTCCTCCTCCCGCGCCTCAGATTCAGAAGTGTAGAAGAGCGGTCGAGATACCCTACAAAACTCTTCGCTCCTTGTTCCGGCATATAATCATTCTGCTTCTCCTTGCGCCGTCTGCATTCTGCGCGCGACATGGATGCTGCTGAGCTTGCGAGGTGGACGCGTTTTGCAGCCAAGGGCGGCATCGGGAGATGCACTGCGGTGCAGGACTGCGTTGCACAAAGCTCAGAGGACCTCATGTTTCTGAAGGTGCGCACACAAATGTTGCAGCGCGCGTACAGTTAATCATGCGCTCTCCGCAGGACGACGAGATCACGGTGCTCATGCAACTGCCAGAGCAGGATGCCTTGTACCTGGTATGCATGCTCTTTACCCTCCAATCGTAATCCTTATGCGTTTGCAGGGTTACTGTGAGGGTGTCGTGGGGAGGTTCCGAGGGGAATTCGTGCACTTCCACTCAAAACTCAAGCGACCCGTCATGACCAAACGGTCGTCTGTCCACTCCTCAAAGTCGTCAACACCCGTACCCTACCCAAAGTCACCTTCCCGATGCTCTCTCCTGTCGAACGCAGTTCACCGGACAAGGCAATATGCATCTACAAGCCGGCCCACACCATCCCGTAACGGAACCAGCGACGATGAGACTCGCGCGCCTCCGACATTGAGCCGGTCCGATTCCACGACGAACTCGGAAAATATGCTTCAGACCCGCCGATGCTCTCACCCACCGGCGCATACGACTCGGAGGACGAACTCGGTCTCCCCAATCCACACTACGCGACTGATCCCAGGTTTCCTCCATTCTCTCCGGAGGCACAGACATCATGGATCTCGACCAGCACGCGCTGCGTCCGCCTTCGCCTGTCCGCCACGAAGACATTCCGGACACGCCCCCGCTTCGTTTCACGTCGCCGCCATCAAGATTTACAAAGCTGCAAGAGAACGACGAGCCGATGACGTTCCAAACGATGCAGATGCCAGATGACTCTACCCCCATTATGTCTTCCCGGGCTAGTATGGCCAGCATGGATGGCAACGGTGCGCGTCGTAATTCCACCACAACCGTAGACGACGGCGAGACAGGCATCGGGTTGACTTTCTTGCAAAACATGACTAGCGGAGATGCGGACGACTGGTCATCGACGTACAGCCGGAGGAGCTTGGCCAGCGATGTTACGTCCCTGGCAGAAGGCGGCTTGAATTATGCCGACGACGAATCCCTCGACGAGGCGGTCGTGAATGACAGCGCTTCTGTTTACAGTAAAGCCTCTGCACTGCAGCCCAACTCGAGCGAGACATACGAGAACCGACTACGCCACACGGACGGACGAGCTTCGACAAAGCAGACGATCCGCCCTCGCCGACACCGCGAAGGCCCCTCCATCAGATTGATACCGAGAGACGGTCCGAGTCGCCACCGACACCCACCTCATCTCGGCCGCCTGCATCTCCTACGTCAATACAAACTTCCATGACCGGACAGGACTTGTGGGACATTTACGACGACTACCGGTATTCCAGGTACTCTGTGGCTTCCAAGATGTCGCGATTCTCTATGGCCTCACATCGTCAATATGGCAGCTCTTCGTCTCCGCCGCCGCCGCCAGTGCCGGGACGCACAGAGCGCACAGGCTCTTTTCAGTCGGGTTCTTCTGTATACACGCAGGCGTCAAAGTTAACATCATCCTCGTCTGCCTTGTCAGACAAGGCGATCGCCACGCGCAACGGGGACAGCATCTCCCCCACATCGGCGGAGCACATAGCGCCACCCGACGGCCACGACGAGGATGCGCAGGACACCACCTACAAGGGTCGACCTGCGTCCTTACAGCTCAGCGCTCCGCTCCTTCACACCAATTGGGGCTCACCATCAACTTCTCCGTCAAGCTCCACTGGACGAACGTCTTATGCGTCTCAAGCATTGCCTTCTCCAGGGTTCTCTCCGGCGGGCCAGGCGCTGCGAGCTCACTAAGGCAGCAGCTCCAACTCAGCCAGCCACCCGCAGCTATGAAGTTAGCATCCCCTCATTCTCCCGACGAAGATGGCAACGAAGATGAAGACGAGGTGGTCGTAGCTCCTCGGGTATCTGTGCACTCCCATGCGGATTCTGCGAGTGACTACAGCGATGATCAGGAGAGCCGGTCATCGTCGCGGTCGGTCTCACCCGACCTGACAGTTGGGCATCTTCCACCGCTGTCGGTCGCTAACGCTACAGAGAGCCCTTCGCCTGAGCCGTCATCGGAAAGGGGCCACGATAGCTCGCCTTCCGCCACCTCGGCTGCAGCGCCTACTCTTGTCGTGGCACCGTCTCGTCCCTCCCTGTCGCCGGCTGACTCGCCTATTTCTCCTGATGGCGGCACTTTGGGCGTCCCCTTCCTCCCTCCATTGCATTTCTTCACTGTCCCCGCAACCTCGTATACCGCGTCCCTCGCTCCAGGAGCTGCGTGGTGAAGACGGTGCTGGCCAACGCACGAGCATCTTCGCCCCGCATCCGAATGCCCCCAAGCCGACGGCTGACTCTTCTGGGCCTATGTATATTCGCGCCGCGGAAGATGCCCCGCCTCTGCCCTATGCCGCCTCTCAGCAATATGTTGCTCCCCGTCCATCTGTGATCGCCGTCATCAGGCAGTCACTCGCGGGGCCGCCACCCTCCCATTTGCGTCGCGGACCGACCATCTATGGTCTTTTGGATATAGACTTGAGCGCATCTACGGGACCGGTACCTATACATTTTAGCCCAGACCCTCCGCCAGCGACGGCACCCGGCGGACGCCTTCCGATGCCAATGTCACCTCCTATGTCTCCGCCGCCTAGGGCGGCGACCGTGCCCATAATTAATCCCCAGCCGATGGTGCCACCACCCGCCGTAGGGTCCTCGTCACGTATGGGTTCGCCGGTCGCAAGTACATTCTCGTTGCCAGAACGGCCATCATCCGCGGCGTCGACGAGCAGTGGTGCCAGCGCTGGCGCGCTGTCAACGGCTTCAGGACCGATACCGCGAGCGAACTTCTTCCCCAAGTCTGGTACTGCGCGGCCGCGATCACGAAGTTTCTCTGGTTTCAACAACACCTCGGCTGAGGTTGAGCTTAGGTGAGTTTTGCGAAGCTGCTTACGCGATAGATAACTAAACATGTACTTGTCTGCAGCAAGGACAACGCACCCCCGTCGAAGGCGACTCCTCCAGCGAAGTTGAAGGGTCGCACGCTATCGACACAACATTCTCCGTCGCCGCTGTCCCTTCCTCAGAACAATATTGTCACTGCTTTAAGAAGTGCTTCAGCCAAGCCACCTACTAGTCCTCTGGCGCAGCACTCCAGTGACACGGCCAACATCCTCAATCTCGTTGCAGCGGGCCAGCTTGATGCCGAAGTCGTCCATGCCTAACCTTGGTGAACGGGCTTCCATTAGCAGCGTCACCTCTTCACATAAAACCTCCACCTTGCGCTCAAGTAGCATGAAGACGGTTGAGTCCAGACAGAGCAAGGACGACGAGCCACCCATGTCCCCAAACAGCACTGTCGAGAAGCACTCGAGGAACCCAACACTGGACTCTTTTGCTTCGCACACGAGACCTTCGATGGACGATGCAGCGTCGATGGCCAGCGGTCGTTCGCAAATGACTTCGCCCGCACCTCTTCGGCATACGTCTCTACGGAGCAAGCTCTCGATGCCCAACCTCCGCCGCTCCGGCGACAAACACGACACATCGAGCTTCTCCGCCGCACACGATCATGAGACGATGCAAGTGCAGGACATGGACTTCGAGCTCGTGCGCCCTAGCATCCCCCAGCTCCGCAATAGCGAGGATTCCGCTCGGGCGTCTATAGACTCCCGGTCGGATCTGCCCATGCCGACCGTGCCAGGATTGCTGCGGCCTGAGAGCCCGGCTCTGTCGACCATATCCGCTCCACGGTCGCCTACAGCCGCGTCTGACGGGTCCACCCCGCGTGGACCCGTATCGCTCAACAAGCCTCCCGACGCCGAGTCCATCGAGGGCCACAGGCAACGCGAGCTGAAGTGGGTCTCGCTCATGTCCAATGTACCACCGTCCCATGCACGCAAGAGCAAGAAGGTCCGGAAACTGCTTTACGAGGGCGTGCCGTCGTCGGTGCGTTACCTTGTATGGTCGCATATGATGGACAGCCGTGGAAAGTCGGTGCCCACTGTCTATGGGCAGCTCGCGAAGCGGGAGCGCGTGGCTGCGTATAGGCAGATCGAGCGGGATGGGGCGCAGAGCGCCTTCGACCACCCGAACTTGGCACCAACGCAGACCTCCCTTCTATCGTTGTTGCAGTCCTACTTGTGTATGGTTCCGGACATCAACTATTCGAAAGGTGAGTCGCCTTGCAAGAGTTCGCCCAATTAATCGCTCACGCGACATGGACAGGTCTGACTTTGATAGCCGGTCATCTCTTGCTGCTCGCGCCAGAGGAGGACGCGTTTTGGATCTTCGTTACCTTGATGGATGCATACCTCCGTCCATATTTTTCGTCAAACACGACACAGCTGGAGGTCGATGCGGCGCTGTTCTGCCGCGCACTGGAGGCGAACGATTCGCTGGTGGCGAAGAAGATACTCACCGAGATTGGTATCGGTGCTGTCGAGCTATGCCGCCCTTGGTGAGCTCCGCCGCTATGTAGGCACGAACTCGAGCTGATGTATCTTAGGTTCACGACCCTTTTTGTGGACGCCCTGCCGTCTGAGTATGTCAACCGCGTTTGGGACCTCTTCCTCTTCGAAGGCAAGTGGTACAACGACCTGCTTAGACATGTCGCTAACAATCCATCAGGTCTTCCCTTCCTCATCCGCGTCGGTCTAGCCGTCATCCAATGCTGCCGACGTGCCATTCTCGAGTGCAAAAACGAGGAGAGCCTCCTGCGCTACATCACAGTTCCGCCGCCGACATGGTTCCCGCCGACGGTGGAAGCGTTCATCACTGTGGTTACATCGACGAAGCTGAAGGACGACGACGTCCGCAAGCAGCGCGTCAAGATGGAGGCTCAAATCAAACGCCAGACGCAACCGGCGCCACGATTGCAGACCAACTTCATCTCCTTGCCGAAGCCTTAGTCGTCTGGAACCCCGGTATATCTTGCTCCTCATCTTCATCTACGATTACTTACGCACATGGGTCTGGATCCATCTTTTATCTATACAGCATTCTTCTTTCTCTTAAGTAAGTATAGAACACATCCTACATCGTACATATGTTCTGCTAATGAAGCGACGACTGCTCCTCTCCTCATCCCTTCCTGTTTGCTACCTGCTCACTTCTGGTACGCGGGCCTCGGCCATCTGCATGCGCATCTCATGAAGGATCATACATATCATACACTATGTCGTCAATCGCTGTCTAGTTGCTATCGCACTTTCCCTCTCTATTTATCTGCATGGCGTATATATGCCTCTTGGGCTACGTGTCCTGTCCTGCCTTTTGTGACTGCGAGACCAAACAATGAACAATGCTGGCAAACCGCGTGGCATACATATTATGTGGCGCTTGTGGGTCCAGCATCAATGAACACGTGATTGCCCAGCGGCAAAAGTCGGGGATCGCGCATGCTCACCGTCATCACCGACAGACCAAAGCAGTTTGACACCGCGCCCAACAGCGAGCTCTTGCGTTCGCAGGCCGCTCTGATTGCGGAATGTACCGGGCACTGTCGCGACATGCCATAGTCCCCTCCACAGGACGGAACGCCGTCCGTGTGACCAGACGGGTGCGTCGCCTGCCCTTCCCCGTACGCGTATGCTAATTCATGCTTCAGCGTATAGCCAACGACGCCTCCGGTGTAACGAAGAAAAAGAAGGGCATCGTTCGCCGTGTTCTCTTCTGGTCCACCCTCACCACAACCGGCTACTACGTCGGCAGCACGTTTGTCGCGTTCAACAGCCAGGTCTACTACGACTTCTTCTCAGAGAATGTCCCCCTTGGCTCCTCCCTTCTTGACTTCGCCGAATCTCATGGCTGGGATACACTTACGCTGGAGGGCATCAAGCTCTCTGCCCTCTCGGCGCAGCAGTCGATCATGGACGTCGTAACGGGAAGACGTCCGTATCGCCCAGCGACGCCTCGAGCGTGCAAAGAGCACGGCTGAAGCGACGCGGCAGGTCATGACGCAGAAGCTGCGCGAAGCCAAGGACGCGACCGTACACTCGTTGGAGGATGGCAAAGCGAAAGCTACTGGCGCGGCCAAGAGCGTGAAGAAGGCGGGCCAGGAGGCGGCAGGCAAGGCGCAGGAGGCCGTCAAGCACCAGGAGGAGCGGGCCAGTGACGAGCTGAAGGACTTGATTCAGAAGGCTGAAGCCGCGCTTGGCGACACTGCGAGCGCGCGGGCGAAGAAATCAGGGGAGGTGTCTCCGCTCTCGACCGCTTCATCGAAGGTGGCGGACCCCTCACTCTCAGCTAGCGACATTTACGACGCCCCACTGCCGATCGGATGCGAGCCCCCGCCAGGCTACAAGCGCCCTCCTCCGCCGAAGCCCAAAGAGGAGCCAAAGGCCGAGGAGCCTCCCGTTCCAGAACTCCCCCGCTTGACCCCGCAAATTGATGCATCCGAACCCGTCGTTGCACATCTGGCCGGCATCATTGACCAACTCGCCACCTTCGTTTCTCAGAATGCCGACACCAACGCGAAAGCAACGCCCGTCCTGGATATCGCGAAGGATGATCTGACCGCACTCGTCAAGAAAATTTCGCAGGTCAAGGAGGAAGAGCAAGCGAACCTCGAGCGCAGGCTTGACGAGCAGTCGAGAGAATACAGCACGAGGATGCTTGAGCTCGAGATGCAAAGCCAGGACAAGCTCGACATGCAGGAGGACGACTTCAGGAAGTTCTACGATGAAGAGAAGATGCGCCTTGCTCAAACGTGCCGCGAGAAGCTGGAGAACGAGCTCAAGGTCCAGACCGAGCTCATTAACGAGCGGTACGTTGTTTTCCATGTTTTTCCTTTGTCATGACGCAGGCTTATCATTCATGTAGGCTAAAGGAGGAGGTCATCGCGCAGGGCATTGAGCTCCAGCGCAGATGGATCCGTGCCGTCAAGATGCAGGTCGAGGAGGAGCGCGGCGGACGCCTCGCCAAGATCGACGAGATCTCGAAGGAGCTCAAGTCGCTGGAGCGCGTCGCTATCGACAACAGCCTGTACCTGGACGAGAACCTTCGGGTACACGCCTTCTGGTCTGCTTTCCGCACTCTCGCCCAGTCGGCAGTCGACGCTCCGGTACGCAAGCCCTTCCGCGAAGAGCTGCGCGTGCTGCGAAGCATCGCTATCGCTCGCGAGGACCCTGTCGCTGGCACGGTTCTCGAGATACTTGAGAACGGTACCGTTGCCGACGTTGGCGTTGAGCCGCTCGCCGACCTCACGGTGTGGTTCACCAAGGAGGTCTCCCCGAAGGTCAGCGAGGTCGCGCTAGTACCGGAGTACAATGCTGGCCTCTTGACGTTCCTCGGGAGCCGTATCTTCTCCGCGCTCATGTTCGATAAACGCGGCGGCAAGACGCCAGTGGCGGGCGACGACGTGCTCAGCACCTTGAAGCGCGCGGAGTGGTACCTCGCGGAGAAGGACCTTGACAGTGCCGCACGAGAGGTCAACCAGCTCCGGGGCCCTGCAGCTATGCTGGTGGAGGATTGGTTGCAGGCGGCGCGCCGGCGGCTGGAGGTCGAGCAGGCATTGTCGATAGTGCAGACCCAGGCAACCCTCGCTTCCCTTTTGGTAGTGTAATTTGTCGGATTCCATAATTCGTAGATCTTTGCACTCCGTCTCGGTCTCAGTCTGATCCTTCTTTTGAGTGACTCGACATGAACGTACCTAACTGCGAGGTAGGCAAGGGGAAAATATAGACAATGATGAGACTCGCGGAGTCGGATTCACTGTAGCGGTCGGTCTTACAACGGGCTCCCGGCTGAGCGCTGAGTCGGCGCCCCAAATGAGTTTTGGCCAGCCTCCATCGCGCACTCATAAGATCCCATTGCAGCTTTGGAATTGCACGAAAGAGGCGAAGGGGAATACTCATAGTCCCCCTTCTCGGCAAACCCCGAGACGTCTTGTATGCAGTCAATGGTTGGACCACTTGCTGCGGTGCAACGATGCACCTTCGCTCTAGGACATGGCTTGGTTTGGGGCTCGCGCGCGCGGACGCTCCTACTTGGTTCTGTGTGCCACCAGCACCTCCACGCGGCCCGCGTGGCTGTCGTGGATGACCCTCAAGGTCAAATATTACCACAAAGGAAGTTTGGTGCACTTCAGGACTGTGCTTCCATCTCGACGGCAGAGTCACCGACAACCTAACAATCCCCTCGCCTTTTACTAGGGGATTCCGTGGCGGTGGCTCACCGCATGCCGTCTATCCAATTTTTCAGGCAACACCTCCGTCGCGAGTGTGGCTTCATTGCTTTTGTCGTATGTCTCTTTTTGCAGGCTGTGACAAGTTTGGCCTTTCAGCTCTGGCTTCTAATGCCTGCGAGCCAATCCTGGACATGCACATTAACCACAGTCATTTCTGGGGCCTTTGCTACTATTTTAGAGTGGAAGCAACAATTTCATTGCACATCCACCATAGACCGTCGCCACTTCGCGGTCATCTCGTCGACCTTGAGCACCACGCCCGCCGCCGCCCTTCGCAGGCGTACCTCATGCTCGCCTCCGCCGCCTTCGACCAACGCACCCTTCTCCAACTGCGAGAAGATCGCCCCGGCCCACTCTCCTACGCCCAGAAGGAGGGCTGTGTGCTCCAGCCCCATGCTCTGCCCCCCATCCAACTCCAAGCACCCGTCCAGGATCACGATGGCCAGCTCCAGCGCCGCCGTCAGCACCGCCGCTTGCTTCCCATTCTCCTCGTCATCCTGGCCGCCGGCATTCAACTCCGCGACGCTCACTGGCCGCGCTCCAAGGGTCAGCGCGAGCTCGAGCGCTTCGGGCGCGACGACCGCGAGCCACTCCGGTGCGTTCTGCGCAGCGTGTACGAGCACTGCAAGCGCGCCAAGGAACCGCGATAGCACCAACGCCCCGAGCACGAGCCCCGCACCGGCACCGCGGTACCGCTGGTGCGCCGCGCGGTGGGCTGTACGCTCCTCACGCGACCGCTCGTCGCGGAAGTACACCCAGAAGCGATTTATGAGTGGCATGATGAAGCATTCTGCCGCAACCTCGGTGAAGGTCTTTCGCGGGTGCCGCTGGCGTAGACGATGCGCGGACTTGGGTGACCTTCGATTGAGGGCGCATGCGAAGGCGCCGTTCGCGAGCGAGAGCGGGGATGGCATCTTCAGCGGCGGGCGATTCTTGTCTAGCGCGTTGCGCGTGATGCCCTCGAGGAGGTGAGGCAGGGGGCCAGCGGCCTGCGAGTCTGCGAGATATCTTTGATGCAGAGCGGGTGGGAGCATTTTGCTGGGGAACGCAGTACGTGCCGCGGGAACGGCAGATGGCGGCACTGACAGCCCAGCGAGGTCGCGCGCGCCGAGAGCGAGCGCGTTGAGTATAGCGTATCGCTGCACTGCAGAATACTGATTTTGGAACAATGCTTCCGACAGTGCACTGCGAAAACGTCAGCAAATCGCGCACTTCATGCATGCAGCCCGACTCACGGCGCGGCCTTCCGCGAAGAGCACGCCGCCAACGCCGTCAGCGCGCCCTGGCGCTTCTCCTCGAAACCCTCCAAGTCATAGTTATCCTGCAACGAGGCCAACGCATACACCAGATTGTCCGCATTCTCCTCCAGCTCGGTCCCATAGTGCCGCTTCTTGCGGATGAGCTCCTCGGCGCAGGCGAGCGCGACCTCAAGCCGGCGGAACTCCTCCTGCGCCTCGATCTGCTGTGCCCCTGCGGGCCGCGAAGGAGCTGTCCAAGCTGGGCAAGGTAGACGGGGCGGGGGACTTTGGGTTGACCGAGGGCGAGTGTGGGGTCGCGCTCGATCTCGGCGAGGTCGGAAGGTGTTGGGGAGGGCGACCGGGAGGATGCGGGGGACGCGTAGCCCTCGAGGGAGTCGTCGGAATCATAACCAGACGAGATGAGAGAGATGGGCTCTTCCTTCAGCGCGGCTGCGGCAGAAGGAGTGACGAGCTCCTCGACATGTGTATTGTCCAATGGGATGCTTGGTGAGGAAGTAGTGGCCTCCGGCTGCGGCTCCAGTACGTTCAGTTCCGCGTCTATATCACGCGCGCCGATCAGCGCACGCAACTCGCGGCACCAGACGCTGCTCCTGTCCGAGCCATCCCAGTCCCCAAAGTCGAGCGTTTTGCTCGCGTAGCGCGCCACGGTTTCGGCGACGAGCATGCCGCATTGACGCACCCCCGTGTCCATGTGTCCAATGTATACACTGACGCCAGACACGAAGGCGGGCGATACGGCAAGTCTCGTCACCGTAGGATGAGATGGCGGAAAGTAGGACGCAGTAAGCAAGAGAAGGGAAGTGATGTCTGCAAAGAACTTACAATCAGCTTGCACAATTTGTGGCGCGAGGAAAGAGGCTTACAGTGATGTCGCGAGAGGAGGGAGTGTTTGACGTGATCCGCCGTGGACCAAAGGTCTAGGACGTTGGTGAGCAGACGCTCCAGTCCTGTGAAGGATTGTTAACGAGGTGGGACCGCAGTTGCAAAACTATGCGTACCTTCGATGTTAGTCCCGTCCCATGAGGACGATGCAGTCCAGCAAACAAAGATGCGCGCATGCGTCTCCTTCCATTCACGCCCCAGCATGATGCCGAAAGCCAGGTCACGTATCTGGGAATCCTTGCTCGCGTAACCCAGTATACCAGCGAGGACCAGCGCCTCTTGCTTGATAAGCGCCCGTCGCTGCGACGTCCCATCCGTGCCCTTGCCATTCACGTCAAGCGCGGCAAACAGCGACACCAGCACGATCTGCGTCGTAGTCGTCGACGGTATCGCCGCCACCAGCTCACTTACAGTGCGCGCGTAGTCGCCATTACCCAGCTTCCGCCTCATAACAGGCAGCGTGCTCCGCCAGAAGGATGGCTGTGACCGCGCGGCGGGCGGTGCGGGCGGGAACGCGCCTACGTTCGCGAGCTTGGTGAGCACGTACGCGAGTGAGGGTAGCGCACCTGGACAACGTAAACTCGCGCCGGATCGTTGGGAGGAGGGGGCGCGGCGCACCTCGCGGCGGCAGGGCAGACACTAGGCATTCATAGCGCGTACAGAGGTGGCTGATGTAGGGTTCGTACTCTAGCGCGGGAGGCGGCATGCGGGTGCGGTTTGCAACCTTGCCGGGTACGGCGCACAGGTCACGGATGTAATCCTCCCAAGCGCACTGCTCCTTGCTCGTAAAAGACTTGTTGGCGAAGATGGCGGTGTGCATGCGGTCGAGAGGATACTCGATAGCAATTCGCGCCAGCATTTTGATGCTAAAGTCTGTGAGTGGTAGAGACAAGATGGTGGAGAGAGCATTAGGACGATTTCTGCAGCAGCTGTAGTGCCGTAGGAGAAGGCGTCCGGACAAAAGTACTGTGTTACAAGAGGCATGGCCTGTTTTTCCTCTACAGTGGTGTCCCAGGTCGGAACCACGTGCTGAATGAGAGCGGATTGAACAGAGGGTCCATGCCGGGGGATGGAGAATGTTCCGCTCGCAAGAGGATTGGTGTTATGCTGGCGCAAAGGAGGCGGTAAGAGCCCAATGCTGTCCAAAGGAGCGGCCAGAAGCGCGAGGAGGGTTTCTGCGTCAGATATAGGCGCCTTGAGTTGATTGAGAATTTCCCGAACAGGGCTGTCGCCGTAGTCTGTCATTGGAAGATGCTATGCGAACAGGTCAGTATCATGGCGGTTCGGGACAAGATGCGTTGAGGTGAGGCTCGGCGCCGACAGCGTTCAGCTGACTTGCCAGCGATGTTCAAGATCTCCGGCGGACAGCGTCTATCGCGTCCATCGCGGCCATCTCTCAGCTGACTCCAAGGACAATGGAAGGCTTATCGACTTCCATTGTTCGGTTGGTTTCCCAGGGCGCCTCAGGGCCTCGAGGCGCACGGATTTCCTCAATTGTCAAGGCCAACGTGCCCGCAACGTTGACCGCCGCCTCGAGGCCCCGGGGTTTATGACTTCCTGCTAGCTTGCACGCGCCTTCTCCACTTTCTTTTCCACTGATCCCAACGCCCGGGCCTCTCTGATAACTGGGGCGCACAGTCGGCCAGCAGAGATTATCTCCCACATCGCGTCGAGAGCCCGCGCGCTTCACGACTACTCATGAAATCCCCATCGGATACCCGGAAGCCGTACGGCGGCCCCGTACGGTCACTCGTCATCGCGCTCGACGTCGGGACCACCTTCAGTGGCGTGCGTCGTCTGCTGTGGTCGCGGCGCTCGACTGATTAACCTCTAGGTCTCCTACGCCATCCTCGAACCGGGCTTCATCCCCAAGATACACGGAGTCACCAGGTGCGTGCGCGAGCCGACGATCGCGACAAGCGCCTGACTCGTCGCAGATTCCCCGGCCAAGAGCACGTCGCGGGCAACTCCAAGATCCCCAGTGTCCTCTGGTACGACCGCCATGGTAAGATGGTCGCCGCAGGCGCCGAAGCAGAGACCGCCACCATCGTCTCCCAGGCTGAGGAGGAGGGCTGGATCAAGGCCGAGCTCTTCAAGCTCCGCCTCCGCCCGCGCACCATGAAGCTCTCCATGAACGGGATGCGCCTCAGTCCCCTCCCCCAAGGCATGTCCGCCGTCGAAGTCTTTGGCGACTTCCTCCGCTACCTCTTCCATTGCACCCGCAACTTCATCATCGACACCCATGCCAATGGAGCCAGCCTCTGGAGCATGGTCGAGAAGAACCTGCAGTTCGTCCTTTCCCATCCCAACGGCTGGGAGGGCGCGCAGCAGACTAAGATGCGCCGCGCCGCCGTCTACGGCCGCCTCGTACCCGACACCAACGAGGGCAAAGCTCGCATATGGTTCGTCACGGAAGGCGAGGCCAGCCTGCACGCCTGTGTCCTCAACGGACTCGCTGCCGATGTCCTTTCTGTGCGTGTTACCCACACTCGCTCTGAACCGCCTCTCATAATCTTACAGAACCCATCCAATCACGGTTTCATCGTCGCCGACGCGGGCGGAGGCACGCTCGACATCAGCTCGTACGCCATCCGCGGGACATCACCACTCGTCATGGAGGAGATAGCGCCGCCTGACTGTGAGTCTGCAGCCACCGTGTCGCCTCATCTTCTCATACTCTGCAGGTATATTCGCCGGTTCCGTCTTCGTCAGCCGTCGCGCGAGGCAGTTTTTGGAAGGTGCGGGCGTCACTGTCCTCACCACTGTTTTCTTCCAACTAACGCCCACCAGAGAAATTGAAGAACTCCAAATACGGCACCGACGATGCGCTGGACCACATCGCGAGGAAGTTTGACGAGACGACGAAGCGGCTCTTCCGCGACGAGCGCGACATGCAGTTTATTCCATTCGGTTCCCCGCTTGACAAGGACCCAACTGTAGGCATCCGGGGAGGACAGTTGAAGTTGACCGGGTGCGCGGGTCTGATGCGTGACCCTTAGTCTATGTGCACTTACACAGTCTAACAGAGCGGAAGTTGCTGACCTGTTCGAACCGTCTGTGCAAGGTGCGTCTTGCCATAAATACGTACGGGGGCAACTGGGGCTTACAGATTTCTTGTAGCCGCGGTCGATGCGATCAAGGGTCAGATTGAAGCCTCTCAAGGCATGATCAAGTCCGTCTGGCTTGTCGGAGGTTTCGCTGCGAGCCCTTGGCTCTTCTCACAACTCCTGGACCGCCTTGCGCCCTTCAAGATCGTCGTCAGCCGGCCGGACGCTCAAACGTGCGTTGTTTTCTTTCTTTTTTTTCTATCAGTATGGTTCTCATCAGTTATTCTTCGCCTTCCCATTTTTTGCACAACTCGTGCTGTTATTTTACCACAGTTCGAAAGCAGTCGCCGACGGCGCAATCGGCTTCTACTGTGACCACCACGTCTCCGCTCGTATGGCACGTTTCATGTACGGTGTCGAGTTCCTCAGGGAATATGACCCGAAGGACCGTGAGCACGTCAAACGCAAGGGTCGCCTCTGTGAGCTGCCGTCCGGCCCGAAGCTGCTTCCGGATGCGTTCGACTGCATTCTGGCGAGGGTGTGTGCGATTCGGCTTCAGAAGGTCACACAGTGATGCTGACGGTCGTCGTGATTGTGTAGGGCGTCAAAGTGAAGGAGTCGACGGTGTTTACGCGCAAGTACTGCACCGAGCTGACGAGCTTGACCCTGTTGTCGGTATTCGAGGTCGAGATCTGGTGCTACCGGGGTGGGAATGATGTCCCGAAGTGGATTCTGCGACAGCATGGTGAGTTGCCTGCGCGAGGCTTACTACCTAAGAGGGAGAATCAGGAGTGCTGACGCGATCGTAGAGGACTACTCCACCCTGTGCATCGTGCGCGCGGACTTGTCCCCGCTGGCGAGCAGCGCGCAGCCAAAGCATGGGCCGAGCGGGAAGACGTACTGGAAAATCGTGTTCTCTGTGGAGATCCACTTTGGCCTGACCGAGTTCAAGGCGCGCATCAAGTGGACAGGGACCGATGGGCAGGTGAAGTAGTGAGTGTTGAAGTGTCACTTCCTACGTAGCGCCCACTGATCTGGCTTCTCAGTGGCCCGGCATCGATCGTGTACAACGAGCGGGGACATCGTTCGGAAGAAGACGAGCCGGATGCTATTCCTGAAGATGATTTGAGCGTCGCATCGAGTCGTCGCAATGATCGGCGGACGTCTTCACGCGCAGTGTCTCCCAACCGCGCTGCCACAGCGTCTGCATCTAGCAGAACCGCGTCTGCGATGGCGCCGACGGACAACGGCAGTGTCTACGGCTCGCAATACTCGGCTTCATCGCACCATCGCACGGCGACGGCCTCCACTACCAGCCACCACACGTCGGCGAGCCGGCACACGTCCACGAGCCATCATACATCGGCGAGCCAGCACACAGCGGGCACACATCACACATCGGACAGCCGCCGCACGTCTGGGAGCTACCATAGCTCGTCTACGGCCCAGCCTAGCTCGGCAGGTACGATCCCGGAGGTTGTGCGCCATCGTGAGGATCGCGCAGGGTCGGAGCGTCCCTCCATCGAACGTACCTCTACCGGGCGGTCGTCCTCTACTTCGCTGTCCTACGCGAGCACGCGTGCGCCTACCGAGCGCGAGTCGGTCTCGCGTGCGTCCACGGCTGTCGGCGACGAGACTCGCTCTCGTGGCAGCAGGTCCTCGCGTGCGCCTACAGAAATGACAGAGAGCACCAGCACGTCATCGCGGGGGCTCGGCGCTGCGCTTAACTCTATCTGGGGCACAGGCGGTTCGCCTGCTGGAACGGTGCCACCATCGCCGGTGCCCCCTGCCCCTGTGATGTCCGAGGAGCCTCCTGCCCCCGAGCCGGAGCCAGAGGTCCAGCAGCCAGAGCCAGAGCCTGAACCACCTGCACCAGAGCCTGAATTTGCGACGCCGTCTAAGAAGGGGAAGAAGGGCAAGTCCAAGGCCACCACCGCGCAGGCGACCCCGCAGCCGGCAGCGACGCCTAGAGCTGCGACGCGCGCGCCAAGCCCCCAGCCAGAGCCAGAGCCGCCCGTGGAGGAGCCGCAGCCCGAAGCCCCCGCTGAGCAAATTCCTGGATCCTTTGAGCGTACGTTCGTCAAGCTTTCTACTACTCGCACATACTGATACATTACCCTTAGCAGCCGACCCGGCACCAGCGCCAGAACCGGAACCGGCGCCAGAGCCTGAGCCAGTCGTCGAGGAGACCAAGCCGTTGACAAAGGCCCAGCAGAGGAAAGCGCTGAAGGCCTCCCAGGCAGCATCTCTGGCGGCGAGCAAGGCTGCCTCGCAAGCTCCTTCCAAGGCGGCGAGCAAGTTGCCGTCCAGAGCGGCTTCTCCGCCGCCTCCGCCAAAGGCACCCACGCCGCCACCCGAGGAACCTGCTGCAGCTGCGGAGCCTGAGGCCGCGCCCGCGCCAGAACTTGAGCCCGCTGTCGCAGAAGACGATGGTTTTGCGATGCTCGAGCAACCAAAGTCGCGCATCGGCTCTCGCGTTGGCTCCCGCGTGTCATCCGCGAAAGCGACGCCCAAGATATCGCCGAAGCCCGGCTCGTCGCCGCAGCCTCCTGCGTCCCCGCAGCCCGCCGCTCCCGCAGCGCTCCCTGAGCCGGTCGCGCTCGAGGCGCCAGTGGCGCCGGCTGGAGGCTTGTCGTCACTCTTTGGCGGGTGGGGCGGCGGTGCTGCAGCGAAACCTGCCGCGGCGACATCCCTCTTCGGAGGTTGGGGTGGTTTCGGTGGCGGCTCACAGGCGGCGAGTCCGAACAAGGACGAGAATGGGCTGTCGTCGTGGACGCTACCCGAGGCAACGCCTGCGCAATCGCCCAAGCTCAACAACAACTGGGATCTCGGCGGCAACACATTCGACAACAACAGCCTTTTTGCAGCGCCTGAAGGCGAGCAGCGCGAAAATATCCCGGGCGCGCTATCGGACATGCTTTCAGACCCGCATTCGCAGCAGTACGGCGGGTACGGGTCGACAGATCTACCGCCCATTGACGGCGGCGGTGCAGATGACTTTGGATTGCTGGGAACGCCTAAGCAGGCCGGATTGCCCGAGTTGGGAGAACAGCATGATGGTGCAGGAGGCTGGGGAATCAATGATGAGATTGCGCCGGAACCTCCGGTAGAGGCCCATGCAGCGGAGGAGGCTTCCGCACCGGCGGCAGCAGCAGCAGAAGGAGAGGGAGAGACGCCGGGCAGCACTGAGCCCACTACACCTGCAAAGGAGGAGGAGAAGCCCGCTGATGAGGATTGGGGCCTTCCCGTCAAGAAGGGCAAGAAGGGTGCGAAGAAAAAGGGTACGTGCACACAACATGTCATGTTGACCATCGCTGACATGATTCTTTGCAGGCGGCAAGAAGTAGTGTAACGATGGCGTTGGGAATGCGTGATTTACGACCAAGATATGTTGTATGAACTGATGAATGTTGTTGTTTGTGGAACGAATTTCTCTGCATGTATGCGTCTTTTGTTTTGTACGTACCTAGATACTGTAGCAATTAGCACTGCTTCGTCTGGCCGGGCTCTTCCTCCCAAGTTCGCAGGCGTACTGGGTTCTTACACATTAGCCTCACTACTCGCCCCGCCTCAAACTCATGTGCGCATCAGCTTGCAGTACTTCACATGAGTGCACCTCTGCATCCACATATACTGCATTCCCCTACTCTCCGAAGGAAGGAGGGTTTGTCTGGGAAGAATCGTGCCAGGCACTGTATACAAGCGACTGGCCGCCCGTGGACGGGTCTGCCGTGCATGCTCGGGGTAGGCTTGGCGTGTGCAGTGGGGGCTGATGCGTAGCGCGGGAGCGCGAGCCGCGTGCACTTGCGCTAGGTGTTGAGGCGTCAGCGCGAGCGTAGGGTGAGGGGAGGCGGAGACGCCCGTGTGATGGGGCGGACTGATGCACAACGCGCGGAGAGGCGCGGTGAATAGCACGAAGGCGGAGGCGCAGGGGAAAAGGTGGGGGCGAGGGTGAGGGTGTGGGAATGGAAGTAAGGGTCGGGGAGGGCGCGGGCGAGGCGTGAAGCCCGCCGGCGCCGCTCGTCGCATGACGAGGAGCCGAAAATAGCCCCAGGGCGCTATTCGGCGTGCTCTCCGTCTCCACGCGCCTCTGCTCCTGCTCGACCTCACGCGCGCGGCTGTGCAGATGGCGTCGTCGTCGTCGTCGTCGTCGTCGCGTTTGTACTGCTGCCGCCGCCGCCGCCGCACGCGCGCCCTCCCGCTTCCTGTTCCTCCGTGTTAGCGTAGATAAACCTGTAAATAAAACACGTTTTAGCTTTAAAGGGGGAGGTGCGTAGGGGACACACCTAGGACGGGCAGCGCTTCACACGCTTCGCCCGCCATATTCACCGCGGCGCGCTGTTGAGCGCGCCGATTTGCACAAAAATCGAGGATGGGAGAGAGGGAGGGTGTCTTGAGGTGATAATGAGCGAGGGAGATGGTGAGGAGCGACCACGACCGCGCGGCGGTCGTGGTGAGATGGGTGAGTACATCATATATGTATCGTAACCGTGACGCGCTCTCACGTCAAATAGGTGTCCTCTCTATCGTGGACCGTGGTACTTCCTCATGTCTCAACGGCCTCCTTCGGCTACTTGTTGGTGGAGACGAGGGCATCGTCGGTAAGTGCTATGTGTGAAGGAAGGAGGGAAGTCCCTGATCCTCCAGCAGACCCAACGGCGTCCATGACACCCATGATGCCTACCAGTCCTGGTGCGCCCGACCCCGCGAAAGCACACAAAGCAGAGGCAGATGATGTTCGGTTTGCTGAAAGCGTTTACAGGTGAACATCGCAGTTTCTATACTGACTACTTATCATTGTGGTTAACGCATGTTTGCAGCTGAGTTGGTGACGGCGTAGAGACGCGCGTCCTCTCACACTACGGCATGAAGTGACCAACATGTACATTATACGCTCGTGTTACAACAGCCCCCGAAGCAGTGATGCGGGCTTTCAATCAATACAGTAGCCTGGACCTCCACTCACTATTCCTTTCATGAGACTTCACGGCAAATGACGCTGCTTTGACAGAAGCTCGTTATGTCCGGATGCGTACTAGCCGTCGTGATCACATACCTGTGAGGCAGGATACGCGTTGCTTCGGCAATGTGCGACGTACGAGTTCACATACCTGTAAGGCCGGATACGCGTCGCTTCGGCGATGTACGACGTACGAGTTCACATACCTGTAAGGCAGGATACGCGTTGCTTCGGCGACGTACGACGTACGAGTATACTTAAAGACTCGCAGCGTTCCATGACTGATCTCACCGCAACCATCGACCACAACCCCTGTACTTGCAATGGTGCACATCCTCGGTAAAGACGTTGGGCAAGTCGGGTTCGGTCTGATGAGTGAGTGGAGATGTGGCCTTTTGTCTGTCATAACCGACTCACTCTGCGCAGGCCTGATTTGGCCCGGCTCTAGTGGACTCCCGGACGAAGAAGCCATTAAGACTATGAAGGCCGCTCTCGAAGCAGGCACCACCTTCTGGAACGGCGGTGACTTCTACGGCACGCCCGAACGCAACTCCCTCCATCTCGTCAAGGCATACTTCACCAAGTACCCTGAGGACGTCGACCGCGTCGTGCTCTCTATCAAGAGTGGTTCCGGCGCGCACGGGCCCTTGGACGCCAGCCGTGCCGGTGTGCGCGCCTCAGTCGCCAGCTGCGCCAGCGTCTTGGAAGGCGTGAAGAAGATCGACATCTACGAGTGCGCACGCAAGGACCCGAACGTGGACATCGAGGTCACGGTCGCTGCTCTCGCCGAGCTCGTCGCGGAGGGCGCGATCGGCGGCATCGGCCTGTCAGAAGTGGGCGCGGAGACTATCCGTCGCGCGGCGAAGGTGCACCCTATCGCGGCTGTGGAGGTTGAGGTCTCGCTCTGGGTCACCGATATTCTGAGCAATGGTGTCGCGGTGACCTGCGGGGAGCTGAACATACCCATCGTCGCGTACTCTCCCCTCGGCCGTGGCTTCTTTGTGAGTCTTCCACGCGTTCGTACACAACACGGTCATACTGACGTCGCACAGGCCGGGAAATATAAGACCTTCGAAGACCTCCCGAAGATCATGCACATGTTCCCGCGCTTCCAACCCGGCGCCTTTGAGCACAACATGAAGCTCGCTAATGAGGTCGAAGCAGTCGCGAAGAAGAAGGGCTGTAAAGTGTCGCAGGTCGCGATGGCCTGGGTGGCATCGCTGAACAATAAGCCCGGCATGCCGCCTATCCTCCCCCTCCCTGGGACATCCTCGCCGGAGAGGGTGAAGGAGAACAGCACGTTCATTGAGCTGTCGGCGGAGGAGCTGAAGGAGCTCGAAGATATCGTTGGCCGCTGCGATGTAGTAGGCGACCGGTTCCCTGGGGCATTCAACGCACTGTCATGGGGTTGAGATGTTGAAAACAGGAGTCAAGAAGTCGTACATACGCAGTAGATAGTCCCCGACTCTCCGAAGGAAGGAGGGTTTGTCTGGGAAGAATCGTGCCAGGCACTGTATACAAGCGACTGCAATTAACCTTTTTTTGGCAATAAGTACTTATGTAGTTCCAGACTGGTCTCTGACCGCTGAGTCGGCCGTAGTGAACGTCCGCCAGCCCAAGTTGTCTGCCTACTCACGTATTTCCCACAGCTTTAGTTTCTGGCCTTGCCTTTCGTCCTAAGTACGTCTACGATACGTCTACCCATGTGCCACCTTATCGACTGAAGTCTTACTGGTACGTACAACGAAACAGTAGGGTAGATGCAAGGGGGTGTCGAACTAAAAATAGCGCACCGGGGGTGGGGAGGGAGGGGGGCTCGCAACCGGCATAAAAATAATTTGGACTTAGTCTTGTACGAGCTTTTGGGCTGCTTGGAGCATCCCATGGCACATAATGCACTTGTCTGTGGACCTTACATATATTACCCACAGCAAATCCCCTGATTTTCGATGAGCCAGGAGGTAATAAGTAGGCTCTTGCACGCGCAAAGTCACGTGCCTCATGTTCGAACTCGACTGATGACATTCGAAAGAGAAATTGACTCATGGTTACAGCAGGGCACAAGGAGCTTTATATCACTCTAAACAATGGTATGTAAGTGTAAGATATAGGTATAGATGACTGTGACGCCCCAGCCGACGCGCGACCGCCATACCGGCAATTGCCGAGTGCACGTGCTATCACGTGGAGGGGGGAGGGGGGGAGGGGTAACCGGTCTACGAATAATTTGGACCCGCGGTCATTTTCTGCAAACCCGGCACCCCCTTGGGTAGATGCGCGCCCGGGACCCAGGTCACGATATGTACATTGTAACATATCAACATTACCCCGGCAGTTGCCGAGCCCCTTCAGATGCGCGTTCAGCTTGCAGGGCTTGCTCTGCTGCATGGGTCCTGCCAAACATTTGGTCAACGTATCGATATATGGAGCTTCTCCGGGTCCCATAAAATTTATTCTATGTACGTGAGTACAATTCAGAAATTGACTGGTTGGCGGTGTTGCTGCCAGCTACTTGTAAGGGGGAGCGCCCCAAAAGGACTTAACTATTATTTATTATATTTTGTATAACGTGTGCGAAGCTGTCCCGATTGGGACAGCTTCCTTCTTGTCACACACCATCACGTATACGTACTGAATTGCATCTTGCGGTTCTGTTTATACGTGTGTGATCTAAGGAGATAGAGCTCTACGAGGCCTTGCCTCGTTACACCTTTTTAAACACTCCGCCGATCGCAATTTAGTTGCGTTCACACACACACCCAAACTACGAAAATTTTCCCAAGCTTGATAAAAGCTCGGCGTCGAAGTTTCCCGTCGACAAACTTGGATACATAGCAATATGACCAAGAAGAGGAGCGGGGGAAAGAAGGCGAAAGCCGAGCAGAAGGAGCCGCGAAGGTATAACCTTCGCAGCTTCACAAAAACCGAGACGGCCATAGCCACATCGGAAGAAGTGGCGGCGCGTGACGGAACAAACCGGGACGCGTCGCGTCAACGGTCGAAGGACGAACCTCCTCACCTGAAAAAGGAGAGTGAAGGGTCGCGGGTGAGGTCGGGAGGACGGAGCGATCCGGCCTCCACGCTCACAACTTTGACCGGAGAAGAAACGGCATCCGCTGGCCGGATGTTGAACGAGACAATGGTCGGCGATAGCCGACCTACCCCATATATCGAGTCCATAACGGGCTCGATGAGCGCGAAATCGCTGAACCCTGCCGAGCGCGGGGAGCGTCGCAACATGAAGAAGCCGGCAGCCGACTTCGACAGAGCGACGCCGCATACCAACGCGATAAGGGCACGCAACAGAACGATGAGCGTACGAGACTTCGTACGCTTGCTGTTCCTTCAATGTCAGGTAGCTGATCAGCTAAATGACATTGAGGACGCAGCCGAACGTATCGCGTCCAGTGACGGGGAGATCACTGAGGAGCAGATGGTCGATCTGCTCCAGGAGTATGTCGAACCGTCGATGCATTCGACGTTCTGGAGAGCATTGGGAGTAGCTCTCGGGGAGACACCCTCCCGAGAGCCGAGTACTGCGGACAATGAGGATGCCGCAGTACATGCCGCAATGGTGTCTCTATTCAGAGCACGCCAGCTGGACGAGGACGACTTTACGTACCTCCGGCGACTTGAAGCCCAACGGCGTCAAGTCGAGCAACTCTTGCCTATAGGGCAAGCGTCGTCCAGCCAGTTTATCACACCACGCATGGCCGCGGTGCAGGAACTGCAGCATCAATCATTTGATGCTAGGGTTATCCTCCAGCGCATACGCGAAGGGGATATCCGAGAATCAGGAGGGACGGGAATTGGAGACCAATTCATCCGTTTCGAGCAGGACGACGTGAGCCGTCCTGCCGACATCTCCGCGGATGAGTACACTCATCTGCTCAGGGAGAAGCATCGAAGCGATACTCCTGTATCGCGGTCGAGCTCAACCCAGACCAAGGTCAAGGACGAGTACGATGGAAGTCGTACTCATGGCCTAAGGCGATCGACGTCGTGGAAATACCCCACCGCCGACAAGGACCCTCGGCCGGTGGGTTATAAACGACGACCGCGGCGGAAGACGTCGAGGTCACCTTCCTCGTCATCCACATCCCGGTCGTCATCTTCTTCTGATGACGACGGAAAGGATAAGCGCTCTTCGCGCTACCACGGAGCCAACTGGCAAGGACGAGGTCACCGAGACTCTGGACCTCCCGACGACGACAGCTCGTCGTCGTCTTCCTCATCTAGGCCTCCACCACGAAGGAGGCCAGGACGCGAGCCATCAAGACCTCGGGATGACAAGGGCAAGTCATCCCGATCATCGCACGGGGATCGAGGAGGACGACGTCCTCCTCCACCGCCACCTCCGGGACCACCGGGAGATGATCCCTCATCGGAGGAATCATCGTCAGAATCCAGTCGGGATGACAGACGCCGACGGCATGGTCGAGGCCGACGCTCCGCGTCTACCTCGTCGAGTGAGGATGACCGTCGCCACCGGCACAGGCGTCGACACCGCGGTCGACGCCCTGATTCCGCACCTCCAACGCGGAATCGACAAGGGACGGCAGACGTAGAGGACAGACCTCTACGGTTCGACGATCGACAAGAGTACGAATACATTCGTTCTCGCCACGGACGGTACTCAAGGTACATCCGTGACCAGCTCGGCCAAGAGCTGGTATTCCCGCAAGGGGTGAAACCGGGCAACTTTAAGTTGCCCGTACCTCCCACGTACAAAGGTACTAGCGACCTTGAGGAGTTTGAGGCATGGCTTCATAGCCTAGTACGGCTGCTACGATTCACCATGATGGGTGGCCGTGGAAAGGAGAATGAGCGGGTGCTCATTACTGGCATGTACTTGTCGGGCATAGCAGAGGAATTCTACTATGACAATGTCGAGGACGTGGATCGACGAGTGCGACGGTGGACCTTCGAAGGATTGGTCCACGCAATCTTCGACCGCTTCATCCACGACACGACGCTACAAGAAGCTACGAGCGGGTTCTGGACCGCTTCGTACGACAGCAAGTCTGGCGTACAAGGGTGGTACAACGAGTTACTGCGCCTAGCGCGGCGTATGGTCGAAGCACCCGATGATTATACTCATCGGATGCGGTTCATTAGTGGTCTCCCACCGGATATCATGACTCGCGTGCTGGAAGAGGGATACTCAGCGGAGCGTAGTACGCTCCGCCGCATACTTAAGTCGGCACTTAAACATGAAGCTGCGTTACGCGTACGGCGAGCGTACCGCGAAGAGCTTTCGCATGTGTTCCCTTCGGGCACTCGAAAGAGCCATGGCGATGACAAAGAGAAGTCATCGCACATTCGTGCAGAGAACCGCTCCCCAAACCGTAGGGAGCGAAGATCCGAGCAAAGACGTGTGGTGCGCGTAGAGCGGCGCCACAGGAGCAAGGATAGGGCCGAGAGACGAGAGAGAGATCGTCGCGAGCACCGCGAGACGCCGCGAACGGGAGCGGATAACGCACGCCCCGCGGCGCCAGCGGCAGGCAGCAACAGTCGCCCGGCCGATAAGGCAGGTACCAAGAGCGGGAACTGTTACAGTTGTGGACGAGCGGGCCATTTCGCCAATGACCCCGCCTGTCCCAACTATAAGCCGCGCATGTTCGCGCAGAACGACATGGCGGCTAGCGACAGCGAACGCCGGGACGCCAGCCGGCTTGCGGCGGTGGCAGAGGTCCCCGAGCCCCCGCCGGACGACATGGAGTCGTCCGAAGGAGAGGTCGTCGAGTACTACGAGTACTCTGAGGACGAGACGGACGACGAGCACGAGCGCATGGACTCTATGCGCTCGGGTGACCGTATGGGGGCTATATTTCCCCCATCAAGAGAGCCCCACCGAGGGGGAACACTGCGTAAATCGACGCGTGTGGGCCATCGTCCGGAGCGAACGATGGCTGAGAAGAACTGCCTCACTGCGTTGATTCGCATCAACGGCACGGAGGCGTTCTCGATGTTCGACTCGGGGAGCACCTTGACGGGCATCACGCCGGACTTCGCCCGGGTGAGCCAGATCAAGGTATTCGAGCTCGACAACCCCGTCACGTTGCAACTCGGGACGGTGGGATCACGATCCCGTATATCGTACGGATCGAACGTACGAGTCGATATAGCGGGGCGGTCGCGCGACACATATGTTGACATAGTCAACATAGACCGCTTTGATGCGATAATTGGCGCGCCCTTCATGCGTGACCATCACATCAAGCTCGATTTTGCGAGCAACACCATACGCATGGACGGACAGGTCATTAATGCCCTGTCCGAAGGGGAGGAGACCGCCGCGATAATGCGACGGTCCGCAATGCGCAAGAAAGAGTGACTACAAGAGAGTCACGAGAACGACCCAAGGGTGGAGGTGGTCGATGAGGAAATCGTCGACCACATAAACCCAGCCCCAGAATTGAACGAAGGGGAAACAGTATGCATGTCGAATGAAGAATTCGACAAGCATATGGACGGGTTGAGGGCCATACGAGTCGAAGGGATCGCCGAAAAGCGATCCCCCACCGTGGAAATTGTCGATGAAGAGGTCATCGACAACGTGAATCCCGCAGTCGAGTTAAACGACAGCGAGTCGGTATGCATGTCGAATGAAGAATTCGACAAATACCTTAAGGAAATAAAAGAAGAAAAAACATATCGTCGCAAGGATGGCGGGGGACAAGAGTCCACCGCCAAGGAGCCACCGCAGGGAAGCGATGACTGGCTGTGGAAGGAACGGCCAGTCCGAGAAAACGCGCCACAGCCCCCATGCAAATGGGAGCACATGATGCATGAGCGAATCGACGACGCTCGATACGAGAGGATCCGCGTACTATTCGAAGAACCGTACGCATCGCGAGGACAGTTCGAGGACACGCCGGAGCGACATAATGTCGATCCGGAGGAGGGGCTACAAACCGTCATTGACTATGCGTCAATGATGCGAATTGGAGAGCATGAGGAAATCAAAGATGTCCCCATGGAGGTTCCTGTCAGGGAACCAGAGAGTCGCCGAAGCAAAGAAGAAGACGAGGCGCGTTACGCGTCGTTCACGGAGGACGACATTCCTCGCTTACGACAGAGGTGGTTGGACAAGGAGAGCGATCTCCTGTCCGGAGTTCCAGAAAAACTTCCCCCGATGAGGGAGGTTAATCATAAAATTCCGCTGATTGATGAGCAGCGGAACTACCGATACCACATGCCACGATGCGCGGAGGTGCTCAAGGAGCAACTCCTCGCTAAGATCGGGCGGTACGAGAGAGCCGGATGGTGGGAGCAGATCAGCACCGAACAGGCTGCTCCCATGTTATGTATTCCGAAGAAGGATGGTACGCTTCGTACCGTCATTGATTGTCGGAAGCGGAACGACAACACGGTAAAGGACGTAACTCCTTTACCGGACCAGGATCAGATTCGAATGGACGTCGCGCGCGCGCCGTACCGGTCAAAAATCGATCTATCGGATGCGTACGAGCAGGTGCGCATCGTACCTGAGGACGTAGGGAAGTCCTCATTTGCCACAATATACGGATCGTATATGAGCAAAGTGATGCAGCAAGGGGACTGCAACGCGCCATCAACCTTTCAAAGGTTGATGACGCATATCTTCCGAGACTGTATCGGAAGATTCATCCACGTATACTTGGATGATATATTCGTGTTCAGCGATTCAATCGAGGAACACGAAGGCCACTTGGCTATCATATTCTCCCGCCTCCGTGAGGCGGAATTGTATATGAAGGCTGCCAAGGTTGACCTATACGCCGAGGTAGTCGACTGCCTCGGCCATAAAATTGACCACGCCGGCCTTCACGCCGACGGGGATAAAATGGCAAAAATACGCGGGTGGCGAACCCCCCGCGACTACGGAGACATACAACGATTCCTTGGAATCGTTCAATACCTTGCGCAGTTCCTACCGGAACTGGCGGCGTACGCAGGCCCGCTAAGCGCCATAACGAAAGGGGGGCAACCCTTTTTCTGGCGAGCAATACATGAGCGATGCTTCGAGCGCATAAAGCATTTATGCTCGAAGACACCGATCCTCAAGCCCATTGACGCGCGCAAAGATGAACCAATATGGGTCATCTGCGATGCGTCCATGGCCGGAGTCGGGGCGATGTACGGCCAGGGTGAGAGCTGGAAGACTTGTCGTCCAGCTGGATTTATGTCGCGGAAATTCACCGCGACACAACGTAATTATCGTACGTTCGAGCAGGAGACGCTAGCAATACTCGAAGCTCTCCTGAAGTGGGAGGACAAATTGATCGGACGACGTATACACATCGTCACGGATCATCGAGCCCTTGAGTTCTTCCAAACTCAAGGGCGACTATCAGCCCGACAGACGCGATGGATGGAATATCTATCGCGCTTCGACTTTGACATCACGTATGTCAAAGGGTTGGAGAACAAGGTAGCGGACGCGCTGTCCCGCTATCATTTGAATGATACATGGGAGGATATAACTCCTCCCTACGAGTACGCGAATGCCGACGTGAGGCTCGATCCTGAGGGGGAGGATCTTCCCCTCGGTCGTAAAGAGGAGTTGGATGTAGTGAACATGGCCTATGTTCACGCAATGAATGAGCGCGTAGAGGACCGCGACCTAGAGGCGGAAGAACTGGCACGAGAGGCAGAGCCCGTCCGAGAGGACGAGCTGCACCACGTGGATCCGGCGCAGAACCCAACGGTCGAGGAGATTCTGGCCAGTGGACCGGATCTCCGGGAACGGGTGGCGCAAGAATTCTCTGAATTCTTCCGCACTATTCAAGCCAGCTACAAAGAGGACCCGCTTTGCAGTAAGATCCTCGCCGCACCACGAAAATATCACAATTTTCGCGTGTACGAAAATGTTGTATGGACCAGGAATGAGCACAACGACTGGGTCGTTGTGGTACCAAAGGGTCGCTTTGTCGACAACACGTTGCGCGGGCTTGTCGTAGAACAAGCCCATGCAGTGGTGGGTCACTATAACGCGACGCGAACCGGCGAATATATTCGCCGATGGTACTGGTGGCCGAAGATTTATTCGGACGTGGAGAAGTTCTGCAAATCTTGTGAGATTTGCCAAACCGCCAAAGGGGCCTACGCGAGTGGGGCTAAAGGCGAGCTACACAGCCTGCCGATACCCATCAAGCCGTGGGACTCCATTGGAATGGACTTTATTGGTCCATTCCCCGAGAGTCAAGGGTTCAATTATCTCTGGGTGATAATTGACAGGATGACCTCAATGGTCCACCTGATACCGGTGAACACGACCACGACAGCCGTTGAGCTATCGTGGATTTACTTTCGGGAGATCGTTCGCCTACACGGTCTCCCTTCGTCGATTGTCAGCGACAGGGACTCTAAGTTCACGTCGCTATGGTGGACGGAGCTCCACCGTCTACTTGGGGCAAAGCTCCTGATGTCCACCGCCTTCCATCCTCAAACGGATGGCCAGACGGAGCGGGCGAACCGCTCCATCGCTCAGATTCTTAGGTCGTTTGTACGACCCAATCAACGCGATTGGGTGCAACGACTTCCGTTGGTGGAGTTTGCAATAAACTCCAGCATTAGCAGCGCGACCGGGTTCGCACCGTTCGAGCTCAACTACGGCTACATGCCGTCGATGATCCAAGAAATCCGTGAATCCACGGACAAGCCGCCCAAGGGTCTGCGGGACTTTGCTATGCAAGCCCTGCAGAACGTAGCGGACGCACACGACTGCTTAATCGAGGCGCGGGTATTCCAAAAACATCACGCCGACAATCATCGGCGTGAGGACCCAAAGATAGGGGAGGGAGACTTTGTCTACCTATCCACCAAGAATTTAAACTTACCCAAGGGACGAGCCACTAAGCTCCTCCCTAAATTTGTCGGACCTTACAAGGTCCTGAAGGCCCAGCCCGAGTCATCGACATACGAGCTGGACCTACCAGATGCGCTCCGGCAGCGGCGGATTCATCCGCGCTTCCACGTCAGCTTGTTGCGACCTCATGTCGCAAACGACGATGTATTATTCCCCAGTCGTGCGTTCGTGCAACACTACGACTTCGGCGCCCCCAACAACGCCGAGTTCCTCGTGAACAGGATCACGGGACACAAATGGGTCGGTGAAGAGATATTCTTCACCGTCGAATGGGAGCTCGGCGACGTGACGGACGAGCCGTTAACGAACGTTAACGAACTCACGGCGCTGGATGACTACTTAACGCTACAAGGCGTTAAGGAATGGTCGGAGTTGCCGGGTAAGCGGCCGGTGCGGCAGCGTCGGGCGCCCGCGCGCACGCGCGGCATGGTGCGCACCAGTTGAACATAACTCACGTGCACGCACGTGAGATCACGCTGGGCCACCCGCGTGACTCAGACTGTAAAGTCTCGGCAAGTGCCGACACCGTCACAGTGTCGGTCACAACGCGGAAGGAACTTTTCCAAGTTCCTTCCAACTACCACTCTGATGGACACGAACAGCACTCACCATAACGCTGCGACGACTGCACAGTCGTCGCAGCAGGGGGAGGGCCCCGTCCATCATTTACACCATATGCAAGTGGATGACGACATCCGCGAGCGAAAATTCGAGGCGAATACGTTCGTCGGCGCGCTGATATGCGGGTGCTCGATCTGCACCGCATACATGCAGCACGTCTTCAGCGCTGTGACGGCCAATAACGCGTCCCTCATGGAGGCCAGGCAGCGGCTCTGGGGCACCGGGCCGGCGGCGGCGCCACAAGTGGCGACGCCGCCGCAAGGAACGGACGAGAGAATGCGCGAGCGGATGGAGAGGCTCGCGCATGAGAGGGACGATGCACGCAAGCGGATGGAGAGGCTTGCGCGCGAGAGAGATGAGGCCCGCGACGACGTAGAGGTCGCGCAAGGCGAATTGCAGCACGCCAACGACAAGCTGTCGATGGCATTCTGCGAGCTGGACCAGTGGCGTGTGCGCGAACACCTCCACACGGAACATGTGGCGTCGCGCTATTCCACGGTGTCGGGCCAGTTCGTTGATACGAACACGGCCCCGCGTCTGTGGATCGAATTCTCCGCGGAGGACATCCTCCACGGGCAAGAGCGCGACGACGCTATGCGCCGCATCGTCGAACGCGCCAAGCGGTCGTCTGGGAAGGGAGTGGACCGACGGTCCACTGCCGAGAGAGGGGGCGCAAGCGCGAGCACGAGCACGGCCCAGCCGTACCCAGGCGCCGGTATGCCATTCACCATCGGCCCCGTCGTGACCGATGGCTACATGGACGACTACTCGGACCGCGCGACGTCGAGCGACGAGGACGACGGCAGTTCCGTCGGCCAGAAGCGGAAGGCGACGAGGACCAGCGGAGGTCAGAGGAGCCGCGGGTGGGAACAAGGCGCTGGCGGGTCAGCCAGCGCACCGCCACCACCGCCAACACCGCAGGCCCTACCGCCGCAGGCTTCGCAGCCGCAGGCGTTCCTACCGCAGCAACAGGGTCTGACCCTCGCAGCGGGAGGAAACATGCGTGGCCGCGGAACGTTCTTCCGCGGCGGGCGAGGGCTACCGCGGCAGGGGGCGGTCGGGCGCTCGGGGCGGACGAAACCGCCGCCCCCCATATCACTCGATGAGGTGCTACAGGGCCGCGATCCAACCGAGATCGAGGACCCCGAGATGAAGCGGCTGGTGCAGACGTTCTTGGACATCTGCGAGGTCGACCCCGAGAACATCACATCCGACGACTTGCGTCGTCGCGTGTTGTACACGAACGAGGTCAAGGTCGCCCAGGCGTGCGACAAGTTCTTGCGCACGCGGCCGCAACGCTTCCTCCTCGGGCAGAGCCAGATGCCCAAGTGGCCTGGCCATACGAAGGGGCAGCAGAGCCAGCCGGGAAAGCGATCTGGCCTGGGGCCGATGCTGTCGTATTACGCGGCGAACCACATCACCGCGCCGCGGGGCATACGCTCCGTAGAGTACACGAAGGAGATCGTCCTGATCTCCATTCCTCATGTACGGGGCTACCGACTAGTGTCGTTGGCCATCCCGACGCTGTTCACGTTCGCGGAAGCCGCTAGCTTCCGCGACTTGTTCGTGATGTTCATCATCGAGGTGATGTGCGTGCCGCTCGACACGGGTCGGGTCGGGTATGAAGCCTGGATCGAGGCCCTGCAGACGCCGACCACCACCGTGCGTACGGCTACGCCGTACGACCCGTTCGCAATGGGACCGTTGACGTCCTCAACGCTCGTCGCGTACCTGACCAGCATCGGGGTCAGCACGATCGAGTTGGGCGACGCCTTGCCGTACTGTATCGAGTACGTGTACAAGCGTGCGTCGTCCATGACGTCCCCCGATGGTGTCGCGGCTATGCGGCGTGCATACGTGGCCGCCCTGCAGTTTCGTGGGCTGAACGCGTGGCCTGTCGGGCTACCAGGACCACGCTACTGGACGTCGTTCAGTGGTGATGTCCATAACGGCGTACGCTACGCCGACCCGGTCATGCCTGGCGACACCCAGCGCCTCGTACTGCGGCCTACAGCGTTGCAGGGCGACATCGTCGACCCCCTCGGCCACCTGTTCTACAACCCGCGTACGGCGCTGGAGGCCGAGCAGTTTGGCCCCTGCATTCCGATCCAGGTCGCGTCATGGCCAGACCCATCACTCCGCGCGCCGCCGCCGCCGCCTCCGCCATCAGCGCCATCGCCCGCCACGACCAGCGCCATCCCCGCCACCGGTTCGACCCCGGCCGCGGATCCTTCCGCGAGTGCCTCGACGGCAGTCGACGTATCGTCGACTGCCCACGACGTGGTGATGACCGAGACAACAACCGGGGACGGCGGTCAGACAACCGCCGGGCCGGCCGCTGTGTCGACAGAGAGCGGGGCCGCAGAGCCGTCGTAGGCGTGCGGACGAGATCGTCCGCGACGCGCCTCGACGCAACAGCACCGGCGGCGTTGTCGTCTCCGGTGGGCTGACTGTGGTCGTTCGTCGGGGGTCGCCGTATCACGAGACCGGATGGCTCTGATCTGCGGGTCGCCCTGGTATTCAAACTTGCTCCAGACGAGACGTTACGCGCAATGTGTAACCCTCGTCTGTTTTTATTTTATCTGTCATTCTCGGCGCCGGTGTATCTATCTGATGCACCGGCTCATCTTGTACTCACTCGCGCGCCGGGGCATCATAGCGATGCACCGGCCTATCTTGGACTATTCCGCGTCAACGGACGCGCCTTTCTTGAAGGATGGAGACGTGTGCCACGTCTCAGGGGGAGGGTGTAAGGGGGAGCGCCCCAAAAGGACTTAACTATTATTTATTATATTTTGTATAACGTGTGCGAAGCTGTCCCGATTGGGACAGCTTCCTTCTTGTCACACACCATCACGTATACGTACTGAATTGCATCTTGCGGTTCTGTTTATACGTGTGTGATCTAAGGAGATAGAGCTCTACGAGGCCTTGCCTCGTTACACTACTTCATTGATCATGAGCGCTGAACAGTACTACTGACCCAGTGTGGCACTTGCAGTGGCTTCATCCATGTCGTCTCAGGTAGCGCTCAAAGTTAACGCAAGCGGGATCTATAAACCTGGTTCAGAACGCGATGGCTCATTGTGGCGAGGTGACGCTCGAGGATGCCCGGCACTTGTGGTAGATACTAACGCAACGCCCTGTGCCGTGACCCGTCTGGATGATGCCACGGTCGCTCCTGGGTCGCTCTCTTTTGTGGCCTTTGATTTGATGCAAAGGTCGCTGGGCATAAGTACAGACGTTTCACATATTCTTGCTTTGGGTGAAAAGTGATCGCATCCGTAAATTAAAAATCAGAAAAATCCCCGAAATTGCTATATCGAAGTGTGCTGGCGTCCGTAGCGCACTTTCGACATTGTCTATGAGCTGAAGAAAGTCTTATTCATGAGTAGGCGGTTTAGAGCTATGTACAGGAGCAAGAACAAAGTAGAATGACACGGATACGAGTCAGAATGCATAGCGCTCCCGGCCAGTCGGCCGCGCGTACATCAGCTATGACGGGGACAGTGACGGGAAAGGGGAGTTAAAGCAGCGCCATAAAGCAGCGCCATCAAGCCCAGAGAAGGCGCTTCGGCATGGGAGTAGGGAGAGGATGGAGTGGGGGGCTCAGTGAAGTCCAACGTACTCTGCAGTGCGATGCAGAATGACACATATCCATGCAGCTGGTGGGAGTACTTCTGCAGGGAAGCCTGGGGGCCTGCTGAGGATCGCACCGGTCGGGTGTAGAGTACTGTTGAGTGGTCGCGTACTATTTTTGAGCACAATGAGTCTGACACGTGAGAAGACGAAAACCAACATGAGTCACGTGATAACATGCATAGCAAGTTATGCAGCTCTCTATTAGAGTGTATTTGCACTGAGATATACCGACTTTCTCATCTGAATTTTGCCTCTTGTACCAATACACGCTATATGCAATATGGACGAGCTCCAACGGTCGCTCAGTATAAACAATGACCTCCTAATGTTTTTTCGAGGCCTGCTTGTATATGTTGAACTGGTCGCAACGACGCCGATGGCTCCGACGACGATGCTGAAGAGGGCTGAAGGCACACTGCACTGAAGGGCCCATCGTCGGGCAGGTCCAGCAGCACCGTCAATGACACTGCATCTGAGGCAAAGCACATCACAGTGCTGAAGTTCAGGTTCCGCGGCTGCCTCAAGCGGGCCCTCTAGTGCCAGAACGGCGCGTTGTCCTCGGGTAGGTTCGACGCCGCAGGGTACAGTCGAAAAGGGAGAAGATATTCCGCCTCGGATGTATTTACTAGCCCCTCGTCGTATTGCATCTGGTCCTCGTCGTGGAACACCGAAATGTATTCAACGACTCGAATCTCGGTACATATTGCGAGCTCCTGTGTGCAATACAAACTCGGTATATATCGGTGCAAATACACTCTATTGACGGATACACATCTATCTGCACAGCGAGCAGGAGCTTCGAAACCTTTCAATACCAAGTATGAGATGAATGAAAAGACCGTGATCCACCGTGCGACTAAGTATGTTCAAATGATTTTATGAATGCTTTATGACCTTTTAGCGTTTAGGACCTTTTGAAGTCGCACCCATTGTCTAGCGCCATTCAAAATTTATGACCTTGTATGTGTCAGGTCTATGCAGCGCATATATATATATATTGGGCCTGCTTCAAAAGAGAACATCTTGCTCGCCGTTGCCATAAAACTTCAACCGACACTCGCCCCGAGCACCTTCACCATGTCTCAGCACGCTAGCAAAGCCTACATGACTGGCAAAGCGAGCTACCACAGCCCATGTCACAGTTCATCTGCAATCACACGCTCGAGCTCATCTGCAACCACACGCTCGAGCACCTCGACTGCAGGCTCCAACGCATCGGGCTACGAATCCAGCAGAGCATCGACCACGGGCTCCGAATCGTCTAGCACGTCGACCGTCGTGGACCCGCGGCTCATACACGACCCCAGCACGCCGATGGCTTCGAGGCACCTCAACTCCAAAGAGTTAGAAGCTATCCGGACTCTCATGTCCTTCGATAGGGAGAACACCGTGCGACCACTCGTGCTCTTCAACCCACCTCCTCCTGGATATACCCCGCCTCCGATGAAAAAATGGGCCGTAGAAGGGAAGCAGACAGTACACGGAGGGCATCTTGAAGACCAACAAATGTGACACTGAAGCTGAAAGGACAACACGCGGACTCATAGTAGGTACACTACAACTATTCTTGAATTCTTCCAAGCTCCTTTGCAGGCTCGAGCGAGCAACTACCATCGGGCACGCTTCGCTTTAGCAACGAACCAGATGATGATTGAGAGGGTTAGAAGGGATAGCGCTACAGATCCATTGAACAATGATATAGAACTAAGCGGTTGTAGTAAAGTAGGAGGTGCATGAAGCACGGGGTATTGCAGAGGAGTGACTAGAATGTGTAGCGACCCATGGACGAACGAACAAGAGAAAAGGCGATGTAAAGCTTTGCGCGAGATAGATAACTACACTACGATGAAGGTGGGTGACCAGGTAGCATGAGGCAGATGCCCGCCCCAACGAAGGCGGACTTGATTGATGGTGACGCCTACCAGCGAGGTGGCGGCGCGCGGACGATGTAAGAAACTGTTTGTCCCGCACCCTTCTCCTTCTCGACCTGGATGCTGAAGACGATGTCACCAGACGACCGGTCCCAGTCGACCTGGCAGTAGTTCCGCCTGCCCATAATGAATCGCTGACCACGACTGCTTCCGTCGGGCTCTCGCTCGAAGACAGGAACCATAGTCTCATCCGTGTCCGCGTGATGCAACGTCTTGTGAGTCTTGGACGCCAAGGAGGAGACCAAGCGGATGACGGCGGGAGGTGGCGGCGTGTTCACGATGGCGCCTGCAGTAGAGGATCAGTCAACTACCGTCGGGGCGTAAATCGACAAACTGACTAGTCGTGACGTTCAACATGAACTTCGGATCTGCAAGGGGCGGGAGGGCTTTTGTATTCTTGCCCTTGAGCGTTTTGAAAACGCCGACGGCAGCGCAGTGCACATCTCCCGACACGAACGAGATCCTGATCTTCTTCGCAACTGCAATCTTCTGCAGCTGCTCGATTAACCAGTTGCGCTCCTTCTACAAAAGCAGTCAGAACTAGCTCAAAGCGAACACCTTAGAGTCATCTAGCCGTACCTTATGCGCGGTCGCTGTCCAGTGATCGTTCTATAAATGTATGTTTAGTACAACGACGGGAGTTTTGATACAATGCACGCACGAGATCGTCAAGTAGCTCCGCATCCGCATTGAACTTGTTCACGAAACTGGTCAAACCCATGGATCCACTCCTGCCTAACGCCACAAGCGGGTTGAACTTGGACTCGAGCGCGGCCTCGAGAAAAACCATGCGTGGGTACGCGATAGGAATACCTGAAGGCATTTCTTGAATGCCCACCCTCTATACTTCTTCGAAGTACTCACCCAGCTGAACGATCAGATGCTCCGTCGTCGGCGGGATATGCTGCAACCTCTCGAACACCTTCTGGTACTCTTCCGAGCTGCAGACGCGGTCCTTCATGCGTTCGGCTCTGGACAGAGTTAGTCAGGCCTAGGATAAGCGATGCGGATGCACCTCACCGGCAGTCCAACATGAGAATCTGGACCTGTGGTCCGAGCCAGCTGAGGAAGCTGTGTGAGGGATACGGAATATACGGGCCGTGCTCGCCGAAGATGATAGACTGGTTGACGTGTGCTCCTGGGGTATCGTCCAGCCCGTCAACTTCGGCTGCAAGATAGGGCCTTGTCAATAATCGCTAATATGTGTGAGCATGACGGCTTACGGTTGACAAATAACTGGAATAGCAGATAGTAGAAGTAGCCTCGGGAGCCGATCGTCTGGAAAACAGGCGCTCTTTGCATGTCGTCGGGATAGCTGCCAAAACCGTCGATCTATGATAATGGTGAGCACTCTCAGAGGATGCTTGAGTTATACCACGTACGAGATCTGCATGAGGGAAGGCATATCCTTAGTTCAATACATAGCAGCCAGTACAGCACCGTACCGTGATCATCTGCCATGTTCAGCATAGGGCTGCAACATGACAAGCACCCATCAGATACAGCTGAATTAAGGATAAAAGGCGATGGCACGCACATCGAGCAGTTCGCCCGCGCGAACGCCCCGCTACGGAACTGCTGGCAATAGTGGTTGAAGAAGAAACGATCGATAGCCTCGCGAATCTCGTCCGTCAGAGGGTAGGCTTTCCGTTCTTCTGGTTTCGTCTTGGTCACCCAATCCTGCAGCTCAGGCTCGCGAGTGAGTCTGCGGGATACAACGTGAGCTTATAGCAAGGAGCGAGGTTGCCGAAGGATACCCACGAGTCACAATAAATCTGGTCGCCACCACCCGTAAGGACGTGGAATGGTTCCTCCGCGTGCTTGTTCAACAAATCGACCCAAACTGGGTCATAACCGGACTTGAAGCCGGGTCCACGGAAGTCATCCGGGTTCACACCAGCGGAGAAGCCGTTGCACTAGGCACGACGTGAGTGGTGGAGGATTTAGCATCAAAGAGTAGACTTACCGAATGAACTGCCATGCGCATGTTTTGGTTGCGCCCGGGCACGAAAAAATGCAGCGCCTGGCCACGGTTGATAGTGTAGGTTATGGCCATTTCATGATCGCTCAGAGGAATGTGGATCATAAAGCGCCAGAATGTAAACGTCCTGCGCTAGCGTAAGAAACGACTCATGAGTATCAGGGCTCTTCACGCACCCGCCCTCGCCGCCATGGACGTGGATCTCCTGTCCGGGGGACTCTTCAACCTTCTTCGTGCTGTGACCGTTGCCGTTCTCCGGCATGCCACTGGCAGTGACGGTTGGTATCGCGGTGGAATGGGGATCAGCAGGATGTGGTCCGAGATCAAAAGACTGGTTTGCGCCTCCCCTGCGGTGCTTCTTGCGCTGCGAGGAAGCAACATTCTCGGGATCCCATTCATATGTGAGTGTTGGGTGCGGGGAGTATATAGAACCTGCGTCAGCGGCTATAAAAGAAAGTTGAGCACAAGTTATGCTAGTATAACAGGGAGCATACGCACTGACTACCAAGGCTGCACCGTGCCAGGTGCCGTTCGTGTCGACGGTGTCGTATCTAAGGCGGCATGAGAATTATGATCACGCCCGACGCGTCAATAGCTAGCGCACCTCAATAGGGGGCCGACCATAAACTGCAAGGCATGTTAAACAAGGAGTGCTCTCCTGACACATTGCGCTACATACCTGCAAGTGCGGCTCCATGCGCGCAACGCGGAACATCTTCGACCGTTCCACCGCCGACATATTCGTCATCTGGCTCGAGGTGACCGAGGTCTGTGTCCTTCTGTCCCCCTCACTCGTCTTGCGGTACTGATCCTTCGAGGGGACAGGCGGACCTGCAGGTATATGTGGGTAGAAGCCGCCGATGAAGCTCTCGTCCATCGGCGTAACCTGCTCGACGGGCATCCACCGCCCATCGTGCCCGCGCTGGGGATGGCGCAGATGTTCCTCTTCCTGCAGTTATACTCGTCAGGACGCGCTCGGAGCTGCAGGAGCGTCGCGCACGCACCTTGGCGGCGCGCCGACGCGCGTGAAAGCCGGGATCATCCATCCTTCACTGACTATGTGCTGTTAAAGAGCGATTTCGGGGGTATTGGGTCGGGAGAAGGAGTGGAGGGGAGACTGGAACCGCGCTTTGTGACGGCAAGAGCCAGGAGCAGAAAATATGTCGCGGTCGAAAAGGGTTGCCGCCGATGGAACCTCGATTTCATAACTCGCGTGATGACGATGTCACGGCCCGACGCGTTCCGGGCCGCGTGCATTGTTCAACTCGGTGAGTCACACGCATGAGGCGCCGGAGGTTCTGCAAGGCCTGCCAAGCTCGTACGAGTAGCGGCAATCGCACGCTTGCTCCTTGGAATGCTCCGAGGATCGTCTTCCACTTACCCACAGCCCTCAATCACACATGACCAGTAGGGATTCAACCCACGCCTGCCCTCAGAGCCTTGATTTCACCCTAATTCCCTCTATTCCACATCCGTGATATTGAACCAAAACGCGTAAAGAACATTCCCTAACCAGAATGCTCGACGATGGTCGACACCAACTTACCGCCCTGGACGACCGTCTTCAACATTTCGGGCACCGGCTGCTCCTCAAACACGCCCTCCTCCTCGCCCTCGACAGGCAGGCTGACGTTGATGCTGCTGCACTTGGCCGTTGTGATTTCCGTAGATAGACTGTCCTTGGACAAGTAGATCTGCCCGACGTCCGTCGAATCAAGTTGGATCATCGGACATACGCCGGTGATCTGGATAGCGAAGGACGGCGACTTGGTGACTGAGATCGACGAGACAACGGATTCGACGAGGATGGACGTTTTCTCGCAGTTTACTGGGATGCCGATGAGGTAAGCGAAGACGGACTGTACGTGAGTGCGCACCTAACGAGATCGCGTTGACCTTGCCCTTGATTACTACCGTCGATTTCTTGCAGCCGAAAAGGGTGACGGCCTGGTTAATTTGCACCTCGTCGAGAGTGATGGACGGCTCGTTCTCTTGGTACTCCTGCAACACTGTCAAAAATCGCCGCACCTTCGCAAGGCCCTACATACCACATTCCAAGTCTTGCCCTCAAGGGCAAGCTTGGCCGGCTTCTTCCCCATGAGTGCTTGCGGCTTGGTCGGTCTCAGGGGCTTCTTGCCTGGAGGACCTTCTCAAGTAAAGTGTGAGATCAGCCTATAGGCTCGGAGGTACGGGTAGGTCGACGTACTCGGTGATGACGCGCCAGTAGAGCTCGGCACCGTGCTTCCTGCGCGCAATGCCGGGTTTTTGTGCGTCATCTCGCTCTTGTCGACCTTGCGCAAGCCCTTTGTGACCTCCTCGCCGCGGTTCAGCTCGGCGAAGACAGCGGCTGCGCCACCTGCGGGCGCAGCTGCAGCTGCAGGTGCAAGAGGTGCGGCAGGAGGCGGTGGCGGGGGAGGAGGGGGTGGTGGCGGGCCCCCAGCTGCCGGGGCGGCGGATGGAGCGGAGGCGGAGGATGAGTACTTGTCGATGGTTGTTCCCTACGAGAAGGCATGTGCTCTCAAGGTCGCAACGGCTCAGATATATGCTCACCTTCGGGTTCCAGACGAGACCCGTCGTATGATACTCCATCACATATTTGCGCATCTCGTCAAGAATTCCGGAAAATCCACGAACCCATTCAATGTGCTTCGGGTCCCTATCGATATCATCAGCACCATACTCAAGAGGCGGCACAACTACGCACTTGTCCTTGAACTCCTTCATCACTCTGTTCCCATAGTACGACACGCTGTCCTTGATCTCCCCGATATACGGTCCCGGCTTGACCTGCCGCGCGCGTCAGCACGCGTTCCCCCTCTCCTCCCTTTACCCGGTCCTCCACTCCTTTACATACCTGCACGACCCATCCGATGCACGGCGCGCCCTCCGCGAGCACGGTCAGGTGGTTAAGCCAGTCGCGCTCCTTGCGGTTTGCCTCCTTGCACCGCTGCACGGCCTCGATATCCTTCTGCAGCGGGATCAGCAGCTGCTCGATCGCCTTCCCATCCGGCTTCTGGCACGCGCCGGCCTTGCGCAGCAGTCCGCTCAGGTCCGCGAACTGTTTCTCGACGAGGGTGACCTGGGAAGGATAGCATCAGTGGGGTGTCCATGCATCCATCTACGCGCGTCCACTCGTCCGCGCGTTGTGTATACACGCACCGCCTCGATGACCGCAGGGCCTGCAAAGGATTTGGTGAGCTCGACGAAGGGCTTAATCTTCGCCTGCATGATCATCTCCTCGTACGCGACGACACTCTTGGGATCTTCCGCGAGCGCCGCGCCCGACGCAGCGGGGACGGCAGCAGCAGTGGGCGTCGGGCCCGCGCTCGGCGGCACAATCCCCTCGAGCTCCGCCTCGCTGGGGTTCGGTGCAATCGGGGCGCCCTGCGCCGCGGCGATGTCCTCGAGACGCGACGTCGCGGCCTCGAGCCTGTTTGCCTTCCTCGTTAAGGAGGTGGAAAGGGGGAGTTGAGCATTGCGCACCGCTTAATAATGGTGGCGAGCGAGTTGAGTCCTCCGGACATTGTTGGAAGGGTGAGAGGGGACGAAGAGGGTGGTGATGTTGTAAGGGAGGCGGAGGCGATTCGCGTCGCGATTCAAGATCGGGGGCGTGGGAATGATGTCGCGTGCCTCACAGGTCACGGTGATGTTGGACTTTGTTCTTGACCTTCACACAGCCATGACCCTTGCTTATTCTTCTGCCGTCCATCCTACAACCTGACTGGGACCCGTGCTAACAGCATGCGGAAGTCATAAACAATAAAGAGGAAGATGCTGCCGCGCATTGCTGCCTGTGGCAGGCTCGTGCGATAGCGACAGTCGACACCGCTATGACCGCCTGGTCCTTGTCTACGCTGCTTCTCGTATTGTCTTCATGAGCTCGTTAACGGTGCATTGTCATGGTCCAAAGGTATAAAAGGAGACCCGACCAGGTCAGCCGTTCTTCATTTTGAGAACCCAACGACCCCCCTTCAACCGCCTCTTTCATCCAATCTCGAGGTTCTACTAGCCCGCAAAACATGACCTCCTTCGTTTCCAACTCCAGCTCCTCTGCCACCCCTAGCACCAACGTGAGCTTCTAACATAAGTCCATACGGTCGAATGATTCTAACAGTCCTACAGCCGGGTTATTCGGAGTCCTCACCCACTCTCCAGGACGCGCAGCTTCTATTCGACTTCGCCAGGACCCCCGTCGACTATAGCAAGCCACCCGCGCAATACTTTGTCCCACCTATACACTCTGCCGTACCTTTCGTCCCGGGCGAACTTGCATGGCCAACTCGGCTCCAGGCTCCCTCCGACGCTATGGACGTAGACGAGCCTCCTCTTCCCGCAGGCGCGGATGACGGCCCTTCGGAAGAAGATATGGGTTGTGCTCAGGCACTGCTCAATCTAGCCATCACCTCCCCGAAAAATGCGATGCCTAACAACGCCACTCAAGCCTCTACCAACCTGAACGTCCTCGCCTTGTGCGCCGCTCATACTCTCGGCAACGCTCACACTTCGCTTGGATCGGATCCGCACAAGCCATGCGTGGCCCCCGGCTGCCCAGTGCAAAAATCCGCGAGACCCCGGCTCATAAGCGAGAAGGCGCGACGCTCCAGCATCAGTGCGATGTAGCTTTGAATAGCCGGTTAAGTACTCTATGTATGTTCCCTTTTGCTCCTATACTCTATCTCGGACTCCCTGCTTTTGGACATCAGACAAGCAGATAATTGTTACTGTACACCATTCACCTATTAATTACTTGCGTTCACGTCCCATTACAAGCCCATATGCATTTTAGACAAGGATGCCCAGGAAGCGCTCCTGAGTTTTTTCGTCATAAGAAGTTCCCCACCCTCAATTGCAACCTACGGCTGGTGGGGCCGACGCGCTGTGGCGCTTCAACCTTGTCCTTCACCCCCCGTGTCGACGTGACCCTCACATCACCTGTGACTTTCTGCGACCTCTTTTGTCTTCCACTGTCATGTTAACAACAACAACACCACCACCAGTACTGGCAACTCGTCCACCCACTGTGCAAGTGGCATACACAAGCCACTACTGCGAGGAGAACGTGTATCTGCTCCTCCAGACCCTCGCGTCCGACGCCTCTGTCGCCGACACATGGAACGCGTACGCTGTCTTCATCTCGAACGAAACGAAAAGTGCTCGTCTTAGTCTATCCCCTTCTGCTCAAGGCTCTCCGTCTAACGCGGGAATTTGCATCGCTCGTAGGTCGCGCTATGGAACCAGAAGCTCGCGCCTGAAGATAGTGTTATGCCGGTCGTATGGGACTACCATGTCGTCGCACTGCTTAGGCCGAAAGAGCCTGAAATCTCCCAAGAGTGCGAGGAAAGGGTACTCCCTCAAGCTTGGATCTACGACTTCGACAGCCGAATCCCGACACCTGTTCTCCTGGAGGGTATGTCCATGATGCATGGATAAGAATCACTCACCGCCGTCCTGCGCTGATGCTTTCTCTTCTACTAGAATACCTAGAGGGTACCTTCCGTGATGAAGTTCCTACGCAGTTTCAGAGGTCTGTGGTGAGGTCCACGAAGGTAGGTACTGCTAGCTGACTCGTACAGCCTCTTCCGTGTCGTCTCCGCCCAGGAGCTCTTCGATTACTTTGCGTCTGACCGCAGTCATATGGTACTTCTTCTGCTCTATAGCGGCTGCGAAGTCTCATCATCCCTGTCAGCTTTCGAGCGAGGCGTCCCTCGTGTACGTCAAGCCCCCGCCGGGGCATGCGGCTATCCGGGGAACCAAGGCCGTACACGACACTAATCTTATGGGGAGCTTTGTGAATATGCGGAATGAGGAGGACACGTACGGGCGTGTCGTGAGCCTGGAAGAACTGCAGGGGTGGTGTTAGAGTAGTAGTATGATGTGCAAATGATGGTCCATGTTTGCCTGTGCTTGCCCAATTCACATACGGCGCGATCATGAAGTAACTGTTTCTCCGTTCCACCGGTCACCGCTGCCGGTCAGTCTCGTCGCGTCGCTCTCTTCAACATTTCGTCTTCCCATCTATCCGGATTTCTGCTATCTTGTTTATAGTTCTAATTTCTTCTGACTTTGCTAGTCGCGCTGGTTAGGAATTGCCTTCATCAGTATCTAATCCACCAACAACTCGTGTTCCACACGTTGCGCTCACCTTCCTTGTCCGTCTTGCTTCGTGCCCCGCCGCAATACGCCCTGACCTGACCCGGCAGTCCCCAACTATAACAACGTGTTTGGCACCGGCCGCGCACATCACCCATGCATCGCTTCAGGTAAGTTGGACTGTCACCCACGCTTTTCCCGGACTAGCATCGTCCAGGCGCGCGCTATCCGCCACACTACCTCTCTGATTAGATTACCCCGCGGCTAACCCATCCGCACAGGAAACGCTCCGACGCGAAGCGCCAGCAGGTCAGCCTGGAGGTCCATCTCGCCCAGATTAGCGAGCAGCACGACGGCCGGCTCAGCCCCGGCGCGCTGCCCCAGCTCCCGCCAGCGAGCGACTTCAGGACCTCGTTGATTCTCCCAGAGTGCGTCTGCTGTGCCCAGCCACTGTATGGTTCCTGACAGCGCTCTCACAGCCTCTCACGACGCTTCACTCTCCTCCGCGAGTCCGTCGACGCAACCGCGCTGCGCTCACGCTTCGCCGAGCAGCGCGCGCGCGGCGCAGAGTACCAGGTCTCCGCTGAAGAGGAGGACATGATCCTCGAGACATTGGGCCGCATACGCTCCCCGAAGCTCAAGTCCGACAACATCGACCATGACCAGTCCACGTCCATGTCCATGAGCGACGACGGCCGCTTCTCCCAGTTCTCAACCTTCACCCCCTCCGTCACGTCTACTCCGCAGAAGGTGCCGTCCAGCTCAACCCTGGGATCAGAATTCTCGAACCACGCAGAGCAAGGATCAGCTACACACTCATCCCCCAGCACGCCACGATCTGCGAAGCGATACAGCAACAACTTCTTCGGATCGAATAAGTTCAAGGATTATTCGTACATTCGGGAGACCCAGCGGGCGCGTCTAAACTCCCAGGACAGCTCTACTAGCGCCCGACGACCCGCTCGAAGCAATGGTTCCACGCTGACGGTGGAGAGCGATCCGTTCATGGCCGCCCCCCGCTCGGCTCCACCGTACTCTACGAAGCAATTCGACCAGCCGAAGACGGCAGCTTCGCTGCGTCTCGGCAAACGGGCATCGAGAGCACTGGAGGCCGTTATCAAGGAGATTGAGGAGGAGGGCGGCCTCGAAGAGGATGACTACCAGACCTCAAATGGGCGTGAAGGTGATCGTGGCGACGACGATGATCACGGCTACGAGATGGAGGTCCATATACAAGATGAGCTCGACGGTCATGTGGTTCTGGGAGAAGATGTCATGGAAGCCGCGCAGTCTTCGTCGCGACAGAGACCTATTGAACCGGAGGACGGCGACGAGATTGTCATCATGCCTCGAGTGAAGATGAACGTGCGTGTGAATTTCTCTCTGGAGATGCGGGGAACCATGCATGCGACCATTGTTTCCTTTTTTGTTCCTCCCCTTGTACTTTTAATTTCCGACATCATGCTTGTGCGCCCGGCCAAATTTCAACACCTTTCTTCTTCCCTCCACCTTTCCACTGCCTGTGCCCTCAGACGCCGGTTACGTCTGCCTCGCGCCTTGTTCCCTCCCTGCCTCGCGCTGTCTCCATTTCCATCACATCTAGCCGACTATCTTTCATTCTTGTACAAATTTGCTGACGGACCGCACAGCCTTCCCAAGAACAGTCGCCGCCAACATCCGACACGGAAGAGGACCATCGCATGAGTTTACCTATCCCAATGGCTATCCTTCCGGACGCCCTGGACCCCAATGACCCTTCTTCCCACTCCGTCGCTACAACGGACGAGGCGCCGCAAGTGCAGCACTCATCCTCGGCCCGTGCATCACCCATCCCCTCCCAAGTGACGCCTGGCTATATTCCTGGTATGCCGCGTCCTATGACGCCCAGGGACGATATCGAGGAGCGCTCGCACTCAACAACGCCGCGTGCAACATCCCCCACACATGGGCACACTCATTCGTCGTCGTTCATGGCGTCGACGACGTCATCATTCGCAGCAACGGGCTCAGGCATGTCTTCCTTCAACGGGTCAGGCAGCCTGGCAGCGAGCCTTCTCCGTCGGGAATTGTCGAATCGTGGCTCCGGATCGCCGCGGTCTGGTTCTCCTATGTATCAGCGCGCGGGGGATGGGGCGGACAACACCACGCAGCATTCCTCTAATCCGAGCTACTCCTCTACATACTCCTCGAATAGTTGGCGACGCCCAGCGTCCCCGCTATCCGGTCAGGCTTACCAACCCTTCAGCAACGCCGTCTCCGCACCCGATCTCTCCAGGACCCCGCGCCCTACAGACGAAACGTCTCCCCCTCGACAGAGTACTTCGTCGCGCCCCGAGACATCTTCAGCGTTCTCGCACGCCTCCAAAAGCGCATGGGCGCACCACCGCGACGCGAGCTGGACGACGAGCGAGGAGGTGCACGCGCAGCAAAATGGTTCCGCGGGTGATCAACACGGATCGGCATCGACCCGATCACTCCGATCACCCGCTCTTCCCGACTCGCCTCTCCTTGAAGCCATTCACTCGCTACACGCCGTCACGCGCGGCATGGCCAGCCCGCCTCCGTTCGACACCCGGCCCATGTCGCCCATGTCCCTTGGCGGCGGGGGCGGCGCTGGTGGCCCTGCGCACTCGCCGAATGCGTCGCTCGCCTTTGACTCAAAGCGCTCGTCACGCCAGAATCACCCAAATAGCCCGTATAGCAATGGGATGTTCTCTCCGATCTCGGGGTCGTCGAGGAGCTCGCTCGAGTCCTCGGGCTCGAGCTACCACTCGTCGGAGTGCGATGGGAGAGATAAGGTATGGGAGGTCTTTGGGGATACGGACGAGGCGCGTGAGCCGAAGTGGCATGATATTCCGGAGGGGACGCCGCAGGATGGTGCTCGCGGCGCAGGCGTTGAAGACGATGAGGCGATCGTCCAAAGGATTGCCGGTCTGACGAAGGCCGACTTCGCGAAGATCCAGGACAGGCTCGTCGAGGCTTCCAGCATGCGCCAAACATCCGTCGCAGATCATAAGGAGCGTGCCGCGTCGCTGAGGAAGAGGAGGCCGTCAACGGCTCATTCGAACTATTCCTATAAGGACGTTGTTCGGGTGCGTGCTAAGCCATATTGCATAGGCCATGTCTGACAAGTTTGCAGGCCGCCACTTCTGCCAGTCCACCTCAGTCCCCCACCATTGCTTCTCAACGTCCATCTGACGACGATATCGACTATGAGGCCAATGCTCGCGCCAACGCGCTGCTAAACTCCGTCGTGGACAGCATCAGGACAACAGGCCCGCTGTCACCGCCGCCCACCTCTCCCCCTTCGGGTCCGCTCCCCGCTCAGCCCAGGCAAACGCAGCCTCTGAATGCAACACGCAAAGAGGCTCCTCCCTCTTTGACCATTCCCCAGATCGGTAACGCGCGCGACCTCTCCCCTGCGACTCGCCGCAATCGCGACCTGGCACACCTGCTCTTCGGCGCGGGCGAGGAGGCGGCTGAGCAGGATGAGGACCAGGGACAGCAGATTACGATGCATGCGCCAAGGCAACCGTCGGATGCCAGCACCCCTGGCATTGACCCTCAGACGCCGGCGACGTTCCCCATGCTGTCGCCTAAAGAACACCCGCCGATAACACCTTTGACCGCGGGTGGTCCCTACAGACTGAGGAATCCGTCCACTCCCCGCATACCCCAGACGCCCGAGGAAGAAGAAGAGCTTACGCGGGAGGTGCAGCGTAAGGCGGACGCGGCTATGGCTGCTCTGCGCAAGTCCCCCTCTGCGACGAACCTGGCGGCCAATGTGCAGAATGCGCCTCCTAACGGAACGCGGAAGCGCATTAGCCCGCACCAGATATCCACTCCCAAACTGGTATCCGCGTCCACGAGCGTCGACGCGATCTCCCTCAACTCTCCTGGATTGCCTCCAGGGCATCAAGGTACCACGTCGTCGAAGATCGGGATGAGGCTCAAGAGACTGCGGGGCACGTTGCGAGGCAAGGCGCCTGTGCTTCCGACAGGGGAAGAGGTCACACCTTTCACTTTGGGTGCTCCGCCGTCCGCGGCCACTCCACCGCCACCAACTTTCCGCCTGGATCCCTCTCCTCCGCAGACGCAAGCATCGACACCAGCCGAAAGTACGCATGACAGTACAGGCGGTGCAACTGGTCTATCCAAGTCCGCATCCGGTCGCGGGTCGGGCTTCAAAGGACTGTTCATGTCGCGGCTGCGTAGCAAATCACGCGCGGGTGATAATACGCCAGACCTGGACCGCAGAGAAGTTTCGCAGCCGATGCATAGTGCGACCGCGTCCATGTCTGCCATGTCTGCTTTGAACTTCGGTGACAACCGGATGCGGACTGCCAACGAGAACGCGTACAGTGCTCCATTGCATAGCGCGCCTCTACTCTCGCGACCATACGCCGAGGAGCAAGACAATGGTTTACGTGATGCTTCGACCTCGTCGAATGAGCCATCGTCGACCGAGGACCAGAGCAGCCGAGGGTCTGATGTACAGGCGCTCAGGCAGCTCTTTGACGCTGCCTCCAACTTGGGCCTTGACCCTGATGCTTTGGGAGAGCTTTTGAAGCGCTCTGGCTCGACCTCATCCAAAGCACCGCGCAAGTGGATGTCGCGAAGCAATTCCGTGTCGACTGCCTTCGAATCCAGGCCAAGCACGACGATGGAGTCGCGCTCCATCCCTGACATCGCACGGGACTCGCCCGTCCCGGAGGAAGCATCCACGTCCACCTCCCCGGAGCCCATGCATCGCAGCATGTCCCGCAAGCGCCAGGCTCGCCCCAGCATGGAAGATACTCGCAAGAGCACTGTTGTGCGCCGCACTATTATCTTTCCATCCAGCACGCGGATGTCGAACTTTGATCTTGGCTCCCTGATGAAGACGCCGAAGGGCCGGAAGCGTGCGAGCACGTCCTCGGTGCTGTCCAACCGCTCAGTGCAGGATCGGGCGCCGACCCCGCCTCCACCGCGGGCGTCGATGGCGCGCCATGGGTCCATGGACGAGCCGCCACCTGTGCCTACACTGCCGCCTTCGTTGTCGTCGCCGACGCAAGAAACGTTCCTCGCGGTCCCTCCTGCCCGCCCTAGTGTCTCTGGAGATCAGTCCAATGCGGAAGCGTACGATGCATTGTGCGTACATTTACTGAATTTTCGACAATGTAACTCAACGTCTACAGCTATGATATGTACTCTGGCGAGGCTCGTCAGACTCCGACGAGTGAGCCTGACCCGAATAACAGTGGACCTGGCGTAGAAGTCATCGAGCTTGCGAACGGCGAGATGATCTGGTCAATCGTTGACGGTCTGCGTGACGATGACAGGGAGTCGTTGTACACTGGTCGGGCGAGTTTCGCATCGGAATACTCTGTCGGCGGCGACAGCATGCAGGTCACCTTCAAGGAACGCGGGCAAGGTAGCAAGCGACAGTCCATCAGAAATAGCAGCATGTCTGCCTTTGGGTCGTCGCTCAAACCACCCGCAGCCGCCGGCGCTAATCGTCCGGAGACCAAGGTATGAAAGGTATTGTTGTCTTGACATCTGTGACACCTACTGACGGATCTCCCCTCAGGTGTTCTACTCCTCGACAGCGCAGATTGGCCGCCTCATTGAACAGCTGGCCAACTCTGGCTCGGACGCCGGCGCATTCAACTTCGCGCAAAACACGCATGGGCAGATGCAGCTGCAGTCGCAGCCACAGTCGCATTCCTCGTCGTTCATGTCGTCCACGGACTCAAACTGGACGGTGGAGGAGCGCCTGGAACACATGCTGGGATCGATGAGGCCCGTCTGATTGGACCCTCATCCCGTCGTCGGTCGCTATACCTATGAACGGACGAATACTCACTAAGAAACATGTGAAGCCATATATCTGCGTCTCTTATGATATCCTCTATCGCGTTCTGTTATCTACTCTTTTGTGCATGTCCACAACACGTTTGGCGCTTTTGCGTTGCTGACCCGCGTTCTCATTCATGCGTCCATCGTAATAACATACTCTGCGATACATAATGCTTGTAAAGATACAACTTTGGTACTTAGTACATCATCGTTGCGTACATCGTCCTTCCTGCTCGTGGTATTCATGGGCATAACTTTTGCTGGAGTCAGAACGCGCGCGGCGCATCTAGATGGCGATTGAGACAGAGGGTGACGATGACCTCGACGAGAAAGGCGTCGTGGTCGAAGATATACTCAAGAATACCATGCGAGGGCCCAACGCTTGTGCCTCGCGTGAAGCGGCGGTAGGTAGCGATAACATGCGATCCGGCATACAGCTTGTGAGTGTCGTTAAAATGAATGATTTCTGAGATCACGTATGCGCACTCACATCGTATGACAGATTATCGTACCCACCCCGCCGCCACTCGCATTTCTTCCCCGTCGTTGAAGGAAAGGCGCGTGCGCTGTATTGACAAGTCGCGTCAAATCACTGTTAATAGAGCATTGCGCTTGCTTACCTGCTGGATGAGCCGGGGCCGAGAAGCTGAGAGGCATGCAGATGGCGCGCGCCAATCGTAACACGTCCCAAGTGGTCCCCTGCGCTCCAGTCTATGGTAGCTACGACATCGCGGTTATTCTTCTGTATCTAGCCGCGCAAAATCAGACTCATCATCCAAAAGCAACATCACGGAGCGCACCGTTGTCCTCGACCCGCCGTGCGTCGTTTCGACGCAGAACAGATGCGGCTTGCTATCCTCGCCGATGACGACGCACGCGCGCGGGTCGTCCGCGCCCGTGTAGAACAGATTATGCCACGAGTCCGCGTCGCGACCATGCCAGCCCGAAAGCCTCGCGTCATGCCTGGGAGCCAGATTCTGCCACGTCCCGCTTGCCATCATCGCCCTGGTCTGTCGAACTCAGGGCTCGCCAGCCTCTCGCTCTTCTTATAGGCCCATCGCCCTTCCTATAGGCGCCTCGCCCTTCGTATGCATGCACGCGCAGAGTGCGCCTCAAACCTTCGCATTCGGAAGCGCGCACCACGCCCACCATGGCACCATACCACTGCACCCGCCATGAGACGGTGACGCGCACCGCGCCCAGCGGAGGGCCCGTGGATGTTGCGTAGGCGATTGACATAAGCTGTCACGGTGTCTGTATAGCTCGGGGGCGCTTGGTAGGCGCGAGGAGGCGATATGGCGACGATTGCCGAGCGATCCATGTTTGGTGGGTTCAGCCGACCCACACTACAGCCATGTGTAGAGGCCATGTGCGACCGACCAGCACGGCAGTGTGCACGGGGTGGCACAGAAGGACCCTCATAGCGTCGAATTGTTCCCAGCGCCTATGGAAGCGCGCGCACAGGCCCCAAGGGTGGTCGGTCAGCATCGAGAACGCATGGCCTACCGTCATAGACTGCCACCGGACATACGAAGCCGTCACTCGTACAGATTGGACATGTAGCCCCAAACAATGCCTCTTACAGCAGTATATCTACACAAGCAAGACACCGTAAGCACACGGTGTCGATTTAGGAGGGCGTACAATAGATGATGGACATTCAAAACCGGAGGTCAGCCGCGACGCAGTCATTCGCGCATTGCCATGCTCTCGCCGCCTTACGAGCTGACTTTCCACAATGGCTTCTTCTTCAGCTTGCGCGTCACGTGGACCGCGCTGCCGCCAAAGTTGCCTCCACCGAACGCGAGCACAACAGTCTCCTCGGTGCCCGCCGCGCGTGGGTTCGAGCGCTTGCGCACCTCGATGGTGTCTTTTGCGAATTTGAAGCGCGCTTGGTCGGTGCCTATAGCGAAGCGAGATGAGTAACTATACAGATACACAGCGAGCAGAAGCGCGTTTCGCCCCAGTAGAAAGTTTCGTAGCACGAACGACACATACCAAATTGGAAGGTCGGCGACTCAACGGCGGACTTGAACATCTCGAAAGGTAGCCGGGAGAAAACCTGCATGAGGACGTCACGCCCGGATGGCTCGGACGGATCTTCATTCGCGCCAGTGAGGTCGAGGGTAGCGGGCAAGACGACGACAAGAAAGTTGAAAACGTCGCCCCGCAGCCGCTGCGTGTACAGGCCGAACAGCGACGTCGGTTGGGGTAACGGCGGCGGCGACGCGAGAGTAGGTGTCCCAGGTAGCATCGGCGTACCCGTACGCATGGGTGTACCAGCGCGTATGGGTGTCGCGCTGCCGGGCGCGGCCTCTGGCACGTCGACGAAGTCGAGCCAGGAGCCGATGTTGTCCAGGCTGATGGATCGTCGGCAGACATCATAAGCGAACTCGCATAGGTCGTCCATGCCGCCGAGCAGACAAGCCGCGGCAAGCACGGCGCGCGCGTTCTCGGGATGGATGAGGCGGAGCGATGCCGACGAGTAGAGGTAGCCAAGCGCTATGGATGGCGAGGCGCGTCAATGAGCGGATTGCTTACAGGGGTCGGGCGACTGACCTATGGCGAAACCCTTTACGCAAAGATTAGTATACTAGCGCGGGTAGGATGCAAGGACGCACGTCTGGCGTGACCTCTCGGTCATGATCCAGGGGGACGTAGATAGCGCGCTGCCCGCCCGGCTGCAGCGTCGTTGACATCAAGTGGGCCAGGTAGGGTGACCGCGACAGGATGATCGAGTGCAGGCGATACATGTTTTGGTGGACGTGAAGGAGGATGTCCGAATAGTTCTGCGCGACGCGTCAGTACATCTCAGCTGCACCTAGAGTTCGACGACGTACCCCAGCCTGGAAGCCTGCCTGGTACAAGTGCTCGACAATCTCTTCATTGTGGTTGCCCGGGAAGCTGGCGAGGTCATAAGCGCTCAAGCGCCGACATAAGCCAAGACGCGCGCAAACACGCACCCGTTCCGCAGAGGCGCCGAGGAGGTCGCCTGCTGGTGCTCCGGAGACTCATGAGAGGAGCCCGCGCCGTTTACGTCGACCGAGCCGTTCTGGAGGCCATTGCCGAAAGTGTTTTGGGCGGTGCCGTTCATCTCCTTTCCTTGAATATGTATCGCGAGCAGAGTGCGGGCTCGTCTTTCAGAGAGAGGAGAGCAGCTGGCGCGACAAGAAGGAAACGAGCAAAGGGGGGGCAAGGAGGGAGAGGAGGAGAACAAGGGCGCGAACTTCGAAGGAACGATCAGACTACCACAAACAGAGAACAACAAACACGCTTTGCACATTGTCTTCAACCTTCAACATCACTTCACCCTATGGCTTTCGATGCTCTGTCTCTATGCGGAATACAGTGGCTACACTCAAATGATTAACTGCTGCGACCTCGTCGAAGCTACATATATCTCGGACGTCAAGTCAAGAGCTGGGCTCAATCTGCGTCAATAATCAGCTTCCCGGCCCTAAAAAGCACCCATCCGACGCGACTCACCGACTTCAGCGTGCTGGACGATCTATAAAGACACCTCTATACGTGCCAATCTCCTCAACCCTCTTTCCCCCGCGCTCGACAGGACACCCAGTCCATGGATGAAGAACACTGGGACGATTACGGACCCCACCAACCCAACGCACATCCCCACAAAGACCACGAAGATGACGAGGAACAATATGCCTGCAAGGGCGACCAGAGCCTCAGAGCTGCGCATCTGGCGATCCTACAAATCTCGCGCGCGATGGGTCCGGACTGTAATTGCGTCGGCGCGCACAGCGGCCGGCCGTTGTGGACCTGGCGACTTGACTGTGCTGGGCGTTGCGTGTGGCTGCTCTCTCCCCGGCGAAGGCCATATATATACTGGGGAAGCCCTCGTCTTTGTCTTTCTACGACCGGCGATCCAATCACTATAATCACCAGCAGGCGCTCTCATTCCCTTTCATCTGCATATGCACGGAAGATGTGACCAGCAGGGACAGGGCACGTTGAGCATAGATGAATCGCAGAGATAGGCTTTCTACTGCTGCGTATACCAGGACAAAGCATCGTCACACGTTGGCGTGAACGAGGGCGCATTGCAATTGGACACCGGAAGTACAGTACTTTCTTCTGCAAAGGCCTTGCGTTATGCCCGCACGACACGCTATGCAAGTGCTGCCACGCCACCCCTCGATGTGCTCGAGGTCTCAAAACTGCGTTCGTCGAACAAGCGAGTTTAATAGAGGAAATGATGTCTCTATCCATCGTAAACCTGTGTGTTCATCAAAGATCCTCTGCTGCAGCGATACAAAGGTATAAGTAACCGACTTCTCGTGTCACTTCCACACGAACAATACAGTAGACCTAGCACTGATCGAACAACTGGCTGACCGAAGTGCCTCCTTGCGGGTAGTACCAGAACGAAAACGCCTACGAATCGCAATCAGTACCCATTCCTTTCCATAACCAACGAAAAAAACCACTTACAATCAAAACATATGTCCCGAACAGCAAGATCCCACTCATGTAATGCGTCCGTCCATCCTCCGTCGCGAACCGCACCAACAGCACCGACAGGAACAGCGTCACCACCTCCAGCGGGTCGAACAGCAGCGACAGCGGCTTATTCGCTATCCACCCGATCAGCACCAGTACCGGGATCACGAAGAGCGCGATCTGGATGCACGAGCCGACGGAGACGGCGAGCGCGAGGTCGACCTTGTTGCGGTACGCGACGAAGACGGCGGTGACGTGCTCCGCGGCGTTGCCGACGATGGCGAGCAAAATGAGACCCAGCCATTCGGTGCTGACGCTGCCAGACTGCCCGATACCCTCGAGGGAGTCGGTGAGTGCTTCCGCGGTTACGTCTGAGGCGATTGAGTGTTGAAAGGAGGAGGGAGATGGATGAAAGGTGACTAACAAGTGAGGCCGGTGGCGGCGACGAGGGAACCGATGGCGACGGCGAGGTTCATCTCCGGGCATTCCTTCTCCTCTTCGTCGTCGGACGCATCTGTCCGCCTGTGCAGCGCGGCTTCGACGTCCCTACGGGCTGCGGCCTGCACCATAAGCCGCTCACGAGCAGCGCGGAGCCTTCAGGAGTAGGTCAGCCACCGATCACCCGCAAGCCCAATAAGATGCACATACTTCATTTCCTCGTCTTTTTCGATCATTTTCGAGTTGGCTCCGGGAATCAGTGGACTCCTGTTACCCCTTCCAAGTGCCGCCGCACTCCCGAAAGGCAGCGAGTTTGCACGTCGACCGGGCTGCGTAGACGACTTTCGTGTCGCAAGCTCCGGAGCCGCCACCGGCGCCGGCTGTGGAGCCGCCATCTGCGCCGTCCGACCGCGCTCCGGTGATGACGAGCGCGAAGACGAGCGGGAGGTCCTCGGCGAGTCGTTCAGCACGTCGTTCTCCGGGTTGTACAGATATGTATGACTGTACAGCTGGAAGACCATGTAGGAGATGTAGATGAAGATGAGGATGAGCGCGCTCCCGCGGGACATCTGCAGGATAATGTCGCGCTCCTCATCCTCGCCGCTCGCCTGCTCGATCGCGAACGCGAAGACGGTGGGGATGACGAGTGCGATGACGGCGAGGGTTAAAAGGGACGTGTTGAGCTGCGCGGCGGTCTGCTGGAACTCCTGCTCGGAGAAGCGGACGCCGCCGACGATGAAGGCCATGCCGGTGACGAGGAGCAGGTTGGAGAGTAATCCGCCGAGGAGGGAGGCCTGAACGACGCGGATCTCACATTTGACGAGCAGGAGGATGGCGATGATAAACTCGGTGGCGTTGCCGAGGGAGGCGTTGATGAGCCCACCGAGCGCGTCACCCGTATAGAGTGCGATGGTCTCTGTTCCATGACCAAGCATACCGGCAAGGGGGATGACGCCTAGGAGCGCCATGGCAAAGACAGCCTGCGTATAGGTCAGTAAACCGCGCACACGATCACAATCCTGGCACGTACCCCGTCCTCCTGATTGGTATAGTGAAGAGCCCATGCGATGGGGTTGAAGATGAGCAGCACGTTTATCCAGCTGTAGGTGAGTGCAGACCTGACACTCTCCTTCCAGCCTGGGGCTGGGCCGCGCGTGTTCGCGGGGCGGATGAACAGGCTCTTGGTGAGCTTGCGCGAGAAGGGGGGCGGGCGAATAACACGTTGCGTCGTCGCAGCGCTTTCCCCCGTCGTATGGGTTCCCGTCTGATGCAGCTCGACGCCGTTGCCCTTACGGTGGGCCGGCGCATCGTCGTCGTTGTGGTCGTTGGCGCCGCCGTCGGGCTCGGGGGAGCTCGCGGCGAAGCGCTTCTCGTCGTGGGCGTCTGTTAGGACAGCATTAGATTCATGCTCGTCAGTCGTGTTTGGCATTCCTTGGCGATGGGGGAACGAAGGGTCGACAGGGGTACACACATTATTGTCGTCTCCTTTTATCCACGCGTTGGCTTGGCGGCCGTTGTCGTCACCGCCGCCACGTGGTGTGACGCATCAGGCATTCCCAAAGCGCCGGAGTTGAACCCAAGGTTGAACCTGAGGCCTGAGAACCTGTGATGCAACCACTATGTATTATCGCCAGCCGCCAGGATGGGCTCGCTCACGCACAGCAAGAGTCGTAATACACTGTACAGCCACACGCACAAGTCGATTGAAGGCAGAGAAAGGCAGAGAGCGGGACATCTCCGCGCAATTGTCTCCGAAAAGGCAGTTGATGGCCATCATGATCAGTTCGTCGGCATTAACCTCAATCAGTTCGTCGGCATTGCCACAATTTGAGGTTTGACTCCCTCGGTCCTCGGTTTGCCCTCAGCGAATCAGCCCAGTGATTCTGAAGCCACGAAGGCGGCTCGTAGTCCAGTAGGTCGCTGCATAGGTCGCTCCCCCAGCAACCTGAAGACAGTTGGCCTTTCAATTATTCAAATTCACTGTACATGCATGGTATAAAACAGGATGATATACATTGTCCATCACTGACGAGCGACCGTAGCAATAAGTGTGGGTGGGCGAGCTTGGAGACCTGGATGTGTCAATAAGACTAGTCAACGATAAGTAGATGGCGCAGGCTCTCTGAGTCTCACCTAAAGTTCCCATTTTCGGCGCTTTCGCGAGGCTTCATCAACACTACATGGCAAGTTGTGGCCCTCACAAAACATTTTCAACGAGCGGTCTTAGCTGCATTCGCTACCCTCAACATGCCGGCGAGGACCTTGGCTGCCTCCACATCCTCTGCACTGAGCTCCTGTCGTGACGGGGCCGGCGCGGCAGCGTGAGGATGAGATGCTTGCGGATGGGAGGCGCTGCGAGGCGACACGGTCGTGGCGTAGTCCTGCATGGGGGGAGCAGGGCCTGGGGGATATTGCACAGCAGGAGCGACGGAGTTGTGCGTGCGAGGAGTGGCGCAGTGCGTGCGAGGAGCGGCAGTACTGGACGAGCGTGGCGCGGCAGCACTGGACGAGCGAGCCGCCGGATTGCAACACGGACGGTCGTAGCAGTTCAGTTTGGTCAGGTAGCCGGAAGAGGGTGCGTGAGACATGGTGAGGAATTTTCTCGAGGACGTAAACGGACGGCAGAGCAGGCAAGGATGAGACGGCAGAGCGTGCAAGGATGAGACGGCAGAGAGGGCAAGGATGAGACGGAAGAGCAGGCAAGGATGAGACGGCTCCTGCAAGGCTGTCAGCGTGTGCAGGTCGTCAAAAAACGGCGGGCAAAGTGAGCTGAGGATACCACAGCGAGCAGAGTCCATTATATATGCCGCGACCGGTCCATTCACGGTTGGTCACAAAGCACCGGTACCAGACGTTCGAACCTGAGTATCAGCGTGGACGTCGAAAAATATGACCGTGCCCTGCGCCCAACAATAGGAGCGTGAGCGTCAAAGGCCTTCGGGCTGACTGTCATGAATGGTAGTGCACTCATAGACACAATAGCGCGAGGACCCCTGCAGAACCCTTGCTGGAAAGGATGTCTACCTCGGCATATTATTGGATGCTGGTTGTGTAGAACAAAAGACCTTTCGCAAAAAAACTCCGGTGTTCTTGGACTCGCGAGGGGGAACTCATCCTGGACTGGCGAGGGCGACTCGTCCTGTATAAGCAAGAACGTGCGTCACATCCATAAGCGCATTGTATGTTACATACCGACAAGATGATAAGCAGCAGCCTTGCAGTACACGCGACCAAAGACAGGCGGTCCACCGCCCAAACCGCCAACCGAAGCCGCCGACCAAAGAGCCCGGCAGCACCTCTGCAAACCCAGCAGCATCCTCAACCAAACCCGGCCCACTCGATAGACAGATACGACACCGTACGTTTCTCGTCGTCCCAGCTGCACAAAAGATGCGCTTTCTTGGTCGCCGTGCCCAGCCGGCCGTGTGCCACGATTTCCATAGGTCGCATAGGCGCGTCGGGCGCCTCGATGACCGTTGCTGCGAAGTGGGAGTGGTAGCGGAGGGGGTCGCCTGCGGGTGGGCGTTAGTGTTCAACGAGACAAAGACCATACGAAAGACACTGAGTCCAGATGAGAGATACCGACCAGGATAGACCAGATAATCCGCGCCAAAGCGGATACCGATGCCCATGAAGAAGCCCTGCTCCCACATATCACGAAAGACGCCGTACTGCGCGCGGTCCTGCAGCGTTTCTGGGTACATCCAGAGCCCGGCCGCGCGCGCGGCGTCGAGCGTCGCATACGCTTTACCTTCTGGCTCATACCACGGCATCCCCGTCGACGAGGCGGGCAGCGAGATGGTGAACACGGACGCCTGCGCGGCCGGAACTGCATCTTCTTCTGGCTGTTGCGGGGCAAAGACGGCCGAGTCGTCCGCCTGCTGCGTCTTGGCGGCGCGCTTCGCCTCGCGCGCCTTGCGCTTGCGGACGGCCTCCTCGGACATGGACTTGTCCGCGGCGTTCGTGTGGCGGGAGCGCGCGAGCTCCTCCGCGGCGGTAAGCTGTGACTCGATGTCTGCGGTCTGCAGGTCTGCCCAGCGGTTTGCCTCTGCCTGGGAAGGGAAGCGGTGGGAGAGCGCGTCGTCGACGAGGACAGCGAAGCCTGGGGAGTGGTCAGACAAGCTATGCACGGGGACGTGATTGTTTACCTTTGTCAACCAAGAGGGCGACCTCTTGTGGCATGAGGACGAGGGGAACGCCAAGAAAGGCATTTTGTTGTGCGAGCCGGGGGAGAGTGCCGGTCAAGAGACCACAGATGCGGTGTTGGGAGCGAATGACGGCGATGTCTGCGCTGGGTGCTGTGAGCAAGAGCGATAATGTCTATGTGTCGGTTACCATCGACATCCCAAACGAAAGCGCGGCGGTTGGAGACGGTGATCCTGACAGGCGCCATCGCGGCGGGTGCTAGGAATGAATCGATCGACGGAGCACCGGGCCGGGTGCGCGCGTCCTTGCTCCCGACTCCGATGGCGTCCCCGGCCTCGGCAGACGACGGCTCGCACCCGCTCATCGTCTTCCAGCGCGCGCTCGACAGTCACGTGCGGCGGACAGAGCACTGGGGCCTCGCCCTCCTCCTCTCCCGCACAGACGCCCGCATATTCGAGATCGTCGGCAACACAGACTCCTTCGGCTACGTCCCCCGCCCCGCCCGCCAGTACGCCGCAGACCCCGCCTGGCGCGGCGGCTACACCGTCGGCCGCGTCGCACCCAAGGACATCGACGCGCTGGACGCACGCCTCCGCGCCCTCCCCATCGTCCGCAACGACCCAGAGTTCGACTGCCAGACATGGGTCCTCGCCGCCCTCCGCATCCTCAAGCAGGACGGCCTCGTCGAGCCAGAGATCGATGTCCGCGAGGCTGTCGTCCGCGAGGAGCTCGAGAAGGAGAAGGAGCGCTGGGAGGCCGCAGACGACACAGCCGATGAGCGTCTGTTCCCTCATCCGAGCAGATGATCCTACACATCCTTCCCCGATCACACTCTCGATATGGACGCTTGCTTGACGGACAACCGTACTTATGTTTTCCATTATATCCTTTAATTGTAAGACCTGTAGCACCCACTGTGCATCTACAACGGACCTTGGGGGATACTTGTTGACATGTAATCACACACCCCCAGTCAGATAAGCAAGCAATAACTACCATCGCGTCTCTAATCCGCCTTACGCCTCCCAATCTGCACTCTAGTGGCAGTCGGACGCGCCGCAAATGCTCTGCTTGCACTGCCGCTACCACCCAACCCACCACTGCCACTCTCCCCCTGCTCCAAGCTCTCCTCCGCCCCGTCGCTCATCCCCCGCCGATGCCCTGTTGGCTTCGCATTCCCTCCATCATGCCCCCTCGCCTTCCCGCCCCCGCCCACACTCACCGCCCTCACCACCCAGTCGTTCAGCCACATTACCAGCGCGAACACCCGCAGGCGGATGGGGACGAACGGTGAGGGGTGATGCGTCTCGGAGGAGCCGGGGTTGTAGGGGTCCGTGGGCACGGGCCGCGCGCGCATGGCCATGATGATGTACTGCGGAAGGTGAGTACGACGGAGCAAGACGATAAGGACGAGACGATTGCAGGATGCTAAAGCAGAGCGGCGAGGAGAACCTACACTGACGAGCGAGGTAACGGGAAGTACGAGGAATACAGTACGCACCATCGGGAACACCAGCGCGAATATTGCCCCATTCGCAAGCCCCGTGCCACACGTGCATAGCAGCGACGCGGGTAGCCCTGTGCAAGACGATTTAGTACGCGCGATATTCGACGCGTTGGTGCGCGGACCCGGCGCCTACTGTCCCCATCGCATATCGCAAAAATGGCAAGAGACACACGCACCAAACGCAAAGAAATACGCCCACCGCTCCTCCAGATAACGCACGCGTCTCGCCAGCGCCATATTCCGCGCGATCCACACGAACCTGCGCTCGCGGTCAGCGCGGCCAGACCCCAGCCACGCCACAATGCACGCACTCAAAGCAGTAGTACCTGCAAGGAGGGATGCGTCAGTGCGCTAACCTACACATCGTGTGAAAAGCAAAAGGAAAGCGACAGTGCAGGTTCACAGCCCGACACCTCGCTACAGAGTCGACTCCTGCCTCATGATCCCCGCTCAGAAAAAAATCAATCATAAAATCCCACTCACGCATCCACCCAGCACAAAAACGCCAACTCCATCGGACGCCCAACGCGTGGCACCATCCCCAGCGCCAGCGACAGCGCTACGGATGTGATCACCATCACCCCGCGGTATGCGCTGGTCGCGATAGCGCGGAGCATGCCCGCGTAGGACTGGGACGGCGGCGCAGCGGCGCGCGAGCCGTGCTGCAGCGCGAAGGTGCGCTTGGCGATGAGGGTGCACCAGGTGCTCTGGAGAGAGGGAAAAGTCAGCGGGGGTGGGTGGGGTAGTGGAGAAAGAGTGGGGATGCGTCAGTTGGTTGCATCAACACTTTCGCCCGCGAAATACATTAGTTCATGGATAAGTCCAGGCTGCCCTCGCTCCTGGTATACACCTTTTGCCTCACTCACATTCAGATAGAAAGATGTCCCGACGACCGGCAGCAACCACAGCGCCTGGTAAAACCAGCCCACATTACGGTGCACCCAGCGGGTTTGGCCGTGCAGCAACGGCGCGAGCAGCAGGTCGAAGCCGTAGATAGACGCCAGAGACAGCAGGTTGAGGAGGAGCGACTTCACGATGTTCGCGCGGATCTCTTGGTCGCTGAGGGTTTGAGATGCGTCGTAGGTGGTACAGGGCGGCGACGGGGGCGAGGGAGAGGGGGATGTAGATGGAAGTAAACACAGACGTCCAATTTGCAGGCAGAGAAGCAACGTGAAGAAGCGAGCGACGAAATTCAAGAGTCGTGCATAGAGAAAACACAGATCAGCTCATCTGTATCTCACACAACATACATAACCGCACACACTGACCTCATAATCGTCGCATACACCAGATCCCACCGAAATGCATCGCGCAGCCCGTGCCATGCCCAGGTCAGCTGCAGCCACACCGTTTCCTGCAGGGAGAGGAACTTGGGGTATGCAGCGCGCGCTGAGGTGTAGGTGGCGGGAGGGGCGGGGAAGCCAGGAGATGAGGGGGGATAGCCAGCTGGAGATGCAGGAAAGCCAGATGAAGCGGGGAAGCCAGCTGGTGCAAGGAAGGCTGATGGGGAAGCGGGGAAAGTAGATGATGCAGGGCTTGACGAGGAGGGAGGACCAATCGCCGATGATGAATAACCCCCTCGCGATGGAGAGTGGCCTGGCCGAGATGGAGAGTAGCCCGCCCGCGAGGGCGAATGTGCTGCTTGTGAGGCCGGATAGCCCGCTCTACTGGCGGCCGCTTGGCCTGTCGGCGGGGCTGCCGATGCACCCTGCCCTGAGGAAGATGGATCCTGTGAGGGGTATACCCTAGGAGACCGTGGAGGACGTCGTTGCGACATGATGGTGGTCGCGGATAAGTCGCGTCACTGACGCGAGGCGCGACGTCGCCCGAGGGTGAGGACGCCACAAAGCACGTGCGGTTGCCGCAGGCGGGTCTTGGGTGGTTCAACTTCGAGTCTCGAGTCTCTCGCCCTTTGCGTTGAAGCGTCGTCGGGCTTTCTTCTGGTCACTGCTAGTCCACTCGCAATCCCCTGCCTCTCTTCACAACCTGTTTCCGGAACGTAGCATCATATAAACATAACTTATACAGTACGCTGCATGGCTACTGCTACGCATCCTACATACTCTATAATCTAGCATGCGCTACAACGTTCGGGATGATACATACAAGAAGCGAAGAAACGAAACAGGACACATCGATATAAAAAAGAAAATAGAGCGGGAACGAGCATGGCAGACCGGGACAAGGGCCCATGCCCACGGCTGAACATTGTACCAAGCCTGGGACAGGGAAGGGAGATGGCTAGTGGGAAGTGGGACGAGCCTCGGGAACTGCGCGGATGGAGTAGGTAAGGATAGGGAAATAAGGGGTGGGGGAACATGTACAGACACCAAAGGCGAGGCAAGAGGACACGACGCGAGGGTATATGCGCCCGTCTACTTCTTCGGCACCTGACGCAACGAATCAGCACAGCCCAACGTCCACAGCCAGACTCGCTTACCGTCGTCTTGCGCCCCGAGGACGTCTTGGTCGGCTTGGCTGGCGTCTCCTTCGCCGCCGCTGGCTTCTTCGCCGGCGTAGCCTTCTTCACGGATGCCTTCTTCGCCGCCGTCTTTGCCTTCGCCGCCGGTGTCGTGCCCGTCGCAGCCTACAGGTCCAATGAGTCTCCCGCCTCTAGCCATCGACTGCATACTCGTACCTTCTTCGCAGGCGCGCGCTTGGAGGCCGTCGTCGTCTTCTTGGTCGTGGCAGTCGCGTTCTTCTTCGCCGCACCGCTCGCTGCTCGCTTCTTGGCAGGCTCCGCCGCCTTCGTCTTGCTCGCGGGCGCCTTGCTCGCAGACGCCTTCGCCTTGGCGGGGGCCTTTGCGCTGCCTGCAGCGGGCTTCTTGATGCCTGCGGTGGCAGGCTTCGTTGCGCGCGACCCGCTCTTCGCAGGCGCGGCCTTGGTGGCAGCGGCAGGCTTCTTCACAGTCTTCGAGGAAGTGGCCTTGGCCGGGGCCTTCACCTTGGAAGCAGGCGCTTTGGCGGCGGGCTTAGTTGCCTTAGGGGCGGGCTTGTTCTACGATGGGTTGTGAGTACGACACAAATGATGCTGATGCATTCACGGACCTCCTTTGATGCAGTGTCAGTGGCGCGAGCCTTGGGGGCGAGCTTTACGCGGCCAGATGGACCTTAGAGTAATGCGAAGTCAGGGGAGCTTGTGGCGAAGGTATCGTGCAGGAGACGTACCCTTGGGCAGAACGAAGACGCCCTTCTCGGTACCGTGCGCGATCGCCTTAGCGAGCTGCGTGGTCTGGGCAGCGCCAATGTCGAGCTTGTACTTGTCCTCGACGTATCTATGGGTTACAATGAGTCATCTGGTAGCAAGGGGGAGTGGGGAACGCACTTCTTGATCTGGGGGCGCGAGACACCGATGCGTGCGTCCTCAGTGTTATCTGCGATGCATTCCTGTACTCGCCGTTAGCACAAGTGGCAGACTGACATGGGCAAGCGAGGCTGCGAAGCGTGAGGGGGAAGGCCGAGGCGGCGAAGAGGGGGGGGAGGCGCTCGCCCTCTGCCCAGTGGCGATGACGACAGCGGCGCGGAGCCGCCAGCGCAGCGACGAGTTACGGGACACACATAGCACAGCGAGCAAGGACAACGCGTACCTTGATCATCTCGACCCATGTAGGGTGGGCGGGGATGCCAGTCTTGCTGGCGGCGGGCGCTGTCTTGCTCGACGGCTTCGCGGCGGTGGTGGACTTCTTGGCGGCGACCATGGTGTTGTCGATGAGGTAGCTTGGTAATGGGCGATGTGTTGAGGATGTGAGGGGGCGGGGCGAAGCGCGCGGGAGTGGCTTGAGAGGGGGATGTAGTGGGAGGAGACAAGACTGGTTTCAAACTCCGAGGGAAGTAAACGAACCTTGACCCGCGCACACGTGACGAAGTTGAGGCGGTGGGCACTATTGCGCCTATTGTTCACGCATATATGTGCTTCTAGATGCTCTACATGCTTAGTAGAAGCTGTGGCAGTGTCCCTCTTCTCTCTGTTTGAGGAGAGCGTCTGCAAGAGGCGCTCACATCGCTCATCTCTCAGCGATAAGCAACAAGACGCCTACAAAATGGACATCCATGAGTAGATGGAAATCGCGTTCTAAGCGCCGATTATGGCTAATAAAGACTCTATAGCCATCCCCCTTCCTGCCAGAACATACGCACATCTGCCCCCTTCGCTCTAGTGCCCCCCACTGCTTCATCAACCAGCAAGCCCCTAAACGCGTCCCTTTGTTTACGCGCTGTTGACGCGCTTGATCGGATCCCTCGGACCAATGGCGCACGTGTAAATCGTTGTGCTCGCCCGGGCCCCGCACCGGCCCGCCGTCAGTTCACCTTGTACTTCATGACGATGTCCGTAGAATTGCGGGCGGCAGCGCGCTCGGCGTACCGCGAGCTCTGGCGAGCGTCCTCACAGACATTTGCCGGTGAGTAATGCCGCAAAACATTTACGGTTCAGTACTGACGGACTTGTCCAGGGGATGCGCCCGTGCTACAGGGCAAGCCATACTTCCAGTGGTCTTCAACGTCTCTGACGTCTGCCACAGCATTCCGCGCCAAGATGCGCGACGATGCTACCAAAGCACTTGCCGTCCCCGTTCCAGGCGCAATTGAGGAGCACGTCAAGCTAACCCGCGACATTGCCCTCTTCCTCCGCCGCAACATCATCCAGGGTAGCCGGAACGGCGAAGACACCTGGAGTGCGTCCCCTTGCCTATACCTAACTCTCCTTCTCATCCTGGATCGTTCATAGAACTCCGCGTTACGCCTCACACCGAGCTTGGTGACAACGACACGGTAAAGCAGCCCAAGGATGCTATTGAAATGCCTAGCCGCCGCGCACGCAAGCAGGAGAAGGAGGCCGCCAGGTATACGCAATTCCTACCTGCTACAGCATCCAAAACTGACCGCGCAGCGCCCCAGGCCCACCGAATCCCATTAGTTCTCCGCGGCCCATGTACTACACCCAGCTCCGGCGCGCCTCCCAGAACCGCAAGATTCCCGAGCTGCGTGAGGAGGACTTGCAGGAGTCCTTCGTGCGCGGTACATTTCTCCCTTATCCTCTGTGCGTCACACGACTGAACACTACATGCCACAGGCAGCGGCCCCGTACGTCATACGCGCTTCTCAGTGTCCAAAGTACGATGCTGAACGATACTTGTAGGGCGGCCAATCCATCAATAAAACCGAAAACAACGTCCAACTCGTCCACACGCCCACCGGCACCCGCGTCTTCTGTCAGGAAACACGCTCGCTCGAGCAGAACCGCAAGCGTGCGCGCAAGCTTATGGTAGCCAAGGTGCGAGCCTTGCTCTCGGTTCTCACCGTTTGTCCTCTGACTCGGCGCTGGCAATCAGCTCGACCGGATGTACAATCCTGGTACCTCGAAGGAAGACTTACTACGGGCAAAGGTCGTCGAGCGCGAGCGGCGTCGGCGGAGGAAGGCGAAGAAAAAGGCTCAGAAGCAAGCGGAAGAGGCAGAGGATGACTGAGCCTGTTTTCTGTCGCATACCGCCAATACACACCCTTCATGCTCTATGGTTTCGTGCAACTTTAACCTCAACTTTGTCTGCTGCGCGTCAATTTGGGACCTCACGAGCTCTTGCGTCGAATGATGGGTGTGTACACCTCAGGCGTGTAAGTATTCCTCAGTATTTATACAACGATAATAACCTAGGGTCTTGAGTGGGGTGGGCGATGTCCTCGTCGGCCAGTCGTCGGCGCAAACCAGAAGATAACAATACACAAAAGTACGGAAGAGGCATCTCTGCAGGGTGAGAGGGGTAAGGGTGGACTAAACATGCATGCGGCGTCACAAAGGACAAAGGAGAAGACGAAAGCATACGCCATAATGTATCGTAAGGAATTTGGTGCATCTTTGGATGGAAGGGGTATGGTATGCCTAGAATTCATGGCCGGCCGACAAGGAGACACAGCGCCCGCCACAAGAAGGCTCGTTGGTGCGCAAGAGGTGAGGAGAGGTGAAGAAAATATCATGATACAGCTTCTAAGTAGAGGTTCGAAGGGGAAGGAGGGACGTCTTATGGTTATGAGGCAGAAGCCAGGCGTGGGGAGAAACACTATAATTCGGTCATAGGGTAGGTACGAAGGCAACAAGGAATGTGGAACGTGGGGGTTGATTGAGTCCATCACGAGTGCGAGGCCTTCGAGGCGCGTCGGGCGGCGGCAGCCCGCGTACGCGGCCGCGACAACTCGGCGACGCGCTTCGAGCGGCGGAGCGATCCACAATCGCGCTTTGCGGGCGGCGGGTGATTTGTATGAGTCGGCTGCAGGGGCAAGCTGGGCGACCGCGGCGGCGTATCCGGCTCCGGGGACTTTCGCTTCATACCGGCGCGCACAGGTGACTCCGCCTCAGGAGCGTCGTCCACGTCGCATTGAGGCTCGGGTGTTGGAACGTCAGCGTCCGACAACGGCGACATCCGCATATCGACGTCCTCCGAGGGCGACTCTTCCACCGCGAGCGCCGGTGCCGATACGAGTGTGGGAGAGACGACAGCAGGCTTCTCGACCTCCCACTCTGGGCTTGCGCACAGCCCATGGAACATCTCCTCCTCCTCTGCGCTCAGCGGCAGCTCCGCAACTGGCTTTTCCTCTTCCGCCTTCTTCGCTCGCGCGATAGACGGCAAAGTCCATTCCGCGTTGCTCTGCAGGACGTCCGACTGAATGCACAGTGCCGTAGCCTGCGGCGTCGAACCGAATTTCGGGCCGAACTCGTTGGGCTGGCGGGTGGCGGAGTTCGCTCGATGGAAGTCCTGCAGCCTAGAGGGAAAGCGTTCGTGTAGCGTATCGGATAGGAAGACGCCGAGCTCGTTCTGGTAGCATGGATGTTGGCGCACATAGTCCTGCGCTGTGGAAAGCGGCACCCAGGTCCCTATAACACTGACCGGGCCTTGATCAACCGTGACAGTCGAGGACATCTTCGGGTACGGCGTGTTGCCATGCGCGACGATGGCGGACATGTTGACCCAGTCCGTGTCGATACGGCGCAAGACACCCATGTCTCCCAGCTTTGTCTGATAGACGCATATACCTAGGTAGGCATCAGCACATTGAACATAAAGTGGCAGTATCGAATACTGACCTTCAATCTGCGTCGCGGTGATCGCAGGGTTACAAGGCTCGATCGTGTGCATGATGACCTGCTGGTGGTCGTATCGCGGCGCCGGCTGAAGTGAGTGGCTGAAGGGCAGGGCCAACGCGGACGGTGACACTCCTGGACCAGGAATGGTAGGCGAACTCATCGACATGGAGGCGAACACGGAGGTCAGTGAGGGTGTTGCTGGAGATATCGGAGAGAACGGAGCCCAGCTCTCCTGGCTCGCCGCCGACAGTGGCGGAGGTGTCATAAAGGCCGATGTAAGGGATGAGAGCGGCGGCGGACTACTTGTCGTCCTCACACGTGTAGGAGCAGTCGGATACTCGACAGCTGGCGACGACGGTCCGTCGTCCTGCCAGGAGTCCTCGCGTTCGCGATAACTATACTCAAGTGCTGGCACGTCCGTGAGGGACGCAGCGAAGTGCGAGTATAGGATCGACAGCTCTTCGTCGGACACACCAGGAAAGCCGGAGTCCGGGGACGAAGGCAGCGGAAGCATGCCCTCAGTCTCCTCCTGCTTGACGGACTGATCATCCTCGGATATCGTCGAAGGCGTGGACCACTCCCGCTTGACCGGAACGCTGTAGCGACCGTACATCTCCGGCTCCGCCTTGACGCCCGTGTCGTACATGCCGTCAAAGCTATGCCCACCGTATTCGGCATCCCAATGATCTAGCAGACCTTCAACCACAGTTGGTTCCTGCTTGACAGCTACCTTCACCGGATCAGACATCGGTAAAGGCATGCTGTAGAGCGGCGGAGACTGCGGGCCAGGGCTATCGAACCGCTCGCTATCCAGGTCCCCGTCGATGTCGAACTCGTCGATCGTCGTCGTGAGTAGACCATCAGACACCGGAAGCCCTTCTTCCTGGTCGGACACTGGGTTGGGCGGGGGCGGATAGTAGTCCTCATAGTCATCCTCGTCATCAGACTCGTCAGACTCGGGCGGTGGCGATGCCAAGCTGCGCATGGAGGGGGACCTGCGCAGGCGAGTGTTGAATGACGGCTGGAGGTCCGGGTAGGGACCGTCGAATGTGGGTGTGTACGTCGGGATAGCGATGGAGCGGCGCGGATATGGAGGGAGCGTCCATGTCGCCTCTGATCGTGGCGAGAGCGGCGCCGACGTGTCTTGTTCCGTGTGATCACAGGCGTCGTCATCGTGGTTGAAATCAATGATCGGCTCGGCAGATGATGGGTCAGGTGTGCCGTTGGGCGGCGACGACGACTGCGGCGTGTTCAGCGGCTTCAGCCGTAGCGTCAGCTTCACCCTCTGCTCCGGAGGCGGCTCGCTGTCCGACTCATGGTTAACACATGAGCGAGTTGGACGCTTGCGCTTGGACCCGCAGCCGTCGACACGCTTTTGCCGCTCCTTCAGCCGCTGCTTGTCCTTCGTGTCGTTGAGGAGACCCAGCCTTCCGTTCTCGCCGTAGTCGCAGATCCTGATGCCAGCGCGAGCGAATGGGCAGGGAGCGCCCGCCGCCTTGCTCAGATACCAGACCTGGGTACCGCGTCTGAAGTTTGTGGCGCGCTCCTCCGGCGGAGCAGTCGATTGGGCACCTCCAGACGTCGAGTGCAGAGCAGGAAGGAGGTCATCATCATGCGTTGTACCGGAAAGAGTGTGGCGAAGGAGGAGGGGGCAGTCTTGCTGTGCATCGCATCGTCCGAGGTGTGTACGTATGTATGTCGTGATCGCCTGGCTTGCTGCAGAGACGCTACGATCGAGGAGTCAGCATATATGCGGGGGAACACGAGTGTATCACGCACTTCTGGCATACAAGCCCATAGTTGACCACCATGTCTGCGAGATCCTTCACCGTCATGGCGCGGTTGTTCTAAGGAAGTGGTGAGACACGCCGTGATAAGGTGTGATGTGAGCGGCGACGCACCACTGCAAGAAGGGAGCGCCCGATTGCGGCCAGCACTTTATTGTTCGCGTCCTCTGGATGGAGTACGACGCACGAGGGCGGGAACTCGATGGCTAGAGGTGTGCTGCCGGGCGTGTTTACAGTACGATTATTTGTATTATTAGTATTCTTGTTGTTGCCCTTGCTGTCGAACGCTGGGTCCGTCGCCTGGCCTGGGCGGGTGGCCGGCTTGCTTGTGGCGTGAGGCCGTCTGGTCGCATGTGGCTGATTATGTGTGGCGACAGAGGAGTCCATAAGAGCTGGTCATGAACGTGGGTGACGACCAGCGACTGAGGGAGAAAGAAACGGCGAGGGAAGGGAGAGAAACGGTGAGTGGCGGGATGGGGTGATGGTGGCGAAGAACAAGCAACGGAGGTCGAGAGAAGAAAGGAGACTTGAAACCATCCTCAGGTAATCACGGGACCCCCACAACCGCGTTTGCTTTGCAAATTCACTCCCCTTCCCCATTTGGCATGCTGGTGCTCGGGGTCCGGCGCAGCCACGGCAACGCGCGGCAGCGTGCCTCGTCTGCCCTTGCCTCTTCAACCTCACGCCACATAAGCACGGCTATGCCCCCGGTGCGTCCTCCATGCCCAACATCCCCCTCCAGTACGACCAAAATATTGCTCCCCCGCCCCAGCTGGGCGCCAAGTCGCTATCTCCCCAGCCAGCGATACGCGCCCTCATGCCACCGGGACCTCCGAGTCCGAGCTTCGTTTCTCTGATGATCAGACCAACATATGCGGACGACGCCACAAACAGGTAGCAATTCAAGGCTCCTTTGAATTCGCCCTGCGCCAGGGGGCGCACAGCGGGAGATGCCGTGAAACGACTCCCCCAAGGTGGTCTGCGACCCTGCATCCGAAAGGAGTATGTCGCGTGCTCGTCCCGTCGCGCCGAATGGCGCCTGCGACCCTCTGACCACCCTCCAGAGACGCCGTAAGAAAGAGAATGACATGCTTAGGTGGTGAAAGGGTTCGTTTATGAGTGTATAAACCTGTGGTAATTTTTGTACGGAAAGAAATTAGCACTGGAGCCTAAACTCAGTGGTACTTGGGTGTCGGCAGCGGGATCGGAGGGTCGATACCTCGTGTATGTAAGTACATGGTATATGGATAGCAAGGGTGGTAGGAAACCATGCGGTAGATGTCTGGAATGATGTACATCAGCGATGAGGATGAAGGCCACAGATTTCATACCGAGTGGGAGTGCTCAGTCACTACCTGGTCAACACCATCGACTTTCGATGCGCTGAGCCTGACCATCACGATGTCAGCGGGTCTCGGAAATCACAACACATTATCCGAACCTGTCCAACTTCTCATGCGCATTACCGCTGAACATGATACTGCTCGACGACGACGGGTGGGACGGCAATTCTAACAACGGGTGGCCTAGCACTTGAACTGAGTCTCCACTGCTAATTTCTTTTCATACAAAAATTACCACAGGGTTTATACACTCATAAACGAGCCCTTGCACCACCTAAGCATGTCATTCTCTTTCTTACGGCGTCTCTGGAGGGTGGTCAGAGGGTCGCAGGCGCCATTCGGCGCGACGGGACGAGCACGCGACATACTCCTTTCGGATGCAGGGTCGCAGACCACCTTGGGGGAGTCGTTTCACGGCATCTCCCGCTGTGCGCCCCCTGCCCTGCGCAGCTCTGGACTCCATCTCCACGTCAGCTCGACCCTGTCTGCCCACCCAGAGCCTATTGTTCGCCGTCGCGTGCCTTTCCTTCGCTTCGCATCGTATATCGGCAGGACAAAAGGAGGGCGCAGAGCAGTAGAGTCTACCATATCGGTCGCACAACACTGACCATTCATCATGGGCGGTCACGTACATCAAGCCCGCTATTGTCAAGTGCCCGTCTCCGCCTCGTCTCCATTCAGTCTCGTCATGATACCGCATCCACACATCGTGACCACCTTCACCTTCAAGCTGCCTAGATTGGCTATTCCCCTTCCACCAAGTTTGTATGCATTTGGTTCAGCCTGTTCGACATCCCGCTCGACGGTGTATTCCTAAGGCGCGCTCTTCCGCGTCGTTGGCTATCAATGAGTCTTTTCAAGCGTGCCGTCAGCCTTGTCGTCATCTCCCGTTGTATGACTCCCCTCGTCCTGGCCAGACCTGCCCTTGAGATGACAGCACCCTCCATTCATCGCCCTTGGCCGGAGAGGTCTGACCGGGCCACAATCACGAACGTGTCACGAGTAACATCACGCCTAACGGGACCCCCTTTTGGGGCGCTTATCCTCCGCCTGCACCCGATCGCGTTGCCATTTTGAAAATACGCGTGTCGCGCTCATTTGCGATCGCGACGCGTCGTCCCCACGTCGTGTCACTGATGATGTCCACCTCTATTGAAGTATCGCGTAACTGTACAGAAAGAATAAACTAGTGCACAAAATAATATAGATTCGCAGAGCGCACAGCCGAGAGAGAGCATGCAAGACGAGACGATCCAGGTACTATGGTACAAAGAGGGTGGGAGGGCGACCAGCGCTGAACGTGACGTTCAAGCGAAGCCGCTCAAGCCGCAACCTGGGATGAGAATCAGGACCTCGAGGTGGCAACCGTCAAACAAGGTCTCGCACCTTCTTCTTAGACGCAGGCTTCGCTGCAGACTTCGGTGCGGCCTTCGACTTGGGCGTCGCCTGCGGATCACGTCAGACTACGAACGCAAGCGAAAACCCGTCATGTACCTTCGTAGCGGCCGCCTTGGTAGGGGCCTTCTTCTCAGCGACTTTCTTCACCGTCTTCGCCTTAGCGGCAGCAGTCGTAGCAGCAGCGGCCTTCAAGTGAAGGCGATGGTCAAAAATGATAGTGAACGCAGGTAAGTGGAGCGCACCTTCTTGGTTGTGTCCTTGCTAGACGTCTTCTTCGCTGGAGCAGCAGCCTTCGCGGCCTTGCTAGTGAGGACTTTCTTCGCAGGGGCAGCCTTCTTTGCCGCAGGCTTCTCAGTGGCCTTGGAGGTGGCCTTCTTCGACGCAGCTGCAGGAGCCTTCTTGGTGGCTGCAGCAGGCTTCTTGGTGGGAGCGGCCTTGGATGCGGTAGCCTTGGCTGCAGACTTGGTCGCAGGCTTAGCAGCGGGCTTCGCGTTCTACGAAGGAGCTCAGGACAAGCAGTAGGAAAAGATGATGACTATGCGCACCTCGTCGCTCGCCTTGTTCTTGGGTGCCAGCTTTACCTTGCCAGACACGCCCTTGGGAAGAACGAACATGCCCTTCTCAGTACCGTGCGTGATGGCGGAGTTCAGGTGGTGGGTGTTCGTAGCGTCGGCCTCGAGGCCGTATTTCTCAGACGCGAACTGCAGGAGCGAGTGAGTCAGTAATGTTGGGTGGCGAGACTGCCACCACATACCTTCTTGATCGCCTGGCGAGAGACACCAGTACGACCACCGTCAGTTGTGATGCACTCCTGCAGCAAACATAAGCGTCACGAGCAAGCCTAAAGACAACAGACAGCGCACAGCAATGATCTCCTTCCAGGTTGGGTGGGTGCCAGTGGCAGCCTTAGCCTTCGGTACAGCAGCCTTCTTCGTGGCAACGGCCTTGGGCTTCGGGGCCGCCTTGGCCTTAGGGGCAGCCGCCTTTGAGGAGGGCTTCCTCTTCCTCGTAGCAGGTTCTTCGTCCTTGCCTTCAGCAGCGCTGGAAGGCTTGGAGGCAGACTCCTCCACATCCTCCATCATCTCGTCAACCTCGTTCATGTCGACGGGCTCGGACAGGGCAGACATAGCGGGCGAAGCGGGGGCAGACATAGAAGAAGCAAAAGTAGTGGCGGGAGACGGTGGCAGGCAGTTGGCGAGGGGGGGAATCAACAAGCGTTGGAATCCGACCCCGCGACGGGATCGCCGTATTTATACCCGCGGATAGGGGCAATCACAACGCGTTTGCGGGCGAGTCACGTGAGCGCTCTCAACAAAGAAAGTCAGCACAGCCACCGCTCAGACCGCTGTGCCCAAGCGTGACCGCGCCACTCGCGGAGCCGTCACTTACCAGTGACTCGTCACTCCGTCGGTCTGCCGACGGTCCCAAGGACGGCGGCAATGTCAAAATGTGCGCGCATCGCACAGTTAGGTCGCTGCTGCCCCGAAGGCGCAGATCAAAGCAAGAGTGCATTCGCTAGATTCTATACACGGTACACTACCATCATCCTCAAGTCCATGTTCAACTATCAGTACGGTGACACTATCTGGAACGCCCCGTTTGTATGCACACGCGCCGTCGCACCAACAGCCAGCCACCCCTCTTCGTCGCCGTCGCTCGTCTGCGACGGTACGGATACATAATCCTCTGTTCCCAGAGGCTTGCCGACAGCGGGACCCCGGATGAGGAGCGTGCCGACAGGATCCTCTCCGTTGGCGACGGCTTCCTCGTCCACGTTGATCAAGCGCGCCTCGACGTTTGCGCTCGGCGGGCCCACGTGCGCGGCTTCCAAAGGGGACGCGGGGAACTCCTGCACATCGAGGGCGAAAGAGGCAAGCACGGGGCCGGCGACGAGCGGCGAGATGAATGCGTTGGCGAGCGGGACAGAGAATGCAACACGCGCGGGCGTCAGGAGGGCTGTTGGTACAGCACCTGTTACGCATACAGGTCAGTTTCACGCATTGCAGGCAGTCAACCTTCATCCGCACCTCCGCTGACAACCAGCAACCGCAAAGAGCCGGCGACCTCACCGACGACGCCACCGCGTGCCGCGTCGTAGACGAGGCGGTCCCAAAGGCTCTCCTTCGTGAGGTAGCCCTCGGAGATACCCGCCAGCTTGTGCCTCCAGGCGAAAGGATGAAGGAGAACATTTTTACGCGCATCCTTGAGAATGGCGGTAACCATACCCTGAAGGTGCGCGGGCTTGAGGAACATGATGGTAGGCGACGGAATCGAGTACGATTTGAATGACAGTGCGTCCTTGACGTCAAGGGGTACCTCGGCTACGGCAATGAGCTTTGCGAATTATACACCAAACTAGCAACGCGTACCGTCATCCGTGCGGAACTGTTTTGTGCTGGCTAAAGTCGCAAAGGAGACTCCCTCGTAAATGGCAGCGTATGCGACGGCACGCCCGTAAGGTGTGCTCATAGAATGCGCGGAGACCATGGTGTCGAGAGTGGAGACTGCCTGTTGCTGCGGGATCATCGCCTTAACCGCGCACACGCCAGCCGTAATGTTCGCGTGCGTCAGCTGGACACCCTGCACCTGGCCTTCGTCATTGGGGTAGAAGGCAAGTGAGAACACGTCGGTAGGCTCTGCGCAAATAATTAGCCTGGATGAAAAGGATACTATGTATGAACTTACTAGGCAGAGGGGTCAACGTCTTCTCAACACGGAAGCCCTCCCGCTCTACATCCTCGAAATTGAGAACCTTGACGCGACTGGCTACGCTTGCCATAACTCGTGGGCTCGGCTCCCCAACGACGATGATAGTGTGATGCTCGTGCTCGCCAGCCTCGTAAATGAGCTCCAGAATAGAGCCAAGAAATTCAGCATGAGTGATGATGGCCGAAGGGGGGTGCTGCTCAAGAACGGGGTCGAGGAGGGTCGCTGAGGACAAAGTGAAGGAGGGGATGGAGTGGGACGACAGAGCCAGGTCGCTTATGAGGAATTCTGAGAGAATGTCAGCACATAAAGAGGTGACACTCGCATGAATCTCACCAATGCTATCGTTCAAGAGAAGTAGGACATTGGAGTCCTCGGGTACGAGGTTCGCGAGTCGGAGAAGACCAGTGCCGAATGACGCGACGCGGTCTTGAAGTGCCATGTTGGTGATCTACGTGTCCCGGTCAATGCCTCAGAGCTCTGGCTATCAATAACATGGCATACCTTCGTGTTGAATAGCGTCCTCGGCGTGTCCTGGTCTGACCGCACTAGGTCGGAGAGCACGGTGACATCTTTGTGGGGGCGGACGGGAAACTATACGCGTAGCGCCCAATTAGCATCCGCGCACAATACTTGACCGGAACCACATACCCTTCCCATTAATCCCGTTCCATAGTTCCTGTACACCGGACTCTCCTTCACATTCCGAACTTTGGAGGTGTCGCTCTGGCGGCCGAGCAAGATCGGGTGAACAAGCGGCTGCGGCTTGTAGAGGTTTTGGAGGAGGAAAAGCGTCGCGGCGATGAGCCCGAGCAGAATTGTCAGGTCATCTGTTGCCAGATAGTCTGAGAGCGACATGGTGAGCGCCCTGCTGTCCTGGCGCTGCGTTGACGGGAGTGGGACTCTGAAGGAACTGTGACGCCAACGGGGACCGGCGCTACCGGCCCTGCGGAGGCTTTGCTGTTGTTTAGCGACGCCTTGAGTGATGCCGGACCGACTTGATCGCGTCCTCTGCCTCTTACCGTCGCGTTTCTCGCTCTCTCGACGCGTCACTGGATATGCAATGCTCATAGACTGCTGCTTGCACCCGTCTTTGGTCTCGGCATGCAACCTTGCAGACGACTACGCGCGTGACACCTGCATTCTAGCCCGCGACAAGGCTGCAATTTCGCCCTGTATCTTCCCCATCGAATTCCTGGTCGATCTTGTCTTCCCTCCTCTTGTTTCCTGCGCCATGATGTACTCCCAGGTCTTCCCTTTCGAATGATGTCTCTTATGTGCCGCGGCATTGCCTGACTGTGCCGCTATGGGCAGTAAAGGCGAGCGGGTCTGTGCGTCCACCACGTGATGACTGCTATATGAAGGCTGGGAGGCAGAGGGTTTGACGTCGCCCCTCCTTCCCCCTGCTTTCCCCCTTTCCCCTCGCACACTTCGAATTCTCTATCTGCCCCCCTTCGGATCTTCTACATCCATGACTATCTCTGCCAAGCAATCTCCTCCCAAGGCCGTTGCGAAAACCGGCGGCAGCAAGGCCAGCGTGGCGCCGCACCCGACATGGGTTGAGATGATAAAGGTGCGTATTTAGTCAGGTCTGGCCTCCCCCTTCGCTTCAGCTGACGAAGTACCTTTCTTGCCACCTAGGAATGTATCGCTGCTCATCCTGAAGAGGCCCGCGCAGGTGTTTCGCGCCCGACGATCAAGAAGGTGCGTCTCCGACTGATGATCAAGCAGCATTCTCAACTCGAGTGTTTCCATCCAGTTCGTTGAATCCAAGTACCACATCGAAGTCAATGCCGCTGCTGCAAGCCAGCTCAACCGTGCTATCACGACGGGTGCCGACAAAGGCACATTCGTTTTGCCCAAGGGTAAATGAGCGCCCATTCGAGGTCGACGGTATATTTACGCAAATGTTAAGGCCCCTCGGGCAAGGTGAAGCTCGCCCCCAAGAGCCACATCGCAGAAGCTACCAAGGAGGTGCGCCGCTACCGCCATATTCTTACTTCACATCGTTAATTATTGTTCAGAATGCCACTCCCGCAGCCAAGAAGCCCGCTGCTGCCAAGAAGCCCTCTGCCGCCAAGAAATCCAGCCCACCGACTAAGAAGGCTACTACAGCTAGGAAGACCGCGCCTGCGAAGAAAGCGTCCGCCGCTGCCCCCAAGAAGTCCAGCCGCTGGCCGCCAAACCCAAGTCCCCAAACACCACCACGACGAAGTCCGGGAGAGTTGCAGGCACGGTAACAAGCCCTCCTGCGAAGCCTGCTGTGACGAAGACATACGGGTCCGGCGCGCGGAAGGCGGTACCGGCGAAGAAGCCTGCGTCGCCCCCGACAAAGACTGCGACGAAGAAGCCTGCTGCAATGAAGCCCACGTCCTCGACGAAGAAGGCGGCGGTGACTAAGAAACCGTCAGCGGCGGGCAAGAAAGAGACTGTAGCTAAGAAGGATGGCGTGGCTAAGAAGGATGGTGTGGCTAAGAAGGCGCCTGCCAAGAAGGTATGTTCATATGGATGATGAGCTGTTTGTTGTGCGTTATTGACTGCGTGTGCAGGCTGCGCCGGCCGAGAAGAAAGCGGCTGCTAAACCCAAGGCAAAGACGGTTTCGAAGCCGACTACTACCAAAGCGCCCACACGGGTCAGCAAGAGGGCGACGAAGGTGAGACCATACATTTGCTTTAGGGATTCGAAGGACTCACCGTGCATCCAGGCTGCCTGAGCTCTTGCGTCTTCGTGAGTCTGGGTGACTTAATGCGAAGTCTTTCGGCGTCGTGGACGACGCGTGTACGAATATAGCTCTGGATCTATTACTTCAGCTGGGAAGTGTTCCGGCATTCCTGTTTTCCCTGCTTTTCTCGGTTTGCGCGAATATTCTTGTTTATCCTCGACTTTCTTTCTACTTGTGTGTGCGTGGATCAGTATGTATATCCATCTGTAACAAATATATGCTACGAACGAAATGGAAAACGACGACAAGGATCGTCGCGTAAGAGCCGTGCGTGGGTTGGCCGCCTCTGCCTTCCGAGGCCGTAGTGACCGACGCTTGCAAGGGAGAGTAACGGCTGCTTGACCTGACCCTCATCGCAAGCGATGTCCTGGCGACGCGGCCCAGTCCCCAGTACATTGCTCTGTCGATGCCAAAGGAAAATGCGGGCAGATCAAAAGACTGAATTGCATAGATTTGTATCCTACATGGCATGAATCATGCCCAAACTTGCGAGGACGTCGACCTCGAGGGAGCTTCGCAGCGTTATTGCGGCGGGACTAAGGACAGACGTCGACGTAAGCTAGTCGTCCTGCAGCGCTACTGCCATGTCTGCCTCGCTGGATAATGCAGTCGTCCCATTCGCTGACTGTCCCGAACCCCGCAAAGCGTCAGGAAGAGGAGGTTGTCAGTCTCACCGACGGAGCGCTCAGAGGAAGAGGAAATAGAGGACGCAATAGGGATTGCAGCGCAAAGTGTGAAGTCCTTTTGAGCGAGGTGTCGTTCTGCTGTCGCTGCGCATGAGGAATAGCCGGCGTACCCATTGTACTGTACTTTGCAGAGCAAAAGACAAATGCGAATCAAGATACACAATAGACGACTTTGAGTCTGGCGGTGCGAGTTACCAGGACTTGTTGCACTGAGCACCTGTTGCGATAGCTGTCGGATAGCAAGCGGTACGATAACATTTTCCTTGGTCGAGCCGTCGCACGTTGGGGATTTGCAGCCAGTAAAATGTCGTCTTCAGGCGAGAAAAAAAGTCATTTTCATATCGTGGTCTTGAATTTTGCCCGCTCGCCCTGGAGACTTGAGGACCGTATTGACCTGCACAGAAGATCAGAGGAGTCCTCGGCAGCCGGATTGGGTGTGCGCATTAGCGAAGGGGTCCGGGAAGTCCGGACCGCGCCGCTTTCCTTCCCAACACGCATCCCCCGGTGCCACTAGCGATTTTCGAACCCTTTTCCCCCTCTCCTTTCGCGTACTATCGCATTCCTGGAAGTGTTGTGAGGCTGTATGTCGATTATGAACGCGAAGAAACCGGTCCCCGGGCCTAGGAGGGGCGGAGATTGGAGCTGGACCGGCAGTGCAATCGTCCGAGCAGGCTTGATCGCGCAGAGAATGCGGGTAACTAGTCGAGCACAGGACGAGGAGCAGAATCAGCGGATAACGTGGCCAACAACGATGATGTTCCGCGAGATCGCTCCAAGCGAAGGCGGCGAGATGGAGGGCACGCAGTCCGATAGCGATGTCCTAAACGCCGCCGGAGTCGCGAAGTTGGCGGGCCCAGTGGTGAGTGTATCTCTACATTGCGTTCCAGCGTCATGCTGAAGGCATCCGGGGCGATAGCAGACCAAATATAACGCGCAAGTCGGGCCAGAGTCGAGCGGGGCGGCAAGGACGCGCTCGAGTCCGCAGGTGCGTAGCCTGCACACCCTACGCCGAACTGCCATGTTGACAGGTCCACTAGATCCCTGCCAGCTACCCCTCCTCCTCTTCCATCGCCATATGCAACATCAAAGACGGCCAGCTCGTGCGCACGACCGACGGGTGGTACGAGCACGTCAAACCTCCTACTCACTTCAAGCCTCCTACCCGCGTAGTCGTCGCCCCGAAGCAGATGGTGGTCGACGACGATGGATTCTTCGACTGCGTCCCAGTGCCAGCCCCGAAGAGAGGGCCGCGTGGGGGCAGGATGTCCCGGGAGAAGAGGAAGCGCGCACAGACGCGTGTCGTCGAAGAAGTCATCACGAACGTCCGGGAGCAGATGAACGCAATGGTCGACGATCAGCCGAGCGGCGACGACCAGAAGGACGCGAACATTGTCAACGAGGCGGACTTGGATATGCGCAGCCATGCAGACGCTAGGGTCCAGTGCCAGGCTATCGTAGCCGTTGGGGCTCTCCAGAGCGCGGACGACGTGGCTTTCCGGGACTTCCGCGGCTCCTCCAGCGTTCCCGCAACGCCGAGGCGCGGTCGCGTGGAAAAGGCCAAGGGTATCATCGCATTTGGACCACGCTGCGCGAGCCTTCCCCGCCTATCCGCCACCGAAGTCGACGATGCGTACGAGAAGACCAAGGACATGTACGCCGAGAAGATCCTGCCCGTTGAAGAGGAGACCGAGCCCATCGACAATGACGCGCAATACACCGACAAGGGTGTCCTGTTCATCGACGAGACGACCCTCACTGCTCTCGACGAAGCCTTGGCCAAGCATGAGAAGGAGAACGTCCAGCCTTTGGCAGCAAACTTCGAGGTCGTCGAGACGCCGAACCGGAAGATCTCCGTCTCTGTTATGACCGTGCCTCATCCCGAGACCGAAATGAGCTCGGTTTGGTGGTGAGTGTTCCCTAGGCGCGAGCAAGAACCGGTTGCTGACGTGTGTTCGCGTGTAGTTGTTGCGATGGGCGCAGACGTTGCGAGGGGCGCAGCTGTGTCGGACAAAGACGTTAAAGTGGGCGCATAGACGGCAAGGCGAGCATGCTTCGGTCCTCGTCCTCGTCGCATTTGGAGCAGTCAGCAGAGGATTCTGTCGTAGGATGGAGGAGTGCCGGAGAGGGATGATACGGGGACTTCTTCGGGCTTCATCGTGCGCAGCGGCTTGAGTTCCTCGAGCGGGATGTAGGGGTTTGCAGGTTCTGAAGCAGTATCAGCAGCAGCAGCAGAAGTTCAAACAAATGTATAGTATTTGTGCTCTGAAGGTCTACAAGGGTGAAAAGGAGCGTGGTCGTGAACGGTTCCGGAATCCGAGGAGGGAACGTCGGACTCGGACTGGAGAGGGGGGATGGGACGCCAGCATCGCCTACGACAGCCACCTGCACAAAAAGCAGTTTCTACCACTCACCTCTTACGTCCACATAGTCATCGTACACACCCTGATAACTATTGGCATGCTCGATGTGCCAGTCCAGGTCGCCACTGAGTTTCCATCCCAGGCTGCGCTCGGTGGCGAGTCTTGAGTCCTACTTAACCGTCTGTAGGGTGTCCTGCTCCTGCTGCTAACGTCTTGCTCGAGTCTGGGCGTCGTTGCTCGCCTGTCGAAGGCGTTGTCGGGCAATCGTGCATGAGTAATGCGTATCTTGGCGCGCGCGCGCTATGTCACCTCCCTCCCCGCTCCCGTCGCCTGGCCAAAAAGTACAGGTCGTCTTGCTTTCCTGTCCTTGTAGCGCGGTAGGTGGAGAACGAGCATCGTTGGACGGCATCGCAGTCTCAAGAGACAAAATAATGCAGTACGATCGCCAGCCTCGCCCCAGCCCAAGGAGTCACACGCATCTGATCGCTACGATGCCACCCAGCTCCATTGTCCCCAAGGTGAGAGCTCTCGCACTCTCTATCCAGTATAATTCCGCACTGCTGGCTTTTCTACACTTCAAAAGACTGGGTATTGCATTGGGTACTAAGTAGTCCGCGGGTAACAAACGGCCGCCGAAAGCAGCCCTAAGGACGGGAAACAGCAGATAGCGACGACGAAGGCGAATAATGTACATCACAGATCATTAGAGCAAGTAGTGGTACAAAAGGCAGTCCGAATTTCTCCGTGAAGCAATGAAAGAAGGGGGAGTTTATAGCGAATAGTTCGATGGTAGAAGGTGACTGGACAGTCTCTGGAAGGGATGTAACACACGAAATTGAACGCCGATACGGGCTCAAATCCGGTTCGGCGGTGAAGCTCCATTGCCGTAGCCCGCCTCCGCTCTGCCCAGCGCGCCGCCGCCAGTGTGAGGCGCACCACCTCCGCCGTGTAGTCCACCGTTTCCTGCACCGAGCCCCGCTCCCGCGCCGCCAGCACCCGCCACCGCCGACGCATCAAACGGCGCACCCGCAAATGCCTCCTGGCCCCATCCCCACCCTCCATCGCGCGTGAACGGCAGCGACGCAGTCGTGTAATCGTACCCCGGGTGGTAGTTAAAGTACGGCAGCTGCTGCATGGGCAGGCTGCGCCCGTCCGCCATGGCCCGCTCGGGGAAGTAGGGCATGCGGTGGAACATGGACGTAGTACGGGGGAGGAGGATGTGGTTGAAGCGGAAGTCGAGGACGGAGGCGAAGGTCTGGCGGTATGCGACGATCGCAGTGCAGGTCCCGATGATCGCGCCCGCGACGACGTCGTACCAGTTGTGGTCTAAAGAGCGGAATCAGTGAAAAGTGGCGAGTGCAGGACGTGAGGCTTACATTCGTCGATTGTGAGGGCGCCGGAGATGAGAGTCGCGCCGAGCAGAGGAGAGAAGAAGAGGATCATTTTCCAGTAGGCGGGGTTGTGGGCGCTCATGACCTTGAGCTGCGCATTGATGTAGAGGGCGAGATAAAACAGGCCTGCCCAACCCGCTGTCGAGTGACCGGAGGGGAACGATTCGAGCGCGTCGTTGATGGAGTCTTCATCGCCCGTGCATATGGTGCGGTCGTACATGATGGAGGCGAAACCAGTGCCAGAGACGGATGAGGGAGTGACAGCAGGCTGGCAGACCGCCAGGAAGTGGGGACGCAGGCCGCCAATAAGCCACTTTAGCCAAACCTGCAAACACGTTAGGGTTCCGTCCTTCCAATACAGTGCTCGCCACACACCTGAAAGACCGCCGCCGTAATCAGACTCTTCAGCAATCCCATCGTCGTGGTAAGTAGGTCGTCCACACTCCTCCGCCTCCACTGGAAGAGCGCGAAAAAGAAAAAGGGGGCGAAGAAGGCGATGAGCGCCGCGGCGAAGATGGGGACAATCTCATGGCGCAGGGGGTACGCAAATTCCGGGTAAACAACCTCGCCATCGCTGAAGTAGACGGGGAAAGAGCGGCTCGGCGCGGGCGAGGCGTTGTATATGCCGAGACCGAGCGCGCCCATGGCGGCCATGGTGATGAGATCCAGGGCGTGGAGACGCAGCCATGGCAGGAAACGAAAACGCGGGGCGGGGCCTACGCCGGCAGAGTACGCGTTGATGGGGCGTTTATCGATCATGGCGGTCTTGCGCACGTTGGGCGGGGCGTCGGGGAAGATGCGCCCGTCGTGTACGCGCCTTTTATATGAAGTTGCGCGTGGGTGGAGCGTGTCTGGCAGACACGGTATGTCATTGGCCTCGTACTTAGCTGCTTGTGTGCGCGCCTAAAAATGGCGGGTATAGTGGATGGCTCGTCACCCTATGACGCTGCTCCGGGCGAAATTCGGTGCCCTGAGCAACGAGCGGGGAAACGGCGAAGACATTCAGAGCGGTTTTGCGAGGGCGACAAACGACAGAAAACAGGCAGCAAAGTCTGCAATGGCGGCGGTAAACGATGAGGGAAAGAGCCAAGGTCAAGCCAAGACTGAGGACATGTCATGAAGAGGGCTGTCGGCGTTTCCCGCGACGACGCCACATAAACGCACTTCGCATTCCGTCGCGTCGCGTTGACTTGTCACTGTTACCGCCGCGCCATGACGACTCTACGGTGCGTGAGACCGCCGCGGAACGTCTATTCTACTTCTGAACAGCTCTTTGTAACCGCAGACGCGTTCAGAAGGAGCTCAAGGACATCCAAAAGAACCCAATCGATGGCCTCACTGTCACTCCCCTCGAGGACAACATCCTTCGCTGGGAATGCGCTATCAAGGCAGATCCAGAGTCACCCTACAAAGGCGGCACCTTCCGCTTCATTCTAGATCTACCCTCCAACTTCCCCTTCAAAGCACCTACGGTCACCTTTTCCACAAAGATCTACCACCCAGGCATCAATGAGGAGGGCGCAATATGCGTACCCATATTGCGCGACGAGGTGCGTCCATTAGAACGATATCTCGAGACATAACTGACAGCGCAATTGCAGTGGAAACCCTCCGTGACACTCCCAACTGGTCCGGTGCTTCGAATGTTTCCCCGCTACCGCCGCGCTTATGCCTATTCGCAGTGCTGTCTATCATTCAGGAGAAAGTCAACAACCCCAGTCCCGACGACCCATTCGAGCCGGAAATTGCAGCGGTACGGCTTGTCGACTATTGGCGCTCGCATACGCTGACCAGCCTTCCAGCAATTGAAGACGGACAAGTCCGCATTCAAAGCTACTGCCAAGGAATGGACCAAGAAGTGCGCATTTATCCTCGTTTGTTGTTGCGCGACCTCTACCCTGCTACTGTCATCCTGATCCCACATTTCGCAGGTATGCTATGTAGAGGGATGAGCACCCCATCATCAAGTTGGAGAGAGGAGAACCACACCATCGACTTTCTGTATTTTTACGAGCGGCTTCGCCAGCGCAAACAACACATGTATCTTTGTCAAGCATCATTTTAATGCACGTGCTTTCTACTCATCGTAGCGCCCTCCGTCGCAAGAGCCATGTCCACCACCGCAGGGTCGACCCTTATCGCACAACATCTGCTCAGCAAGTGACCGTGTCGAAGTCCAGCACCGCAGGCAACGCCCACCACGCCCCAACGGTAGCACCTGAAGTTCACCGCAATCTGGCAGTAATCAGGCAGCAATCAGGTCTCCGAGTCCTGTACACAATTCGGACACCTCCGGGACTCGCTTATTGTGTTCGCCGCTCTGCTAATCAGCAATGGAAGCCTCCGCAGGTGAGAACAACAAGAGGTTCAATTCACTGGGCCATGTGCCATGGCATGGGAAAGATGGCGGGAAAAACACCCACCCGCGAAGCGCCTCCCTCTGCGAGTCGTAAGTCGCTCATCGCCGGCTCTCTGGCTTGCCTGGTGCGCTCCAGGGACGTACCTGCTACTGACGTTGTTTACAGATCGAGCGATGAATGTTGCCGGCGCGCGCAAGAACAAGGATGCCCAAAAGCAGCAGAGCCCAATTGTCCGTACACGTAAAGTCGGCTAGCCGCCCATCAAAGCACGTGCATGGGTTACCCCTGCGTGGGCGACCGGGGTCCACAGCTCGATAAATCCCCCCTTGTTTCTTCCCCCCATCTTCGTCTTGACCACCATCCAGACGACCTCTGGCCAGGGCCCCCCGCGCCCGTCCATCCCGCCTCGGCTACACACTCAGGTGTACGCAGCCAGGCGATCTCCTTGCAGCATCTGCAGCTCCATTGTTCTCATCGCCATCACCGTCGTCGTCGTCAGTAAGCGCCAAGACCGTTATCTGGCCAGGACGCACTAGCGCTCCCCGCCTCCAACTCCCCATACCCTCTTACGAGGACCACAGCAAGTAGCCAGTGGACGTACGGTGAGTGCAGCTTTGTGGCGGCGCGTCGTCGTCAATGGCCTGACGTCGAAGATCACAGCGCCACAAAGAGATCATCGCCCCAGCCCGTCTACAACATCAAGCAAGCCTTCCCAAGGCAGGATCTCGTTCAGCGAGGTGAGTGTGTCGACGGCTGTGGTGCTGCTCATCGGGGCGCTTATCGCTCTCTTTGACGACTAATCAGCACCCACAACCCGGATTCGGACAAAGCAGTCGAATCACAGCCACCTCGACTTCCCCGGTGCTGTGTAAGCACCCCAGCACGCAATACATCGCCGACAGCATACTCTCGGACAACAACTATCCAACCCCAACTAGATCAACCGCAACCAACCCAACCCAACTAACAACCATGTTCGCAATCAACTTCGCCAACGTCCACGTCGCCGACTACTGGCCCCTCATCGCCGCCCTCTACCTCCTCAGCCCGGGCACCCCCGCCTTCCACCTCCTCGCCGCGGCCTTCGAACTCATCTGCACCGTCGTCGACTTCGTCATCCTTAACGTCGCAGAGATTGTCGCCTTCTTCATCAGCATCCCCATCGCCTTCGTCGTCGGCTACCTCAACCTCGAGACGTCGATCATCCTGTACCACCTGCGCCACAGCGCCCGCTGCTGCGTGTGCTTCGCGCGCAAGTGCGTCAATGGCATCCGGTATAGTGTCTGCGCTGCCGGGATCGCGTGCGGCAGGCCATCCTGGATCGTGTCCGCGCTGTGCGTGACTACGTCCACGGATGCGTCTCCGCCGTCCGCAACTACATCTATGGCCACGTCGCCGCCATCCGCGACCGCGTCAAGCATGTCGTGCGCGAGCGCGTCGCGGCCGTCCAAGCATAATACAGCGCACCGTTGAAAGAAACATGTGCGCCATCCGCGCCTCGTCCGTGGGCCCCGCCGTCGACCTCGCCTGCTCCCTGCTCAGACTGCTCTGGCAATCCCTTCCAGCTCTACTTGATACCACGCCGCCCATGCGCGCGCCTCCGCCTCCGCCTCAGCCCAAACTTTCGAAGGAGGACGAGGAGATGGAGGCGCGCTTCCAAGCACAACTGCGCATCAATTCGAGCTTCACACGCAGTCGCCGACACCAGTCGGTGGACATGATGCGGAAGGATTTCTATGAGATGACGCGCAGGAAGGAGGAGCGGTCGCGTGCGATAGCGCCAAGGTGCGCGAGGCGGAGCTTCAGGCGGCGCGGCAGCGCGAGCGGGACGCCGAGTGGAGACGCGAGCAGGAAGAGCAGCAGCGGAAGAGGCTCGAGCAGGATAAGCGTGAGAGAGAAGAGCGCGTTCGGAGGACGCAACAGCGCGAGAAGGAGCAGCGTGAGAAGGCACAACGCGAGCAGGAGCAGCGCGAACTGGCCGAATCCGGTCGGAGTGCATCAACCATCGCACTAACGCAGCGCCCCATTGAACGATCAATGAATGCTCGGCAACCTCAGCAGCCCCCAAGGAACGACATCGTCGTACAGCCCGCCGCTGCCCAGCAGGTATGTCGTGCTTATTTCGTTTGTATTCTGTTACGCTGACGGGCGTACGCGTAGATCTCCCTGTCTCCTTTCCCGACCGTCACAATGCAGAAGCCTTCCGGACCTGCCTTACCCTTCTCCCTTTCCGCCGTCATCCCGATTGTACCAGCAACAGCCATCCAACCTTCCACCTCTACTGCCGGAGCATCTCCGTCACCATCTGTAAGTTACACAGTCGATCCATCTTGCGGCTTTCTCACGTTGAGCAACAGATTCAGCCCGAGCGGGGGCAGCGCGAACCGGCCCAAAGCAGTCAGGGTGTAACGCAGGTTACGCCAACGCAGCGCCCCGCTCAGCAACAGCCTCAGCAGACCAAGGTCGCAGACCAGTCTATCGGCGCCGCCAGCACTTCTACGAAGCAAGTACGTTGTCTTGACATTGCCTTTGCTTGCGTATGCTGATGTGCTTGTACAGCCATCATTTTCACTATTCCCCATCCTCCCGCCTCCGCAGGCCTCGAGGTCCAGTCTACCTTTCTCGCTTTCCGCGAGCACGAGCGCACCTTCAGCCGTCAATCCGCCTCCCATCCCTGCCGCTGCACCTTCACCTCCGGTAAGTTGTGCTATTGCTGCTTTCTGTGAGGTTCTGACGGGTCAAGCATCAGCAGCAGTTACTTCAGCAACAACAGCATGAGCAAACGCTCCGGCAACAAGTTCTCCTTCGTAAAGCCCAGCAGCAGCAGCAGCAACGACAACAACAGCAGCAGCAGCAGCAGAGCCTTCTTGCGCCAATGTCTGCGCATTCTGGTGTACCTCATGCGCCTCCTGGCCCCTCCGCATCCCTCATCCACCTTCCCCCCTTACACACGCTAGCTACCTCCAATGTCGTGAGTATTCCTGAGCTCTGGCTTATATCTTGTTCGCTGATTGCGGCTACAGCAACGCCAGCAAGGTGCTTGGCCGTGTACGGGTACCTCTCGCATCGAACCCGCTACTCTTCAAGTCCCGCAACACGCAGCGCAGGCTGCGTTTTCGGGGCAGACCATGAACAACGGACCAATGTATACTACCCCACTCAGCATCCATACCTCATCCCCTTTCCTCAACACGTCATCCCTCATGCAGTCTACTGCTCAGCCGTTCCACGTGAGTCGTCAGGTCCGCTTTCGTCAGTTCGTGTACTGACCTTGCTCATTTCCTGTCGCAGTCACCTCCTCGTAACCCCGCGGCGTTCATACGGGATCCCTCGCCGCCTCTGCCTCCCGGTCCGGTAAGTGTATCTTTTCGTACTGTGTTCGCATCAGCCTCATCTACGAATAGATGGATCTTGACGTCTCTTTCAACACAATGTTCGGTATTCAGCCTCCGGTCAACACCACTCCAACCACCGACGTGGACATGGACGATGGCACGTCTCTTGCCGCGCAGGCGCCCCCGGTACAGCCATGGCAACATGCGGTGCAGCCAGTCCCTCAATTTCAACTCGCTCCCGTTTCGCAGCCTTTCTGGTCGAGCGCTGCGCCATCGCAACAGCCGTCTGCGACGACCATGGCCCAACAGCCCGTAGCGCCGTTCAGCCGTGAGGTCACGATGGCTGAACCGGTGGCGCCTGGCCCACAGTCGTCGACGCAGATCGGGGCCGCGACTGCTGCATCGTTTACTATCAAGTCTACCAAGCCAAAGCCTAACACGCAGAAGCCGACATCGTCTGTCCCCCAGGCATCACAACCATCGGCGTCGAAAGGCGGCGCTTCCTCGACTTCCAATATCCCTTCAACTCCTCGCGTTGGCAATAAGTCTACGAATGTTGGGATGCAGAAGACGACTTCGTCCACGCAGGCAGCTCGTCCATCCCCGACGCCCAGCACTCCTCGTCCTAAAACAGAACCACCGATGTCTCCGGTCCTGGCTCCTACCAAGGTTGCGCCAGCTGCACCGCACATCTTGCCATTCACTCAAAGGTTGGGCATCCAACGGAGAGACCTTCGCACAGGGGCCGTTTTAGAGGTAAGCTTGTTGTTACTTCGGTCGGCGCTATTTTAATAACGCTGGAAATCCCAAGGATGCCTGTGCCCAACAGTCGACGGTAGCTGAAAGTGCGCCCGCATTGAGGACAGAGTACAAGGCGAGTCGTCCAGAGATATGGACGATGAATACGCGTTGATCGTTGTTTTAGGGGACACCTCTGAATGCTCGTGGTGCAGCTTTATTGGCGTGTATAGATGCGCAGACGCCAAAGTCAAAGAAATTAGCGCCTCCTCCGGGGCGCCCGCTACACCCTCCACAAGCTCGCAAGACCGAAAGTCGTGCTGAAGTCAGTTAGTGGCCGGGGTCTAATCACATGGTGCTCATCAGGCCTTTCTTCTGCAGCCCGAGTCATCAGGGTCATATGAAGTGAGTTTGAATGTGAAGAGGGCATAGAACGCGGCGTTAATCACTTCAGTAGGATATGGCTCGGAAGATGTGCAAGGCAGCGAACCAGTCCACGGTGCAGGAATCTGTGGTGTCATCTACCTCGTCCTCTTTGACCGCGAACCTCGAAGGCGCCGTCTTGCGATCGCAGGCATCTAGCACTTCGACGACGTGCAATGATCGGACCACGGCTACAGAGGAGAATCCGGCCACATCAACAGGTCGGATCATTAGCTCGAACAATAGGGTGGCCAGCGCGCCTGCTCCTGCCACGAGTCTGACTGACTTTTACGACGTTGATCTATCAAGACTTGTTACTCCAGGCGAAACCGCGTTTTCTCTCCCCTTGATCAACGCGGTCCCATCTACGCCGTCGAATTGTGGCTCGTCCGGTTCAGATTCACCTTCTCCTGTGACGCCAGACGAGAATTTAAATGAGGTGAGTGGTTTCTGATCCGCTTACATATTACTCGCGCACTTACCTCTCGTCTCATAGTTGCGCACAGATCTTGTTTTCTTCACGAATGAGCATTCGAGCGCTGAAGTGGACGCAGCCTACGCATTAATGCTATGCGCGCACCTCGATGGTGATTTTACAGCCCCAGCACCCTCGAAAGACGACGTGGGAGGGAATCCAGTGAGTGAAAACTCGCTGTGAGCGTCTGCCCTGTGTTAACTGGATATCTTTTGGATGAATCACATGTGAAGCAGCACACCGACGAGAGCACGATCGACGAGGACAGGCCGCAGACGTCACTAGCCCTCGCGAAGGCTTCCACATCCTCCTCCACACCCTCTCCTCCTACGTTCTCGCCTCTCATGTCCTTCTCCTTCGCGTCGACCGCCACCACGCCTCTTCCCTCGCCTCCCTCTCTATGCCCGCCATCGCCGTCCCCCGCAGCCGCATCGTCGTCCATGCCCCTGCCACCGACCAAGCCTCCGACCTCGCGTGCATCCTCGTCGATCTCCGCGCATACGTCTTCGTCCACGTCCCAATTCTCCGCACCCCCTCTCCCTGCGCCCGTCTACTCCACGACCACGTTGATCACCAGCGAATGCGGTGAAATCTACTTCGAGCAGGAAGCGGGACAGGCTGAAAGTTCTTTCGAGGAACAATGGGATTTGACGGGGTTCTGGTTGGAAGTCCCATAGCCTGCTGTGGGTTGATCACTGTTGGATCGTTCGTGCACCTCTCAGTTGTTATCCTGCCATTTGCTACCAGCCTACGAACGTGCACTATAACTGTCTCCCCCGCCACCTCACCTGTTCTCGTCATATACTAGTCCCGGTTCTCGCCTGTTATCTGTTCTCGTCGGGTCCCCATATCGTTATCGGTTACTCTATACTCACTTGTCAATGTTTTACGTCTCGTGGATTGTGGAAGGTATCTTCCTTGCTTTGTCTGTATTAGTAGTACTTCGTATCGTGTCCCCAGCTACCAGTCTCATATCGTCCCAACCAGTACTTCCTCGTCTCGTATCTGCAGCTACGGTCTCGCGTTGTTTTGCATCATTGCCTCGCCGTGAATGATGATGATGCCCTCGCTGGGCTCTCACCTGGATGTATGGATTGCGAATGACTTGGCTGGACATTTGTGGCATGCACGACCAAGATTCGACCAGTTTGCGCACCAGTTCTTGAGTAAACCGGTAGCCGAGCTTTCCGCAACGCCACGGTTGCCCAGAAATCTTGCAACTCAGTCATCCGTCGGCTGAATGGTGATTGACGACGGATACTATAAGTTATCGAAGCCAAAAATAAAGATACACTCTACTCATCATCCCCCTCATCCTCATCCTCATCCTGCTCCGCCGACGGCCCCCATTTCTCGCCCACCCATCTCCCCGCCTCCACGCAATCGCCCACACTCACCCCGCCCACCCCCGCACCCACGATCTCCATCCTTCCGCGCCACTCCTCGCCCAGCAACGCACGCTTCAGCTCCGCCATCCTTTCGAGATGCCCCGGCGCCGGCACAGGGATGCACTCCCTGTTCTCCCGCACGCGACTGAACACGGGCTCGTACACTGTCGGCCAGTCGAGGTGCCCCGCGAGCGCGCGGAGGACGGCGTCCAGCGCGGGCGGCCCACCCTGGTACGCGCTGCCCGCCATGTACGGGCCTCCGGCCATGACAGTCATTTTCGTGTAGCGCGTCGGCCCGGGCATGTGGTCTTGTGCACCGAGCGCGCAGGAGTCGAAGACGCATCCGAGAATGCCTTCGCTGTTCGCTTCGGGGTGGGTGTAGCCGCCGGGCGGGCGCGGTATGAGGTAGCCGAAGCCGGTCGGGTGGATGGGGGTTGGAGTGTCGGTGCGGAAGATGAGGTTGTAGACGGTGACGGTGGAGGAGGGGTTCGCGGTGAGGTGGGGGAGGGTGCTGTTTGGGGAGAGGATGTTATGCAGGGCATAGAGGGGGAGGGCGGACACGACGTGTGTGGGGCGCAGCTGAGGGAGGTCGGGGGAGGTTGTTGTAATCTGCGTAAAACAGTCAGTTGTGAACCATTCGAGAGCAGGATTAGACGAACTTCGATGGATTTGTCAGTAATACTGACACCGAGAGATGTGATATCGGTGTTCTTCAGTATCTTGACATTCTTGAGCTTTGAGAGGTGTCCCTCTACAGCACGAGCAACCGTATCCATTCCGTCTCGAAACGAAAATACAGAAGCGCCCTCCATGGCCTTCTGAACAGGCTTGCTAATGTAATGGGACTGCTCTACGTCCTCTTCATTGCGCTTGCGCATGAAGCCACGAGTGACACTTCCCCATCCGTGCTCCTCCGCTTCCCATAACACGGGGAACGCGGATCGGACGCTGAGCTTTCGGGAATCGGTTGCGAAGATGCCGTGCACCATGGCTGAGCCTATTGTTTCCGCAAATTCGTGACCAAAGCGTCGGCACAAGAAGGCGTTGAAAGATTCGTCCGTCAGATCGGCTCTGTTGCTGAAGGTCAGGGCATCCTTCGCGAGTGCTTTGGTGATGCTGGAGCCGAACGGCGACCTGAGGAGGCCCATGATGGTTGTGGGTATAGAGGTGAGACCGCGCTGTCCTGGTATCTGCATAAACTTGTTCTTCGAGGCGGGGGACGCGCCGGGGATGGCAATGACGGAGTCTAGCAAGTCAAGACGAGTGACCTACATTGTCAGCATGGACGGGGTGGGTCAGGGCTTGCTGCTCACTAGCTCGAGGACCGACTTGGCTGAGGGTCGCAGAGTGCGAGGTCCCCCCTCTAAGAGAATGGATGCCTCGCTACCATCTTTTGGGTCTTTGAGGACGACGCGTTCGCTCTCTGCCCAACCTCCAACGCGCGACGAGCGTTCGATGAGAGTGATGAGGGCGCTGGGGAAGCGGTGAGAGAGGTGATAGGCGGACGAGAGGCCAGTGAGCCCGCCGCCGAGCACTGCGATGTGGTGTGGTCCCATTTCCAAGTTGAAGTCAGACTCTTTCCCTGTTATGACATGATCATGGACGCAGGAGACAAGTCGCGGCTCTAGTAGTAGTAAGCGCATCCCCCGCGTGCAGCATCGGATCGCGTTCCGCTCACGTGAGCTCCGGCAGTTCGCGCTCAATTCCCACGGGAGCGTACTTGATATCGTGACTTGGGCGGCGCGAAGGCGCGCGTTCCTTGTCTTCTACCATCGCATCTTACGTCCCTTACGTCCGTGTCTCTTCCCTTCATAATCGATGACTCTCGTTCAAGCTTTTCTATTTGCTACCGGCATGAAGCAGTCTAAGTACTTCCCTGCTAGGCCTTGCCAGACCAGCGCCTAGGCCTCCGGCGTCCACGCCATGTCGAGGACCCTGCTCATACGCATCCGACGCGCGCCAGGCGCACCGCGATCCCATTCACGGGCTGTCTACTGAGCTTCATCTCCTCGCGACAATCAAAACACTGCCCTTACGAGAGCCACTGCGCCTGGCCCAGCAGTCCCACAGGTCCGCCTGGAGTGCTCGAATCACTCCTCGAGTCGCCCATCGTCCCCGAGACTGTGGCCAGTGGCGACACGAACATGCCTAAACCATGAGGTGGTCACCGGATCGTTCATCGCGCTTCTTGTCCGCTCCTATCCCGCCCGCATTCGTCCCCAGCACGACCCCGGAATCTAGCCCCCGCATTGGCGGGGACTTCTCTGCCTATGGCGTTCTGGAATGTGTTACTCCCGTCCAGGGCGCGCCCAACCTTTGCCCGATGCCTGCCTCGCTTCGAGTTTGCTGTCTTTTGGATCCACCTTAGCTGCGGCAGTGGCGGTACCTTTGTCATGCCAGCCGTTGATGTCATGGGTCCCATATATAAAGGCCAGACGTGACCGTCCAGTCCTCTCATCCTTTGGAATCTCATCCCACAGTCATGGCTCCTCCCCAAGATTTCGATTCCAAGTCCTCGACGGCTGCCAGACGGCGGCTGTCGTCCAAGGCGTCGAACAGGCCCAGCATCAGCAGCATCACTCCGATGAAGCAGACCTATGCCAGTCTCACTGTGAGTTGTCCCCCTTCGGCGCGCGACTACTCAACTGATCACTTGCTCGTCAGCCTATGTGGGCTGGTATCGCTGGCGCACCCGTCAACAACGGCAGCCAGTACGAGATCGCCATCTCCGTGCACGACTCTGTCTACAACACGGACTTTGCGTCCTACGTTTTCCCCCACACGCCCTTGGACCCGGACACGGCCTCCAAGGAGATCGAAAAACGTGTCATCGACACGCTCCGCAAGTTCTCTCAGGAGCACCTGTGCAAGTTCCTCGGCGCAGGCATCACGCTCTCCCTCATCCGCGACGTTCGTGGCGCGCTTGTCTCACCCTCGCTGGCATGACTGACACTTGCTTTACAGAGCCCCAACATCTGCACGCGCCTGTGGCTTGACCTTGACATCGTACCCATCGCCTTTAACATCAAGCCCTTCCACACCGACTCGCTCACGCGGCCCAACATCAAACACCGCATCTCGTCCACATCCGGCTCTTACGTGCCCTCCGGCGCGGAGACGCCCACCGTCTTCGTCGAGGCCTCACACCTGGGTAACAACCTCGGCGTCGGTGCGGCGGCAAACTGCCCATCCCGCGCACGCTCGATGAGCAGGCGGACTCGGCGGCGCGCAAAGCCATCATGTACTACGGCCCCAACAACAACCCGCGTCTGACCATCGGCCCGCGCAACCAGGTCACTGTTGACGCAGGTGGAAAGATCCACCTCATTGACGACATAGATGAGTATCGAAAGACAGTCGGTCCCTCGTGAGCTTTATTCGCGTCTACCTCATGCAGCTACTGACAAGAACACAGGACGTGGACCGCGGTTAACAAGCTGGCGGATGAGCTCCGCGAGCGCCAGGTCAAGATCGGGTTCTTTAGCTCGACTCCCCAAGGAGGTGCGTCTCTGAACAGTGTATTCAGTCAAGACACAGTCCCGCTGACATGATTTCCAGGTGGTGTTGCGCTGGTACGTGTAGCCGATGAGAGAGCGCGCGCCAACGGAGGCTAAGAGGCTTACAGATGCGTCACGCCTTGATCAGGTTCTTTGCCGCGCTGGACGTTGACGCTGCGTGGTGAGTCAATTGTCTTTCGACTCCCTATCAGTTTTCTTTCGACGCCGAGTTGCTTGTCCCCTTCAACTCCCAGTCAGGTCACTTGCCTTTCGACGCCAAGTCACTTGTCGTCCCGAACCCCGTAGCTTCCCCACAGCCGCACTATCGTTGCCCCACATCTTTGCGTTACGTTCCCTCCACGATCTGCTCTTTCCCTTTTTGGGATGAATAGCCGTTACTAACTCCTTGCTTCCCTTCTTAGGTACGTCCCGAACCCATCGGTGAGTACAACTTGTATGTTGCCGCTTGTACCAAACTCATGCTGTCATCATAGCCGAGCGTATTCCGCACGACGAAGAACAACCACAACATCCTGCAAGGTGTAGCGGCGCCCGACTTGCGCTTGACGGAGGACGCGATGGCCAACTTTGACGCGTGGATCCTCAAGAACGGCCTGCGGTGGACAGCTGAGGGCGGTCCCCTGGCCCCAGGTGGCGTTGACGTGGCCTTCATCGGTACGCTGACATATACCCGCGGCCCATGAACGTCCGCGGATGGATGAACAGCAGCTGACCGCTCTCCTCGCAGATGACCCGCAGATGCCGGGGCTCATCCCTCTCATCAAGAAAGTGCGACCCGACCTCCCCATCATCTACCGCTCGCACATCGAGATCAGGAGCGACCTCATACACATTGCGGGCTCGCCACAAGAAGAGGTCTGGAAGTACTTGTGGAAGAACATTCAGTTGGCCGACCTGTTCATCAGTGAGTGTTCTCGTCTGGCCTGTCGGGCGTGTGCCACGTAGGCTGACGACGATCCCAGGCCACCCGGTCAAGGCGTTCGTTCCCGACGATGTCCCCATCGAGAAGGTCACCCTCCTGCCCGCCGCCACAGACTGGCTCGACGGCCTGAACAAGGAGCTCAGCCCGTGGGACACGCAGTACTACATGGGCGAGTTCCGCGCTTTGTGCCACAAGGACAAGATGAACCTGCTCGACTGGCCGAACCGCGAGTATGCCATCCAGGTCGCGCGCTTCGACCCGGCGAAGGGCATCCCGAACGTCATTGACTCGTACGCGCGCTTCCGCAAGCTGCTCGAGGAGCAAGGCGAGATCGCACCGGAGGAGCAGCCGCAGCTGCTCATCTGCGGTCACGGCGCTGTCGACGACCCGGACGCGAGCATTATTTACGACCAGGTCCTCCAGCTCATCCACGAGAAGTACGCCGAGTACGCGAAGGACATCGTGGTAATGCGTCTGCCGCCGTCCGACCAGCGTAAGTCATGCATTTATCCCCACCCATATTCAACGCGGACGCTGATTCTGTTCTTAGTGCTCAACTGCCTCATGGCGAACGCGCGCGTTGCGCTGCAGCTCTCTACCCGCGAGGGCTTCGAGGTCAAGGTCTCCGAGGCCGTGCACGCCGGAAAGCCCATCATCGCCGCCAACACCGGCGGCATCCCACTCCAGGTCGAACACGGAAGAGCGGCTTCCTCACCGAGCCCGGCGACAACGCGCAGGTCGCGAAGCACCTCTTCGAGCTCTTCACGGACAAGGCGCTGTGGGAGAAGATGAGCCAGTACGCGCGCACGCACGTGTCCGATGAGGTGGGCACGGTCGGGAACGGTGCGGCGTGGCTGTATCTGGCCGCGGTGGCGACGCGCGGGCAGAAGCTGACGCCGAAGGGGGCGTGGCTGAACGATCTGCTGCGCGAGGAGACGGGGACGCCGTACGTGGAGGGCGAGCCGCGTCTGCCGCGTGGTGGCATCAAGGTGCAGTAGAGGGCTGTGCAGTAGACGGCCTGGTGCTGGCGTAGAAGGCGCGCAAGAGCGCGGCGCCGCGATGGTGATATAGTTGGAAAAGATTGGTTGCTGCAAGCTACTGGTAATACTTAAATGACTCTTGGACATCAATGTACTTGTACAATAGCCTAATAGATCGCGACGCTTCGAAGTGCTGCTAATGTCATCTCCTCTTCCGTTTCTCCTCGTACGCGGGACGAACACTCCGAAGTATTGAGCAGCTTGCTCTGGTCTTGCCCTGAACCGGACAGTGGAACCAGTGACGCTGACCGGGTATGTGACGACACATGCCATTGCCGCTCAATGCCATTGCCATGCCAGTGGTCGACGCGTCAGGTCACGGGACCGCGTGACATGCCATCAATCCGCCAAAAGCGCGACCGTGGAGCCGGTAGTGGTCTTGTTCTCGACCACTGAACGACACTATCCGTGCAGCGTACCTCCCTCCTCAGCCGCGCCTCGCATGAGTCTTGTCTACAACATGATGGACATCGACAGCCAAGCTAGTCCCCGTCCTCACATACGAGCCATGCGCTCCTTCGGTACGGTGGCGAAGCGGCCGCGGTCCCCGGACTCAGAGGACCTCCCACTGGAACGACCTGTTGTGCGTGCACTTCTGCATATCCTGCTTGACCGACCCACTTAACGCATAACAGAAACGGATTGCGACTGACATGGAGGCCAGGCCCGTGATTTCGCTCTCCGTCAGCGGGTCCGGGAGTAATCAGGGCAGCCGACAGTCCTCCGAAGAGTGGCCTCAGGCATGGGTGGTCTACGCATTGACAGTCCCATGTTGTCGAGCGGGCCCTCTGAAAGCGGCGGGGACGACGCTATGGACGTCGCCATGGTGCGTGTCATAGCCCTGCTCAGATGATCGCTTCGTGCTGAAAGGGATCGGCGCGCAGGACGCGATGCCCAGCTCGCCATCGGCTCAGATTGGCCAGAACCACGCTTTCGCCTCATCTGCGCCCAGTCTAGTCATGCCTGCAGCGGCGGCGGACTGCCCGCATTCCTCTCCGTTCCGCACAGACAAGACATACCGAGCTTTACTGGCGATGTCACAGGAACACCACTGCGACATGGTCCTCATATACAGATAACCCCTGCCACACCCATGTCCTCGTTTCCGTCGTCTGGAACTATGTCCCAGCCCGCCACGCCGCTCGAACGCTCGGACAGTATGGCCATGGCCATATCCTCACCCTCACGAACTCCTGTGTCTCCCCCATTCACGCGGAGATTCACTATGGGGCCGCGTCTGGACTGCGAAAAGTGTCGGCTAGGCGTGGAAGGTCATTACGCCCACTACACCTGACGCTGAAGGCATACTTACTATACCATGTTTACCGTGGTGGGGAGAAGAATTCGAGAGTTGGAACCGCATGGAAGAAGTGTACTTTACAGACTACTCGCAGCGTACGCGCGATAATACCCCAAGCTTACTTGGAACATGTTCTGCAGCTTTGATTTGAGGCATTATTTGAGTGGCGCGAGAACAATGGCAGTCGTATTTACCCGTGCTTGGGCCCATTGTTTTCTTTCCGGGGATAATTCTGCTAATGCCCATCTTTTTCTCGATCACTTCAGATCAAGTGGCGTCTACGGTACGTCGGGTCTGGCGCGCGCGACGATGAGCACGACCCTCCCCCTCTTCTGGCGTTTGTCCTCGGCGTCAAAGAAAGAGCGCCTCGACGCTTCTGTCAAGCTCATCGACGCGCTTGAGAAATTCCAAGCCCAGCACACTGTCACAGTCAAGGATGCTGGCGTCTCATCTGAGGAGCCCTCGGACGACGAGGAGGACGCGGACGAGTCGGACGGTCTGGATGCGCTGAACGCGCAGGATGTGTCCTACTCGATACGCCGGCTCGTGCGCGGTCTGGCGAGTCCCCGCGAGAGCAGCAGGCTTGGGTTCGCTGTGGCGCTTACAGAGGTGCGTTTGCCTGCGTGTGCGATGCCTCAGTCCGCTGACGGTGGTGCAGCTTCTGTCGCGGATCGATACAGTGACCTGCGCACAGATAACCGCGCTCATCATGGACTCGTCAAAGCCGCAAGGCTCGGTCTCCGGGCAGGAGGAGCGGGACCTGCTCTTCGCGCGGCTCTTTGGCTTCACCTCTGTCATTCAGAGCGGACTGCTTACGCGCACGAAGCCTCTCCCCTCGTCCGCCTCTGCCTCTGTTGTCTCTTCCCTCGAGAGCTATCAGGAGGTGCTGCTAGCGCTTTTCGAACTCGGCGAGAAGAAAGCGTGGCTGCGGGAGAGCGCCTGGTGGACGATCGGAATGGCGCTAGATGCACTGAAGACCTCGGAAGTTGCCTGGCAGGAAGAAGCGCGAGACTGGACCATAGGCCAGGTGTACGCGGAGAGGGAAGACTGGTCCCCTGAAAAGGTCGCCATCACCCTAAAGTTGCAGAGGCTCTACCCGACAGTCTCTTGGAAGAAACACCTATCCCCCGTGTTCAAGAACCCCGATCTTCTGAACAACACCAATTTGCCCGTGATTGCGCGCATCATCAAGGTAGAGATACCCTGCGTATAATCTGGTCGTGCTTGCTGACATAGACACAGGACACGAGAGATGAAGAGGATGAGGACGAGGTGCCGAAGTCGCAAGCAGGGAACTGGAAGCCTCAGTTGCACTTCGTCTGGGACCTGATGTTGGCTGAGCTGCTCCCTACGGACGGCTCACATGCCACGTCCTCTGGGTCGTTCCAGGAATTCTTCCGCGTCGTTGTCGACGGTGAGTCTTACTAGATCCCGGCGACTGGGCATGCACTGAGGATGCATCCTGGGTAGACTCATTGTTCTCTGCCACGGCCTCCCCGCATCGCAAATACTGGGGCTTCCAGGTCTTCCAGAAGGCGCTCCCGCGTGTCGACGCGAACACCATGCCCATGCTCTTCACGCGCAACCTCATGCGCTCATGGATAAACCACCTCTCGCACAAAGACAGGTACCTCCATAAGATTGCATTGCAAGTAGTACGTCAGACTCTTTATCTCTCCCTCCACGTCCGTCTAACCATTTCTGCAGGCGACTGACGTCCAATCATTCGTCAAGTCTAACCCGCACCTCGGCTTTGCTCTCATTCTGCAGCTGACCGGCGTCAACGGGAGCACGCAGTTCGACAAGCTGACGCACACGAAAACAGTCGAGACGATCCTGACGTCTATGGACGAAGCCGGCATCAAGACGTACATCGACCACTTGCTCGAGCAGGTCAACTCATCTGACAAGTCAGTTTGTCCCCCTCCTTTTACGCTCGAGCACAAGCTGATGATTTACGTGCAGAACCGACGTCCAGGCAATCAACTCAACACGGGCTTGGATTATCGAACAGCTCACCAGTCTCATACGTAATGGTGCGATCCCGAAGCAGGAGAGCTGGATACAGACCATTCTGGACTGGTTCACCATTCACGGACTCTTCACCATCAAGAAGAAGTCGGAGAAGAGCGCATTCCTTGCTGTAAGTTTGTTCATACGTGCTTCAGTCTCCTCTCTCATTCCACTCCGTCAGCTACATACCGTGCCCAGTCCGCCATTTTCCGACGCCCTGCGCAAGAGCTGCCGTGAGCGGCTCATGACCTGTCTCGCCGATCTCACCAGCCAGACAATCACGGTCAAGACCGAGGACGGCAAAACTTCCAAGCTGTCGGGAACCACGTCTGACGGCGAGTTCTTGATCGTGCGCATACTCGGGCATATTGCTACGCTGGAGCAGGACACGAAGCACCTTGCCTCGCTAGCGGATGGTGACGACGAGGAGCAGCAACTTCGCACGAAGGCGAAGGAGATCATGGGTAAGCTCCAGAAGGTTAGTATCTACGTTACGCCCAGTCGATTTATCGCTTACGCGTCTTCAGCTCGAGGACAACGACGCCGCGAAGGGCGCTCAGCTTCTGCTTGCTGTCACCCTGCTTCAGCGCTACTGCTCCGTCGATGGGGGTGCCTCCGCCGACGAAGACAATGACGACGAACAGGTCGCAGACACGGACGATCTCGAGACCTGTATCGAGGCTTCCAGCCGGCTGTACAGCGATGTCAAGAAGCAAAGAAGGCGCGCAAATCGGCAGCGGCGAACAGCGACGAGCCACCCGCGGTAGACGTACTGGTGGACACGATTATCGGCTTCCTGGAGAAGGGCAACGCATATTTGCGCGCGTGCGGAAACAAGGCCTTCGCGTTGTTGACAGGTGTTGTGCAGGAGAGCACAGTTGACCTGATCTTGACTGTGCGTAGCCCTTCTCGTGTGGCCACTGGGCGTTCCTTACTCATCATCTACGCAGCAACTCGAGCGACGGGACCCTACTGCAGGCGACGATGACGACGACGAGATGGAGGTAGACGAGGAAGGTGAAGGTGAAGATGAGGAAGAGGAAGAAGAGGAGAGCGAAGAGGACGAAGAGGATGATGACTCCGATGAAGGCGAGGACGACGCCGAAACCCTCGAGCTTCGGAATAAGATCGAGGAAGCGCTCCGCGTCAACGGCATCGAGCCCGCGAACGAAGATGATGAGTCTGACGATGATCTCATGGACGATGACCAGATGATGGCTATCGACGAGCAACTAACTGAGGTCTTCAAAGCCCAGCTTCCGGTAAAAAGAAGGGTGAGCATCACTTGCTTGTCTGTATAGTGTCGGCTTCTCACTCAATGTGACAGCGGACGTCGACGCGCAACGCGAAGCGACGCACTTCAAAAACCGCGTGCTCGACCTCGTCGATGTCTTCTTCAGGCAACAGTCTACGAGTCCGCTGGTCATCCGCCTGCTCCTCCCCCTATCGGACCTCATCGTCTCCTCTGGCCCCGACGAGCAGCAGCTCGCTGACAAGGCCAAGGGCATCATCCGTGCGCGCATCGGGAAGGCCAAAGACACTCCTTCGTCACCTGATGTGGACGCGGTCAAAACCGCACTGGCCGATGTTCACTCTCGCGCCCGCCGCGTTCGCTCGCCGGATCACCTTTCCACGCTCAGTATCGTCAGCATGTACCTTGCGAAGACCGCTTTGCACATGGGCGCAGAGGACGCCGTGGTGGAGACGTACAAGGAGTCGCTCACGGACTTCCTGACGCGGAAGAACTCCTCTCTCAACACGTCATTCTTCCAGGAGATCATCCGGCGACATGTTGCAGTCGGATGGCGTCTGCGTACCGAGACTCTGGAGCTGTCCAGCCAGGCAGTAAACGCGTACAGGCGCTGTCAGGCATATCAGCTCGTGCAGACTCTTCTCAATCAAATGCCGTCTCTTGTGAGTCAACATAGATCGTTCCTCGTTATTTTCGTCTTACCGTTATCATAGACGCTTGCGCACGACGATGTGGCTGCTTTCATGGACCTGTTACAAAACTCCTTGTCCGAGACCATCTCCGGGGCTTGCGATGGCACCATCAACATCACTGCCACTCAGTTGAAGGAACTCCTCAAGCTAGCCCACTCCGCTGCACGCCAATCTCAAAAGCTGCCTGCGAGTGTCAAGACAGTGTGGTCACCATCTACCTGGACACAACTATCCGCCCGCCTCACGGCCTCGGACAAGTTCAAAGCGTCGACAGGCTTGCACAAAGCATGCCAGCAGATCGCGCAGCTCACCGGAGGCGCGGCTACCCAATCCTCCGCAACGAAAATCACACCCGCCTCAACATCAGCACCGATCGTAAACGGCGTCGACAAGAAGGCGAAGTCGTCGAAACGCAAGGCAGAAGAGGCCGCGGGCAGCGAAAAGCCGAAGCGTAAAAAAGGCAAGAAAGACAAGCCTAACGTAGATTAGTGTGTAAATTTCCCGGATGCTATCTCTCGAAGCTCAGCGGCTGTGGCGACCGCTGCGATACCGGACTCCTGCAGGCATTGTTGAATGAGTTTGGCGCATCTGCGCAGTCTGCAAAGAGGTTAACAAGTGTCGGACATGAAGCCAATTGAGACTTGCCTGTTACGCTTCATGCGCGCCTCTACCTCTTCCTGGAAAGTATGAGAACGACTCGAAGCATTGACGAGTACTGATTCCGGTAGGCCAGCGAGCCGTCCGCATTCAACGCCGAATGACTCTGCGGAAATAGACTCAGCTCATGATGTACGCCCATCTTTATACAACTTACCAGATGTTATCCCGCTTGTAAGACGATATAAGAAAGTAATCTCCCGCGTCCCATCTATGCGCGTGTCTGCCTGGAATTCCATGTGCAGGTTCTCGACATCCTTCGCGAATTTGCGCTCAAGGCTGGTCGCGACGAGCGGGTAGTGAGTGATGAACAGCGTCTTGCAGCGCTTCTCAAAAAGTAGATGCTGCATCGTCGCGTGTGCAATCGCCATCTATAATGCTTGTCAGCATATGTATAGCATAAGGGACCAGTGCACCGCACCCCATCGAATGTCGAAGTTCCCCGCCCTAGCTCATCAAGAATGACAAGGCTTCGTTCCGTCGCAGTGTGCAGGATCTCGCTCGTTTCCGACATCTCGACCATGAATGTTGACCGGCCGCGCGCCAGGTCGTCCGACGCTGGAAACTCTCAATATTTGCTCGTTAAGATGAGATGGACACGCATACCACCCATCCGCGTCAGCACCGAGTCCAAGAGGCTCATTCGAACCGCTTCTGCAGGCACGTAGCACCCAATCTGCGCCATGATTGCAATGAGCGCGACCATGCGCACGCAGCTGCTCTTTCCGCCCATGTTCGGACCTGTGATGACCTTGCTCCGCGGCGCATCCCCGCCCATGCGCATGCCGTTCGGCACAAATGGGTCGTCGCGGAGGGCCTCTACCATCGGATGGCGCCCAGCAACGATGTCCAGCGTGTCCTCGTCGACGAACTTAGGCCGCACATACCCCTCCCGCAACGCGAGTTGTGCAAGACTGAGCAAGCAGTCCGCGGCTGCGAGCTGGTTGACGGCATGGCGCAGTGGTGCGTAGTGGTTGCGCGCAATCTCAGAGAGGAAGTCCGAGTACGCCGCGCGTGCTTCTGCCTGGGAGCAAAATCAGAGCGACGGACAGGTAGATGTGATGATAGCATACTGCTGCGGTCTCCTGGAATCGTTGACGCTCTGCAAGCTTCTGGATAACCTCTTGAGGGTGATATCGCTCATAGAATTTGGTCCGCGATAGAAGCTTCCAATCTGGGGGTATAGGTCTGTTGTCGCTCTTCTTAACCTCGATGATGTACTGAACACGTTGTCAGGATAGGCGACAGACTGGCTCGAAAGTTGACGAACCTCGTCCTCTGCTTGATGGAGCCATTTGAGTGAAGGGTAACGTAGGGTTTTGCGAACTGCGTTTGTACTTGAGCACATGCGTCAAAAGACGTCAGCCTGAAATGTACTCTTCTTCAGCTCCTCCTCGAGCTCAACCTCAATCATCGCACAGCCCTGAAGAAAAGTGTCAGGCTCGCTTCATTTCCTTCCGTCCCGTACACTCAGCGTACATGGAAGGCATCCAATACTGCTGGATATCGTCCCGGGTCTGTCCAGAGGTGCTCCCGATTCCCTGCCGCTGCTTCTTTTAACGAGATTTCCGCAACGATGCCACTGACCGCAGGCCTTATCTTAGGCAGCGCGTACACAATCTCGTTCAACACAGGGGATTGGAATCCAACATCCGCTGGCGTCTCCACATCCTCGAATGCATTTGCAATGCGTTGCAACGCGGACAGCAGGAGCGCGAGCTCTTCAGGTTTGCACTGGGAGGACCGCGTTAGGCGACGCATACAGACAAAATCATATCAGTTACCTGACCGTATTGGATCTTGCACAGGCCTTTTGCGAGATCGGGCAAGCGCTTTAGCAACTGCCGCAAGGTAACGAGCTTGTCCGACGCGCTCGACACAAGCTCTTCCACCGCAGCCGCGCGTTCGCCAAGCACCCTACAACCGCGTTCATCCACCGACCACACGGCATACCTGCCAGTCACTGACCTCTTATCCACGAGCGGCCGCCCGACCCAGTGCCTTAGTAATCGCGCGCCGAACTTTGTCTGCGTCCTGTCTAGCACCCACAGTAGCGACCCACGCACGCCACCGTCTGTCTCATTCGCGTAGATCTCCAGGTTGCGCAGAGTATTGCCCGCGAGGAGCATGTGCGTGCGCGCGGCGAAGCGGGCGAAGAAGCGCGTCTCGCGAAGCGCATCGGCGAGGCCGAAGGCTGCGAGATGGCGGATTGTGTGCGCAAGCGCGACGACCACGAGCGGGGGAAAGTCCGCGGCGGCGGCCATGAGAGCTCCCGAGTCGAAGGCCGCCGAGGCGCCGGGGGTCCTGCGGGTGTAAAATTCCGATACATATGCGAAGGCGTCGGTGTAGTCTATCTGGCCCTTGAAGTGTTCAACTCGGGTTTGTGCGCCTGTGGGGGTGGCACTGGGGGCAGTCAGTATTTTCTAGCAGGAATAAGAGACGCCTACATACCCCGTAAAATGTGTCAACATCTTCTGCGTCGGGCCTGTCAAGCCCGTCTTCGGTAGCAACAACTCAGCGGGGCGGGTGTGAACTAAGCGCGTCTGTCGCCGTGATAAGCTCTGAGCCCAGTGTCAAAGGGATTGTATACCTCGAGCTCCAGTCTCATCGGATTGTCGTCGAACGTATCCCACACAACGTCCCCTGTGCTGGGAGAGATGCTGATCATGGCGACGTGTACATCGGCGCCTGCTCCGGACGTGCTTTCCTCCACAATACACAAGAACGGAGGCGCAGAACTGCCAGCAATGTCATCCACCGAATCCAGGTCGTCCATGTAGCTGGGTATAGCTGAGCATCATACGCTTGCTGAAATATGGCAAACATACGTCGCTGCAGTATATAGACGAGTCAACTCGCGCTTGAACGGCGCATTGCGCTGCTCGCTGGCTTTCTTCAGTGCAGCAGTCTCGGTTTGATCACAAGTGCCGACGCGGTAGCCTTGCGAGAGGAGTCTGAGTATCTCGTGAGCATGCTGAAGCATGTTGGAGAAGATGCGCACTTCTTGAGGTGAATATCACGCCGATGTGTAGGGATAGTTGCAACGTCGAAGTTGCGGTCGTTGTAGCAGACCATACCCAGCTCCTTGGCTGCCACCTATGCGCCGTGTCAGAGAAGCAAGTTACCAGGGATCTGACTACGCGTACGTGCGCGTCTTCGCCGAAGAACTTGTACTTGTAGCCAACCTCAATCATGAGCACAGTGCCTGGGTTTGCCTGCTTCAGCTCCAATACCTGCACGCGCATGTCAGAATATTGCTCTTTCTGCTGCTTCAAGCCGCGCACCTGCTTCTCAAGGGGGGTGTAGGGCTCGCCACTTGGTCCCACTGGTTCTGCCTTCTTGGGTACCTTCGTCTTGCTTGATGTGCCGCTCGTCTGACGCTTCGCCCGGCCCTTGCTAGGCTTGCGCGCGAACATCGCCTCTAGGTCTTCATATTTCTTGTTCTTTTCCTCCTCGTCATCTTCTTCCTCGTCTTCCACTACTATTGGAGGTGATGCCGCCTTCTCTGACGGCTTTCTGGACAGGAAGCGGTTGTTCTGCTGCAACAGACGTTTCCTGAACTCCTCCTGCTTTCGTAGTTTGGCGGCATTGTCCTCTTTCCGTGGAGGTTGGGAGGCTTTCTCCGGAGAATATCTCCACTGTTCTGCTGTTCCAGCGCTCGCAGGCGGCGATGCAGTCGACTTGGTGGGAAAGTAGATCGAGGTGGTTGGCCCGGTCTTTTGCTTCTTGTTCCTCGGTGGTTCGTCCTCAGTGAGGTCAATTGGGGTGCTCGCGCGCTTTCCCGTCAGCTTTGAAGGCGATGGCTGCGAGAAGTAGGCGCTAATGGTTGGTTGCTGAGGCATACTCGATGACGGCAAAGGCGAAGCCTGCTCGAATCCGGTGTCCGGGCCGCGGATGCGTTAGGCGCCCGAGGCCACGCGACGAATTTGCTCTTATGTGGCGTTGACAATTCTCGCCACCGACGACGACGACGATGCTTGGGTTTCCGTGCTTACGGCGTGTTAATGTGCTCGGGACCGCCAGACTCGGCCAGCGGAGATGTCTGGCAACGACGCCGCGATTGTTCGCAGAGTCCGCGCCTGTGGACGGCCCTGCGGTCACCCAGACCAATAGTCAGCATCACGGTCGCTCGGTGCATGCTTGTGCTAACACTACACACAGAGGCCGAAGTGACGATGAAGCGCTTCTGGAAGACGGTCGACGTGGTTGAGCGCGACGGCGGCTACATTGTCACCCTCGACTCCCGCGCGCTCAAGACTCCCTCCGGTCACACGTTGCTCCTCCCGCGCAACAAGTTCGCCGTCGCGTCCCTCATAGCGGCGGAATGGGAGAACCAGCGGACAGTGATCAAGCCCCACGCGTTGCCGATAGTGCGCTGCGAGTCAATGTCCTTATAACTCTGCTAACGCCTACCCAGACGTCTTTGGCCTCGCGCGCGATCGACGCGTTCCGAGATGCGACCACGCGCGCAGAAGTGCAGAAATCTCTGCTGAGCTACCTGCACACGGATACTATTTGGTGCGTCCTATGAATATCACACCATACATCTTGCTAACGGACTCCGGGTATCAGCTTCCACGAAGATGAGCCGCACCAGCTCGTGACTTTGCAAAAGCAGCACTGGGATCCCCTCCTCGACTGGGCACGGAAGTCATTCGGCGTTGACGTGCGCAAGGCGGAGTCCCTCCTCTCTACCAGTCAACCAAAAGAAACAATAGACGTGCTCTCTCGCGCACTCGAAGGTTTCGACGAGTGGGAACTTGCTTGTACGTCCAGGGTCTGCGAGTGTATCAGCCATACTGACCACTTGCATACTCCCAGCTATGGAGCGCGCCACGCACGTCACAAAATCGTTCATCATCAGCATGGCCCTAGTCAAGCGCCACCTCAACGTCGAGCAGGCCTCCAACGCGGCGCACGTCGAGGTCAACAGCCAGATCCAGCGATGGGGCGAGGTGGAAGACAGTACGTCTTTCTTTTCCTTTTTTACTACGCTTTTGCACGCAGAAGAAATGCTAACGGTCCCTCCCAGCGCATGATGTTGACTTCCATGACGTCCGCCGGCAGCTAGGCTCAGCCGCATGCCTTCTGATGCGCGTGTAGCACATCGACGTCGCCTCTTCAGACCGACCGTCTGTCGACACAGGCGATTCGATCCCCCCGGTTCTCGGGTAGCTATCTACCTCCCGGCGCGTCCATCCGGGCACACAGCACTACTTACGGGCGTGGCATAGAGCGCATGTACTTACCACGTACATATCAAGCTAAGTATGTCAATCCAGCCACTTGCGTGCTGCTGCCGCCAGCGCAGCATCCCCGCTCATCCTAGCCTCCCGCGCGCTCGCCCGGTCTAGACCAGAGAGACATACGCCTCAAAAGCGATATTTCTCCTGCAGGCCCTGCCGTTATTGCTCATGTGAGCTCGTGCTGCTCAGGTGAGCTGTTGCTACCCAGGCCCAGGCGAGCTGTTGTCGCTCAGGTGAGCGACAATGTCGGTCAGATGAACGCGCGACACCAGGGTAAGTCGACAAATGGGCTGCGAACGTATTCTCTCGCACTACACACGCCGTCTTCCCCGGCCCGGCTACAGATGCAATCTTCCCCGACTACAAATGCACAGAAACTGCATCAACGGCGTTCATCTGCAGGGTACGAGAGCGGTCTCAGGCGGCGCTGTGTTTCTGTGGAAGGAGGTTCAGACTGAAGAGAGAACAACAATTTCGTCTCTGCGGTCTGCCCACTTGGTCGCCTTTCCTCCCATTTGTTGCTTTTTCTCCTTCCACTTTGTGGCCTTTCCTCGTACACTTTGTGGCCAGTTCTCTTCCGCTTTATGAACATCTCTCCTCCACGCTGTTACCCGTCCTTTGGGACCCTCAATGCTCAACTCGCTTCCGACGACAAGGACCGCTCACCGATGATTGCAGCTGTGCAGAGCCTTGGCTCATATCCTATCTCCTGACCCGAACCGCGAATGCCGATCTCCTCTGCCCTGCCTGCTGTCTATTTGTTCATTTGCGTCCTTTTTTCTCATTTGCCTGATTTCTCCGCGTTCGTCCTGGGGCAGGACCTGACTTTTCGAAACTCCCCCGCGTCCCCGCGCCTTAACACCTCCCGAGTCCCCGGTCCCCCGCGTTCTGATCTACGCTGTGTCCTGAAGTGTCCTGTCCCGAATTGTCCTCAAAGTTCTGGACCTGACCCCTACCCCTGCCTGAGCCCGATGCTTGGCTCTGTCTCCGCATCTTATCCTCCCTTGCCCCGCATACCTTCCTCCCGTCTCCCCACATCACTTCCACAGACGAATTCCCCGCGCCGTTGGTCCGTTCTCCCTGTTCATTTCCCCGCATCTCATCCTCCCTCCGTGTCGTCCGCGCCGCTAGCGTCAGCTGACCGTGCCGGATTGGCTGCATCATGATCTGGTCATGTCCCGTGCTGGCTCCTGGACCAGCCAATTAGTTATCCGAGGCGAGTGCGGCCAATCTGACGGCAGTGCGGTCAACTGTGGCCAATCCCAAGCCTCTACAGCTATCCCGAGCCTCCGTAGCCAATTTCAAGGCTCTGCAGCCCATCCGATGCGGCTGCGGCCAATCGACCGCTCAATCCGACCGCCCAATGGCGCGCGCGGACGCGTTTGGGCGGGAGTCGAGACGATGACATGTACGCGCCTCATTGGTGGCGGAGGCGCGCTTGTACCGCGCTTCCGCCTGGAGGAGTGCGAGATTGAACCGATCGAGGGACTTGCAGCGGGCTGGCATACTGTACTACTGTAAGTAAATGCTGCTGTACGTCTTCTGACCGTCTGCTTGCTTGCAGGGGGCGTTATCCTTCGTATTCCAGGGAGCGGGGAAACACGATACCACGGAGCTGCATGGACAGCAGACTTTCGAGCAGGGAATGCTCTCCAGCAGCGGGAGAGCTTCGCATATTTCTCACCCGGCATTATGTTATTATCCACCGCCCTTCGGCGTGCCGGGAGGGCGGCACGCACGATCGCACAATGCGCCTCCTCCCCCTTCCTCCGGGGGTTAGCAGAATTTCCTTCCACCAATCATCGCGGCCATATTTTTCTTGTTCTTTTGTTTTCCCTGCCTCTTTTTGTTGTGCTCCCTGCGCAGCCCGCCCTGTGTGCAGCGCGACAGCGAGGGCGGGACGGGAGCAGAGGGCAGCGCCCGGCCCCCTCGTCTTGAGGCGCATCAGTCTAAGACACCGATCCCGACCCGTCGAGCCGTGTGCGTGTGCTCCCGCCGGACCTATCGGCGCACTGATGCGCGGGTGATAGAATTGCAGGCACGCACGCCTCTCGCGTCGCGCTATAAAAGCGCGCGCGCCGCGCGCGAGGCGGGGCACTTACTTATCCCCCGCCCCGTGTTGTGCATGCACGACCGTTGACAGGGTGACGCGACTTGCAACGAGTTTGGCCATACAAAAGTTACAGAGTTACACTCTGGCCCCATCCTCATCGTACCCACCATCCATAGCGCCATGTCCCCCCTCCCCGCCTCCTTCGACCCCTTCGCGACGCACCCGTTCACGAACGGCTCGGGCGTCGTCTCCCGCCCTCCCCCACCACACGCCTATGCGCTACACCGGCCCGATCACCCGCTGCCGGTGTCGTATGCCTCAGGCGCGCCACCACCAAGCTCGCCGCCGACACAGTACCCTGCATCGCCGCCTGCCATGCACATGGGCTCACCCCCCGGCTCATCCTACATGGGCTCTCCCCCTGCCTCCTCATACATGGGCTCCCCATCCAGCTCCTCCTACATGGGTTCCCCGCCGATGTCCGGGTACGCCAGCTCGCCGCCCACCTCGTACACGGGTTCCCCGCCGCCCAGCAGCGGCTTCCAATACCCCAGTGATTCACGATACCCCGTCACCTCTGGATACCCCACCGCTGCCGAGTACCCCTCCGCGCCGGACGCCAAGGGACCCGGCCGCGCTCTCGCGCCGTCCTTCATGCGGGCCACGCCCGTCGCGTCGAGCCGCAAGCACGAGGAGTGTGCGAAGGGTACTCCAGGTACCGACAGTGCGTGAGCTGGACGCGGGCTCGACGGCGCCGAGAGCGCCGGAGCATGCGCGGGGTCGCTCCGCACGGCATCGAGGGATCCAGATCCAGGAGTCGGAGAAACGGGCCAGGAGGACACTGGCCTGGACGTACGCGACGTGACAGAGTTCACGGTCAGTCGCCTATCGAAGGGTCCCCGCCTGCCGGATACTGTTCACTGTCGTGGTACACATCTAACGTCGCCATCGCTGTCGCCAGCACCTCAGTCCACCGTCGCCGTCGCTGTCCACCGTCGCTGTCCCCGCCGTTCTCCTGTCGAGGTCGTCACCACTTCACCCGGCCCGCCTTCGCCACCGTGCCCGCCGGCCACCACACCCCACCACTCCCCTCGCAGACTCAGAAGGAAATCAACTAATGAAGGGCCAGGAGAGGCCCCGTGTACCCTATGTAATAGCAGTGCTTGCTTATACTGTACCCTTACAATTATCGCCGCACGCATGCAGCGCGTCTCTGCTTTCTCCTCGTCCGAGTATTTTTGGTGTCTGAGTCGGAACCTCCTCAACAGCAACTTCGATTAGATGTACAACTCGCTACGAAAGTTCACAGCAATTCGCTGCGAAAGTTCACAGCACACAGCCTGTTACCACTGTAATACAGCGTCTACAGAACGCTAGCTAGCTCGACCCGCCGCGCTATTACTACGCGTAGTCCCGCTTGATCTGCTCGAGCATGACGCCCATGCGAAGCGCCATATTGGGCTGGCCTCTGCCTCCCCGCCCTCCTCGGTCGGCATGTCCACCTCGTCCACCATCAAAGCCGCGGCCTCCACTACGATCATGCCCTCTTCCACGATCATGTCCTCTTCCCCTTCCAGCGTGACCGCCACCTCTTCCACCACCCCTGCCACCTCTCTCGTGTCCAGCGCCTCCACGTCCCCCACCTCTCTCACTACCACCCCTCCCACCACCTCCTCCACGTCCACCACCACCACCTCTCCCACCCCGACCGCGCCCCGCCTTGAACGTGTGCAGCGAATCAGGATGATACGCGGCGCGGGCGCGATCTCGGAGCGTGAGCTCCTCCTCAGGCGCGGCGTCTTTTTGTTGGCGCATGGGGTGTTTGCCGTCGCGCGCGGGATGTTTCCCATCGCGCGCGGGATGTTTGCCATCGTGGGCAGGATGTTTGCCGTCGTGGGCGGCGTGTTTCCCTTTGGCGTCGGCATGAGGGTGAGTGCGGCCACCTCGAGGAGGATCGCCGCTGTGAGGATGACCGCGATGCGACGCACGATAATCTCGCCCTCGGCCGCTGCTTTTTGTGGATGAAGGACCGCTTTTGCGCGGTTCCCTTGTATTTTGCTTGCGAGAGGTTGGTGCGTCGCCGCTGGCGTCGTCTTCGTCTTCATCGTCGTCTGCGCCTTCGTCCTCGTCCGCGGCTTCGTCCTCGTCCGCGGCTTCGTCCTCATCCGTGCCCTCATCCTCGTCCTCGTCTGGTTCTGCATTGGCCTCTGATATGGCGCCTTCGTCTTCAGTCGCCGCATCGTCATCTGAGAGATTCCCGTCCTCGTCGGCCCCGCCTTCGTTCTCCTCATCACCCCCCTCGTCCTCCTCGTCTGTCCTTGGCCGGCCGAGACCCTCGCGCCGTTTCTGTGCGCGCCATTTGCTTTTGAGCTTCTGCGTCTCAATCCAGTCGCGGCGTAGTTTCTGAGCTAAATTCGTGGCGGGGACAGGTGATAGGAAAGGGGGGGGATAGATGGAAGTTCGTGAGGGGGGAAGGACAGCGAGCAGATGAATGAGTGATTCATGCGAGGTCGATGAAGGGGGCGTGGTTCGTGGCGAAAGTTACGAGTGAGGGAAAGGGAGGGAAAGGGAACGAGGTGTTAGCCCAAGTACAAGCAAGGATAGGGTTGACGAACGCACCCTTGTTCGCCGGCAGGTGCACGAAGGTAGGCGGGCGCTTGCGCTTCAGAGTCTCTGGCATGGCTGTAGCTGTTCAACACCTGCTGCGCAGCAAGCCCACACCCACTCACCTGTCCACTGTTCCTGTTGCTTCTCTATACAATCCTCACAGGCCTCCCAGTATCGTCCTTACGCTGCGAGCCGGGCTGAAGTGAGAAGCGCCCACCGTGACGATCAATTTGCAGCACCTCATCGTTACGTAATCGCCGCCTGCCCTCATAAGCCCCAGCCCCGCGGCCCGCCTTCTCGCAGCTTACCACCACCACCCACCCCCGCACGACCGACCGCCACACGGGCGCCGCCGCACACACTCCCCCTCGAGTACTTCCACCCGTCGCATGAGCGTGCAGAACCTGAACAACTTTGGTGAGTCCGTTATCGATACAGATCGTGCGCGGCGAGCGATCAGCGCGGGCTCGTGAACCTGGGCTGTCGGTGGACGCTGAGCTGCTGGCTGAGGGCAGACTGAAGCGCACTAGATGTGTGTAGGGACCTTAATGCTGATACCCCGCCCCAGATCCCTTCGCCGAGGAGGGCGATCCGCTCGCGGAGAACCAGGACGTCGGCTCGCAGGCCAATTACATCCATATCCGTGTTCAGCAGCGCAACGGTCGTAAGACCCTCACCACGCTGCAGGGTGTGCCCAAGGAATATGACCAGAAGAAGATCCTGAAGGCCTTCAAGAAGGTACGTGCTGTTTACGACTCGTGATGCTGCCCGCCATCTGCGGTGTCCGTTATCTGCGGTGCTTCCCTCCACGAGCAGTGTTGCTCTTCACTCGCTATGCCGATGCTTACATGAAATCCCACAGGAATTCGCCTGCAACGGCACGCTCGTCGATGACGAGAAGATGGGGCAGGTCATCCAGCTGCAGGGCGACCAGCGCGTCAAGATCCGCGACTTCCTCGTCGAGAACGGCATCGACCGCGCGACGATCAAGGTCCACGGTTTCTGAGTGGTATCTGTCCGCTGGGTCATTGGCGCTGCACGCCCATAGTGCACTCGTGCACCCCATGGTGCATCCGTGCACCCCCTGCGTCATCCGTGCACCCCAGCCCCGTACCGCCCTCGTGCGCCTATCGCCTACCGACAGCTGTCGGTTGTACATCCCCCACGCATACCCGCACGTTCGGCCTCGACTGTCATGACCGATATTCCTACCTTCCGCCTTCCCGTCTATCGCCCTCTATCCGCTCTCTCTGTGTGCTTATATTCTGCATTGCTTTGTGTCTGTACGATAGTTGTGCGATGCGTGCGAAATAGAATTTATCGCGCCCGTGTATGACTCGTTGTGTGAGTCAGCGATGGTGAACGTTGAACGTTGAACGTCTGACAGCTAAGTACAAATCGGAGACCATTTCGATTTTCTGGTCACTCGCTGACATAAGTATCCACGCCGCCTGGGCAGCGCAGCGTCGTGCGCGCGAGTCTCCTGACCCAGTCCTCTTCCTGCGTGAGTATGTTCCTGCAGCTCGAACTGGCTGCGTCCGTCATGTCGTGCAGGATGGAAGACGAGTGAGCTGCGCCGAGCACGTGGTGGCAGCGCCAGCTGTATTATCGCTACGGCCTTCTTCTGTCTCGTATGTAGCACATGTTGTTCTCAGCGGCAGAGGACCAAACGTATCAGAGGGGCATGGTCAGCGTATGCGTCGCACCGCGCGAGAGGCAGCGTGGACACTTATGTAAGCGAGTGACCAAAAATCGAAATGGTCTCCGATTTTGTACTTAGCTGGAATCTCTGAATATTATGTTGGACATCTGGGGTGAATTCCAACTTCGAAGAGAAGCTTGGCTTTATGCTACGTATGTAGCGTCGAGTGTTCACAAAGACATTAGGGATTCAGACCACTGATTGAGATCGCTTGTGGGAGTCGGAAGGCAGACGAAGCTAAGCTCGCAAGAAACAATACAACAGGCAGATGTAGCAACATATCTAGATTCATCCACGCCCAAGCCTTCCTGTACATCATGCCTCCGTCTCCGTCTTCGTCTCGCCCTCACCCTCGCTCTTCACAAACGCTCCCCAAGCGTCTTCTCCGCCTCATCCCGGCACGTCCGTGACGGTAGACAACGCAGTCGGTTTATCGGACAAGTGCCCCGGGCGCGGGTCGTCCAGCTCGTCGACCAGCCCAATAACGCGCGGCTCAGCAAGCGTCAGCGGCGATGGCGCACGCCGTGCATCCGCATGCGCGAACGGCACTGGCGAGAACATCGGCGTGGTCGGCGTCGACAGCGCTGCCCCAGCCGACGGAGGCGCCGCGCCGATGTCGTTCTCGTTCCCGGATGGCGCTGGCGCGGGTGGCAGGGGCGGAAACGCGTCGACGCCGGAGGTGACGAGAAGCGCGCGCTCGACGGCGCGCAGGTACTTCCCCGCGGAGGTGTAGTGCGCGCGCGGGGTGGTGCACAATTCGCAGACGCGCTGGAGGGTGAAGGGCGGGGCAGTGTCGAATTGGTCGAGTTGGTCGAAGATGGCGGTTCGCATGTCGGCGGCTTGCTCGGTGGACATGAAGTTGACGGGGGGATCGGGGGAGTGGGGGACCTGCGAGGAGAATGGGGAATCAGAGGAGGTAGTATGATGATGATGGGGGCGAACCTGCTGGGATGTCTTTCGTGGGGGAAAGGGTGCGAGGCGCAGGCCACCCATGGGGAGGGATTGAGGGGGAAAGGGAGGTGGTGGCGGCTGTGGTTTGCATTCGTCCAGGAAGAGGGTGATGTTCTGAGTCCAGAGTTAACGTAGCACAGTAAAGAGTTAGCTCCATACCTTGTCAACTTTGTGCTTTATCGCATCTCGGAGGGTTTCCCAAGGAAGCGATTCGCTGATCGGGATGAGCGCAGGACGCGTCGCGCGTGTTGAGACTCACGGGAGCGCGTCTGTGCGCGCGATCTCGGCGAGTAATGCATCGTGTTCTGTGCTCTGGTAAGGGAAACGCCGCTGTGAGATACATGCGCGCGTACCTGGCGTATACTCGAAACCAGCCATGGCGGCGAAACGGAACGAGGCTCGATGGCGGCGCGTCGGACCTGCTCGCCGGGTCTGACGTCAAAGCTAACCCCATGGGGATGGGGAGGAAGCGCGCCAAGTGTCATCGCGTCGCACAGCCGGCGACCGCGCCAAGCGCCGAGCGGGGGAGCAGTGCCGGTGGTTGCTGCGAGCGCTGTTGTGTCTTGTTTTACTCGGACTCTCCCAAGTTCATGTCTTACTTCCGTCTCCGTGAACCCCTCATGTCCTCCTCCACCATCCTCGACAAGATCATTCCCGCGCGCTCGAAGCGCGACCGCCGGCCCGCGGTCACGAAAGAGCGCAGGCGGAAGCTGCTGCTCTCGTATCTGCCGGACTGGTGCGTGGTGCTTGGCGGTCGTAGGCGGCTCATGAACGTCTTGCAGGCTCCTCACCATCGTTCTCGCGTGCGTGCATTGCCCTTGTTCAGACGCCCTGCTCACATCCGCACAGGGCCCTTTTCTTTGCTCTTGATGAGATCGAGGGTTTCAAGCGCGTATTCTCCCTTGAGGACACATCGTACGTGCTGATTATCCTCATCTCTATTCTGTGCTAAAGCACGCGCAGGCTCAGACACCCGTAAGTAGTCGCCGGCCGGTCAGACGAATGCTCACACGACTCAGCTATGCCGTGCACGAGCGTATACCGGTGCGTCCGCACTTCCTCCGACCACGCGTCCCCTCACCCCCACCCCAGAACAAAGAGCTCCTGCTCATCGCAATTCTCGCCCCCGTCGTCCTCCTCCCCATAGTCAACCTCTTCACCATCCGCTCTTGGTGGGATCTGCACAGCAGTACGTGTGCCGGACACTTACCCGCCCTTACGATGAACGATCTGACCACCCCCAGGCTGGCTTGGTGGTACGCAAATGCCGCTCGCATCGCCTTATCCTACTCAGCGCCTTACCCACTCCAGTTGTCCTTGGCCTTTCCCTGACGGGCGCCGTTACCCAATTTGCCAAGGTCACCGTCGGCCGGCCGCGCCCCGGTGCGTCAGCCTTGCGATGAGAGCTGCCGGCGCGCTGACTGCCACACAGATGTCATTGACCGCTGCCAGCCCATCCCCGGTTCTGTCGACCCTACCTATGGCCTCAGTAACTACACAATATGCACCCAAGAGAATGCAAAAGTGCTGCGCGATGGCTTCCGGAGTTTCCCCTCCGGTCATTCCAGCTGTAGGTCTTGCTGCGCTGCACTTAGCATCCCCGTCTCCGTACTCCCCGCTGATCCCTGTTCGCTTACGCTTCGTACCCGTGCGTCAACCTTCGTCAACTGACACCCCCGTTCAGTATCGTTCGCTGGCCTAGGGTTTCTTGCGTTCTATCTCGCAGGGAAATTGCACCTTTTCGACAAGCGCGGGCATGCTGTACGTCTCTTCCCGTCCCATCTTTTCTTTACCGAGCTCACAGTCGCTTAGGGCAAAGCATGGGTCGCCCTCACGCCCTTTGCAGGCGCAGCCCTCGTCGCAATCTCCCGTACCATGGACTACAGGCGTAAGCCTTTCTAACAAAATACTTCTCAAGACACACCCACTCACCCACCCACCTCAGACCACTGGCATGACGTCCTCGTCGGCTCCATCCTCGGTACCGTCATGGCCTTCTTCGCCTACCGCCAGTACTACCCCTCCCTCGCCGACCCACTCTCGCACCGGCCCTACTCCCCCCGCGTGCGCCGCGAGGGCGACGCGGACTGGGTCGAAGGCGTGGATGGAAGCGCGGGTCCGGAGTACGGTCGCGCGGGCGCGGGCGACAGCCTCGAAGGCGAGATCCTCCCCACGCACCGGTACAACGCATCGTACACGGGCGGGTACCCGCCGCCGCCCGCACACGTCGCAGCGCCGCGGAGGGAGTACGACGACCCGTATGGCGCGGGCCCGTCCGGGATGCATCGTGGGGAGACGATGAAGCGTCCGGGGCCGGGGCCGCTGGAGGATGTGTGGCGGCAGGGCGAGGAGGAGGACGAGGATGAGGACGAGGTGGGTGGCCGTGATAGGCAGCCGCTTCGTGATGGGTCGGCGCCACGTGATGGGCTGCCGCCTCGTGAGGTGTTGCCTCCTTCGGACTCCCCGCCGCGCCCGCGCGGAGTGCAGCTGGAGGATAATGGGCCGGCGCGGGAGGTGCCGATGGGTATGCGCTGAGGTCGTCTGCCTTGTAGGTCTGAATCACCTTGCATATGGATGCTGCTACTTTTTAGCAATCACCTTAAACAAATCAAAGTCTTCTACGACGGCCGGGATGCCCACATTATTTATTGCGCATGTTGTAATATTTGCGCTCGTGTCCATGACATTGTTAGTCTGTAGTGAAGCAAAAGTTCGCTCATGTCGAAAAACGCAGTCCAATGCTGTTGGAACAACGTTCGAGTCGAGCAAAACATCTAAGTACAATGCTGAGCGTGAGGCTGGGGAGCCGCTGCGTGACAGTCAATGACTTCCTAAAGGGGATCACTACTCGTGATCTCAGGACCAACAACTGTCAACGCACGAGTTCGGTCTGAGTGCTAGAATAAGAGGTATGGATGGATATATGCAAGATGCTATGGGATATAAGTATAGAGTAGGTGGATAATGTACAGTGAAATGGGATCGAAATACATATATAGTCTATGGTCCTCGCAATTCTGGTCCTCACCACTCGTGCGAGAACCCGTCATCTAATCGTAGCAGCCTCCCCACCCAGATGGCGACGCTGCGCGCCAGTCACCAACCACCAGCTCGTCCGCGCCCGCTGTCGCTCCTGCATGCATCCGCACCAGCTCACGTCGAGCAAGTTCGTAATCGTCCTTGTCTTCGCCACCCTCTGCCATCCCCTGTCCCAACTCCGCGCCAAGGCCCATCCCCACCCCCAGACCTACAGCCAGCCCAAGATCGGGGTCCAACTCCGGGCTGAACGCCTTCAAGTCGTCGAGCCAGCTGTCATCCTTATCCCCGTCGCCCGCATTCTTCTCGTCCTCGTCCTCCTCGAAGAACCTCGCGACCGCGTCTTTGTCCAGTCGCGTGCTTTCCTCCGGCTCGCCGTCCTCGCGCTTGCGCCTTCGCCGCAACCTTCGCTCCGCGACCCGTTCGGCGCGCGCCTCTTCCTCCGCGGCCCACACATCGCGCAGCACGCTGAGTTTGTCGACCTCCTCTGACGGGCGAAGCAGGCACTCAAGTTCGTCATCATCGAACAGCTCGTCATCATTGACGCCCGACTCGCCGCCCCGAGAGGTGGCGAGGAGCTGCAGCCGCGTGGGTGCGTGCCCAAGGGCGGCATCCGTGGATAACAAGTGCGCCGCCGTTGGCAGGCAGACAGTAGTGCGAGGCGCGGGGCGTCGCCGTCTGCGCGAACGCGTCTTCTTCTTCGTGTGATTGGCGCTGCTGTAGGATCGAGCAAGAATTGTGCCGCGCTGCGTACAGACGCGGGAAGAGCCCGCCTCTTCACAGGTAATCCGATGCATTCGTCGTCGCGCTGTCGTTTGCCTGGGCACACGCAAGCACCTGGCATGCCCTCAAGCTCCGCCTCACCGAGATTTAGACGCAGCGCGGTATTCGCGTCCACTCGTTCCTTCCACAGCTTCTCCTGGTGCGCGAGCGCATCCTTGAGGCCCCGTGCGACTACTAGCCGCTTGCCCGTCGCCTTCTTCGCTGCCGGCTTGTAGCGTTCGAGCCAGTCGACCTGCTCGATCCACCCTAGCGCAAGATCCTGCAAGAGACGTGCGCGCGACATGACGGTCGCCTGTCCGACACTATGGTGCCCTCCAAGCCAGCCGGCGAACTCTGCGGAGCGCGGCATTGTAGCGCGTGCGTCCGCTTCCAGGGATATGAGTGCAATAGCGCAAGCCGTGGGGGGAAACGGCAGGGTACGCAGCTCATGGGTCCAGGGCAGCCTGGCGAGCTGGTTCACAACGCAGCGGGCGGTGTCCGCGGCGCGCTGCACGCGTGGGCGCGCGAGGAAGTCTGCTGCACTAGCTGGCGCCGCACGCGTAACATGACCATCAAGCGCTGCAAGGAGAGTATTCTGTACTCCGTCCATAAGCATGACGGGGTCCACCGACTTGTGCTCGATGTGGAGGAGAGTCTTGACGGCACTGAGAACGCGCCCGAGGTTCGCGGTGCTGAGGGAGTCGATCGGGACGCCCTGGACCTTCTGCAGAAGGTAGATAATGTCGCGCATGGGCTCAAAGCGATCGGTTTCGCGGAGAGCGAGGACGAGGGCAGCGCCGGCAACCAAGACGGCCTTGAACCCCCAACGGAACTGGCCGCTCGTCATGGCCTGGTCGAAGAGGGTGCACACACGTTCGCAGAGCCCGGGGCATGCAATCTCGACAGTGAACTGCTTGATGTAGTTGTGCACTTCGCTCTGCGATCGCAATTAGCCGGTGACTGAGTAGAGCGACTATGCGCGCACCTTCAGCCTGTAGTTCCTCGCCTCTGCTTCTTGCCCTGCAAGAGCCCATCCCTCATTTCGTATACTCTTGAGTGGTACCCCCGGCCGTGAATACTGCGGCGCTTCGCTGTAGGGAGCCTCGTTGCTGAGGAAAACAGACTCGATGACCTCGCCACAATTCGTGCAGCAGGAGACGCTGGAGCCGTATTCGCTGATGATAACGGGTGAGTCGCAGCACTTGGCCGCCATAGCCGCTGCAGCTTCCAGCTTGGAGAGCACCGACCGAGTGTTATGTGCGCCAGCGTGGGATCATGAACGTTGGACAAGGCCAAGACAAGAACAATAAGCGGGGGCGCTTAAGCCGGCCCGATGAGCACTGTTTCCCACGCCGTAGCGACGACGCGACAGCCGTTGCCATATTTACAATTTGAATTATGGCTGGAAAAAATTAGAGACAGATGGAAGGCGAGCTTTGCCTTTCTTATCTCGCGTCTCGTCGTCGCCGCCGTCGTCGAGGAGCGATTATTCTCGCAGAAAGACGCGTCTGCGCTCGCGTTCATTGTTCTTTGACGCGCTGGCATGCCCGCGCCAAAGATGGCCGGCAAGCGAGCGCAACGGTGCTCCATGTGCACCAACACCGCCGTCCAGGGGGGCAAGTGCGTCTCTTGTCAGACGCTGGCAAGGGGGCTGGATGCCGCTGAAGATATCGGCGACTACATCGACCGATGGAAAGCGCGCTCATCCTGGAAAGCCGCGCTCAAGGAGGCGAATGGCCATCTGGTGAGTTGCTCGATCATGTCCATCAGAGATACGTTGACGACGTTAACAGCGTAACCAGGCAGAGGCGCAGTCAGTGTCACAAAGGGTGCATTCACACACCTTGGCTCAAGCGTCGATCGTGACTGACGCGGTATACAGGCCTCCCCTTGGACGCACGCAAATGTACCATGATGGGATGTGGCACGCCCATACCCCCCAGTATGCCACCGAATGTGATCCTCTGCGATGTCTGCCTACCTATCGCACGGAAGGCCGCCGAGGAGTCACTCGCGAAGCTACATGGTCAGAAACGAGGTACGCACCCGACAAAAATTCTGCGGCGTCCATCCGCTCACATCACCTCAGATACGTCTGCACCTGCCTGCCGGCCAATGCCTATTTCTATTCCGTTGGTTCCCGATGTTCCTACCATCTCAATCTCAAGACGGCCGGTTCCCCTCCCCGTTCCAAAGGTTCGTTGTCTCCGAATGTTGCGCCAGGCCCTTTGCTCATCCTACTCCAGCTGGAGCCCGAAGTAAAGGCAGAGGCCGATGATATGGATGAGGCTGATGATATGGATGAGGACGAAGGCTTTGCGCTGGAATATCCGGACGTAAGCGCTCACTCTGCAACTTGACGTCGGTCTCTCATCCCTCACCTCGTTCAGGAAGACGTGGACATGAAGGAAGAACCTATCATAACCGAAGAGGAAATTTTGCCTCCATCTCAAGCGTCACCAGCACCTCAGAACGGACCAAGGGAGAATTCATTGAAGAAAGACGAATCTGGCGATGTCGCACGTTCAGCAGTGCTCGTCCCTCCCCGAGCCTTGCTTGTCCCTCCTCAAGCCGCCCTGGTACCACCTCAGCCACCGCTAATACCAGCCCAGCCACCACTGGTCATGTCCCAGTCGCCCGCACGTCCCATAGCACCGCCAGCGCTGATCCCCGCCCAGGTAAGACACTCTTACACCAATTCTCTCGTCAATCCTGAGAAGTTCCTTTGTGTTCCGCAAACACCCCAATCTAATATCTTACTCGTATTGCCCCCTCGTGCTCAACCCAACCCCCAGACCTTCCGCATCTGCGCCAACTACACCTCCGGCTGCAACGGCATCGTCAAACCCGGATCTATGGCCCGCCGCTGCATGACTTGCGTATCCGATGATTGGAAGCGCATGCGCGCCGCGCGCTCGGTGTCTACGCCGACTCGGTCTGATTCAATGACTATCTCGTCTCCTGCTGGTACGTCTGCTGCTGGATCCGCCGCCGCGAAGCAGAGCAGCGACAGGGTTAGCGCGAAGCCGGACCCCGACAGGGTCAGCGCAAAGCGGAAGAAAGTAACCTGGGCGGACATGGAGGACTCAGAGGTGGATGTTCCGCTGAGCAAGCGGGCTTCACCAGTACCGAACAAAGGAGCTTCATCAAGCCAACGGCCTTCACCACGCGGGCGAGCTTCAGCTTCACCATCCGAGTCGAAGTTTCCCGCCGCTCCGCCGGATAGCGACAGCGACAGCGACACGCCATTGTCGGCGCGTGCGCGACCTGCGGGACGTATACTATCCTGGCCACCACCAGGGAAGCGTATCGACAAAGATAACGATGAAAGCGATGCGGAGCTGCCGTTGTCTTCGTTAGCTAGGCAGAAGCCATCGTCACCCCGGCTCAAGCTATCATTGCCAACACGGTCCACGCCTCAGTCGCAGGCTTCTTCAAGCCGTTCACAGCTGCCGTCGCCAGGAGCCAGTGCGTCTTCCTCAGACGCGAAGCAGGTGACCCAGTCGTGTCCCAAACGACCGCTATCAGCTCCTCCTACCAGCGCCCAGTCGTCCGCATCTGCTGCAACCCCACCACCGAATGCCATACCTGAAGACGCCAGCACCACCCATATCTTTGCCTCAGCGAATACCCCTTCCGCATCGACTGCGACCACAACGACCAAGCCCTCCAGCCTATTCTCCACCCCAATCCTCCCGATCGCACGCACGCCCGCTCCTCCACACACTGCTACCATATCATTCACGCCACAGAGCGGCTCGTCGCCAAGCAAGCTGCCACCAACGCCCACGCTCTCCGATGGTCCCGTCATGAGCGGCTGGGACAGCGACCTAACTGATCTCTCCGACCTGGAAGCGGACCTTTTTAGCGACGACAGCGAGGACGAGCCACCTACTTCACAGGTCAGTTAACAGTACTTCATCAACCCTACATCTCATATCTAATGCCTGAACCAGCCCCGTACCGGTCTCAAGATTCGCATACCTGCTCGACGGCCCGTAGAGAACGCATCAATGACCACCTCAACATCTGCATCGGCGGTCGCAGGACCTTGTCGGCCCTGCCGGATATGCAAGCGGCCCGTGCCAGAAGAATCTCGCTGGAAATGCTGCGAGGTATGCCGGGAGCGTACTCGGTCCTACCAGCGCGCTCGCGTCGACGGCGAGGTCGAGCGACAGCGGGTAAGTCCTCCTCAACCGCATCGCGTGGCATCTCTCATGCGCCTTCACTACCCAGCGCAATATCAACGCCGAACTCGCCGTTTTGGAGCGCGTGCTGGGCGACCCGTCGCGCGTCGTCGTCGGCTCACGCAAGTGCAGCGTCCGCGTCTGCATGCATATCCTCCCGCCGTCGGGCGAATACAAGTACAAGATGTGCGCGGGTTGCCGGACGTATATGCGTATGCGATCAAGTCAGAAGGCGCACGATGGCCGAAAGGAGAACGGGGCGGATGCTGGCAAGGAGAAGGAGGAAGATCAGAACGCGGAGTTGCCGAAGAAGAAGCTACCGGTATGTGCGATGTGCGTTGTTGGGTCACGATAATGGCTTACATGACATGCAGCGCGGTGTCCCGGTGGAAGGAAGCGAACGTGTGGGACCCACGCCACCTGGGCGGTGTACAAGCCTTGACTGCGGGATGATCGTCTCTCTGTCGGCTACGAAGTGCGAGCAATGCATCTATCGCGACGAGCATCCCGGCCAGCCTCGTCGCATGCTTCTCAGCCCGTCAACGCAAGAGCCGCCACGCAAGGCACGACGACCAACAATTACCGTAAGTTGGAACGCTTCAGTCAGCCTCTTCCGAGGCAGCAGGCTAATCGACTGCTATAGCCGCGTCAAGCTACTCCCTACCCCGAATTCCCGACCTTCATGCTACTTCTTGCCGAGTTTTACACGCGCTTGCGGGACTTCCTCGAGACGCAGGCGCGCTATTTTCTGCTTTCCTCGAATGCGGGACGCCATCTCGAGGGCCCGTCCATGTTCGCCTTCGACGGCGAATATTCTGTGATCGCGATGGACTATGATGTGCTAGGACGGAAAGAGGCCGTCGTACAGCACGCGCGCGTACTGAAGGACGAGATCGAATGCGCTGGGCGGCTCAAATTCGGGTAAGTACTCTCCGAAGAGAATGACAGCCATGGCTGACACGCAGTCTGACCCTCAGACCGACGATGTGGGTCTCCCAAGTCGACCACGGTGTCGTTGCGCGCTTCGCGTGCGATCACGAGGTGCTCGTACACCTCCCGAAGCAGGAGACGAGCAAGAAGGACCAGCCTCCCTTCCACAAAGTCATGCGCGGAGAGCTGGAGATAGCCGTCATGGCGGACGGTTCGCACCAGTACTTTCCCGGGCAGCGTACCGTCATCCGGTTCCGCTTGGTAGGATGAGATACTTGGCTTTGTTGGCTCCCTGATCTCTGAGGTGCGCTCGCGGTGCCCATATCTAACAATCATCTTCCCCATATTCCTCTTGCTTTCATATGTTGCATATATCCCATCCCACCTGATGGGACTACTTGTTTACCGTATTCGCGCACCTTCGTGGTGCTTTACTTTATCCCTATATCCGGAATGTTATTGAACTGCACCTTTGCACCTTTTGCTTTCAGATAGAGGTAGGATAAGCAACGCGACGGTGACTTGGTAAGACCTTCCAGACGGACTAGGATAGGACGTTTTGGTGAGTTGCTGAGCACCAATGGTGAGTTGCTGAGCACCAACGTCAACGAAGCCTGACTCCAGCCTTCTTCAGCGCGTATGTTGCACATGTTCACCCGCATTTGGTTGTGATGCATTTCTCGGCTGCCGCGATGAAGAGCATTTCTCCTGCACAACTTCGGAGACATTGTGGCACTGCCAGGCCCACGTACGGCTACAAGGAACCGGTAAATTCCTGCTTTCCTGCCTCTCCCGCTCCTGTCTTACCAACTGACCTACACATCATGCGGCTCCAAGTTCTCTATGGCGTCCATCAACCCTTCCGCGGCGATGTCCGCAAAGACTTTGGACATCTGCTTCGACGTCTGCGCTTTCCAGCTCTCGAAGTCGTTCCTGAACTGGACCGCGCGCACACGCCAGAGCCTGTCCTGCTCGTCCCCTAGCGCGATCAAGAAGCGAAGCTTGTCAAAAGCAGTAGGATCGTCGACGATGCCACGTAACTCAGGAAAGCGATTGTCAAGAAATTCGACTGTATGCACCTCCGCATGTGCTATCTGTGAGCGGACACTGATATCAGAGTGCTAAATATGCCAGCTGAGGCAGAACTCACGTAGTAATTCCTCAATTTGTTGGCTGGTTGTGGGTGGCGGCGTCGCACGCTTATGTACAGGCTGAATTGATGTCAAGCATCGTCAATCATCGTGGTGAGCGCACGAGAACAGAGGATGTGCGAACCAATGTGTGACGGGGCGCTCTGGCCCATGATTGCAGAGATCTAGGGCGAGCATAGCAAATCTGGTAAGCGTGTTTCGCCAGAGGTCCATCCACTTTTGCAGATGCAGATCCATCTCGAGATCGCGCCACTCCTTTGTGTTAGGCGCAGGTGCAGGCTTCGTCTTGCCGCTTTGGTCGAGGACGCTCGGATGAGGACGACAGGCCTGCTTATGAGTGGCCTTCCAAGATGCCCGTTGACATTCCACAGAGCTGATTGCGGGCCTCGGTGTGAGACGACGCCCGGATGTTCATCGCGGATAGCAAAGACCGACCAGTATATAACCATCTGGCAGCGTCCGCATCGCTTGACTTTTTCTGAGTCCTTCAGGCAGTAGTAGCAGGCGGGCATCGCTGGCGCTGGGTGATGGTAGGAGTCAAGTCGTAGAGCTTGCGTGAGAGGACGAAGGCCGCATTTGACGGGAAGATATAGACGCGTCAAACATGCTTAGGACTGATGCAGGCTGTCACTAGCACTGGTCGGCTGCCTTTCTCCTCCCTTCGATGCTTTGGGCAGACCTGACAAAAACCAAGGAATGCATAGGAACAGCACTGTACACTGTTATGGGAAGGTAAGTAGGATGTACAATAGATCAGCACATAAATCATTCAACCACGCCCTCTCATCATTCGCAACACCTCTTCCGGTTCCATGTTGTTCACGCACTGGACCGCGACGGTGAGCGTATCTTGCGCGAGCATGCGAGAGTGTTCCTTAGGCATCTCTCTCCACTTCGGGACATTGAGATCGTTCCACTGATTCAGGCGGACGCGCCTGATCTCGCCTTCGGGATTCTCTAGTATGAGCAGGAACCGGGGCCTCGTGAAGTCTGTGGGGTCGGACACGATGGGGACGAGCTCGGGGAACTGCTCCTCCACGTATTCGCGAGATTCGACGGTTGCGGCGACGGCCTGACGTGATATCAGCATGATAGGTTTAGTTATCGTTGTCGCACGAGGACGCACATAGAACTGCTTGGACTTCTTCTCCTCCATGAGCCCGGGCCTCACGCGGATGACCAGGCTAGGGGAAGATCAGCAAGAGGGAAAGACAAAGAAGAAAGCACGCACCAGTGTGTCACGACGCGATCAGGCGGGTGGTTTGCAAGGTCCAGGGAGACAGTCGTGAATGAGCAAAACGACGATCGCCATAGTTCGAGCCATTTGCTCAGCTGCTTGTCGACCATAAGTTGTGCCCACTCGTCCGATAAGAACTCTGGTTCAGGCTTCAAGTTCCCATCCGCATCCACCAGACTCGCGTGCGGCTTGCATGAGTTCTTGTGCGTAGCCTTCCAGGAGGCCGTCTGACATGCCTTGGAGCTTGGGAAACAGTTATCGATGCCGTCCGCCCGTCGACCAGGCGATGTTTATCCTTACCAGTAGTTCACTAGACGGCAGCGAGAGCAACGCTTCGCGTCGCTCGTCTTCTTCTGACAGTAGAAGCAAGTAACGGTGGGCATGGTCAGTCAGTTCAAGGATAGTATGTGCGGTAACGAGGGGAAGCTCGTAGGCAGTGATGTGATGGCTGTCACGTGAAGGTGACTGGACGCGCCATGAGGCGCCGGCAAATTGAAAGTTGACTTGAGTTGAAGGTCTCTCTGTAAAGTCGGTCGACGACGTACATGCAGTCTGAGTCTTCCCATATCTATTCTTTCCGTTTGCTCGAAAAGATTGCAAGCAGATGGGAAGGCAAACGATGGATCAAGCTTGTGAAGCGATACATACATACATCTTTTGACCACTATCAACACACTCGGCCAGCCAACAATGTACTTTCGTACAAGTTAGAATTTTCTCAGTGTACATGCCTCCTTGCATCTCTCTCACTGCCCGATGAACTCCCTGATGTAGTCCACGAGCTTGTCCGTCTGCTGTTCGGAGACGGCGTTATACAGTGATACACGAATGCCACCGACGGACCTATGAGATTTTGATCAGTCCGACGCTTGACACAAACACGAACAACACACCTGTGACCCTTCAGGCCCTTCAGAGCCCTGGCCTCCGCACCCGACAGGAACTTGGCCTCCTCGCCCTCGCCGAGAACATCAAAGACGATGTTCATCCAGCTACCGGAGCCCTCCTGCACCTTGCCGCGCAGCTTGCCCTTGGCCTCGCCCTCCTTCAGGACCGCGTACACCTTCTCCGCCTTGTTTTTGTTCACCTGCTCAAAGTACGGCACCCCGCCCAAACTCTTCATCCGCTCTATGACGAGCCCCGTCATGTATATGGCCAGCACCGACGGCGTGTTGTACAGGCTGCCGGAGTCGACGAGTGTCTTGTATGACATCGTGATGGGCGTGGGCACGGCGCCAAGCTTCGCCGCCGCGTCGACGTCGACAACACAGTCCTGACGCACGATGAGGATGGTGAGTCCCGCGGGGCCAATGTTCTTCTGCGCGCCGGCATAGATGATGGCGTGGTCCGCGAGCCGTGGGATGGGGCGCGACATGAACGACGACGAGTAGTCCGCGACAAGGGGGATCAGCCCCGTCTTCGGCAGGCGCTCGAAGGGGAACGCAGTGGGGCCAGGAGCGTGCGCGAACTCGACGCCGTCGACGGTCTCGTTCTCGCAGTAGTAGATGAGCGCGGGGTCCTCGGAGAACGTGAACGCCTCCGCGGGCGGGATGTTGTTGAAGGACTTGCCGTCCGGCGAGTGTTTGCGGCCATCCGCGACGACGTTGACACGCCCGCCGCCCAGGCGCCTTGCCTCCTCCGCAGCCTTCTTCGACCAGGAGCCGGTGACAACGTAGTCCATGACGCGGTCCTCCTCCGCGAGCTCGGGGCGCAGCAGGCGGTGGCGCGCGAGCATGTTGAGCACGACGGCAGAGAACTGACCGGAGCCGCCGCCCTGCGTGAAGAGGATGTGGTGCGTGGGGGGAACGTCGAGCTGCTCGCGGATGAGGCTCTCCAGGTTGCGTACGAATGCAGTGAACTCCTTCGACCGATGCGAGATCTCGGCGATCCCGATGCCTGTGCCGGCGAAGTTCAGCAGCCCCTTCGCCGTCTCCTCGAGGACGGACTCGGGCAGTGCGGACGGCCCAGCACCAAAGTTGATTGCGCGCGCTTCAGCGGACATGTTGTTGTGTTGTTGGACGTGGGTGTAGGAAACAAGCGCAGGTCAATGTGAGCGGATGCATTCTGGTCATGGTGAGGTATATGAGGAGCCCGAATTCCGAATCGATGGCGACAGAGTTGGCAAGCTTTCGGACTCGTTGCGGACGCGTCCCGGTCTCGTCGACGATCGACGGAGAGTAAGCGCTGAATAGACTAGATAGGGGGCTATCAGGAGTTATAGAGACCCTCACTTCGCGGGAAAGAATTTATCAGCAAGGCTATGGCGATGAAGCATCTTCTAGTTTGCAAGCCAGCTCATAGCTAGTGGAAGAAACCCGGAGAGGAAAACTGAGGGGAGGCGTCCACGCAAAACACCCGGGAGTCCGCTTCACATCCACGGCGATTCCCCGATGACTCGAGTGCGGATTTCGCGCCCAAGTCCGCGTCTGACGCTGAGAACAACTTTGCAACGGACACTTGAGGCGCGCATGTTTTGAAAAAGACACAGAGATTTGCACGAATGTATGTAGCTAGTATCTTGCAGGAAAGCTATGTACGCGAATTCGAACGTATGCGGCAGTCAATCGAGGCAGGTCAATGCAGTACAGATTTCAGTCGAAGCAGCAGTGGTCGTACTATGATATCGAGTACGACAAATCCAGGGTGGCTCGTGTATACCAAGGTCCACCTTGTCAATGAGCAAGCGAGACGGACGGAGGTGAGTGAAATCAGCAACAACAGAAGGGGGTCAGTAAACCCGCGAACGACGGAGAATAAGTAACGGTTATAAATCGTGAGGATATGATCGTAGATGCAGTTACAGCGTGATGAATATGTATAAGATTATAATGTAAATACGGGAAGATGAATGGGTGGGATGTGGTGGATGGATGGATGGATGGATGGTGTGCTTGCGACCGAGAAGAGGATGACGAATGTGCAACCGAAGGCCCAATGCGAGAGAGAGATGGAGTGGATGATGCGAAGCGAGCACGGCGCGATGGGCGCGTGGACCGGGTGAGACTCGCAACGCACGGGTATCGTGCGAGGGCGGCGTCCAGCTGGCTGTCCTGTCCAGCGCGACGGTGATGAGGGGAGCGCCGCGCCGCAATAATTACGTCGATTTAGCAGCAGGGAGACCGAGCAATGATGATGAATAAGCGATGCGACCGAGGCGGATAATGCAGCAATGATGAGGCCGATTTAGAGGCGAATGATCCCGGGGCCGGCGTCGTGCTCTGGTGCAGACAGCAGCGGCATAAGATGGCGGAAGATGACACGGTCGGTAGCGCGGTAAGATGACCGTTTGACTGGGGTAACTGGGGTATGGGCGCGATGGGGGGTGCTGCAGGTAGGGCTCGCCACGAAGGGGAACGCGGGCGGAAGCTCGTCGCGCTCCGGCGTCGCGGCAGGCGTGGGCAGCTGCTGCCGGTGCACGGCCATCGGGCTCGTGCGCAGGGAGGTCTTCCGGCGACGCACGGGCCCGGCGCCGGAGCGTTCGACGTCCAGCTGCGAGAGGTCGGCCATGTCGGCGACGTGGCAGCTGTACGCGGCGCACTCGGACTGGAGGGCGGCGACCCAGGGGAGCTCGTCAAAGCTCGTCAAGTTCGACTTGAAGATGGGCTCTGCCGGCCGCTGCCGGCGAGAGGGGATGCGCTGGTTCCGTTTCTTCATGGAAGAGCGCGTCTGGTAGGGCTGAGGGCAGGACGCGTCAGCGGCTACGTCGGCAAGGGAGATAGAGCGGAGCTCACCAAGGGGGCAGATCTGAGGCCGGGCTCAGCAAGACGGATGGGCGACTGGAGGCGCGCGGGCGCGTGCTTGACGCGCTGAGGGGTGCGCGGAGGAGATAGCTGGGGGGAAGAAGTAAGCGGACGCGCGTCGGGGGACGCGTTGGCGGAGACTGACCTGGGTGGGGAAGCACAGGGAGGAGGAGGAGCGCGGGGTGGTGTCCACGAAGGGGTCGCTGCAGGGGAGCGCGATGGGGGAGGGGGCGGCGAGCAACATGGTGGTTGTGCGGTGGTTGGCTGTGTTCGCTGGTTGGGGAGGCGAAGACGGTGTGGGGATTATAGTGTACAGGCGAGGATATTTAAACGGGAACGGTGCTGGTGCCCTTAGCACGCATAAGTAGATCAGATCCGGGGGAGAACAATGAAAGAGGGACAATGACTGGGCCGCCCCGCTTATATGAGGCCGGCGCAGATGGGGGAAGGTCGCAAGGGGAAACTGTCCGTCCCTTCGCCCACGGCACCGTGACAATCACTCTACCCCCTTTCGGGTGTGCTCGCAATTTTTTGGGGGGTTTCCTTCACGTGATCGACCACATCACCCGTTCGGATCGCGGACTGACCTGGCCCGGAATCAATTCCGCCCTCCGCGTACTTCCCCGGACGAACAATGGCCTCCGGCCTCGCGGTGGCTGCCACCCCGGCACTTCGACCGACAGTGGCTCTGGCGACTATTGTGCACTTGCAGGACCCTCTCCGCTCTATCGACCTTCGCTGTGCAGTGGGAATCGTTACGGAAGCCTTGGAGAAGATGATGAGAATGCTTGGAGAGTAGTGGCCACAGCAGGCGTCATAACCAAACTGGTACTTCTCGGTCCTTCCACTTGTCCATACAAAGCACACGTCATGGTGGTTCTTGACGTGTAGCCCTTCCCAAAACTGGAGCCACTGCCTCTTGTTCTCGAACGGAAAACATGACGTGATCTGGGGACTCTAGCCGTGAGCAGCACACGCGTAGAACAGGCTGGATGCGCGTCGCATCATCGCCGACCTAGACGCGACGCCATGCAGAGACGGCATGTGATCGTTATGCAACGCACAGACACGCAGCAGACGCACAATAGACGCGCTGTTAATGAACAAAACGCGTCGAACCCACGCGTTACAGGTCACAATAGCCCGGCATCGCTCGTACAATTAGCGCGCTATCCGCTCATCGATGAACGCTCACACGCAGGAGACACCGTGGCATGTACGTTGTCCACTTCGTGAGCATAAGGCGGGTCTTCGTCGATGGTCAGTACTTCAGTCCTTGGGTCTTCTGCTCTCTCCCGCAAGGACCGGCGATGATTCTAGCGCGATGGTATGACGAGGGCAACGCGGGACCGTGGCGGATTAGCAGCGAGTCAGGAAGCAAGAACAATCATACCCGAATGCTGATGTGTGTCCTGTGACGGTAGATACACGGGATCGCTGAGCGGGCGCGAGCTTGACTCCAAGGAGGCGTCTACATTCGCAGTACGATCGATGGGTCTACGGAGATTCCCTGTTTATCGTCCCGTTATCGGCGTGAGTAAAATCTTGATAGGACCCTCTTCATGTCTTGAATTGGCGTATCATACTACACAACATTGAATGCGGCGGCGAGCGCAAGTCTCGGCTTCACTGCCTTGGTCAACCATCAGCTACGCTACGAGCACTAGGCCTACAGCGATACTTACCTTAAAGCAGGCTGAGAGACGTCTTGAAGGGATCCAGTTTTGTCCTGGAGGGATTCGGCTTCGTCCTCGTATGTGGCTCCAGCAGATAAGCGCCACGGCGGGCGCTAGATGGTGACAAAGCTAGACGGCGACAGAGCTAGACGGTGTCAGAGCTAGACGGTGACAGAGCTAGACGGTGGCAGCTAGACGGTGACAGAGCCAGATAGTGACAGAGCTCGCCGTCGACGCAGTGTATGCAGGGCGCGAGTCGGGACCTGCGGAGCCTATGCTATGATGTTGACCTCGAGTATGTTGCAACCTTGAAGTCAACCGTGTCGCAACCGAGTCAGGGCGGCGCGATAAGACCAGCTGCGTCGTCGGGACCGCACATCGCGTGAGGCTCGCGCGTCTAGTCATAGTAGGCTCCCGTACAGATACCGTCCGTAGTCACTTGTATAGTCGCCGTTACATGTGCTGGACGAACATAGATCATGATGCATGATGACTTGAGTGACCTGCGTTGGATGCCGAGCAGAACGGTCCCGGTCGCGAGCGATTCCGGAGGTGACTTGACGGTCGCTGGATGGGACTTGTCCATCGTTGTATTATGCAACTCGTCCCTCTGGGGCAGCGGCGCCTGGTAACAGCCCGAGAGGTAGACAGCATCGGTGAGTCCCAGGCTCGGTCGAGCGAGAGTCCCAGGCTCAGTCATGAGTCCGACGTTCGATGAAGCGCGAGCCCAGCATCTGAATGGAGGGCGGAGTAGTCGAACGGGAGACCATCACATACGCCAATCAGGTTGCAGTCGGGCATAATCAGGTATCAGTCGAGCAAGCGCGGGAGGCCAGAAGTCAGTTAAACTGGCAGCGAAGGTCCACGCGGTGGCGGGCGTCTGGGCGAACTCGGCACTGCCAGCACCGAACAGCGAGGAGTATCCAGCACCGGAGCAGTGAGGTGCGCGCCACGTGCGACGATGCTGACGCGGTGAACCAATTGTTTTCTGATGCGGCGCCCTGATGAACCGACAGAGGCAGCCGTCGCACCTCGCAAACCGGCTCGCACCTTCGTTGATGTTTTTTTGGTCAGCGGGTATTCTTCCCCTGTTCTCCCCACTGCCCAGTGACTCGTGAGCGCCGAGCGGGATGGATTTGCGCCCCCAACCTCGACAGATATATTTCCGGGACCTCCTGAGATCTTCTTCTCGGGCCCCTCTTGAGCGACTGAGTCCTGGTGTCCTCCTAAGCGTCTTCCTGGTGTCCTCCTGAGCATCTTGCCGAGTCCTCTCGGGGCCCTCCTGAGCGTCTTCCTGGGGTCCTAAGGCCTTCGGAGCGCAACCGTCAGCTTCTACCCATCTCGCAGCAGACTCCAGGCAGACTCGACTCCCAACTGCGCCAGCGGTGCCCTAAAACGGATTTTCTGGAAAATTTCTGACATCTTTTTTTTCTGATGTCGTGCCACAAATTCTGATATCGTGCGCAGAATTTTCTGATATCGTGAGCGAATTTTCTGATAACGTCCGTGGGTTTGTCGATGGGTGTAGGATTGTTGATATCGTGACATGTGTTCTGATGGAGAATGACCAGTCGAGTGCGGCGTCGGGGTCCGCTCGCGGAGAAACGCGTTGCGGCGACGGGGTTGGTTGCGACACCGCGAGAGACTAGCCCGGGTCGTGACGCGTGAATAAGCGGAGGACTGGCCGTAAAGACATGAAGGATTGCCGGGCCGCCGCGAGAGACTTGCAACCCTGAGCGTCGCATCCTGGTCGCATCACTGGAGTGATAACGCGGACGAAGCATACGAGACCCGTCACCCCGCGGAAGACAGGGCTGGGGTTGGAAAATCCCGACGGCTGCGAGGCTCGAGCAGTTACACAAGATCGCAGGCTGCCAGAGGCCCCGAGTGATCCACAAGTACAACGGTCGACAGCCATGGGACCGCTCAACGGCAAGTAGCCCGTTCTCGCTAAGACCCGCGGTGACATGCCATACGACGAGGGTGACTGGACTCGGGACCGGGCGGAGTTGGACTGCGCTTCGGGCGCGCAGAAGACCGGCAGAGCAGTGCAGACTCGTGAGCGAGTTCCCATGAAGTTGATCTGCGAACGATCCAGCTTGGAAGGAGCCCGAAAGTGAACCCGCAGGACCTCCAACGCGTGCTATAGTGCTCTCCCAACGACTCTTTGGGCGGAGGTGGGGACATTGTTCGAGTTGACGGATCACGAGCGGCTGGAGGTGAGATGATCACCGTGACTCCCGGTGTTGAGTGCATCCATTGCAGCCCTGGTATGATGTGCCAAACTAGCAGTCGTCCTGGGTATGCTTGCTTTCTTCGAATGCACTTCGATGGCTCGTTGATCTGCTCGACAAGGTTGCAGATATACAATGTAGCCCTGCAAAGTGGAGCATATTGAATATCTGCGAGTCTGATCACGTACTGTGGGTTTCCGGTTTCGCTTGCTTTATTAGCGTTGTGACGCGATCCATTCGGTCGTCGTCGCTACAGCACAAAAATGCCGCAGAAAGCCAAGGCCACCTTGCCTGGGAAAGCCTTCGCGACCAAGCATACACTTTGCGTTGTTTTGTGGCAATCTGCAAGATGTTTGGGTGTGATTGTCGCGAATAGGTAGATAAAGCAAGCTGAATCGTGCACAGGCAAGCGTTCAGTCTGCTCCAACCGACAATCTTATGATGCCGAGGAGGACTAGTGAACGTTGAACGCGGTAGAGGAAAAGAAGGCCATGGCTCGCCGCCTTGATGCGTAGTAAGTTTTTACCCGAGGGTTTCCAGGTAGCTTGAGATGATGGTTGCTTGCGCGAGAGATCCTTTTGGATCAAAGGTGTTGGGAAGTAGCGCACTGGCGCTAGTACAGACGTCGAAGTCAGGAAGGTTGGGCCACTGTTGATGGAAGTCGAGTTGAAGTTGATGACGACCCAAAGTGGGCCAGTCTCCCACGCTCTCTTTCCCAGCTCTCGTCAAGCTCTCGTCGTCGCGCGCAACGATGACGGCCAAGACAACGTCGGCAGGCTCCGAATATACGTTCCCCAGGTCAGCGTCCCCGGCGAAGGAGGACCTACGCGCCAACGCGCACCCGTACGCCATCAAGACGACCTCGACGGGGATCTTGTCCAGGTCCAACTCGTCACCGCAACATCCGCCCTCACACTACAAATCTACGCATCACTATGTCCCCAACGCGCCCAAGAAGACGGAGAGGCCCGCGCGCATCCACGGACACCGCTACTCGCGCAGTCTGACCAGCGACTCCCCGCGACCTCTGCCTGCCCCGCCAGTTTCCGACAGCGAGGACAATGGGTCGCCGATGAAAGGCATGCAGCGCGCAGAGACCGTCCCGGCACAAAATATGGCTCCTCAATCCCCTATGACGCCCTCCGAGATCCTTCCCGATGACCTACCGCCGAACCCCAAGCTCTGGACGCCCTCTCAGCTCGCGACTTACCTGACCACGGCCCTCCGAGTCAAGTCTGGAGAGGCTTTGCAGTTGCCCAAGCCGGTGGCCAAAGATATCGCGCAGTTCGTGAGGGAGAGCAAGATCACGGGCAGGGTCTTTGTACGAATGACGGAGACAGACTTGGAAGGGTAAGTGGTTCGCCCCACACTCGTTTCATTCAACTCACTGCGCAACCCGTCCATCTAGTTATGGTATCAGCAAGCCTTGGTGTGCAGCCCTCCTCGCTGCTTCACGCAATCTTCGCCACAATGTCCTCAAAGGCCGCATATGGGGCTTTGGCAACAGCTCTGCTTCCGGCGAGTCCGAAGGCGACGACGAGGATACCCCCAACAAGCGTCGCCGCTCTCAGTCCACCTCATCTCCCACCCATCATCGCAATCCTTTTGACTCCGAGCTGTACTCTTCCGCGTCCTCGTCCTCCTCGCTTGATCTGAGCACCAACTCGGCGATGCGAGGACATTACAGGAACGGCCGTGTGAAAGGCATGGTCGCATCCTTCGAACGTAGCAGCAGTATGGATGAGGACTTCCGTCCTCGCCGCGAACGCAGCGATAGCACTACTAGCAGCGTGGAAAGCCTACCTGAGGAGCCTTCGGACTACCTGTCTCTCACGCAGCGCCCTCTCCCCACGCCACCGAATACTGCCAAGCTTTCCTCTCCGGCTAATGGTCGCGCGCTCCCCGTGCCACCCTGTATGGCACCATCTATCGCGTCGGACACGGAGGGCTACGAGACAGCGGCGTCCATGATGCATCCCGACGAGGACGAGCCGACCATCGAAGAGCTGCTTGCTGCGTCGGGCGAGATGTCCGCTCCTCACTTCGGTGGCTACGCCTGGGAGAACGCTCACGAGACCCTTGTCACAATGAAGCGCGTACCAGTGCCCTCGTACGAAATGCCTACGTTCGCAGAACCCATGCCAACGGTCAAAGGCGCTGACGGCAAGGGCAGCGGGAGCAGAACCGGCAGCGACGAACGCGTCGCCTTGGATGATATCTTCACGGCGTCTCCTTGTCGGATGTCGCCGTCTCGGCCGCTTCCTCCTCCGCCTACCGAACCGCCCATCCTCGACCTGCCTGCGACCTCAGATAAAGCCGTGGCGACCATGCAAGTCTTGCCCGATGCCGACGCTCGCGAGTACACGCAGTTGAAAGCGAATATCGGACGCACTCGCAACCTCATCGAGCAATTCAAGCGTCGGCTTGAGGAGGTCGAAGGCAAGATCGCCGCGATGGAGGAGCGAGAGCGTCAGAATGCGCTCGCGTCTCAGCCCGACACCGAGGCTAGGGAAGAGGCTACCGTAGCTCCGACGCCGAAGGGCCACTGGCTGCCCGTTCTGGCTGGGTGGGCTCTACAGAAAGTCGGACTGGCCAACGTCCTGGCTCCACCACGCCAGGACAAACGCAAGGACAGGTCCACCCTATACCGCCTGGAGGATCCCACCACGCTCCGTGCCCTTCCCCCATACATCTTCTTTGTTGGTCTGGGCGTATGCGCCGTCGTCCTGCGCGTTCTGCTTCGCCGAGTCGGTGGCAAGAGCCTACTCGTCAGGTGATTTCACGGCACACCTTACTCCATGTCTCGACAGCCGTGCTCACCGTATATCCACAGTCTCATTGCCCGTCTTACTTCCCGTCTTGCGTGATACATACCCTGCTGGTCAGCTACCCCTGTTTCTGCTGTACATGTACCGCTTCCGCTCGGAAGATCACGACCTCTCATGACTTGTTACGACACTGCTCACGCCCAATATCTTCTTACACGGCGTTCGTGTTGTCGCTCGATGCCGCGCCCTCTTGCTTACTTCTGGCTTACCATCTCTATTTACCCGATCTTTATTGACTACGACTTCGCCGCGCCAGCAGAGTAGCCAATGCGCGAGCACGCTGCTCCACTATACTGACTGCAATCCAATATACCGTGTTGACATCTGGCCAAAATTCGGGCAGACTGTACGAAACGCGCAGGAAAGCATCCGAAGAACTGCTTACCTGTTGAGCATGTCTTGCTGTGCATTATATTTGTCGTGGCACATTCACAATTAGGAAATGTGCATTGCTCCAAGAAATGACTCGATAGAACCAGAAGTTCACTCAATTAGTCTCTCTCATGCCAGTTCTGCATCTGCGATGGGGTTGGCGTGTATAGTGATCTTTCAGGCGGTGAGCATGGCAAAAAAAAAGCCAGAGACACTGGTGTACGCACATTCAACAGCTTGATTTCGTTGAGTGGCCGGTTCTTCGGATTGACGGGCACGCGTTCCATCACGTCCAGCGTCGAGTCTGCGCCATCAATGACCTTGCCGAAGATGGTGTACTTTTGGTCGAGATGCGCTTGCTTCGTGTAGGTTATGAAGAATTGGGACTTGTTGGTGTCCGGCCCCGAGTTCGCCATGGCTACCATGCCTCTGGCGTTGAACTGTAAATGCGATGAGCTGCAGAACACAGAAAGGGCTGCAAGTTTACCTTCAGCGTTGAGCGTAGCTCGTCCGCGAACGGCTTTCCCCAGATGCTCTGACCGTTTTTGCCGGTTCCCGAAGGGTCGCCTGGAAGCGCAAGGTAAGTATCTTTACAGAACTATACTGCTGCTCGCCAACCTGTTTGTATCATGAAGCCCTTGATGTTACGGTGAAAGACACAACCGTCGTAGTAATTGGACGCGCAGAGCGCAAGGAAGTTCTGAGTTCCAAGTTCAGCAATGGCCAATATAATAAAAATTTACCAGACAAACCTCTGCAGTCTTCGGAACAGCCTCGCAGAAGATCTCGATCTACAGTAGCCGAAGTTGACTGTAAGCGCGCGTGCAATGTTCAGCATGGAAGGTCCTCACCTTCAAGTCACCATGCGTCGTATGTAATGTTACAGACTGCACGATATATATCTCAGTGCGCTAGAGACGGGCCGTCTCACTCACCATTTGGCGCAATTGAATATTACAGTCTGTGTCAAATGACAGTCACCGAGAATGGGGCCACAGAGCTGATAGGTTTGGGCAGCGCAGTGAGCTCGAGAAGTTGCCAAGAACGACTTCAATGTATGTCCCCAGTAGATGGAAAGCAGTTGCCGATGTACGGAGAATTCCAGGGTCTGCCCAGAGCGCTTGCTACACAGAGAGTAATAACCTTCCCGAGCGTCCGTGGCGGACAAGTTCAACGAATCAACGAACTCGATCACTGGTCAAAGCGCATTATAGCAATCCAAATCAGGAAATCCTTTGTTCCTGACTCCTGAGCACCACCATGCGTCATCCACGCCCTTTTCATTTGAAGCAATCACAACCTGGACTGACCGACCTTCCTATGCCTTGACTTTTGCATTGACCAACGACATCCTCTACGCCTCACTGTCCACCTCCTTCCTAAGGGCACAGCATGAGAATTTCGACAGAACTCTGTTGTCTGGCCTCGTCTTGCTGGCTTTTATCAAGCCTGATATTTATGCTTATTTCCTCATGGCCGCAGTCTGTGCTGTCGAAGCAACATGTCTCCGCTCATGCTAAATGCCTCGGCTAGATAACGTACTGACGACTCAACGGATCGACCCCATCTTGACGCCGGGACGTGTCGCCACCCACGTGCACTCCGGTACGTCGTGAAGCCTGCTCCCAGCCTTATATAGCCAGCAAATCGAGCATACCCAGTACTTGGCGGCAGCAGCTTCGGTCTCAACTCGACGAGCTCCGCCCTGCTTCGAAACAGCTCTTGCACGTCCATACCCATACGCGAGGACAAGAGCAACTACTGGTATCCGGTACGTTGCCCGGTATGTTATGGCCACAATCTGCTGACTCAGATGTACTTCCACATAGCAATTGTATTTCCAGTAGGTGCCCTTCGCTATAGAAAATTCATTCCTAACCGTGGACTCCATTAGATGGCAAAACGGCACGTTTGCTCATGTAGACGGCAACGCGGTCATGTAGTACTAGCAATGCACCTCGTTTCAGGATCTAACCGGGATGCAGATGCAAGTAGGCATTCCATACCGTCGAACCTAGCTGAGGATATGGCCAGACTACCTTTTTAGCGACATAGCGAACAGCACAACATCATTTCCTGAAGACGTAAGTTCCGGCCAAAGACCAAAAGATGAAACCCAGGTCTGACTCTCATTTCAGTTCAGAATGATATCGGGTTCGCATCTTGCCTCTTCATGTCCGGCTCAAATCATTACTGATCTACATTGGCAGGCGACCCGAACTTGCGTACCTTTGACACCTCCAGCTTTGCTCAGCAAGCGATCACTTTTCTCTGCCTCAAGGATGGCGATGCCTCCGAGCAGTTCAACGAGCTACCGCAAGGGAGGTGCTCCAACGGCGTTAGAGCCCAGATAGTACGACATTCCTACTTCACCGAGACTATATGCTGACGCATCTGGCAGAACTTTCCAAGCTGTTGGGACGGCAAGGTGACGCGACGTGGCCTGCACATCGACTTAACTGAACTGATGGTCTCTTCAACAGAACGTCGACTCGGACGACCATCGATCCCACGTTGCCTTCCTGTCTACGGGACCAGACAACGGGACTTGTGATGACCCTGCCTTCCCATATACGCTGCCGAGGATATTCATGGAGGTGGGAGAAAGTTCCTTTCTCTCACTTCAAATTAGTAACTCCGGCCAGGTATACTGGATCACGCAGGTCTGGGACGTGCAGCGACCGTTCTCCTGGACGCCAGACCAACCGTTCGTGTGCGTATTTCTTAACTATATCTTGTGTTTCTATGATATTGACTATACAGGTTCGCTAACGGCGACCCGACGGGCTACGGCTACCATGCCGGTACGTAGCACGACGTCTGTATTTTTTTTCACTAATTACCTCCTATGCACAGATTTCGTCAACGGATGGGACCCAACCGCGCTGAGGAACACCCTCGATAAGTGCCACTGCGACCCATACGGAGATCCCTCGTGCTGCGCTGGGCAGGGTCTCTTCACCTTCGACCAGGACACCAAATGCTACATCACCGACTCCATCGAAGAGCAGAGTACGTGCATCAGTCCTTCTGGCCTTCCGTCTCTGCGCGTGCGAACTAACCCGCCCAAGCGAAAGGCAACCTTGACACCCTTCCCGGCGCCAACCCCGTACAAGCGCCCTGTTACGAAGCATACATCCCGACCTCGACGCCGGCCGTCGTCGGGCCAGTGTACGTGTACGGCGACCCAGACGCAGCCAACCCAGCCGACCCGACCTACACGGCCCTCGACGGTGGCGCCCAGGTCTCCACGCCGACCGTATCGACTCTCCGCGCCGCGAGCACCACCAATGTGACGCAGGCAGCGCAGGGGACCTGCATATTCAGTGGCGGCGTGCGCACGATGGATGCGGTCGAGTGGCGATTGGTGAGAGGCATAGTCATTGCTTTGATGGTGGCTAGCAATTGTATCTTATGAGCGGGGCATGGCCTGGCGCCTCCCGAGAGTATGAACACCCCTCGAGTAGACCATATAGACTTGTAGACCAGGTCTTCATGACACATAATGACGATACTGTGCCTTGCAGAGCACGGCGATGGAGACGCCCATCTGGCGAGCTGTCAGGCATAACTCGAGGGCAGCCTATGACTATTTGTGGCCAGCGCGCCGACCACCCCGGGAAAGGGCTGCTGTGCACGAAGTACAATGAATCGGCGCGGGCCTCCTAAAGGGCCCTCAAATAAAGTATTACAATCCATTGGATGCAGCCTGGTACGGTATGGAGGGTATCTATTGTATTGTAATGCGCGGGATTTCCAGGGTCCGATATGCAAGCGTATGTACGGGGGTGTGAAAGAAGTGTATGTAAGGGAATGGCAGAAGCTTATGCATGCAAATGAGGGGAAGCGTAAGGAGGGAATCAAATGGTGTAAAAACGTACGAAGAAGCAGAAGAGGAGAGAAAAATGCAGCAGACGCGCTCGAACGCAGCGGAACCTCGTCTCTAGTGGTGCGCGAGCCCGCTGCTCCATCGCTATCGCCCGCCGCTCGACTACCGACAGCCGCCGCCTAACTTCACCCCCAACGTCCACGGATGATCCTTCACTTCCCCGATCGTCGCCCTCGTCTGTGGATTCGGATCCAAACACCTCCCCAGCAAGTCCCGCACCTCCTTCCCCAGCACCAGCCCCGGCACATCCACCAGCCGGATATCGCCATCCACCGCCTCCTTCACAGTCGGGAAGGGCGAGTTGCCGGTGAGCAGGAACGACAGCAGGACGCCGAGCGTCCACACCTCCGCTGGGGCGGCTTGATACTTTTTCTTCTTGAGTATCTCGGACGCCGCGTACGCCGTCGTGCCGTAGAACTGCGAGTAGTAAGGTCGAGGATGCCCGGGGTCGACGACGGAGGCGCTTCCGAAGTCGACAAGCTTGACCTAGGGGAGGGATGATCAGGACGGGGCGCATACAGCTGGGTCAAGGAAGAATAACATACTTTGTACTCGCTGTCTATAAGGATGTTTTCATCCTTGATGTCCCGGTGCGCAACGCCCTGGCTGTCCAGGTAGTGCACCGCGTCGACGATCTGACTGAAGACGTATCGCGCGCGATCCTCAGGTAAGCGCTTGTGTTTGGACGACTCAATACACTCGAAGAGGTCGTGCGAAGGCCGGCGACGCTGGACAGGGCGGGCCGGTTGCAGTAAATGCGGGTCTGGCATCGATAACAGTTCGTCAACTTTGCTGTCCTTTGTTGCCGTACTGAATGGCATAGGCTCATGCACCAGTGCAACAGAGGCAAGGTCCATGGAGGATTGGAAGGGGTGGCCGGCGAGCTGCTTGACGAGCTAGCGATGGACTCATGAGAAGATGAGGTAGACAGGCCGGGTAGAGGAGACAGGCCAGGTAGGGGAGACATAGACGACGATGCCTTGGATACCGAACGAGTAGTCTGTCGATTCTCTTTCTGCCATGGAGAGCCATGAAGTTCTTGCACCTGCAAAAGGTGAACAGACGCGAGAGCTGCGCGACAGACGCACGTACCAAGTAGTAGTAGAGCGAGTCTTCAAACAGGTCTTTGCATTTGACGATGTTGGAGTGGTCGAGGAAACAAAGAAGCATGACCTCCGTCGGCAGTTGTCCGACCTCTTCGTGCTGCATCCAGGCATAGGAGGGTACCTTACTCTTGATGATGAACTTGACGGCGACCTCGTCTCCACTCCGTCGGTGCCGAGCAGTCATTACAAAGCCGTAGCCGCCAGAACCGAGCTCGTCTTCCAGCTGATAATCGTGCACGAAGTGTGGGTTGAGGCGATGAGTTTTGGAGAAGCGCGCGCAGTGTAGATGCCCGAGGAGGTTGTAGCACGAGGAGGGCGTTGCGACAGGAGAGACGTATTCTTCTTCCTCGGGAGACTGGAGCAGATGGTTCTTGGGCGACAGGTAATGGGAGACGTTGTGCTTAGGCTGGAGAGCTTCGGCGAAGGACTGATCGAAGGGGTCGATTTCCGGAATGGAGATCTCGGAGGAAGGCGTAGACAGTTTTCTAGTTGCCCGAGTCTGTGACGGAGATGACGGACAGCTGAGACTGCGTCTTGCAACGACAGGACCTGGCTTTTGTCGCGGAGAGCTGCGGGACGATGACGGTTCTGTATCGTCGCATATAATCGACATGTCGCTTTCCGTGCGGTAGCGGCTGGGTTGGGCGGGTGGTGCAAGGGAGAAGTAGCCGCCGGGACTTGCGGAGGGGTCGTAGAGTGTTGCGTTCGAGTTCGTGGACGCCAGGAAGGGCAGAACCACGTCGTCGTCGGACGCCATACGCGGAGGCTGGGAGAACATCGGGGAGCGCATGTTGAGGTCGGAGAAGTGGGCGAGTCCGAGGGCGGGATTCAACGAGAGCGGCGGAGTATCGCAGGGTTGGAGTTCGACGAGCGCCGAGTCAAGTGCTGGCGTCAGATACTTCTTGAAAGACAAAAAAATAAGCGAGCAGCCTTTTGAATGTGGGCGAGAAGGTCCTAAAGCGGTCCCAGAGCGAAGGTCATGGACGCTCGAGAACAAGAACGCGAGATTGTCAAAGCGCCATAAACGCGGGCGATGTCCGGCGAAAAATCACGTGTGCACGCCTTCCGGTGGCCGGGCCGGCCGGGTTGCCGCGGATGACGGAACGCTCAACGGTGCTTGTCCGCCTCAGCAACACGCCTTGTCTCCCGCGCTCACGGCCGACGACGACGACAAGCGTATTCCGCCGCCATGGGAAGGAGAAAGATCGAAATTCAGCCCATTCGGGTGCGTACTCCAGCCCGGGGCTTGGCGAAGACCATATTTATAGTCTACAACGATTGCAGCACGAAAGGAACAGAAGTGTCACGTTTCTCAAGGTCGGTAGGCGTCCCTTGCGCGTTCTAATCGTTCTCCGTTCCCCTTGCGATGAGCGCCCAGTGCTCGCTGAACGCAAAGACAAAAGTTCAACTTGCTATTTTCGGAGCTCTTGGCATGTTCGCCTTTGTAATTTTAGCTGCCTATGACCGTTTTATTTATATCCATCCCCTTCACGGAGATTAGCCTCGCTTGCATCCGTCAGACTCGAAGACGCCATGCACACCCCACCATCCCTGCTTCTTTATACCTCGTCATATTCACGATCGTCCTCATTACACCTCCCCCCCCCACCCGCGCTGACACGTCCCCCAGCGCAAGAATGGCTTGTTCAAGAAGGCCTACGAGCTCGGCGTCCTCTGTAGCGTGGACATAGCAGTCATCGTGTTCGGTGCGTGGCTCATCACCTGTCCAACATTCTCCGCAGCTCATATGCGTCGCAGAGGAAAGACAAGGTCATCACACCAAGGTTTACGAGTATGGCTCAAGAAACGTCAGCGAAATTGTACAGAGGCATCTCAAAGTGCGCCATACAACCGCTGTGCCTAGTCTTCTACTGAATACTTACGATCTCATGCTAGTTTGACGGCGACAAGGACGCGCGTGGGCCTAGCGACTTTTCGGGAGGAAACCCGACCATAGCGGCCAACGATGATGAGGACGACGAAGACGACGACGCTCCTGCGCCGACGAACCCTCGCAAGCGGCAGCGCACCACAGGACCTCCCATAGCCCCAACGCCAGTGAATACGTCTGACACGCGAACACCCTCGAACGATACTGCACCGTCACGGGCGCCCAGCGGGAATAATTTCGCTTCAGACAACGTCCCGAGCAGCCTACCCCACAGCGGCCCATCGTCCAATGTCAGTAGCTCACTCACGACATATGTCGTCTTCGCACTAACACGCGGTACAGGTCGACTTCTTGCCCCCGCAGACGTACCGACAGCAGGGACCCCCACTCACGCTCAGCGGCTCATGTACTCCGCCCCATCAATGTCCAACATGCCGTCCACCCTCTCATCCCTGCCCATCTCCTCCGACCGGCACCTCCCTCCTCCCGGCTTCGGCCAACCCAACACGAGCAGCCACCAAAATGCACGCGCCGGCACATTTAACGACAACAGCAACGCCACCTCCAGCCACCGCATGGACCCCCCAAACACAGGCTCCCGCCCTGGCACCGCCGCCATCGATACCGGCTCCGGCTACATTGTGCGGCCAGGCAGCGGCGCATCGACAGGTTCGGGCGGCGCTGACTTCGGCTCGGGTTACCCTCGGTCGTACGGTTCCCTTCCGGGCTATGCGAGCTTGCCAGGGGGCATCGGCACTGGGGGCGGTACAACTACGGCGGGCCCGGACCCGGACCCGGGGGACGGTCCTCGCCTGCTTCGGCGGGCGGTATGGCGGTCCTCCCGGTATGCCAAACGTGGGCGGCGGGGGTGCTGGCGGTCACGACCGGAACATGGAATGGCCTATGCATGGCGGTGGACCTCCCGGCGGCGGCGGAGGAGGAGGAGGAGGGGGAGGTCCGGGCGGTCCAGGAGGTAACGTGGGATCTGGTCCACCCACGAGCGCCAGCATGAACTGGCTGGCATTTTTGGGAAGCGGGATGAATGCGAAGCAGGATGGCCATCCACGACCTTGAGGCAGAGTAGACATCCGCGACCTAGAGGCGAGGCAAGATGGCCATCCGCGGTCTTGAGACGCAATTTTGGGTTTCGTTGGCCATGTTTACACGGACTGTGTTGCTCGGGTTTCCTTGTTTCGGTACTTACTTACACATAGACGCTTTGGTATCTTATGATGTTAGGCGAAGGAATAGAGCAGAATTAGTAATGGTGACTGCTGGGTGGTTTTGTGAAGTTCAGCTTTCATATGACGAATCTGACCTGCCCACCGGGCGCACTTGGGGCGCGCACGAAGCAAGCACGAAGTTCGACTTGTGCGGTTGAGAAGCTTTGGGGCCGAACCTCGTGCATGCGGCGTGGCTCGTAACGCGTGGCCTCGCGTGGGCAATAGATCCGCTCTCCGATCGCGTCTCAGCCTCTCGGAACTTTCCCTGCTTGTTCCTGACCAAGTTCAACTTCGCCACCGCAAGTGCCCGGCGCCACGACTGCTATGTCTTGCCTGTTCATGATGGCGTCCGCCCCGTTGCGTGATGCGCGATACGTGTGGCTGAAGGGGCTGAACTTCGGGCCCCGGAAGCTGTCGCCCTAGCATGGGCCTCCTCAGGCGCGACCCACCCCAGCTCATTTGTTCCTCTTGGCAGCCGCAATGGTCGACGACCACTGGTCGTTTTCGTGTACACATCTTCTATGGACCCCTCCCAACGCTCTGGATCCCCAGAAAGTCGCAAGCCCCGCGTGCGCGAGGATGTCTGGACGATAACTCCGGCCAACGGTCCACGAAAAATATCGCGGAGGTCCGCGAGGGACAGCGAGGAACCCACGCAGTCCTCGTCATTCGCCGAAGGCAACAACAAGCATCAGCTCCCGCTAAATGGGAACTTCAAACGCCACACGAAGGCACATAGGAGACTTTTCATCAGAGTTGACCGTGAGGGGCCGCCGGCCCAAGCAACGGTTTCGGAGACAAGCCACAGGGCATGCAGGACCCCTCGGGTGAGCCGTCCAATCCACAATCAGTTACTCTCCCTGCTCGCTCGCTTACAGCTGATATACTGACCGCTGTTATGCAGGAGATTATAAAACGTGCGAGCTGGCCGGCGCATGCGCCTCGGGGCCGTCGGTTGTTACAGCACATTGGCAATAGCACCGTGGCGCGACCAAGGCGCGCGCGCCTCGGCGCCTTAAGGGGACGCCGGCATGATGTAGCCAAGACCTGACGGGGGCAATTGTGGCTGCTCGATGCTACATATATGGACCTCTTTGTCGAGGGCGGGGCTTTCCGCTTCCCCTCGTCCGACCTGAACCGACTGACCATATCGTCGCTGTACGGGAGCTGCAAACTCAGACGCGCACCACCTGTGGGCGCAAGCTAGATATAATCACAGTTTGCCGCCTCTCCATTACGGTCGACTAGGTGTGTTCTGCTATCCTATGCTCTTATATTTTGTTGACGTTCATCGAGGTCCATCCTACCATCGTCCAACCGTACAAATACCCATCATGCTCATCAAGTTGATTCCCGTCGCCCCTCAGCCAACCGTCTTGTTCTCCTTCGTCTTCCAGAACCTTGAGGACACCGGCGTCGACAACATTCCGTCCGGCTGGGAGACGCAACTCTCCGCACTCAACCGCGATGGGTTGGAACTACCGAAAAATTTGCATGCCCTCGACAAGGCCGCAGGCATTCCGGCCCTCATTGAAGATGTAGTCTTCAGCGTGCCTGCCCTTACTGTTGTCTGCCGATATCAGGATGGGGCGGTGGAGGAGTGGCCCTTGATGGAGCAGTCATGCCTCGACACGCTCGACAATGTGATCGCGGATGTGATGGAGTCCGCTGTGGAGATGCGCCGCGAGAAGGAGCGCGAAGATGCGGGAAAGGAGACTACGAGCGACCGTGCGCGCGAGAAGAGACGTGAGCGCACCGTTGGGAACAAAAAGCAGATGTCCCTGATCAATTCGCTCCTTTCGTGAGTCGCTCGTTCACTCTTGTTCTCGAGGGTGCTTACCGGTTTGCAGTTCAACTGCGCACAACACTCACGCGACGTTTGAGATGGCGCTCGCATCTCCTGGCCCATCCGCCACTCGCTTCCCTGAATCTTCTCGGGAAAGCATGAGCTCCCGCGCTCTGCGGCGACGCGCTCGATCTACGCTTGTTGACGCCTTCCGCCGCTACGTGCTTCCCGAGCTCTCGAGGCGCTTTCGCAAGGAGGGATACTGCGTCTGGGTCATCGATAGCATGATCAAGAGAGCCCAACTCCGGATGGACGAGCTCGTGCAACTCGGCTACGGCCTTCCCGATCTCATTGCCTCGCCATCTCGAGTTCAGCACTCCCCCTCCGTCAAGGGATCTGCCGAGGAGAGCGACGACGACGAGACAGACACCGACGCCAGCTCTATTCGCACACCATCAGCCACAGATATCTTCCCCTCGCCACCTGGACAATATCAGCAATCGTCCTTATCCTCTCCGTCGACCTATTACTTCGATTATTATTCCCGAACCAGCACCAAGACTTTATCCCCACAGGAGCTTGCCGAGTACTCCGCCTTCTCCGCGCTCACCCGCAGACTTCGTAAGCTCATGGCGACAGCACAGACCGACCATGAGCATATGGAGAATGAACGACGGCATCAATACGATGTGCTCGAGGTCCGCAGTCGGCGCCGCGCCTATATCAACGGGGGCTTCGCGCGCCATGGCGGGCCGTCGGTGGCCCTGTCCACGCCGTATAAGAGCTCGCGCCTCGCACAGCAGACGTGGTCTGGCGAGGACTTCGAATACGCACCGCTGCGGGAGGATGACAAGGAAGACGAGTCCTTCCTGCGGGCGATGGGCCTCGCAGCCAGCGACGATGTCCCTCGCCCGCCGTCACGTCTGTTCGTGCCGTACGATTCTGACGAGGAGGAAGAGGATGGCTGCTCGACGGACATCCAGCGCGGGCTGGAGCTACTTGGTCTCGCAACACCGTCGACCTCGTGGAAGTCCCTCCTGCATGAGGAGCCGGCAGAACCTCCCATGTACAGTGAGGATGACCCCCACCTACCGAACCCGTACGACGACATGGACAAAGACATGTCCGCCATTGTGCGCAACGTTTACATCGCTGGTGATGGCGAAGAATGGTCGGGAGATTCCCCTGTACCGGCCTTCTGACTCTGAGGATTGACTTCCGCAAACGCCATACACGCGCCTAATTTACTCACTTATTTTGTATCTAATTGTAGCTTTCAGTACCGCATATCTGTGCCATAGTATGATTCCGCATGTACCAACGAGCCCGCTCATTGCGCACTATTTATCATTTGCATAAGCATACCCATACATACCTACTTACATCCCTCCCGAATTCGGCTGCGATTCACGTTGTCGACGCCGGATGGTCCCGCTCCTTCTCGCAAGCGCTGTTCACTAAAAGCCACTGCCGGGAATGAGGAGTAGCGATACCTTCCGCGAAGAAACGGTAATGCCGTTGCTGGACGAGCATCTCAGTGCTATTGCACGGACGATAAATTCGTCGGTGATATCGCTGTGAGGATGTCAGCGGGCAATAGCAGAACTTCACAACAGGAATCACGCACCCCCAAACTTGAGGCGGTGGCATCCATGAAGCCGTACGCCTGTGGAATTCCAGGACCTCGATGACCTCGGTGTTAAGGTCGCAGATCCAGGGTTCAACGCCCGTCGGTGCGTACGGAAGTCAAGCTAGACATCTTCTCAACGAGCGCCGCGTTTTGGGTGACGGTGAAGGCGGCCTCGATGATTTGCTGAGCAGAAGTTCCCGAATATACCGTCTACGAAAAAGTAGCTATTTCCGGCCAACACGCACCAGGAAGTTCGTTCGAGCGGGGGCACGTCGAGGGAAAAATTGCGTACACCGCCGTCACTGAGATTTGTTAGCTACATAGGCCAAAGCGCAATGCAGGTCCTCATACTACTGCAAACATTCTCATGTCAGCATCACAGAGAAAAGAGATATAAGCGACCTACGAGATCCTCGACTAGTTCAAAGTACGAGTTCAAAAAGGGACTCGTAAGGCTGGGCCGTCCTTTAGTCTCACAAGTCAGACTCTTCTCACAGATTGACGGGGGGAAAGGTCAGTGAGAAGAGTCTGATGTGGACAACGGTTAGAACATGACGCGATTTATCGTGGGAACCAAAACGTCAGGATTCGACCCCGGCAATCACCGAAACAGGCCCAGCAATCCGGCGCCTTCCTAATCCGGCCACAAATTTGAAATGTATTGCTCAGCGGCGCTGCCTGCGCAAGCCCTTCGGTTGTCTAGCACATTGTCTACGGCCCCTCTGTCACTCGGTGAAGCTTATAGATCCCTCTTTGTCTATGTAAACGTCCCCGATAATTCCATGTGAACTGCGAGTGCCCGCGGAAGCCCAACGTCGGATGAGAGCACTGGCTTTAATCTCGCTGCAGAATATTGACGAAGTCACAGTCCTGACGCACGATGAAAACGGCGACGCCTTTGGGGACGATGCTCTTTTGCACGCCGGCTTACATGACTACGTGGTCCGCGCGCAGGATCGGGATTTAGGTGGCACAATACGAACGACAACGAGTGCGTAATCCACGACGAAGGGGATCAGCCCCGTTCTCAGCAAAATTTTCGAGAGCAACACAGCGGGTCTGGCATGTGCGCGAGCTCTACGCAACCTCTGTCGACGTTGTGGGTGTGCGGGCAGTCCTTTGTCATTTCGAGGCAGCAACCCTCAAAAACCTGCATAATATGTAAACTAGGATCGCCTGAGTGCAATTCGAGGCCTCTTTTGAAGGAGTAGATAACATAAGATGTAAAGAATCAGCGTGGACAACGCAGTGATGCACAAAGACACGCTGAATGAAGGCGTCGCGAGCATGTTGGACCAGGTGGGTCCAGTTCGGTGATTGCCGTCAGCAAATTCTGACACTTTTGTTCCCACGATAAGTCGCGTCATATTCTAACCGTTACGCGTCCCAGACTAGCCGTCCTTTACGCATGGCGTGGCTGCGAGCAAAGGATGAGCCTACGCGCTCCCTGACCAGCCTGCTGATTGTACGTATTCCCGATGTCGGTAATGCCAATTCAGAACGAGAGGATGGATTTATTCGCGGTGCATGGATGATGGCGTCTCCGCTGACTGCGTGCCTGCGCCACTGAGAGATGCGCCCCTCGCATGAAGCGAATGCATAGCAGAGGATATGTCGAGAAATTCGCAACGGCGATTTCTGTCGCTAAAACGACACGCCCGAAATTGTTGAGAGTCCGAAGCGCCACAGAAACCCTTCAGCAGATGTTGCCTGGAGCATCGACAGGGCCCACACGATTACAAGCATTGAGGCGAAGCGAGGAGATCGAAGCGAGTGTTCCCTGGAACGAAGGGTTGGTACACCCATGTACAGCGATGCATTGAAAGCACGACGAATGCAAAAATACAACAGTGTGATGAGCCGTTAACTACTCTGAGGCTGCCATGACTGCAAACCTCACCGTCAGCGCATGCGGCATTAATCAAGAGTGAGGGCCACGTACTCGCGTTGATCAGGTCGCCGTTGCTCTCCTTCAAGACGCGCACGGCCTTGGCGCGCGAGCAACCCACCTGCTGCACCACGAGCTCGATGTCCTTGGCTTCAACGCCAGTCTCGTCGACCTCGCCTTCCTCCTCCTCAGCAGCCTCGAGCTCGGGAATATCATCGTTGTCGTCTTCGGCACCGTTGGACTCAAGCGCGGGCGCATTGGAGGCCAACGCCGAGCCCTGCTGCTGCTGCATCGCAGAGAAGCCTGACTGGTTGGAGTCCTCGACCTATCCCGATCCATCAGCCCTCACTCCCCACAGTACGCACAGCGGCTCCACACACCTTTGCCTCGCCAAAGACGATGTAGCAGTCGCTGTTCGGCGACTTGTACACGTCCGGGTTCGACAGCACGAACAGCATCTGCCTTCAGTTAGATCGCAGGCGCGTGCGCGCGCATCATCATGCTCACGTTCTTTGGCCGGCGGAGGGTGACGCGGGTAATGTTGTCTACGCGCTTGAGGCCAAGGGAGAGGAGGGCCTTGCGCGCCTTGCGCTCAGAGCGCGACTGGACCTTCTCGAGCGCGGCGTTCGAGGTCGGGTCCTCGTGCTCGTGCGTGTGGCCGGCGTGGTCGTGACCCTCATGGTCAGAGTGGTCGGACGGGACTTCCTCGATCTTGGACATCTGGAGACGCGTTAAATTTCTTTGCAGAGGCGCGGCAGACGCGTCGCGCGCCGATCGACATCCGGCGCCTTCCCCTTGAATCCAGCCTCTGCAGCCGCAGATATTGACCGAGGCGGTCCCATCACAGGAAATCGATGTCGCGCAGCACAATGGAAACATTGGGAGCAGCGGTTCTCACCTTTTCAGCAGGTTTTGGGGATGGATGGGTCCTCTTCGTCGCCCTGCGCGTTCTGGACGAATGTCACACCGTAACGCGTGACGGTCAATGTTCAACTTGGACTTGAATATGCTCTTGCCTCAGTCTTGCCTACAATTCGCAACTTCAAAGCTTCTGATTTTACTCCTACAGACCTCTACAGTACGATATATTGTGCACACAACGGGTACCCTTGGAAGAGACCAAGGACCCGCTCCCGTCATTGCGCGCCCCGTGATGCAGTCGCATTTTCCTACATATTGATTCCCAATGTCCATTACTTCTTACCGGGCTGACCAAGCTCACTGGCCCGCTCTGTTGCAACTTGTATACCACGTGCGATTGTCGATCGTACGCGACCATCCTCTAGCGCCAGCAGTCCTGCAATGGTGCAACCGCCCGGTGCTATAGCGAGGTTATCAGCTACCGAAGCTGAACTGCAAATGGTGCACTCACTAGTGACCGTATCTTTGATCTGTGCGGGATGTGCGCCGTTCTGAAGGACCATACGCGCAGCACCTTGCAAGGCTGAGGCAAGGTTAGCGCTTCCTCAGAGCGATGGGGTCACACGTACTCTGGGCAGCCAGTTCGAGCGCCTCTGCGCGAGGGAGACCCATCATGACGCCACCGTCAGCCTTTGTGATAGTCAGAGACGTGCGTAAATATCACGGGTCAGCGTACCATAGCCTCTAAGAATATACAGGCGAACGCAGGCCCCGAGCCCGATAGGGCCGTGCAGGCGTCAAAGTGCTTCTCCTCGAGGAAGGAGCAACGGCCGATAGACGAGAAGATCTTGAGCAGGATAGCACGGTCGAGCTCCGTGATGTTGGAGGTCGCGCAAACGACGGTCATTCCTTCACGGATCTACAGGCAATCAGTCGAGCGCATAACAATGAAGTATTGAAAGCTTACTTTGCAGGGCGTGTTGGGCATCGCGCGAATGACGCGCGTCGTGGGACGTACCCAGCTAGAAAGCTGAGTCTGCGTAACACCTGCCAGGATGCTGACGAGGAGCTTTCCCTCAAGGGCGTCAACCATGCCCTCCTCCGACAGAATGCCGTGCGCAAGTTGTGGCTTGCAACTATATAATTATGTCAATGATCTCTCCTTGACAGACAAAAGTCAACGCACCAGAGGATTACCACGTCAGACTGCTTCACAGCGTTGAGGTTCTCGCCTGCAACGACCTTGACGGTCTTGCCCAGGTCGCCTAATGCGCCAAACACGCCCTGCAGTTTCGTGCGAGATTCGGCACGGCTGACACACGCTACAAACTGCGACGGCGTAGACGACGCGTCCTGGTCCGGGGTGAGCGTTCCAGGTGTGTGCGACTCCCATTTTGTCGACGGCCTCGTCGAAGACGACGCGGCGGACTCCAAGCTCGCCACAACGCCCGAAAGCACAGCGATGCCCATCGTACCGCATCCTGCACGGCGTCAGCGAAGGGGCGGGACACCACACAAGCGTCTAATGACCTAGGATGCAGAGTCTGTAGCCCATGTTGCGTGGAGGAGGGAGGGAAGATGCGTTGCAAGCATGATTGTGACTCGGACGAGCCTCAACGAGATCTCCCTTTGATCGACGATTTAGGCGCCGAAAGCCGATCGGCCTGGTAGCGGGGAAGGCCGAGCGTGCTCGCCGCGATGCTTGCCTTCGTCACCGTCGGATCGACCAAGTTCGACGCGCTCGTGCAGGCGGTCTGCTCCGATGCCGTCCTTGAGGCGCTGCGCAATAAGGGATACACCGAGCTCGTTGTCCAGGCTGGCGACTCAGCGTTCGAACACGGATCGGTGATGGACGGCGCTAGCGACAGCGCCAGAACGGACGCCCACGGCGTCAGGCAAGAATACTACCGCTTCAAGCCGTCACTACGGGAGGACTACGAGAGAGCAGACCTGATCATTAGCCATGCTGGTGCGTGAGCCAGACCTGCATCGCGACATGTAGACGAGCGAGTCTCGCAGGGTCCGGCACCATCCTCGACGTCCTACGAGTCCCTAAGCCGCTCATCGTCGTTCCGAACCCAACCTTGCTGGATAACCATCAACAAGAACTTGCAGAGGCTCTCGAACAGCAAGGACACCTCCGAGCGTCTACTCCGGGGTTCGTCCGACAGCTGTCTCCCCTTGTGCACTGACATCACACCTGTGTCCTCAGCACGCTGGCTCGCGACATCGAAGGCTTCAACCCGACATCCCTGGTGCCCTTCCCCCCATTCGATGGATCCCGTTTCAGCCGCATATTGGACGAAGAAATGGGTTTCTGAACAGACAAGGTCTCTCAACTTCGTGCAAATGGCAAGAACCTCAATATGATTCATCTACATAGTAGAGCCGAAGCAGTGATATTTGGATGTGCCCTAACGTATCTTCCTTCCCCCACATGCAAGGGACAGAACAACAACAAAGGCAGCCCCCACGAATGAAGACACGACCCATAGCCTCAGACCTCCGAAGAGCGAGCACTACGATCCATATTGCTCCCATAAAATGAGAACGTGCGCGTGGGTTATACAGCGCCGTCCAGAGTGTCAAAGAGCGGGGTACGTCGTGATGAGGAGATGCGAGTCGAGAGGAGGAAGGCAAAGTGATGTGATTATCGGCGCTACATACTGAAAGAGCGTCAGTACAAGATTAACGAGACAAAGACTAGGGCACGCACCTTTACAGAAGAAAAGCCGGATGCACTAGAACTACCAGAGTGAGAAGGGGACACGATGTGTCCCGCGTGTGAACCAACCCCTTCTTCCCGGCCGACGGCCTGCTCGACAAGCGAGCGCAGAAGGGACAGGCAAAAAAATGCACGGGCACAGTCAATCTCGCTCACAAGAATGAGCGCCAATCCGTAGGAGAGCGGAGAGACGCTAAAGTGAAGAGGAGCTTCATTTGGAGGGACAGAGGACAGGTCCAGAGGAACAGTCTCATGACTTAACGATTGCGAGCACCCATGCAGATGGATGGTAGTGAATGCTTGTATTGACGGGGATAAGGTACAGGGGAAGTCTATGAGGGTATCGTCAGACACGGATCCAGCTCTGAAAGTGATAGACTCACAATATGATGCTTGCAAATGAAGCGACTACCGGTCTGACGCGACGCGTCAGCTTCGCGCGCAAGGTGCAAAGGAGGTACTCACAGAAGTCGTGCGTTTCGTCTGACCGCTTGACCGTTTGCTACAGTCACAGAGTTAGCACGATGCGGGACGCAGCGAGACAGAGGGACGGTGAGAAAGAGATGGTGGAAGACAACAAAAAGCGCCATCAAGGTTTTGTCGATCGTGATCCCGCCTACATCAACAAGACCAAACAGCGCCAAACTCACCTTCCATGCTTCCTCAAAGTCCACTGGCAAAATGACGTAGCGGTTCTTGCGGACAGCTAGAAGGATATGTTCAACGACTGCTTCACCGATGCAAGCAGAAACCAACCTTGCAAACCCGCGGCTTGTGCTATGGAGGCAATCTCGGCGGACGAGAGTTTGTCTGGCCGGGAGACGTCTATAAGGCGATCAGTGCCTGTTAGCCAGCAGCTGTGGTCCGACTTACAGTCTTCCAAGTCGACGTCGGGCCCGAGGTTCATCTTGCTGGTCACTGTTTGGAACACTAGCCGTCTCTCTCGCCTGGTCGGGTTGGGGAACTCGATTTTACGGTCAAGTCGTCCAGGTCGGAGGAGAGCGGGGTCGAGTGTGTCTGCACGGTTCGTGGCCATTATCACCTATCAAACGACGCGTCAATATCACTGACAAAGCAAACGATGACCATAGAATGCATACTTTCACGTTACTCCCCTGGTCGAAACCATCCATCTGGTTTAGCAACTCCAGCAGAATACGCTGCACTTCACGGTCTGCGCCGGTTTGTGCGTCGAACCGCTTCGTCGCGATGGCGTCAATTTCGTCAATGAAGATGATGGCAGGGGCGTTCTCGCGTGCAGGCGAAGACTCGCGAACCATGCGTGGGCCTCGCCAAGGTACTTTTGGACAAACTCAGAGCCGACGACGCGAATGAAAGATGCTGTTGTGTGATGCGCGACGGCCTTCACTAGCATAGTCTTGCCCGTTCCTAGGAAGCGTAAGTGGAAGAGTCTCGAGCATCAGCAGCTAACGCACCAGGCGGGCCATACAGCAGTACACCACGAGGCGGGTCGATACCGATCTTCTTGTAGAGGTCAAAGTGAGTGAGTGGTAGCTCCACAGCCTCCCGAATCTCCTGCTTCTGCGAGTCCATACCGCCGACATCAGAGTACGAGACGTCTGGCTTCTCGTCCACGCCCAGCATCGCGATGCTAGAGTCCGCCTCAGGTGGAAGGATGTCCACGAGCGCATTCGAATGTCGGTGAAGCGCGACAGAGGAAGATGGCTTGAGCAGCTCGCGGTCGAGGGTGGACATGATGCGGACGACGTAGTTGGACCCCGTGGTAGAGCCGACGATGCCGGTGTGTTGGTCGATGGGCTCGAGGAACTGGCCGATGACGAGGGGGACGGACTGAATGCGCTTGACCTCCTCCTGCGCGCGGATCAGCTCGCGCTTGAGGTTCGCCTGCTCATCCTTAATATAGGACTCCTGGATGTCGAGCAATTCGAGATGCCGCGTGAGCTTCTTGTACTTGATGTACAGGTCCTCCTCCTGCAGCTCCTGGAAGAGCGCCGACTTCTCGCTCACGACGGACTCGAACGTCGGCTCCTGCGGCACATTTCAGCTGCAGCATCGCTGCGAGTACTCCGCTACGCACCGTCTTCGTTATTTCGATGCCTGCCTGATCCATGGTGGGTTATGACAAGGCTTGGTCGACGCGCGACGCGGTTACGCGTCTGTTTGTCCTTTGTTTGTCTGACGCCCTATTCTATTTTTGGGAATAATACGGCCTTGTCCTGGACGATCTCCTCGAATACAATGGCGCATGTCGTGACCCCGCTCGACCAGCCCTCGAACTATAAGGACTCCCAGGCCCGTGTTGACCGCCAAAAGCAAAATGAGATACTGGCAAAGTCCACGACCCTATATGTGAGTAGCGTTCCGCGCCCCTGCTCAACTAGGCCTGACGCTCCGAAAGGTTGGTAATTTGAGTTTCTACACAACTGAGGAGCAGATATATGAGCTGTTCTCGAAATGTGCGCGTCCTGAGGATGGTGGGGGTATTAAGCGCATCATCATGGGGCTGGACCGGAATACCAGGTGCGAGAGGATTGTTCGGCTCTATTGATCGGGCACTGACGATGTACAGGACACCATGCGGGTTCTGTTTCGTGGAGTACTATACTCACTCAGAAGCTCTCACCAGCATGCGGTACGTCTCTGGTACCAAGTTGGACGAGCGCATCATACGGTGCGACTTGGATTTGGGCTACAAGGAAGGTCGACAGTTTGGGAGAGGGAAAAGCGGCGGGCAGGTGCGTCGATCACTGAAGTTTGAGTTTATCGCGTGCTTAACGTCATGCAGGTACGCGACGAGTACAGGCAGGACTACGACCCCGGCCGCGGAGGGTGGGGAGCCCAGGCCCGCAGACGGGAGGTCGAGGAGCGGTACGCCGACGCAGAGGAGGGACCAGGGCGGTCGCCCAAGGTGGTGGAGACTGGAAGGAGGCTGCCCCGACACAGGACAAGAAGCGCGGTCGGTCACCAGAAGACGAAGGGGAAAACGCACGCATAGTGAGTGGACTGTACTTCGAAGCTTGCTTGCAAGACACTCAAGGACGGCTACAGGCAGCTCGCGCACGCATGGACGACGAAGGGGCGCGAATGTAGGGCACGCCGCGACTGTATCATTATACTTTATCCTTCGCCATGTTTATATGCAATACGTCTTGGGACCGCCATCCTTCGAGCGACTCGGGACGCGAGTGGAGGTATAAGTTGCAGAGGCTATGGTGCTAATACTCGGGCGCGCAGGAACTGCGCTGGTGGTGGTGTGATGCCTTGCAAGGGCGGGACGGGAGTCATGTGTAGGTCTCGAACCAAGCGGTGTGCCTCCTCTGCATCGGCCATACGCACCACGAATTTCTTGGAATGCGTCTGCTCGGGTCTGAAGAATGTCAGACTAGTCCGCTTCGATGCGGCAGGAGACGACTCACATTGGCGTAAAATGGATAGCATTGTTGGCCCCCTCGTCTTGCTTGTATAATTGGTATGGCTGTAGGAGTCTCGCGACGTCCGAGATACTCCAGCGAGGTGTTAAACCCCAAAGCACGACCTTCTCCTCGAGATTGGTGGTGTTTGCGTTGGGTCCCGTGCCGGAGAACTGCGGTTGCTGGCGGACGAATTCCTTGTGCTTCGCCAGATGCTCCTCGTCCAGTTCTTCGACATTCACAGGGAAGCCGGCGATAGTCAGGCCCTTGAGCTTCTGAACACTAGCAGGGATGTAGTCGGGGCGGTAGAACTTGATGAGAGCAGAGCCTGCTGGCAGCCAGCGGATGTACTCCATGTCAACTTCACGAGCTTGAGCTTCTGTGCAAGAGCAAGTTCACTGGCTACACACCTCCAGTCACACCATCCAGCTGCGCCTTCATGAGCGCCCTCCCGAGATCACTCCGCGTCGCGGTCTTGGGGATGTTGGTCAAGCGTAAAGCATGCGGTGTAAAGCCTGAGAGGTAATTGTGAGTTGACGCTAGCAGCTGAACAACGTATACGCACTAATACTGCGCCAGACCTGCGACATTGTCTTTCCCGTAAGCGCGCTCGCTGTGATCGGAGAGAAGGAGAGTGAGGTGCACGTGGGGCGCGCATCGGCCCGAGCGTCTGAATCGAGCGTGACCGCCGCTAGTGGTCCGTGACGCCTCGCCTCTTGTTCATTGTCCATCATGTCCTCGCGAGGTGACTACCGGCGGCGCGACGAACGCGACACCCGCGACAAAGACAGATACTCTCGCGGTGGGGGCCGCGACCGTAGACGCTCCAGCCGGTCACGGAGTCCCAGGCGAGGAGACCGCGACTACGACCGCAAAGGTATGTTCCCCCACGGATAGACCGACGCCATCTCAACGACGAAGCAGCAGATCGGCGGGACTACGACAGGCGAGACAGAGATGTCGACCCGCGAGACCGCGACCGCGACAGGGATCGTGGCACGGGGCGAGCGCGGACAGGCGCCATGACCGGCGCGACAGGGATGACCGTCGAGACGATGGCGGTCCACCGCGCCGTCCAGACGAAGAGATAGTAATCGCCCCCGTCATGGAGAGGACGCGCCTCCATATGGTGCTGGCAGCAGCTCTAGTCGAGCAGGTGCGTAATGGCCGCGTTTTACCCTTCCGCTCACTGACGTTGTATCATAGGCAACGAGGCACCCGCGCGGCATCCCGACGGCCGACCTAATCTGGACCCTGACGCTCAGGACACGGCTCAAGACGAGCCTATGGAAGAAGAAATGGACGACGACGCGGCTATGATGGCCATGATGGGTCTTTCTGGGTTTGGCACCACGAAGGTCGGTTGTGGAAGGTCTTAAGGGAACATGGCCTGACCCAAATCCCCTTAGAACAAGCGTGTAGAAGGTAATCAGGAAGGAGCTGTTCAAATCAAGAAGCAGAGGACATGGCGCCAGTACATGAACCGGTTCGTCTTCATCTTCTATTCCAGGGCTGTCGTTCATCGTATTCTGCAGGAGGGGCGGGTTCAACAGGCCGCTTGACAAGATCAAGTAGCCAGCTTCTCTTCCGGCGCTGCCGGCTTCATGCAAAGATGAGTAGTCGCAACGTGCCGCTTATAATGCACTTCGTCATCTATATATCATGCAGACCGCTTGCATTGACATTGGCCTTTTCTCCGACACGGAAGTCGGGATTCAAACCTTGCTCTGGTGCGTACTTTCTGCTGCATGTACAGTCGCACTCGCTTTAGTGGTAACCCGTTGCGTCTGACTTGGGGGTACTGTTCGGAGTCGTGACCGTGCGAATCACTTCGTTGAATCTCCCGCGGGATCGTCATTTACCTTCCTCTACTTGCGCCACCATGTCTACCCGCCGAAAGATCATTCGAAACAAGCAGCAAGGTCTGCGCCCACACACTTCACGACATCCTGCCAGCATCGCGAAACTGATGTCCAATGTGATTGTTTGCTGTGAACCTGCCAGCGTCTTGCACTTACCCACCACTGTGAAGGCCCCAACTTTTGAGGCGCCTCTCGCTATTGCTGAGCCAGATGCGGCCACAAACGAGGGCACGAGTGAACATGAAGCGGCAGAAATCGAAAGTCGACCTATCGCTGGCACCCGGCGAGTGCAAGCCTTCGTCGAAGGAAGACATACCCTGTCGCAGTCTCCTTCCTCACCCTCAGCTGAACAACAAGCCCTTGCGCTCAACTTCATGACCTCCCATCCCGGTCTGGTGCGCTACGAACATGTACACGCTCGTTCAGAACCGACCATATACGATGCCGGTGCTCTTGTCACCGGGGATCCGGAATGGACAGCCCTTCTCCGCGATGTACCGGACTTTGTAGGCGATCCGGAGGTCGTCATTCCGCTCCTGGGACCGGCGGAGGCGACGAATGCGGCCACGCTCACCAGCGCAAGAGCGGAAACGGCCGATGAACCGGCTCTCTTTGCGGAGCCTGACTGGCTTGACTCGTGGTCGCAATTGTTGGCCTCGATGCAGCTGAATGAGTACGAACATGACAAGAACGTGCAGGTGAGCGACACCTGCCAGATCTGCTTTCTACACGACGCGAGTCGCGACCCGCCCTTGCAGAGGTTCGAAGTGGAGGACGAGTCCACTCGCTTTTATAGCGAAATGGCGAGTAGCTTCGATGGGTTTGAGCCTCGAGCTCCGCTTCCCCGTAACCTCAGCTCGCCACACAGATGAAGATGGTTGCAGTACATTTCATTACTCTTTTGAGCAAATCTTCGTGATGTATGATACAGTAAAGCAATGAACCAAAGATGACAGCAAAGCGTGGATGGTAAGTAAGTGATAATGCGATAAAAAGACAACACGTGAAGCCCTCGAACATCCGTCGCCCATGACATGAAGAATGGCGAGTGCCATCTAACAGGGTATGCGAGACGCTGATCGATCCCATGCGAGACGCTTAGTCGATCTCCTCCATGGCGGAGGTGGAGGCGGCCTCGGCCACGGGTGCGGCGGAGGCCTCCTCCTCGGCGGGCGCCTCCTCGTCCTCGTCGACGTCGAGGCCGAGCGAGATCATGCGGTGAATGCGCTTGGCGAACGATGTCGGCTCGTCGAGGGTGAAGCCCGAGGTGAGCAGCGCGGTCTCGAAGAGCAAGTACGTCAAGTCGCGGACGGACTTGTCGGCCTTGTCCTCCTTGACCTTGCGCTTGAGCTCCTTCACGATGGGGTTCTTCGGGTTGAGCTCAAGAGTCTTCTTCGACGCCATGTACGACGACATCGAGGAGTCCCGGAGAGCCTGCGCCTTCATGATACGCTCCTGCAGAGGTCGTCAGTATTAGGCCACGACGAGATGGACAACTTGAACGCACCATGTTCGATGACCAGCCGAACTGACCGGTGACGAGCACGCAAGGGGAGTCGTTGATGCGGTTCGAGACGACAACCTTCTCGACCTTGTCGCCGAGCGCCTCCTTCACGACTGTGCAGAGTTCGTTGAACTCGGCGGCCTCGCCCTCGCGCTCCTTCTTCTCCTCCTCGGTCTCCTCGAGCTCAAGGCCCTCCTTCGAGACACACACGAGCTTGTGGTCCTCGAACTCCTTGAGCTGAGTGATAGCGTACTCGTCGATGGGGTCGACGAGGAGGAGGACCTCGAAGCCCTTCTTCTTGAGGACCTCGAGGAAGGGAGAGTCGCGGACGGCGGCGAGGGACTCGCCCGTGAGGTAGTAGATAGACTTCTGGACCTCGGGCATGCGGGTAATGTAGTCTGGAGGCCGTGATCAATACCGATTACCAACGCCTATTGCAATCGTACTCACCCTTGAGGGAGGTCTGCTCATCGAGCGACTTCGTCGAGAAGAAGCGCAGGAACTCGGCGAGCTTGCTGCGGTTCTGGGCGTCCTCGTGGATACCGAGCTTGAGGTTCTTGCCGAACGCCTCGTAGAACTTGGAGAAGTTGTCCTTGTCCTCGGCGATCTCGGAGAAGGCCTCCATGCACTTCTTGACGATGTTCTTGCGGATGACCTTCAAGATCTTGTTCTGCTGGAGCGTCTCGCGGGAGATGTTGAGCGGGAGGTCCTCAGAGTCGACGATACCCTTGACGAAGTTGAGGTACTCGGGGATGAGGTCCTCGCAGTCGTCCATGATGAAGACGCGGCGGACGTAGAGCTTGATGTTGTTGCGCTTCTTCTTGGACTCAAAAAGGTCGAAAGGCGCACTGGGAGGATATGAGCGACACGAAGATGTGAAGGAGATGAGAATACTCACCGCTTGGGGATGTAGAGGATGGCCTTGAACTCGAGCTGGCCCTCGACGGAGAAGTGCTTGACGGCGAGATGTTCCTCCCAGTCGTTGGTCAAGCTCTTGTAGAAGGCACCGTACTCCTCCTGGGAGATCTCCTGCGGGTTCCGCGTCCAAATGGGCTTCGTCTTGTTGAGCTCCTCGTTGGACTTCTCGATCTCCTTGACCTTCTTCGTCTTCTTCTCCTTCTTCTCCTCCTCCTCGTCGACCTCCTCGATCTTGGGCTTGTCCTCTTCGTCCTTCTCCTCCTCCTCATCCTCAACCTCCTGAAGGCGCAAAGTCAGTCACATAGTATCGCGCAATGGTGGTAAAATACGAACCTTCTCGACCTCCTTGGTGACGACGAGCTGGATGGGGTACGAGATGAACTCGGAGTGCTTCTTCACGATCTCCTTGATGCGCTTCTCCTCAAGGTACTCAAGCTGGTCCTCCTTGAGGTGGAGACGGATCTCGGAACCGCGACCCAGGGGTGGGTTGACGGTGTCGTGGGTGATAGTGAAAGTGCCGCCGGCGGCGGACTCCCAGATGTACTGCTCATCGTCGTTGTGCTTCGAGATAACCTGCACGCGCTCGGCGACGAGGTACGAGGAGTAGAAGCCGACACCGAACTGCCCGATCATGGAGATATCAGCGCCGGAGGAGAGCGCCTCCATGAAGCCCTGCGCAATCGTCAGCGATCGCGCGCGCAGCGACATAAGCGCCCACGCACCTTCGTGCCAGACTTGGCGATCGTGCCGAGGTTGTTAACCATGTCGGCCTTGGTCATGCCGATACCGGTGTCACGGATGGAGAGCGTCTTGTTCTCCTTGTCCGGGGTGATGCGGATGTAGAGGTCCTTCTCGGTGTCGAGGACGGACGGGTCGGTGAGCGACGCGTATCTGATCTTGTCGAGCGCATCGGAGGCGTTGGAGATGATTTCACGAAGGAAGATCTCCTTGTTCGAGTAGAAGGTGTCTGTGACCGCGGTCAGAGGGGCGCGCCTCAAAGTCAAAGGCGGCACATACTGATGATCAGGTCCAGCAGCTGGCTGATCTCGGCCTGGAAACCGAAGCTCTCGGTCTGTGGCGCAGACATGGTTTCTGAAAGACGGATGAGATCGCGTTGAAATCGCGTCGGACGACGACTTACTTCGCGAGGGGAGCAAGTGAGGGTTGCAGAAAAGGGGAGAAACAGTGCAGCGTCCTGTTAGACGCGCTCGCGTCTTTTATACGGCCATCGCAATTTTCCCCTTCTCGAACCTTCTTACCGGATTCGGACGTATGAAGCGCATGGAACCTTCGAGAAGGTCGGGGGAACAACGCCACAAACTGCCCTCAAAGACAATCAGCTCATGTCCGGAAAGCTCGAGAAAAACAGGGCGGGCCCCGCGGGGTCTGCAGGGCCTGGGAGAAGGAGGGGATGTTGCAACATTCAGCCCGCGTAACTGTGTCGAAAGCTAGGGAATGAGAGCATCGAAGCACAGATAGGCGCCCACACTGCTCTGACTCACTGCCTCGTTTCTCACAGGCTGTGCCTTCATGAGTATCCTTCCTATCGCTCCGCTGAGCAGTAGACGAATGCTGGAACTGATGGTCGGAAATCCTCGAGCGCAACCAGTCACGCACAGGTCACGAGCATGTTCAACATTGCAACTGTCACGTTTTCGAAGGCTCGTGAAGTACTACTATTACTATTAGTATCACTAAACTGTCGGTCAAGTATGGACCCTGGAGAAGCTCGAACTTTGAAAGACAAAGAGTTGACTTGGCTGCTGACAAGATACTGAGAACGACTTTCCAAAACATGTATACATGCAGCAAGCAAGTATGTAAGTACATTCGAAGCCAGAGCGACGGAGATGCAGCGCAGTACTACATTAACCGCATCGCCGTCGATACTAGGAATTAAATTCGATGTGCAGAGTGTACTAGACCGGGGACCGATAGCGATGATGTGGTGGATACAGGTTTGGGCTAGGTGTCAGGACGGAGAGTTGCAGATGAGCAAGGGGCGCTTAGCGCCTCGCGACACGCACCAGACCGGGGTGCGCGTCGCTCGCTCATGCAGGGTATGGAGCGCCAACCAGAGTGGTGTCCGGCCGCTGATCCAAGGAGGAGCCGAGGACGCGCGCGGCGAGGGGGTACCGCCCATGCTAGATGGGCGGTCCGTGCGAAGGGCATGGCCGGCCACTTCAGCTGATGGCCAAGCTGGGAAGGCAGGCCGCCGCGTTGCAGCACAGGGAGTTTCGTGAGATACGTGCCAGTCGTGTCGAGCGATTATAAATAAGCAATAGAGTATGATGAGATGTAGATGCAGATGATGTGGTCGATGGCCATGGTGGGGGTGCTTGGAGCCGCTATCTGCGGCGCGCTGAGACGATCGATGAGCGACTTGCATGCATGCGTGGCAAGTCGAGCAACTCACGCGACGCCGCATTTCCCCTACACCGGCGTCGACGCAGGCCTCGCAGAGTCATACCTGCACTGGCCAGCCTAGCGGCGAAGTGATACGCTTCGGCCCATTCCTACGCGCCGGCGAGCGGTCTCGTACGGCATTCGACCGGGAGCTGGACCTGGCGCGCAGCGCGGTCCGGTCGTTATGGCGCATGATGAGCGACGCGACGACCTGGGGCGGGCTAGCGCAGGGCATGCCCATGCCGTCGTGCGCGCCACCGCGCTTGGCGAGATAAGCACTGAGGCGCTCGTACAGGAGGCGGTCCTGCGCAGCAAGCAACTCGGCAACGTCGCCGGTCGGCTGCTCGTCGACGTCCATAGCCTCGTCCGAGTCCGCCTCTTGGGCTGGGCTCGAGGACCGGCTACGGAGGCGGCAGGCGACGGTGCGCTGCACGAGGCGCATGAGCTGCAGGTCGCTGTTCGCGGAGGAGCGCGGCTTGTTGAGCGGCGAGAGCGAGGAGGCGCGGCGGACGCGTCTGCGGGGGTGCGACGGAGCGATGAGGGAGTTTGCACGACGGCGGGTGTAGGCAGGCGCGACGGATATGGGCTCGGGGATGTCTAGCTCGCCGGGAAAGGGGACAATGCTCGGCGGATCTTGCGCGGACAGGTCAACTGAGGATGCTACGGAAGCGCTGGCGCTGGCGAGCGAGAGAGTGCACGGTGCGGCGGACTTGGAGGAAGGAAAAGAAAAGGAAGAATGAACGTGTCGGCGGTTGTTGGGGCGTTTGGGGAGGAGACCAGCGTTCGTCTTGTCAATAAAGGGAGCTGCCAGCATGAGCGCCATTGTACGAGGAGACGGGGTATGTTGGAGTCGGACGGAGACGACGATGGTGGACGGAGGAAAGAAGGGATAAAGGAAATTTGGGGATTGTAGGCACGGGCAACGCGTGTTGCCCTCAATCAAGTAAATAGAAGCGGCTTTGACTCCGCCCGGGCCGACCTTCCGCGTCTTGTCCTCCTCCGTCATGTCCCTGGCGAACATCAGCCGCCAGCTGCGCGCCATCGCTACCCAGCCAGCCGACGCCTTTGCCCTCTCCGAGCTGCTCGTTACGGTCGACGACTTTGTTGTTGCATGTACGCCCGAGCTCGTACTTGAGCTCGAAGAGGAACTGCAGACGATCAACGCAGAAGAGGTTGATCACACCATCCTCTATCACATACAAGTGTTCCTCGCTGTACTCTCACATCTCGAATCCGTCCTCTCCGCTGACAGTATTATTTCTTCTTGGTTCGACCTCATCCTGCGCCCCGCGCTTCGCGAGGCAAAGCTCTCCACTGCATCTGTCGATCAAGCGAAAGAGCTCGTCCTTGCCGCCTTGCGCAAGGCAGACGACGCGTCCTACGACAAAGTCTGCAGCTTCCGTCGCCGTCTGCTTGACCTTTATCTTGGCGCGACCTTCAATGAGGCGGGCGATGACGTGCTCGAGTGGGCAGAATTGGACGAACGCGAGAAGGACAGGTGTGCCGTCTGGAAGTCCAACCTCGAGGACGTCCTTCTCAAGCATGGGACGCAATGCCCCGCAGTACGACCATTTAGCTTGTTTGCGACGTACAGCATGATAATATTATGCCATGGCAGGAGTTCATGGACGAAGTAAACGCGCAGTTCGCCCAGCCCGAGCATCGCCTGCAGCTCATCGCTCTCCTCAACCTCTACGCCATGACTGATCGGTTTGCGCAAATCGCACCCATACTTGCGTCGCACCCGCTGCTTACGAGCCTACTAAACTCGCTCTTGCTCGACAACTCGTCTACGGCGTGCACCTGCAGCATTCTGCTCATGGTCAAAATGCTCCCGACATTTGCTGTCCACGCCAGCCAGGACCTCAAGCGTGTGCTTCCCTTACTACTGGCCATCCTTGCCCGGATCATGTCCTGGCGTGGTCGGCCAGCACCGACAATGGAGGACCCAGACATCATTCCGGTATACGACCCCGACCTCGAAGCGGAGCTCGACCGGGACACCCGGCAGCCGCTGCAAATCAACCCCGACTTTGAGTGGCAGCGCTTAGAACTTACATTCAGCGCAGCGACCTCCGCACCCTCTCCTCGCCCGCTGTACACCATGCTGTATTACCTCTTCCCGTGCAACGTCATCAAGTTCCTCCGTGGCCCGCTCGACTACCTTCTCTCGCACGACGTGCCCAGTCCGTACACCGTCGATTGGAGCGGCGCGTTCGACGATGCAGAGATCCGGAGCAAGAGCGAGCACCTCGTGCGCACGCACATCTGCCACCCCATCATGATTTGGCAGGACGCCAGCGTCGAGATGGGCGACACGAACTTCTGGTCCGCATATGACGTCGCGCGCATGATCAGCGACGCCAGCATGCTTGACATCGTTCACACCTCCGTTGGGGTCCGCGAACGGTTCGCCACGCTGGGGAACACCATCACCTCGTCCGGCGGCGAGCCGCATGCGCCCGCAGTCCTGGACCCGGAGAGCACACCCGTCGACCCGACTACCATGCTGCCCACGGACAATGCGCTGGCGACTAGCCCCTCCAGCCATGACAGTGCCTCTGTTCACAATCCGCCCGCCGACGCGTCCTCTCGCTTAGACACGACCTCGGGCCCGCCGCTCATTTCACTGCAGGACATGATCACCACGTCCGTCGCGCTCAAATCGCGCATGGACGTCCGCATCAGCAATACCGCGACCGCCTGGCCAAACCTGCTCTTCGCGACGTCGCCGGGGCCGGGGCACCAAACATCGCCAAGCCACCAGCCATCCTCGGGGCACGCGTACCAAATGTCAATCGGCCACGCACGTCGGTCATCTTCAGGCCAACAGGCGCCGTCCCCAGGACGCCGGACTTCGTCATCGGGCTACAACTCGTCATCTTCAGGCTACCGACCCGCATCCCCGGCGTACCGCCCATCCTCGCCCGCGCTGAGCTTCCGATCCAGCCATCACACGTCCTCACCAACCTACCAGGCCTCGTCGCCCGCGCCGAGCCACCGTACGCTGCCGGGCGACAGCCGCGACTCCGTGTCAATGAGCCGCAGCGGTTCTGTCAACTGCACTCGCCCTAGCGACACTGCGTCCATCACCACGACCGCGGATAACCGCGTCGCACAGGCGCTGGCCAGCCTGCAGCGCGAGGTCGTCCTCCTGCGCAACGAGCTCAACTTTGAACTCTGGCTGTCGCGGGAGAATGTGAAGCACATTGGTCGGCTGTACCAGGATCGGACGCTGTATCGGAGCGCGGAAACCGAGCGGCAGGCATTGGTGAGTATTTGCGTCGTGTCGAACCGACGCACGGGATAGCTTGCACTGCGATATCAGGCCAGGATGCTAACAACCTGCCGAAGTACAACAAACTGCGCAAATACCGTACGCAGGTCAACGACCTCGAGCGGCAGCTCCGGGAGCACAAGCAGCTCGCATCGTCCACGAAAAACAAGTACGCGGAGTGGAACATGGAGCTCGCGCACAAGCTCCGTCAGCTGCGCGACGCGCAGAAGGCTGCAAGCGACGAGAAGGCGGCGCTGAGGCAGGCGGAGACGCAGGCGAAGGTATGTATTGTGAAATGTAAAAGGGGAAAACTCCACGAAACAATATTCCCCACAAACTCTTCTGTGCTAGCCATACTGATTCTCGCTATCACTGCAGGCCCTCTTCGACGCGCAGGGCAAGCTCCTGTCGGAGGCCAATCAGAGCGTGTTCGAGCTTCGGACGCAGATTGTCAACAACCAGCACAAAATCGATAGGCTGCACGACTACGAGGCGCAGATTGAGCAGCACGTGAAGATGCAGAGGCTGTGGTATGTTCGGTTAAATTCACAATACTTTCTTGTATAGATTTGGTGTGATGCGAGCTAATGGGCTTGCAGGGACGGGGACTTCCGGAAGTTCAACGCGCGCGGGGAGGAGGGTGAGAACATGAAGACGGAGATTCAGCAGCTGCGTATGCATCTGAGCAGCTACTACCACCAGCAATGCATACTGGAAGAGAACAGTCGGTGCGTACTGCTCCTAGCTCAATTCCTTCCTACCCTCAGTTGCTCTTTCTCCACCTTTTCCCATAACAACGTTTTTTCCCGCCTTCCTTTCTTACGCACCCACTGAACTACCAATTTATCACCCTTCCCGCCCACAGCGCCCAGCGCCAGGAAATTCATACCCTCCAAGCGCACGTCGCCAAGCTCAAGCGCGCCGCAAAACAGCCCTTCTACGAGCGCCGCGCGTCCGACATCGCCGAGTTCGCGCGCGTGAAGGCAGAGATGGGCGCGCGCATCGAGCGGCTGAAGGAGGAGAAGCGCGAGCTGCAGGAGATCAAGGAGGAGCTGGAGTATATGAACGAGACGCTGAGGGCGCAGGTGCAGGGGACGATGGGGCTGGTGTCGCCGCGGTCGGGAAGTCCGGTGGTGGGGTTGATTTAGGGGGTGATGAATGTTAGTGCGGGGAAGAGCTTGAGGTGGAGGGGGACTTGGGGGGAGGAAATTGTGCTGGTGTGGACGTCGTCGATGTACTCCATGCTTGGCCGCTGCTGTCGATTCGGAAATCCCGACATTCGTGCCAGCAGTCCATGGGGTATCAAATGCGAGCCATCTATCGTGCCAAGCTATGGAGGCGGATCCAGTCCAGCAGAATAACCAGACTGGGGAGGGGGGAGGCGGTAATAGGGCTCTCCTAATATCGTCCTTCCAGTGCGAGCGCATCGGACGCTCACGTCGGGGGTCGAACTTGGCCATCGATCGACCTGGGCCCGCCACAAATCTCAGTAAGCCCCCGCTGGGGGGATCATCGTATTCCCCTCCCCACCAACCTTTGCACCCACCACCATGGTCTACACTATCGTCGTACACCTCTACGCCAAGGACGAGCCGGGCGTGGTCGACAAAATCAAGGCGAAGCTTACCGAGGCAGCGTCGATGTACCGTTCCGATAAGGGGACGATCGACTGGTTCGTCATGCAAGACCACAAGGACCCCCGGGCGTTCACCATTGTTGAGCGCTACGAGAGTTTGGAGGTGAGTGGATGAGGCGATGGAGTCGAGGGGAGGGGCTGATAAACTGGAACAGGACCAGAAGAAATACCATCTCGGCAGCCCGTACTGGCCGACGTTCGATCCCTACATCGAGCCCCTTCTTGAGAGGTGAGCCTCATGATCCTATGAGGATCTGCAGGCTCCTTGACAATACGCACAGGCCGATGGACCTCCACCGTCTGCATGAGTTGGACGATGGGAAGGTGCTCTACAGCGGTGACGGCAACTACATCCAGTGAGAGCTCAAGCGAGCCAATAAATTTAGGAGCATAATTGTAGATATGAAGTGTATGCAACTTGTAAGGATCCAAATACAGAACAAAGGCGCGAAGACAAGTCGAACGGCGAGTCGATGTGGCGCGCAATACTTACATAAAGACTTACAGTCGTTTGCAGAAAAGTTGGCAGTCCCGTGCCTTCAGATTTCGCGCGCGTGCGCCGTTGATGCGACGCGTCAGCCAATCGCGTCGCCAGGGCCGTCGCCTGGACGAGTCCGAGGGCACGACCCGCCGCAACGACGCGTTCGATTGGCCCTCATCGCCGCGTGGCTCGGAAAAACGCGCGCACGGGACTGCCAACTTTTCTGCTGTAAAGCGAGGCCCGTGGGAAGTCATTTTTTGCACCGGACCGGCATCCGGTCATTCTTCTCCCACCATCACTGAGCGCGCTGGTGCTCGAGGCGCTTGACTCTCTCCCTGCCCCCACTTTACGACATGAGCTCTAATGACCTTTTCTCGTTCTTGGAAGATGGCGAGACAGCAGACGACGTCGAGATGGGGGACGTCCCAGCCCCCACCGCGCCGCCGCGAAAGCGCAAGGCGCGAGAAACTTCTGAAAAGCACAACGGTGCTTCGGGCAGCGCTATGCAAGTGGACGAGACTGCAGAGACTCCTTCTTTGAAGAAGCCGCGTACAACATCGCCAGGTCCTCGTGTGCTGGACGACTTCGAGACGGAGGCGAAGCGCGAGGTCGCACCGAGCGCTGGTCTCACTGGCGGCCCCGCAGAAACGGCACCTGTGCAGCTAGGACATATGGTGCGCGCATTGCTATCTAGGCTGCATGACTGAGTCTGACACGACTTTGGCAGGTTCGACACAAAGTCGCTGTTCCCCCGAACTACAACTACATTCCCATCTCCCAACACGTCCCTCCTGCAAAGCCCGATCGCGAGTACAAGTTCGAGCTTGATCCATTCCAGCGCACGTCCGTGCACGCCATCCAGCGCAACGAAAGTGTGCTTGTATCTGCCCACACCAGTGCGGGGAAGACTGTCGTAGCGGAGTACGCGATTGCACAATGTCTCAATAGAAAGCAGCGAGTGATCTACACCAGCCCGATTAAGGTGGCTACATTCATCATAGTCCGTATCTTAACAGTCAATAACGATTCCTTGTGTCCCTCGTAGGCGTTAAGTAACCAAAAGTACCGCGAGATGGCCTCGGAGTTCGGCGACGTCGGTCTCATGACGGGAGATACGACCATAAATCCGTCAGCAACGTGTTTGGTCATGACAACAGAGGTACGTATCCTCTCTGAGATCCTCAAGTATCCCTTCTGAGCCCACTTTAGATTCTGCGGTCGATGTTGTACCGCGGCTCTGAAATTATGCGTGAAGTGGCATGGGTTATATTTGACGAAATTCACTACATGCGCGACAAGGAGCGTGGTGTCGTCTGGGAAGAGACTATCATCTTGCTTCCCCACACGGTCCGCTACGTTTTCCTGTCCGCCACCATACCGAACGCCATGGAATTTGCCGAGTGGATATGCGCGTCCCATGAGCAGCCTTGCCATGTCGTCTACACGGACTTCCGACCAACGCCACTGCAGCACTACCTCTTTCCTGCTGGGGGTGAGGGAATTTACCTTGTCGTTAACGAAAAGAGTGAATTTCGCGAGGACAATTTTGCGAAGGCGATGGGCAAGCTGCAAGATTCCGCAGGCGAAGATCCTTCAGACCCCTTTGCGGGCAAAGGCAAGGGGAAGAAGCTCAAGAAGGGCGGTGATAAGAAAGGTGATTGTGGCATCTGTGAGACCGGTGGATCGCTGACCGTACTCTCTAGGGCCCTCGGACATCGCTAAAATCATCAAGGTCATCATGAACAAGAACTACAACCCCGTCATCGTCTTCTCCTTCGCCAAGCGCGACTGCGAGTCCAACGCCATGAGCATGTCCAAGATGGAGTATAATAACGCCGATGAGCAAGCCACTGTCACTGAGATTTTCGAGAACGCCACCGCGAGCATCTCCCCCGCCGACCGCCAACTGCCCCAAATCACGAACCTGCTGCCCCTTCTCCGCCGTGGCATCGGCATCCACCACGGCGGCCTCCTTCCTATTCTCAAGGAAATGATCGAGATCCTCTTCCAAGCCGGCCTCATCAAGGTCCTCTTCGCCACCGAGACCTTCTCCATCGGGCTCAACATGCCCGCGAAGACCGTTGTGTTCACCGATGTGCAGAAGTTCGACGGAAGGGAGTTCAGGAATCTGTCCTCGGGCGAGTATATCCAGATGTCCGGGCGTGCTGGACGGCGTGGGCTGGACGATCGGGGTGTGGTCATTATGATGGTAGACGCGAAGATTGAACCGTCGGAGGCGCGTCGGATGATCAAGGGCGAGGCGGACAGGCTAGACTCGGCGTTCCATCTTGGGTACAACATGATCATCAACCTCATGAAGGTGGAGGGAATCAGTCCTGAGTTCATGCTCGAGCGCTGTTTCTTCCAGTTCCAAAGCAGCGCGAGCGTGCCCGTGCTGCAGAAAGGTGAGCGCACAAATAGATTCGGTCAGAGCAAGAACTAACTCCTAATAGACTTGGAGAAGGCGGAAGAGGAACGCGACAAGATGAAGATCCCGGATGAACATCTCATTGCGGAATACTACGACTGCCGGCAGCAGCTTGACCAGCTCGGCGAGGACTTCCGGTCCGTCATCACACATCCGACCTATTCCCTCCCCTTCCTCCAACCCGGCCGCCTCATCAAGGTCAAGCACAAAAAACTCGATTTTGGCTGGGGTGTGGTCATCAACTACCTAAAGCGACAACCGCCAAAGGTTCTTCCTCTCACTTCCGCACTGTTAGACAAAGCCTGATTCGCCTCTAGAATCGCCCCGTGGACCTTGCGAATGTCCCGCCTCACTCTCAATACGTCGTCGACGTCCTACTGAACATCGCTCGCGCCCCATATCAGCCAATGCCCAAGGGCCAGGTCTGGTCCACCGAGAAGGCCGCGTTCATACAGCCGTGTCCTCCGGGAGAGCGCGGGCTGCCCGTCGTGGTGCCCATCCTCCTCGACGTTGTCGAGGCAATCAGCCACATCCGGATATTCCTGCCTAAAGACCTGCGGCAGGAAACTCAACGTGAAACCGTCTGGAAGAGCGTGTTGGAAGTACAAAGGCGATTCCCGGAGGGGATTGCGCTGTTGGACCCAGTGCAAAATATGGGGATCAAGGACGACAAGTTCCAAGCGTTGCTGAAGGTGAGTGCGCGAGAACGGATCACTTGGGAACAAAGAAGCTGACAAGACCCGATAATCCATAGAAAATTGCGCTTCTGGAGACCAAGCTTTTCAAGTCGCCCATGCACAAGGACCCGCGCCTCCCTGAGCATTACTCCGCATATGCACTTAAGCACGAGGCTATGGAGCGCGTCCGCACACTTCAGCAACGCATTCAGCAGACGCACGACGTGCTTCAGCTCGACGAGCTGAAGTGTCGCAAGCGTGTCCTGCGTCGACTGGGCTTCACCACCGCGGACGATATCGTGGATGTCAAGGGTCGCGTGGCGTGCGAGATCAGCACGGGCGATGAGCTGCTCCTGACGGAGCTAGTGTTCAACGGCGTGTTCAATACGCTGTCTCCAGAACATATAGCGGCTTTGCTGAGCTGCTTTGTGTTCGACGAGAAGGTGCGTTTGCTATGAGCAATAGCGGTACTTACCACTGACCATGTTGTTGCAGAGCGAGCAAGTGGTAAAGCTGAAGGAGGACCTTGCGGCCCCGTTGCGGACGTTGCAGGAGACGGCGCGACGGATTGCAAAGGTGTCGAAAGAGTGCAAACTTCCAATTGACGAGGATGCATACGTGCAGTCCTTCCACGTCGAGCTGATGGACTGTGTGATGCAGTGGTGTCGTGGTGCATCCTTCGGCGAAATTTGCAAGGTGCGGTTGACGAAGGCATCTAGCGAGCGGGTTTACTAACCATTCTTCCAGTTGACAGACACGTTCGAGGGCAGCCTCATCCGTGTCTTCCGACGCCTGGGCGAGCTGCTACGGCAGATGGCGACTGCTGCCAAGGTCATAGGGAACAAGGAGTTGGAGGACAAGTTCGATAAGGCGACAGAGATCTTGGAACGCCCCAACTCGGTCATATTCTGCTCGTCGTTGTACTTGTAACGCTTGGCATATGTATTGTACGACTACTGCCCATATTGTCATTGTTGCTCTCCCGAAGCTTTTCTACTTATGCGTGTGTGCTGCGTATGCTGTCGGTGGCATGATAGGTCAAGGAGGGCATGGGCACAGCGTGCAACTATATCATATAAGCGTCGCAATGGTGTATGACTCAACGTTCAGATGACCGAGTGGTTAAGGTGATGCCCTGCTATGTTTCATAGTGACCAAGGCATTGTGCTTTGCACGCGGGTGTTCGAATCGCCCTCTGAACGAATTTTTGCTCCTTGTTCGACTGAATTGAGCGCACGTTCTGTTTACATATATCATGCCTGTACTGCTCCAAGGTTGATGTTATCGACAGGTGTAGCTGATCATCAGCGCCAGCGAGTTCATACTGAGCATTTTTCAAACTTGCACATATTCCTGTGTTTGTTCACCTGTATGAATCTGTGTTCACAAGCAGCCGCAGCGGTCATCGTGATTTACAACTCCGCCAAGTATGACTTAAGAAGAGTCCTCCCAAACTCCTCAACCGTTCCCGTCTTCACTCCAAGCTTCTCTAAACGAGGGTCCGGAATACTGACTCCCGGATAGAAGGTGAACTCGGTCATCGCATCAAGCTGAGGGTATCGTCCAATTTGAGTATTTACTTTTGTCGCAAGCTGAACAGCTTACCATATCATCAGCAGCGTGAAATCCGACTCTACCTGCAAACTTGAGCTGGATGGGCTGCCCCAGACCTGTATATCATGTTCAATTAGCGCAATTAGCCACAGACCGATAATATGCGCCTTGGCTCAGCTCCGCCGCGAAATCCTCATAGGTCATGCGCGCACTTCCGAGGACGAATGTTTGGCCAAGGATTTCGGATGCGCGGCTGTCGCACTGCTTGAATAGCGCCAGGACTGCGGGGCCCATGTCATGGCCGATCCATGTCTGCACTGTGGGCGCGTTGGGGCGCATGATTGTGGGCAGGATGTAGCCATTGTCAGTCTTCTCCCAGGAATGTCCTAAAAACCTGTGCCACGAAAGTGTGAATCAATTGACGAGCGGTGCAGGGCACAAACGATGCTTACGGCTTAAGGACATTCTCAAAGAAACCGCCTGTGGCGATGGACGCATCAGCGAGACCCGACGCCTCGAGGTACCTTTGAACTTTGGCCTTTTCTGGAAACCATCCACGGTGAGCAAGACGTTCGGAACAGATGCACGGATCTGACCATCGCTTTGAACTGCATTGGTGTATTTCCCTTTTGAGAGCTCGCTCACGTCGGGCAGGGTACTGTAGAGGCGATGAGAGGTCGGATAGACATCACAAACGCAAGCATAATCATACCTGAATACTACGAAGCGAACACCTGCTCCCTTGCTCGCGTCGATAACATTCGTGCCTTGTGCTATCTCTGGCAAGGATGGATCAAATGGTATAGTGACCTGGGTAGGACATCAATCTGATAAACGCGCCGATGCGCTGCAAACATTCATCTATACCAAAAAAATGGCCTCGGCACCTGTCACTGCCTTTTTTACGGCCTCCTTGTCGCCCAAGTTGGCAGCGACAACTTCAGCACCGAGCTTGACGAGTGCACGAGCAGAGTCCGAATTGACGTCGCGCGTCACAGCGCGAGGGGTAAAGGTGCCGTCCTTGAGAATGGCATGGACAACTGCTGAACCTATGTTGAACATGACGCATGTATCAGTGCTCTGGTAGAAGAGAACGCGCCGAACACTCACCTTGCTGGCCAATGCCGCCGAAAACGGTAGCGATTCGTGTCGACATGTCGTGAAGATGTCAGATGCCGGATATATGTTCGAATCTTTTCATCCAAAGACTCGAGCTTATATACGAAGATGCGAAACCGGGGGCCAGGAGACCTACAGGGTGACTCGATGTCTGACACAAGCTCAGTGGGCTCATGCCGAAGGGACTGCACGTCAAATTTCCGAACACGCGGGGATTTACCTGGACGTCGGACTACTTGAAAGGATCTTGGCCTTTGTCTGGTGATAGAGCCGCAGGCTGGAATCGAGTGTAACTGTTTGCCCAAGGGAAAGGGATGAGTGAGCAGCAGGTCCGCCGATTGGCCGGGTGTTGACAAGACGATCCAGTGTACAGGCCGCGTCACGCATCGCATGAGCCTGCCGCAAGCCGTGTCGCGTCATGGGCCTGGTGGCAAGAAACATCGCATGTCAGCGGCCTTCGGTAAGCGAGATCCTGACCAGGTTGATTACAGCCTTGGACTCTGATGGAGACGAAGCGCTTGTACTAGATAAAGTGAGTGCACCCCAAGTCAAGAATTAACTGCACTCAGCTCCTCACGGCAGTGCAGTCCGCCGCATTGATATAGGCATACTATAACTATTACCAGTTTAACTGGAACCTAACACAAACGTGCTTCGCCCGCCCCTCGGCAAGACGAGTAGAGTTTCCGCATCGTGCTCCTGGTGCGTCCGCAAGCTGGGCAAGGCAAGCGATCCCATCGTCATCTCTCCTGCTACAGGAAGCGGAGTGATGATGACCTTTGGAAGTGGAAGCTCGCCGTGGTGCAATGCAATCAAAGTTACTGGGAACGAGAACTCGCCGTTATCCTTGAAGACGAATGAGCTGGATGAGCGCGAACAAAAGAAGGTTTGAGAGGAGGATTACGAAACTGACCTCAGCCGCGAAGTCCCCCCGTTTTCGGCCGCTCACCAGCCAGTCCTGTGTCATCTCCTCGAGGTCGAAGCGCAAAGTATACTGTCTGTCCGAATCTCTCGGCTTGTCGCTCCAATGGAAGGACGTCCGCACAGTGATCAAGGCCGACAGCGGCTGACCAGCGTAAAATGGTGACTCCTCAGACGCGTCCTCGGCGGCAGCAGGATTTGAAGTAACTCGCAAGCCTGCTGCGGCTACGATCTAGGTTATAACCGTCAGATCGTTGTTCGCGTCGACGAAAGAGGTAGGACAGCTCACGTCCATTGTCGGCACGTCCACAGGAATGGCCAGCTCCTTCCACTTGCCTTTCGGTGGGTAGGAATGTCGGTTGGCTCTCAGCAATTGCAACACAGGATCCACGGACTCGTTGTCTGCGGATGGGACGTCCAGCTCCCCCGTGATGCTGTATTTCTGTATCCACTTTGTATCGCTTTCCAATGCTTTGGTGAGGTTGGCGAGGAGCGTCACCCGGGTGGGCAGATCCGAGATGTCGTTTCCTAGCGCGGAGCGTACGGATTCATCGAGAAGAGCTTGCACCTCTGTCAATTTACTTCGTCAGGACATGACTAGGAAAGACCAACGGGTATCGCTGACCTTCCCGCAGGATACGATACTTGATGCTGAAGCGTAGTGACTCAAGAACTGCTCCCTGTTCAGAACAAGATCGACACGGATCAGGAAGTCTCTCACCAGGGCCCCCATTCGACTGAAGGCAGAATAAGAAAGACGCTGGTTGCGAGGGCGTGACCGTCTGTTTATCCCAACGTTAAAAAGCATTTCGATGCCGAATGCATCATCTTACCACCACTCTCGCCTTCCTCGAGCACACAGAGACCCTCGCGCTCTCCGCCGGGTCCAAAAGCTCGAGCTGCGCATCAGAAATGCGGATGTGCTGATGCGTCGTCGTTTCTACAACGAATCGGGAGAACAACCTGAGGGAAGGGGATGTTACTTCCCTCATGTCGTTCCTGAAGACCGTAGAAACACGCACTTGTTTCCACGGAAATGGTCTTTAACGTGTATAGCGACGGGCAGGGATGTCAATACCGAGCGCGACAGTAGCAAGGTACGAGTCGTTTCGGGGTCATCCTGAACATCGTACTCGACCTTGATGGCGACCTGCTATGATAAGCCGGTTCAGAATGCTCTTCATGATGAATGTGGGTCAACTCAACGTACCATTATTCTCGCTGATGGGGTACCGGTGTGCGGCACCTCAATTAGCACAGTGCAATCAGGATCAACATCCAAGAGTGTGAAGCCTTCGTCGATAGCCTCGATATTTGCTGGTGGGGAGCCTGCCACACGGATGCGTCAGGTTTCTGCCTCCACGTCATTGAAAGAAGTTTGCTCACCGGAGGCCAGGACAGCCTTCGCATGCTCGTGCTGCACATTCTGCGACGACAGCCGGACCATGGCGCGACTCAGATGGTTTCTGCCCGTTGACAACGCCACCAATATCGATCGACGCCCTAGCTGGACTAGTCACTCCCGTCAGCACAGGGCCATCTAAATCGACAGACGAAGGACTCACTCAAGTCCGGCTGCCGCACCCGCAAGTCTAGCGCGAGCAGGTCGTGCGGGATGTGCACCAGCGTCACGTCCCGCGCCGAGCGAAGCACTTTGACCGAGCTACTGCTCTTGCGGTGCGTGCGCTGTAGGACAAGTTTGGAAATGTAGGCCTCGCTGGTGTCGAGGGCGAAGGTGCCGTGGAGCGGAATCTGATGTATGCATCAAGACAACCTGTGTTAGGACCGGCACCAGGAAGAAGGTAGGCAAGTGACTTACAGGGGAGAAGGTCGTCAACTGGGTCTTCCCGGGAGCAAGCGAGTCTGTCTGCGCAGTGAAGGTCAGACGCTCGGAGTCGCGGCCGACGAGGTTGACTCTAATCTCAGTGACAGGGAGAGGCTGACAGAAAATGAGAGGACGACTTGTCAAAGAACGTTCATCGGTCTTACACAAGGCAAGTGATTCGTGACGATGATATTCAGGTTATTCCCGTCTTTGTTGCCACTCGGCACAGCCTCGTTCTCCGCCGTCAACGTCAATGCAGGATGGTCGGTATATTCAAGCTCTGCGAATGCATTAGTGATCGCATAGTTTAAGTAAACAACTGCGGCTGCACGAACGTTGATCCAACTCTACCGCAGCCTTCTGCAACGCCTCAATTAAACCCACCAGATACCTCTCGCTGTCCGCCTGGTCCATTAAAAGCTCCTTCCCCATCGTCGTGACATATGCATTCAAGAACGCCAGCAGCGTGTGTATCCAGTCCCGGTCATGCTGCTGGTCGAGCGCGGCGTGCGTGTCGAGTGCGCGTGAGAGCACAAAGAATTCCAGGGACGTCCAGTGGTGCGGGGAATAGTGCGCTGGGAGGGAGGTAAAGGTGGTAAGCGCGGTACTGAGGCGTTGGCGGTGTCTACATGGGGATGATCAGCTGGTACCTTTTAGAGGGATGCGAAAGACCCACACGTCAAGTGCGGCCAGGCTGCCGTGCAGCTTCAGAGCAAATTTACGCCTCCCGGCCTTCGCATACATGTCTATGGCGAGCTTCGTGGTGCTGACATATAGCTCGTGGAAGTGGTCCTTGTCGCTGATGGCGTATAATACATCTCGGTTGCTAATCTTCAGCGGGGACTCCGTCGTCGTACTAACCGGTCCTTGATACGCATTGCAGAACGGAGGCTTATTCGGTAAGTGGCCAGCATTGATGCCAATGTTGTCCAGCTTGGGTTTAAGCTCAGTCGACATGCCGGAAGCGAGGAGAAAAGATCATCACTTGTATGCGAGCCAATTCCAACAGTTCGCCCTTGCCTGCGTTCAGCGCTGCAACTTTCGGGCTCTCAACGCGGAATGCGGCCAGCCATGAGTCACACTGGGCGACGACGCTTAAGGCAGAGGAGTAGGTCCATGATTCGATGAAGTACTGAGGTAGAGTGTTCTACAAAAGCGGACTTAGCCGACTTGCAAGGGAGATATATGACAGCCTGCAGTACCTGAACCTCACGTAGCCGCCGCCCAAATGCACTGAGGAATGCGCTGGTCTTGTGACTGACTTCATTCAGGCGGCCAAGATTGGCAAGAAGCTCGCACTGACGAGCGAGCAAGTATATGCGGAAGTCGAAGACAGAGATGGTGTTGGCGAGGATGAGGTCCTTGTAGGGCTTCTTAGAAATGGAGAGGAGGGATGCGGAGTCGTCGTTGGGGGCGGGGCTGATGAGCGTGCCAAACCAGGAAAGGTTCTTGTCCTTGAGTACACCATAAAACAGGAGCTCAAGCTCGTCGTATTGAGCTAGAGCGTCTTCATATAAACCGATGCCTTCGAATGAGGTAGCGAGGGTTTCCTGCGCGCGCGGTGAGTATGATACACAGACGGCACTCATCAACGCACTTTCAGCACGAAAAACGTGCAAAAGTTCCATCCAGGCATAAGTCGCTGGCCCTCGGAGCGTTTGACCTCTTCCTCGCGCTGTTGCAGCACAAGATCGAACGCAGAAACGAGTCCCTCCTTGATCTTGTTCACCGCTTCGGCCCAAGTGGCGGGATTATCGGCAGACGTGGCGGACCAAGAGAGCTGCACACATCGGTCCCGCTTGTCCGTGTTGAAGTCAGCACGTATCTTGTCGTAGACGCTGCCCTTGATCGCGAAGAAGTTGCCGGTGACGGGCTTGGCTTCCGGTTTGACAACCTGGACGATGAGCCATTCCTGGTTCTTGCGGTTCACAATGGACGTGTGCCAGTCCTTGATCTGTTTCTTGACTGACGTTCGGTACAGCTCAAGATCGGCGTCCTGTGTGTTGCTTCAGCCGAGTTCGTCTCCCGATGGATGTTACGCACCTCGCATGCGATGAAGAACATATGCAGGAGGGGCCTGTCCAGTACAGTCACCGGCACCTGGGATGTGTTCTCGTCCCTGAGCGTTCCAAGGGGCATAAAGTTGACATAGAGCTCCTGGATGGTACGTATCGACGAGCGCGCGGCGGGCTTCCAGTGTATGTTGCGCAGGGGGAGCTGGGCTTCGAGGGACGCGGTTATCTGTTTCCATGTGCCAGACGCGAGTAGCAGTGGCGGCCCTGCAAACGAGACGCCGACTTTCTGCGACGGCGCACGGCTCGCCATGATCGTCGAGTTCAAGTCTTGACGCCACGATCCGCGCGCCTTGCCGCCGCCCGGTAGAGCGGCCCGGGGCGAGGCATCAGTCGATCGAGCGCCGCCCATCTTGCCCTTGTATTTTCTAGCCGCACCCCCCGAACTCGGAAACAATGGCAGGCCCCGAAGAAGCCACCACGTCTACCCCATCATCGTCCTTCAAGTCGCTGGGACTCATAGATCCGCTACTCCAGGCTCTTGAGCAAATGCAATTCAAGACGCCTACCGAAATTCAGACACAGGCACTCCCCCACGCTCTCGAGGGCCGCGACATTATCGGTGTCGCGTCGACTGGCTCTGGAAAGACGGCTGCATTCGCGCTTCCTATCCTGCAAAAGCTGTGGGATGACCCCAAAGGTCTTTTCGCATGTGTCCTTGCACCTACACGCGAACTCGCCTACCAGATATCACAACAATTCGAGGCTCTGGGCTCCACTATGGGCGTCCGCTGTGCCGTAATAGTCGGTGGGACAGACATCATGGCACAAAAGGTTGCTCTGGCGAAGCGACCGCACATCATTGTCGCTACTCCTGGCCGTCTAGACGATCACTTGGAAAAGACGAAGGGATTCAACTTGCGGGGGATCAAGTTCTTAGTGCGTATCTCCAGTCGCATGCGGGGTGCTGTACTTGACTTCCAGATCTATAGGTCCTTGACGAAGCAGACCGGCTCTTGGACATGGACTTTGGCCCTGTCATCGACAAAATATTGAAGGTCATCCCGAAGGAGCGGACGACATATCTGTTCTCTGCCACCATGACCACAAAGGTAGCAAAACTGCAGCGAGCAAGCTTGTCAAATCCGGTTCGAGTTGAAGTCAACACCAAGTGCGTATAATTGTAACTCGTCCGTCTTGCAGACAATTAAGCCTTGCTCAGATACCAGACCGTCGACACCTTGCTACAATACTATCTTCTCATGCCGCTAAAGGAAAAAGATACTATGCTCGTGTACCTCGCTAATACGTTGGCACAAAATTCAATTATGATCTTCACTAGAACGGTGAACGATGCTTCACGGTATGCACGGCTCACGTATGTCCAATGAATTTACTAACTATGTACTCAGACTATCCATCATTCTCCGGACATTGGGATTCCCCGCTGTCCCTCTGCACGGTCAACTCAGCCAAAGTCAACGTTTGGGCGCTCTCGCTAAGTTCAAGAGCGGTGGTCGCAAGGTCCTCGTCGCTACTGATGTTGCCAGTCGGTACGCTCAACCACCATGTCCACGACGTCCTTTCACACCTTCTCACTCTTTACACCTTTCCTCAGCGGCCTCGACATCCCCTCTGTCGACATCGTCATCAACTTCGACATCCCCACCCACTCAAAGGACTACATCCACCGCGTCGGTCGCACGGCGCGCGCCGGCCGCGCCGGCAAGTCCATCACCTTCGTCACGCAGTACGACGTCGAGTTCGTCATGCGCATCGAGAAGGTCATCGGGAAGAAGATGGAGCTGTGGCCGTCGGACGAGGAAGAAGTATCTCTACTACGCGAGCGCGTGCAGGAGGCGGCGCGGGTCGCGGCGGCTGAGATGCGGGATCAGGCCAGGGCGGGGCATGGGAAGAAGAGGAGGAGGGGTGGCGAGGAGGGCGGGAGGGATGATCGGGACCGGGACGACGATGTGGTCGAGGCGGGGATGCCCATGAAGCGGAAGAAGGGGTCACGGTGATGTTGTGCAGTTGTAAGTAGAATACGAAGTTCGTCAGAGACGTGAAAATAGTTGCTTCATGTACACTTGTGAAAATGTTGTGAAGGGCAATATTCCAGAAAATGCAGACGCTGTTGTCCTGCAAAACTTCTCCGTACGAAAGAGAGGCAAAAGGGAAGAAACAACGAAAGCGTAGCTGCCCCCGTGAGGTTCGAACTCACGATCTTGTGATTGCCAAGTGGAACTTAACAGTCACACGCCTTAACCAGCTGGGCCAGGGGGCACATGGTTGTCAGGCCTTTGCAGCCTATATGACTATTACACAAAGGCGCTCAGTAATAGACATCTGACGATCTCGTTACGAATCCAGCCCGGATCGGCTCGTTCACTCGAAGGACAGCGAAGTCTCCCAGACAGAACAAAAGCAAGAAATACAACACGTGAACCGGTCAATGTGCATGTGAAGGGTCACATGAACATCAGATCGGAGCGCAGCACATATTTTGTGCCCTTCAGCACGGGCGCGCCTTCATGCAGCAAGCAATCCGCCCCGTGTCTGAAGATTTGGGGTCCTGAGATCAGTAGCAGACTCCTCACAAAGGAACGCCATCTCACTTGTGAAGCAAGGCCATACCACGGCTCAAGGGCGGGACAAGCGCCTTGTTCGTCCGTCGCTTGCCCTCCCCTTCCTCCACTTGGAATATAGTCTGCGCTTTATTTAGCTGATTCGTCTTACAAGAGCGGGCATAAACTCACCTCCCCTCCCTGGACACCGTCCTCCGCGCCCGTCAGGTACACGAGCAATGTCCATTCCGACCTCGCTCCGGTGACGCTGTCCTTGACAGAGTCGTCGTAGTGCTGTCTGTTCGGTATCAACGCACGCCCCAAGGCATAATAGAGTCAACGTACCCAAAGTACTGCCCCTGCGTATACTTGTACATCCGTATATTTGAGTTCATGGAGTGAGGCAGGCGCGGTGGCCCCCGTGCAGGGTGTTCGAAGGGCGATAGATGCGGGCTGAGCACCTCATGCAGCCGCTGTGCATGTTCAGGCGACGTCGTAGATATTCGGTCTTCGAAGGAAGAGGAGAAGTTATCGCTAGACGCGTAGGATAGCGCGGCGAGACTGACGATTCATTCTCGACGCCTCGCCTCTTTTCTTTGGTGGCGTCAATTCGAGCGGCAAGTTGTCGATGAACTGAACGTAGGCTTTGCATTCTGCAGGTGATAAAAAGTCCTCGAGCACGAAATCAACATCTTCTAATGCCCCTTTGTGCCGCTCCACGCCGCTTACCTTCACCAGGATTATTTGATCCTCCAGATACGTCTCCGGTTCCAAATGCAGCTTTTTCGAGACTTCCGGGAACATCAGCGCAAGAGGTGGACGGGATATAGCACCTTGCGAAGAAGCGGAGTCCTTCTTCTGTGCCTTCTTGTTGCTAGACTTGCGTGGCGGCATCGTGGTTGAGGTTGAGTGAGCGTGGGAACCCAGTAATGGCCAACTCGTGACTTGGAATTAAAACATCGACTGTTCCCCTTTCGGCAGCCTTTGTTCTCTCTTGCAACTTCCCACCATCACGCCCGACGCTCAGACTTGGATTGTACGACAGGTGGATTTTCCTCCTTCGATGTCTTCACGCAAAGTACAGCCAACTACGGTCTCGGATCTTCCACAAACCTTCGAAGACGAGCATGTACACGGTGTCTATGACGAGATCGCGTCGCATTTTTCTTCGACGCGTTATAAGGTTTGGAACTGTAACATGTATTCTATCTCGCACCTTGACCGCAAATATAGCCCTGGCCAGTAATCGCTAGCTTCCTCTCTTCTTTGCCAGCTGGTGCTGTTGGCCTCGACTCCGGTACCGGGAACGGAAAGTACCTCCCCCTGCCCCTCGAGAGGCCCAGTGGATCCGTCTGGACGATAGGCCTCGACAGAAGTCGAAATCTTCTCGCCATCGCCCGAGGAGCGGGCGAAGGGCCGTTACGCGAGGTTGTATGGGGGGATGCGCTGCAGGATTGCTGGCGATCCTGTGCTTTTGTAAGTGCTATTCCTCCTGCTACAAGTAGACTGAGTCCATGGACCGCGAAGGACTACGCCATCTCGATTGCGACCATACATCACCTTGCAACAGAGGAGAGGCGGCGGCAGGCAGTTGAGGTTAGTATGTTCGCGTGTGTGGCATCTTCCTACTGACCGTCGTAGGCTCTCATTCGCGCCGTATCGTCAACGTCGGGACGAGTGCTCATCTATGTGTGGGCAGTGGAGCAGGACGAGCTTTCCAAGCGCGAAGTTCCCTCCGAAGGGAGAGTCGACGCAGGTGTCGACGTCTTCGTTCCGTGGGTGTTGCAGAACAAGAACAAGGGCAATGCGGCGGATACTGGCGCGGCGGAGTCCAAAGTATACAACCGATATTACCATATGTTTGCGCGGGGAGAGTTGAGGAGATTGGCGGAACAGGCGGCGGAGAGTTTGGGTCTTGACGTCGGGGTGACGGACGGCTCGCCCGCGGGCAGGAGGGGGTTGCAGATTGTGCAGGATGGGTGGGAGCGGTCGAATTATTACGTAGAATTGCAGCGCTGGTGCACCTAAAAAGGAACTGATGAAAGCATTCTTGAGCGCGCGCGAGGGATATGACACGAAAACTGGCTGGGATATGTTACAGTCGATGGTACATGGTGTATGTTTGAATGTGAGTCGTTGGCACCCTCGGTCCCATCATGCGGGGGTCTCTGACTGGTACCCGTAGATCGCCTCCCAGAACATGGGTCGGTGCATCTGCTCGATCATGTCGTTTGAGAGCTTCATGTCTGCCGGGCGATGAATATGGTGCACTGGATACAAGCATACCAGAACGCACCAATGTCGTCTCCTAGCTCGATGTAGCCCATCATCTTGACTTGAGCGCTTTCCTGAACAAGACCAACAATTTCCAGGTATGTTGACGTGGGTTTGGCGGTCTACACCGGCGCGTCAATGGTGGCCTTGAGATAGAATAGGATATCGTACAGATGGCATCGTGACTACGACTTCGCCGTCATCTGTTGTTTGGACCTTCATTTCATTTGGTCCAGAGAGCTGTGTGACGACAATGTCGAAGTGAGGCGACAGCGTAAGTAGCAAATTATCCGCACGTACGTTCTTCAGTTTGCAGATGAGTCGCACTTGCTTCCCTTGGAAGTTGGCAAGCCGTGCATAGTTGACGAAGGGGGCAATCTTGTCGTTTTGTTGAGACATGAAGACGATATGGAGTCAAGACGCGTGGAGGATACAAAAGCGAACGCCGTGTGCGAAGTGATGCACGACGCGTCGAATGAGAGGACGTGTTATTGTGCGCTGTTTGCCAGCGCGACCTGCCCCGTTTCCCACGAGTATTATGGAGCTCGGCCCGGAACCGTCTCGATCAGGCAATATCTCCGACTATTGTTCGCTCGTTGCAGCACACGCGACGTGCTGCGGGTCTTTGTTTGCGATGTGTTGGAGCTTGCTGTGACTCTTTGTCTGCTCCACCCACGACCTTTTTTCTCTCCCTTTTCTCTAACGTCCGCACGACACACGACAAGGTCTCTGGCAGACCGCCTCACGTTCTTTCTTCACGACGCCCGTACCACGACTCCCTCGCGCTGCTCTGGAGCAGCCGGCTACTTCTCGTTGACAGCGTCTCTTCCCCCTAATCACCAACTTTCGAACGTGCGATACTCTTACTCTTGCGCTATGGAGTCTATGCCTGTGTCCCCCACTTTCCTGAGGATCCGTGTCATTGCTTTCAGTGCGTGTGGCCACCAGCCACCTGGCAATGCGCCTGACTGATCATTCACTCCAGGTCTGATCGCTTTCTTGAGCTTTCTTTGGGCCATACTTTACACCCTGGACATGTACTGGCTATTCGACACAATGGGAGCTCCTGAAAGTGCGTAACCAGTTTTGATTGCCATCGCAGGAGCTGAACGTGCCCTAGGAATCCTCATATCCCTCATGCTCTTGAACAGTTCTGCAACCTGCATAATTCTGCTAGTGCTGTCAGCACAAGGCCTTGCGTGGCTGAACTCCTGCTGAAATCCACCTTCCAGGATCACTCGCGAATTCCGACCGTGGCTAGACGTCGCGCGTGTGCTGCTTCTCTTTGCCACCCATATTTGTACGCCACCCCCTACACGCGCCGATCATCAATGCTCACAAAAAGTAGGCTCGGCAGTGGGTTACACGATCTGGTTCCCGACCTACTCTTGCCCTGGCACCGGTGCGCTTCTCTCTGCAACCTCGCTTCTCAGATTGCTGACACGGACGTCAGAACCTGCAAGTATGTGTCGCATGTTCAATGTCTATATCCTCGCAATCAATTGGCTAGATATTGTTTTGCGTGCGTTTACTGCGTATCTCGAGCGTCCTCTAGCGCTGACTAGGACTGTTTCCGTCAGTTATCATCTACGCTTGGGGGTTGACTACCCTGATGGTCATACGGCGCCGTGCCGCAAAGCAAGCACATCTGGATATTCCCGAGGAGAAATTCGAGATCGACGCTCCGGACGCCGTCGAAATCGGGAGAGGCTCGCTGATACATACAATACGCGACAGTCCCGCTCGAACGTCGCAGACACCCAGTACCTCGAGCTCCTTCTATCCGGCCCCGCAAACGGCATCCCCTTATCAAAGCAGGCATAATTCGACGCAAAGCTCGCGCACCCAGACTTCCAGGACGCACTCCCGCACCCTCACCATGTCACCCATCGTCGAGGAGCCTCGCGTGCCAGAACCAGCCGTCGGCAAGCCGGACTTGAGCCCACGCTCGTCTGCGCGTCTATCTAAGGCTCGTCAGTCTTTCATGTAATGATACAAAGAGCTCGACTATGTAACATATCCGACCATCCGGTTCACTCGCAGTGCTGCGCACTGTCCAATTCCTTACTGTAGCATACGAGACCACTCATGATCATGGCATTTATTATTCTCTCTCTTTCGTCTGCGTTTCCTGGGCAGTCTCTGCAGCTTGCAGACTCAAGCGCTAGCCGCGGTGTGTGCTGCAGGCTGGGGGTCCGGGGCTCCGCCTTGTCCTGCGCGTTGCCCCGCGCGAACCGGCGCTAGCGACGCGCCGGGCGGTAACAAGCACGTGGGCGCGTGCATCACAGTGGCTGTGATCACCAAACGTCCACGGCCAACCGTCACCCGTCGTGCGTGATTGCACCCTCGCGCCAGCCCCGTACCGCGTCTTGCTCCCTCCCTCCATCTCCTCGCTGCCATCCTCAAGTGCCCCGCAGCATCTACATGTCCAGCGCGCGATGGGACCCGGCCGCAGTGAAGGCGCAGCTGCGCCTGACGTCCCAGCGGATCGGCCAGCTGCTTGAACGCCAGGACTCGAAGAGCCAGATTACGCGTCGGGACATAGCGACTCTGCTTCAGCAGGGCAATGTTATGCTTGCGCGCGCCAAGGCGCAGAAGCTTATTCACGAAGACCTGTCGGGCGACGTCCTGGAGATGCTGGAGATGTGCATTGGTGTACTCGTTGAACATTTCAGCGAGCTGAGGTGCGTATGCCCGTCGCAATGTCCCAGTCTATATTGACAGGCTTGCAGCGACCCTGATTCCCTACCGCCCATTGTTATCGAGGCGGTCTCTAGTATCATCTACGCCGCGCCCTCCACGGACTCCAAAGGTCCTCACCCCCTCGCTGTTGCGCTCAAGGCAAACTGACAAATACTTCAGAGCTCAACACTGTACGGAGCATGCTCATAGAACACTTGGGTCCAAGTTTTGCGCGCTCGGCCATCGGTAACCGAGACGGATACGTGTCGGACAAGGTGCGCGCGCTCTGCCGAGTCGTAGATTTCATACCTATTCCCCGCAAGGTCATCAATGCACTGTCCGCTCCGCCCCCCTCCGCCGCAAACTTGGACGCCTACCTTGTTCACGTCGCACGCACGTACGGAGTGGATTGGACCCCCGCTCCTCGCCGCCAGCAAATGTGCGATCAGTCTGCCCGATCATCCGGCGCTTGAGAACTCATTGAACCCTTAGCTTGAGTCCGTTGGCAGAGATATTGGACCCTGAAGCTACACCGCTCGTTGACCTCCCGCGTTTGCGGCAATTGTGCGCTCTCGGCATCCCGGATGAGCCTTCCTGGCTGCGTCCACGAATCTGGAAGTATGCGTCCCCTTCGCTGGTACACGATATTGTAGGTCTAACAAAGCGTCAGGCTATTTTTTGGGATCCTGCCGGTACTGAAAGCATCATGGCAAGGCGACATCAAGAAACAGCGAGATAGTTATTATGTACGTGACCACATTTGGCCTAAGTTATCTTCTAATTTCGCATAGGACCTCGTGAAACGACTTCTCGAGCCATTGACAGCACTCCCCCCTCCGACACTACCCCTCGCCGGTACTGACCAAGTTGCGCATCGTGTGTCTCAAGGCTTGTCTCGTGTTCCGTCGTCTTTGCTATCCGAACTCGAGGAGGAGCCTGAACCGCTGCCCTTCTCCCCTCTCGATGATGCTGCCGCGGATGATATCCGACTGTCCTGTGCACATAATCTTGATGATCGTCTGAAGCTCATCACGGATGCGCGGAATCCCTTAGCGACGGGACCCACGCCTGAGATTCGACTGGACGATGATTCGACACCAACCATACAGTTGTCGGAGCCTGCGGACGAGACACCTTCAATCCAGCTCTCAAGCCCAGTTGACGATAACGGCGCCGGTGCTGCAGCACTAGCCCTCGCCCCAGGGAAGAAGAAGCCGACGACCCTTCATCCATCCCGCGCGTACGGCTCGCTTAACGTCAGTCCCAAGCACGAGTCCGCGCTCAGGCGGCTACTGTACTTACACTCATCAATCAATCCGGGCAACCTCTCGCCTCACATCTCGTCACTCCTCGTTCCTTTGTACACAGTGATGAACCGCGAGATCCAGCTGGAGGACATGGCGCATGTGGAAGCCGACACATTCTGGCTCTTCGAGGCCATGCTCGCCGACTTTGCTGAGCTGGAGGATGAGGAGGGTGGTGCTATCTGGATGAAAAAGTTCAGCGAACGGCTGACTTGGGCGGACTACGAGCTCTCAGAGAATATGGTCAGTTTTTTTATTCGTCCTCATCGTCGCGTTTATTGACCATATTATTCCTTATAGGTTGCGAAAGGCCTGGATCCTGCCTTACCACACTACTCATAGTAAGTTTGGTATGAATGGCTTTAGGTCACCGTGCTAACTTTGTCCAGCCGGTGGCTGGCCCCCTTGCTCACGCAAACCCTTCCATTGTCCTCAGTGTTTCTGGTGTGGGACGTCCTCTTCTCCAAACCACAAGCCACGCGCGACGGCAGTCCCAAATTGGAAACATTAATCGACGTCTGCACCGCGATGCTCATCCGCGCTCGTCCACAAATCTTCAGGTACGATACCTTCGTCTGATCGCGCCTCGGGGACTGAGCATCGGTCAGGCTCGGCAAAGGTGGCGCCAAGTCACCTAGTTTGTGGGCGCAGGACGCGGAAGCTCTTCCTCCACCGTCTCCTTTGCGCTCATGGGAACTGGGCGACGCTTTCCTCGAGGGCATGTCGTTGCTGCAGTTCTACCCTGTGGAAGTCGTCGGAGGCATCGACACCGTCCTCCAGGCCGCGATGGACCTGGTCGAGCGCAGGAACCTCGAGGCCCGCCAGCAACAGCCGAACCCGCAAAGTCTTACCAGTCGCCTCGCAAACACAATGTGGCGCGGCCTGACCAATCAGCAGTACACGCCAGAGGCCTCACCTGAGAACTCAGACACCGAAGACTCGCCCAAGGAGAAGCCTTCGACGCCTCAACCCACGGCGATCAAGCCGATCGAGCAGACTCCAATTCATAACAAGCTCGGCGCCCGCCTCTCAAATGCGGTCTGGAGGGGTATCACAAATCAGAGTGCGATGGACGCGCCGCCCTCGCCTCTGGACACATCACCCGTGCATGAAATGCCGATATCACTACCTCCTAGGCCGAGCGACGTGGATGAGGACGCAGCCGGTTCTTCAGCGGCGAGTGCTGCCAGTCTTTGGAGCTATGCCGAGAAATTGAAGCAGTCCGACGCCGCTGCTCGGTTTTCCAAAGTCAGCAGTAATTGGAGGGCTAGGGCGATGCTGGGCTCCTGGGGCGGTGGCCTCAGCCCATCTACCTCCATACCTGACGAGGTGGACCACCTTCACCGGAACTCGACCATGAGCGAGGGCTTTGACTATCAACCGCCCAACCTCCTCGAGGCGCGGCGCGACTCATTGCCAGCCCCCGACCGCACTGGTATCTATTCTCCGCCCGCCCGCCCCGCCTTTTTCCGACCGCCGCGCGACAGTGGTTTCTTCAGCCCTGTCCGTGACAAATCGTCAAGCCCGACGGAGTCATCGCCCAAGTCGGAGAACGGCATATTCAGCAAGGCGCTGAACGTGCAGGACGCCCTGGCGCACCTCACGAGGGCGACGACTCCCCAGCCCGCGCCTCGGCCTCAACCCTCGCCCACGCCCAAGAGTGGCCCTCGTCCGTTGCTCCTGGGATCAACACCGGTCACCTCCCGCCCGCTGAGCAGGCATATCTCGAAGAACAGTGGCCAATATGAGGATCTGTCTCGTAGAGCAGGGCGTCCGACGCATCGGCCATCGCAGTCCTCGCTGTCGACGGTGCCCGACATAGGTCGTCGTTCCGAGCCTGAGTCCGACGGTGGCTCCCGTATCGTCCCTATCAACCGACGTTCCGTGTCGCCGATGGCGCCGACGTTCCGGAGGCACTCTCGGACACCGTCGAGGTTGTCGGAAGCCCAGTCGCCGTCTCCACGATCCTCGACCGGGGGCCTGCTCAGCCCGCCTTCCTCCACTGCGACGCTAGATTCACGAGGCTGGGGAAAAGTGGATAATGACTCGCCTCCGATGACATCTCCCAAAACGCCTGACAACGTCTCTTCCGACAACGAGGTGCGCGTTGACGGTGTGGAGCAGCAGCGGGGGTCGATTGTTATACCCGAAGTTGTCACCTCCCCACTGGAGGCCCCTGCGCACGCGAAGAAGTTAACACGGAAGAAGACGCCGCCACCTGTGTACAACGGTGATACCTCTGACTCCTCTGCGTCAATGGCGGAGAGCGGTATCAGTGTCCCTGGGCGGCAACAGCGAGTGCGCGCTCGTCGTGGTCAACGACCTGCGAACCTTCGGTTGCACGAACGGCGGACACCGAGTCCGAAGGGTCTTGCTGTTGACTGGCCTGGCGAGGAGGAGCTGGCTGCGACGCCCAAGGCAACCCAATTCGAGGGAGAGGAGCACCTGGCGCGCGATCAGACGCCATCGCGTCAGCGCAAGATTTCGGACAGCCAAGAGAGCACGAGAGCTCGCAAGGTGTCTACCAGCTCGCGTTCGAGCAAGAGGCGGGTGCGGGAGAGCGCCGCAGAGGAAGGGGACGACGAGGGCTACGATGATTTTCTGAGTGCGTACGAGAGTGAGGAGGGTGCCACTCCCGGCGCCTCCGCTCGCTAGTTTCTTGCTTTCGTTAGGTATGCTATGTTTAGATCTAATGCTGTTTATGATGTATTCCGATAATCAGGTATATCACGATCTCGTTTACGACGCCCGAAGGTGATCCCAGTCATGTACGGCATCATGAACACCTCTGTAGATCTCGAGGACGACAGGGAAGTAGGGTAGTATATTCTATATGGTGTGGTCAGTCTCGCCAGAGCAGATTGATTGAGTACCAACCTCGAACGCGACATGGACGGTCGGTTTCCCGTCTTTTCCTTTGGAAAGAGCAGCCAGGTAGTACCGTACGTTCCATCTTTGCAAAGCCTCGTTGATTATAACGCATTCCAGAGCGGACGCCGGAATGAACCGACGTGTCGTTTGCAGTGGGATACTTGGTAAACCGCGACAGGTCTCGAGCTGTATTCCGTGCGGCTCTATCACGATCAGTGATTCTGTATGCCCCTTCAATATATGCTACGGATAACAGCCAGAATGCTTACCTGATAGAATCTGTGTGGTCTTCGTCCAGAAGAGTGCGACGAAGCAAGCTGCCATTGCAAGTGCCCGAAAGCTGGTGTTGTGCACCTGCGCGCATCGTTCAAGGAAAGATAAAGAAGGTCTCATTTGTGTCGTACACGTTGAAGGAAGAAAGATAGCACTGCTATGAGGAGCATGTCTTTCCAGGTGTAGCCAGAGAAGCCATAGACAACGTGACCGCTACCATCTCGCGCGAGACGCCAGTTCTCGACGCGATATTCAGTGTAGCCAGGCTTTTCGATGATTATAAGCTCGGGGTTTGTCAATGGGAGTGGATAGGAGACGCGATACATCCAGCGTCCGTCGCAGACATGGAAGAGAATAAGGAGGTCAAAGCGCCGTCTACCAACCCGCTTTAGGCAGGTTTTCTTTAAAGACACGTGTCACTGCGTGTTCACTTCCCACCGTCATGCAGAGGACAGTCGCGCTCAACTGCACGTACCAATGGGTCAAGACTTTGCTACTCGACCGGCGCTATTTTGCTGTGGTCGCCATCACTGTTCTACTTGGTGATGCTATACTCACTCAGCTTATAACACGCTTCATCCCCTGTATGTGCCCATTGCATTTCATGGCGAGGTTGTTCATGTTTGTGTCAGATACCGAAATCGACTGGGGCACGTACATGAAGCAAGCCAAAATTTACATGGAAGGGGAGCGTGACTACACGAAAATAAGCGGCCCAACCGGACCTCTTGTGTAAGGCCTTGTTCACCAACATCGGCCGCCGCTCACCTTCACACAAGATACCCAGCCGGACATGTATACATCCACGAATGGCTCTACTCTGTCACGGATGCGGGCAAAAACATGCGTCTTGCTCAGCAGCTATACAGCCTGTTGTATATCGTGTCGCAGTGTCTAAACTGTGCCATATATCACCGCGCCGGAGCGCCAAATTGGCTCGTTCTATCGCTACCGCTCAGCAAACGTCTTCACTCCATCTACGTTCTCCGTCTGTTCAATGACTGTTGGGCAGTCATTGCTGCGCAAGCCGCCATATTGGCGTACCAGAGCGGAGCAGACCTGCTGGGCACGGTGCTATTGAGGTGAGGTCAGCTCTTATCCATGATTCGTGTTCACTCACGATTTGGCAGTGGCGGAATATCAGTAAAGATGTCGGTCATCTTGTATGTTCCAGGCTTACTGGTCGTCCTATTCAAACGCCGGGGTCTACTGTCAACTCTCGGGTATGCGGTTGTCGCGCTCGTGGTGCAAGTCTCTCTGGCGCTGCCGTTTCTCAAGCGATACCCAAAAGAGTACCTTGGCTCTGCATTCGACCTATCGCGTGTCTTCTTGTACAAGTGGACGGTCAACTGGCGCTTTGTACCAGAAGACGCATTCCTCAGCCCACAGTTTGCGAAGGCATTGCTTGTCGGTCACGCTACAGCATTGATAGCATTCGGCCTCTTCCGATGGTGTCGAGCCGATGGCGGCGCAGTCAAGGTCCTTGAGCGGGGCTTCCGCCGACCAAGTCTTGCTGCTGGTATCGCACCAGTCGACTCCTCGCGTGAGTCGTTACGAGTTTGAACACAGTGGCGCATTCTCATTTTTTGTTTGGTTACAGAAATAGCCACCATCCTTCTCACTTCGAACCTCATCGGCGTAACATTCGCGCGCTCCCTGCATTACCAGTTCTACTCTTGGTACGCTCAGCAAATGCCTTTCCTGGCCTGGAAGTCACGTCAACCAGTTTGGCTGAAGTAAGAATATTATATGACTTTGTGAACGCAACAAACTGACGTCAACGTGTCCGTTTCCAGAATCACTGCTGTCCTTGCAATTGAGTATGCATGGAACGTATACCCTTCTACCCGTTTGTCGTCGACTTTGCTGCTTTGCGCCCATTCATGCATACTGCTTGGGATGTGGTTCCGTGCAGATGACCAAACGGTGAGAAGCGCGCATTTGACGACTGTACACTCGAAGTAAACGACAATGATACTATACATCATGATAAAATGGTCGCCTGAGGAGAAAGCATCCGTCTTTGGCCTAATATACATATCGAAAGCTGGAATCGGCACGTTAGTGTCAGTGTTGAACATGAGAAGGCGAGTCGCTCACTTCAAGTTCTCAAAGTCTGTGAGGTCCGCGAAAGCAGTTGCGTTGATGTCAACATTCGCTCCTTGACCGCGATCGACGTCCTCGGTTATCTCGATAACGGACTTCGCGCCCTTCGCGTCCGTGTCTGCGGCAGTCTCCTCTGCCTTCATCTTCGCCTGTAATCTGTCACGGCGCCTGTTCTCCGTCATGAAGTAGATGCGAAGGAGCACGAATATCAAGACTTCGAGGCAGTTGCACACGAGCATGGAAGCTATGCCGAGTCTGTATTCTGGAGCGTCCTGAGAACGATAGAAGAATGGGCCTTCGTGAATTCATCAGCAAGGATGCAGGACAACACAGAGCATGAGCGCACCTCCGATATTTCCGACACACGCCCCAAGCCAGATCATGGCACTGGCGATCTGCTTCTTCGTCTGACCGGCGACATTGCTGGTGATCAGGCTGACGCCCAGCACAAATGATGCTTGGTAGGAGCCGGTAAGGTAGTAACAAATCAGGCGGGCGACATTGGCACTCTGAGGAGCGAATAGGAACCCAAGGGTCCCGGCAATGGTTGGTATCATGAAGAGCATGCATACAAACGTTCGACTGTTCTTTGGTAGTCGATCATTGAGGAAAGCGCTGTAGAAGACGACGCATTCAATGCCTTGCATAATGAATTTCAATGGTTTGGTTCACGTACCCGAGACCAATGTAGATCATGACGAGCGCACCCTGGGGGATACCTAGGAGCGACGTCTCCAGAACGTCGAAACCAAGTCCGTTGAGGATAAGTGTGCTGAACTAGGTAACATTGTGAAGGTTAACAAATGCGGAAACATAACGAAGTCGGCAAAGCTCACGTTGCTAATGCCACCGTTGGGTATATTCCCCACGACACCGAGGAAGAAGAACATATACGTCTTTGGGTCCTTGAGGAATGCCTCCTTTGCTTGGTACCACTTGAACTGTTTGTTGTCAATCCCCGTCTGATTTTTGCGCAGCCGCGCGACAGCCATCAGGCGCTCGTCCCGTGTGAGCCATTGGGACGTCACGGGCGAGTCAGGGAGAATGAAGTATATCACGACGCCCCAGATGCTGCAGAGCGCCCCGACGATGAGAAACTCATATCTGCCACGCGCAATTTCGTTAGAGCGAATAAACGTTGTTTAGCCATATCCTCACCGCCAGCTAGAGAGCGCGCCGTTGATGTGCCCGATGCCGTACCCAAGCATTCCTCCACCCGCAACGCCGAGACCATTCGCTGCGTACCACGTCGAGATGCGGGAAGGTTGCTCGGCACGCGTGTAGCTTGATACAGTGATCAACATAAAGGCGGGGTCTGCGATGGCTTCTGCAGCGCCGGAAAGAATGCGGAGGGCAGCCAAACCAGCGAAGTTTGTAACACCAGCCTGAGCCCTGCAGTCGAATGAGTAGATGAGACTGGCGAAAGACGTATAGACGTGCATGAGTAGAATTCCCCAGAGGAAGATATTTATAGCCAAGTACTTGGCCGGCGGTGACTTGAGCATGAGCATGTTTGTAGGTAGCGCCCAGATGAGCCAACCGAAATAGAAGATGGAGGAGAGCCAGCTGATCGAGAGCGACTTCAGATACGCACGCTATAGGTGTATGTCATGAACGCACCTGTATTCCGTCCCTTTGAGGTTCAAGTCATCCTTGATACCAAAGATGGCCGCATACGCTGCAAAGCGTGTTACTTCAGATCATGACAAGTGAGGGCGGCGAACGTACAAAGCGTAGTCTTGTCGATATACTGAAGAGAAGTTAGTGACAATGTTGATCCGGAGAGCGGGCTGAACTCACGTAAAACGCGTAGCACACTGAAAGGCTAGCTCGGCGTCAGTGCAGACTATGCGGAACCCGAAGGAGCACGTACACAGGCAATATGGTCCAGTCGATCTTCCTCTTCAGCTTCTTCTCTTGCTCTTCGCTTATGGCATCATCGGATCCGTATTTCTCGAGTGCCTCCTCGTAAAAGTCGTCAAGCGGCTCCCTGTTCCAGAGTCGAGCCCGCGACCACGGCTTGCCGATAAGAACATCGTCGGACAAGGTCTGACGTGTCTGTTTGGGGTGGTCCATCGCGGGAAAGTGGGTGGGCGACTCTACCGATCTTCACCGCCGGATAGATATAAGTAGGCGAGACATCCGTTAGAACATTCAGCGCTCCGGACCGAGGGCGCAGCTTCCCCGCGCCGGCATAAAGTGTTCTGCATGGTATGAACTGGTGAGAGGGTCAGCTGGACACTGTCGGTGCTGTCATGAGCTCCCACTGGTGGGATCTAACCGCCCATGAGTGATGGCGAACCTGCGCAAGCGCCGGAGCTCCAAGCGAGCATGGGTTTTCCCCTGCAGTGGGGTTCAAACGTGCAGGTAAATACTGGTCATTAGGCGCCACCGCAAATGTCAAGTTGAAGGGCGGCAAAGTACTTACCATATTCCATCTGCCACTCGGAGTCATCGGAGGATCACAGCACATTGTCGCAAATACAGTAATAAACGGAAATATTGATATAAGACCTGCGAGTATTCGACTTGAGCTATTGAGCTGCTTCCGCCTCGTTCGCATCAGAAAAGAAACATGAAAGAGAAAAGAACAAATGGGGCCGGAGGCAATATGCAACGGCAGAAGCCGAGCTCGACATCGCTCACGCTCGGCATTCGCCGTGACTCATCTGAAGTCAAGCATGACCTCCACCACTTCATCCAGTTTGCCCTCCTGGCCGTCTGAGAATGCCAGGAAGTCGCTCTCACCATCACAGCATGCCGCGCTCTATCAAAATGCTCTCACGGCAGTCGGCCATATCCTCGCTCTCCCTCATGATAAACGAGATGACGCATCAGTCACGCAATTCCTCTCATCGTACGCCCGGGACGCAGCCTTACAACTCTTAGAAGGACTTGTATGGAGAACGGCTCCTTCGCGCGATACATTGCAGAAGGCGTTGAGGAGAAAAGTCCTTGCTCTCGCAGAAAGCTATGCCGTCACGCATGGCATCGACGCGCAGACGCTGCTGGATCTCGCAGTTGCCTACGGTTCAAATGCTTCCAAAATCCGCTCAACTGTTGCCGCTTCCATTCACTCCGATTTCTCATTGCTGTCTACACTCCGATCCGACTTCGTTCCCGTCTTCACATCTCTCCTCACGCCCGCCTCCGGCCTCTACGGGTTGAGGAAGATGGGCCACTGTCTACTCTGCCTGCTTCGCTCATCTCCTCCGGAGATGCAGCGCTGCTTCTCGCAGTCGAGGGACCTCATTGTTTCGATCGCACAGGCGTACAACCAGGTGCTCCCCTCTCTAGCGCAGAATTATGGCGGCCTGTCCGCAATCCGCATCGCCGCCGACAGGCAAATCGATGAGTGGGAGCGAATATGGCTGGAGACCAAGATTGCGCTGGTGGATATCTTCCATATCCTCGTGTCTAGGATGCTGGACGACCTATCATCGGCCAAGGGCAATGCCCTCCGCTTCGAAGCTGAGCGCACCTTCGACATCGTCTTCAGCCTGGTCGAGGTTCCCGTGTCGTCATCGCCGTCCTCTATCCCTCCCACGCCATTTCTCAATCGACCGCTGCTGGCGGACTATCAGCAAAGCTACGACCTCGCCAAAGCAGTAGAGAATTCCATGCGCCACACTGCGGAGCGAGATGCGAGATTGGATCTTTTGGAGTCGAGCTTGCGATCCTTCGAGACATCGGCTACAGATACCGGGGAAGAGAAACGCAAGGATCCCGGCGTACTCAAGATCCTGCTGCGATCTTCCGGGATGCCGCTCGGGATCGACACCCTCGGCAAGGGCTCTGCCGACAAGGGCAAAGCTCGCGCTGTCGAGGATCCCGAGTCGAGCGTTGTCCCTCAACAACCTGCGGACCCGGAACTTGACCTGAAGGTGGTGCAGGTGCTGGATATCTTCCCGGACCACCCACCTGACTACGTCCGCGCGCTCCTCACACATGAGTCATACCCATATAGAGGCAACCCGGAAAAGCTCATAGAGGCATTCCTCGAAGGCACCGCGCCTTCGGACGTGCAACTTCGGGCGTCTGCTCCGCAGGCCGCCTCCCGACCACCCGATGTCCAGTTCCTCGTGCAGGAGCGCCGTAATGCATTTGACGATGATGTGATGGAAACTGCGCAACTACGGGTCGGGAAGAAAAAGTGAGTTGCTTGCCGCTATTGAACCTGCGTATCTAACGGTCATATCCAGCGAAGACATATTGAGGGATCGCGCCGCCATTGATCAGATGAAAGCAGATATTTTGCGCCGAGCGGAGGCGATGGAGTTGGAGGAGTTGGAGGACGAAGAAGACATCGAGAAGGCAGCCGGCGCGTTCGAGGACGATCTCGAGGGCCTCAATCAAGTCAGAGTAGCAGGCGACGGCGAGGCAACTGATGACGAAGACGAAGAAACAGCAGCGCCCACGCCAGAAACCATATTGGAGCTTGCATATATCAAGGACCCGAAGCTGTTCGAACGCGACGCACAGACACGGCGCAGCAAGCAGCGCGCAGAGCTCAAATCAAAAACAGGTAAGCGCATCGTGGATCATCCTTGGCCATTACTCATGGAGTTGCAGGCTGGTCCGACGAACAAATTGAGGGATGGAAGATCATGCTCGAGCGGAATGTGAGTCATATGCATGCGTGAATCTATCGACACTTACAAAGATTTTCTAGCCCAAGAAGGACAAGATCCTCGCCAAGCACGAGTTCTCAGGGAATCAGAACAGCATACCTCCACAAGCGGAAGGCTCGAGCTCTACCAACGGTGGCTCGCATAGAGGGGGAAGGGGCATAGGTGGCAGGGGAGGCGGAGGTCGCGGTCGCGGTCGCGGCGGCGGCGGAGGAGGCGGAGGAGGAGGCGGCGGATCAGGAGGGGAGGTGGTGGCTCAGGTGGGGGTGAAGGAGACGCGAAGACGGCCCGCGATAGAGCATGGAAAAACAAGAACAAATCCAGTCGTGCCACGCGCGGGCATGACAAGAAGATGGCTCGTATGGTTGGTCCGTCCAACTGAGATTTATGTAGCGCAAAATTCGGGGCTGACCATATTATCTCAACTTGTCGTAACTTCTTCCTACTGCCTTAGCTTTCCTCGTTTTCCCAACCACCCAGTGCATCTTGGGTTTATCATACAGCACGTAGCCAAGAACGTTCATAAATGTCACGTGCTTGTTCGATTTCATTGTCGTCGATCTCTCGGCGCCGCCGGTCCGGGCACACTTTGCAAATGATCTTTGATCGCTCTCAGTCATTTCGGACTTCGCAGTTTCTCCCATCTCTCAGCTCCTTTTCGCGATGGCCGACCAACCGACCAAGCAGAAGCTATGGGGCGGGCGCTTCACCGGGAAGACCGACCCCTTGTACGCACCCTTCCGATCTCACGCAGCAAACCAAAGTCCTGATTGCCATATGCTAATCAAGAATGCACGAATTTAACCAGTCGCTCAAGTACGACCGGCGCATGTGGGATGCAGACATCCGGGGCTCCATCGCGTACGCGAAGTCGCTCTGCCGCGCGGGCCTCCTCACGAAGCAGGAGGAGACGGCGATCCTCGGCGGCTTGAACTCCGTGGCGAAAGAGTGGACGGAGGGGTCGGTGCGTGTGTTCATCGTGTGGAGAGCTGCCATGAACGCTCACACGACGATCAGTTCAAGATCCAGGCGGATGACGAGGACATCCATACTGCAAACGAGCGGCGGCTGACGGAGATTATTGGCGCGCTTGGGGGGAAGCTGCACACCGGACGGTCGCGCAACGACCAGGTCGCCACCGATATGCGTATATGGCTGCTGACCGAGGTCAAGACCGTCGAGGAGAGCCTCAAGGCGCTTCTGCGCGTCATGATTGAGCGCGCGGACAAGGAGGTGGACATCCTGATGCCTGGATACACACATTTGCAGGTGCGCCTTTGTCGTGGTTGATTTTCCTGATAATCAGGCTAAACCTCATGTCTTCAGCGAGGACAACCCGTGCGATGGTCACACCTCCTGCTGTCGCATGCGTGGTCCTTCCAAGCCGATCTAGAGCGGTTGAAGGAGATGGTCCCACGTATCTCTGTTCTTCCCCTCGGCTCGGGCGCTCTCGGGGGCAACCCCTTCGGCGTTGACCGCGATTTTCTTGCCAAAGAGCTTGGCTTCCAATCTGTGGCCGAGAACAGCATGTGGGGAGTGGGTGACCGCGACTTCATCGTCGAGTTCCTCATGTGGTCGAGCTTGACCATGACGCATATGAGCCGCCTGGCGGAGGACTTGATCATCTATTCGACTGCGGAGTTTGGCTTCGTGACCTTGAGCGACGCGTACAGGTAAGTGCGGCCATGCTTGTCGTTGTTTGCCACCGTATTCACCTTTTGCAACAGCACCGGTTCGAGCATCATGCCACAAAAGAAGAACCCGGACTCCCTGGAATTGTTGCGAGGCAAATCTGGTCGGCTCTTCGGCAACGTGAGTACGCGCCTTTTGATGAAGGCGTCTACTGATCCCTTTAGATGGCTGGATTCATGATGACGTTGAAGGGCATGCCGTCGACTTACAACAAGGACTTGCAAGAGGACAAGGAGCCGTTGTTCGACTCGGTAGACAACGTCTCAGCTTCCATTCGCATTGCCGAGGGTGTTATCGCCACGATGAATGTGAGCGATCATATTCTACGCTGGTGACACATATTGACCTATTGCAGGTGCACGGAGAGAAAATGCTACAGGCGTTGTCAATGGACGTGTTGGCGACGGATCTAGCGAACTACCTCGTGTTGAAAGGGGTGAGCCTTCCACGCCTTACAGATGGTTCATCTGCTGATTTGTCTGCAGATCCCCTTCCGCGAGACGCATCACATCTCGGGACGCGCTGTTGCGCTCGCCGAGTCTCGAAAATGCGGGCTGGACCAGCTCACGTTGCAGGACTATCAGCAGTTGAACCCCAACTTCACAGAAGATGTTCGCGACGTCTTCGACTTTGAAGCCAGCGTTGAGCGACGGAATGCCATCGGAGGACCCAGCCGCGCGATGGTGGCTCGCCAGATTGAGACACTTCGTGCTTATCTGGCGAAGGATTGAGTAGAGAATGAATACAACTGCTTGTAACTATATACCTGTGCAATACCTGTGAACTGCACGGGGATGAACCGTGGACGTCGGACGTCGGACTGGGCAACCCGTTTCAAACGGTTCGAGGCGGTACAAGGGCAGCACATGGCGATGTTGGAAGTTGGTGCACGTGCTTACGTAACCGTAACAGTCCGTGTCGCATTTCACGTCCGCCGCGTCGTGCACTTCACCCGCTCTCATCTGAAGCGCCCAGGTCAGGCTTAACGGGCAAGGTTTCCTGCAAAGCTCTGCTTATATTCGAGAGCCCACGGCGGTTCCTTTTATTGTAATCTCATTCCCACCGACGTCTGGTCCAGTCACCACTCTCCCGCACCCCACACCGAATTCACCATGGCGAGAGACAGACTGGCTGCTATGCGGGTGCGCCAGTAAAATACCCGAGGCGCTCACCACCGCTCACGCTCAGCGACAGGCCCAGCAGCAGGGCGGGGGGTACAACACAAGCACGTACGTGGTCGTACCATATTTCGTTGCCCCGTCCTCTGGCTAATCTTGCGTTTCAGCAACTCGTATCCCACACAGGCAGCCGGCGGCTACGGTGGTGGAGGCGGCGGGGGCTACGGCCAGCCCCAGTATGGCGCACAGAACGACACGGGGTACGAAATGGCAGAGGTCAATGCCCCCGGCGGCGGCGGCGACAGCATGTCCGCGTTCTATACAGAGGTGCGTCGACACACCCTCAAAAGCTGCAAATACTCATGCTTTACCCCAGATATCCTCCATCCAAGACAGCCTGCGGCAATTCAACGACAACGTCGCGCGTATCGGCGAGTTGCACTCGCGGTCTTTGAACAACATGGACGACGTTGCAGCGCAGCGCAACGCCTCGCAGCTCGACGACATGATCGAGGAGACGAGCGCCCTCAGCACAACTCTCAAACGTCGTATCAAGTCCCTCGAGAAGCAGGGCGGCGCGGGGCGCGACGGCCAGATCCGCAAGCAGCAGACCGCCCTTGTGAAGTCCAAGTTCGTCGAGGCCATCCAAAATTACCAGACCGTGGAGCAGCAGTACCGCACAAAGTACAAGCAGCGCATGGAACGCCAGTTCAAGATCGGTTGGTAATCCCCTCTACCTGTCCAGAAAGTCAGCTGAAACACCTTTTAGTCAAGCCTGATGCATCGCCCGACGAGGTCCGTGCCGTCGTCAACGACGAGCAGGGCGGGCAAATTTTCAGTCAAGCTGTGAGTGATGGCATTTGAACGGCTTTGGCAATGCTGACAATGTTGCCAGCTCATGAACTCTAACCGTTATGGCGACTCGCGGGCGGCATACCGCGAAGTTCAAGAACGGCACGAAGACATCAAGCGTATTGAGCGGACACTTGGTGAACTCGCGCAGCTGTTCAACGATGTGCGTCCAGCCCCATGAGTGACCGTGCCTGACGCTGACCTACCTGTTCCTAGATGAGTGTCCTGGTCGAGCAGCAAGACGAGACCATCAACACCATCGAGACGCAAGCTGCTGCAGTCGAGCAGGATACGGAAGCTGGGTGAGTACTACTGATGTTTGTGTCGCTCTGCGTGCTGACCGTCGTTCAAGTCTCGGCTACACGGAGAAAGCAGTGAACTCGGCCCGCGCTGCCCGCAAAAAGCGCTGGATTTGCTTCTTCATCATCCTCATCGTCCTCGCCGTCATCGGTATCGTCGTCGGCATTGTTGTCAGCAACAACATCAAGAACAACGACAAGAGCAACGATAGCGGCAACAGCGGCAGCATCACCACATCGTAAACGCCCTTGACAGGGTTCGCTGCTCCGCGCACATACACTCTTTATCGACAGGCGACGACCTCCCCCACGACATCCAGCTCAGGCGCTCCGTGTGCAGGCTGCATATACCTCCCTGCCACAGTATTACCCCCTCACATTCGTTTCCCGTGGTACCCCTGTCCTCTCGTTCTTCCTTTGCTGGTAGTACATAGCTCGGACATCGCGCAAGAGTTACTCTACTAGTGCTTCTATTGGATTGGCTCTCATCTATCTTGTTTATATTATTTCCAACGTTTCTCCTGGTATTGGTATCTAATTCACGAGGACATGCACGCTGGTGAAGAGAGCATAGGTAGCGCATACGCCCTCTGGCAATGACTATGCAGCGTGTTTGGATGCCCAGTGGGATGAGCGCGCGCTAGCGTTGAAAGTGAACCGCAGTATTCGGCAACGGCCGCGTATGGTTGAATTGAACAATTGTGCAATGTCCGGTGTTGCCTCCTACCGCATGTCGTCCGATGAGAGTACGCCTCTACTTCCTACCGAGCGGCAGGATGTGGAAAGACAGGAGTGCGCTGTCTCTGCGTGGAGGGAGAAGACAGGATACGTATTAGAGTCCAAGGCTCTCCATTTGACCGTTATTTTCCTAGTAGGTCACAACGTCATGCAGGTTCAAGACTTCTCACCATAGCGCCTGACCTTCGCCCACACACTAGATTGTCCTTGACGCCGGATGCTCCCTTGCTGACCTCTCATACACGCTACTCACTCCCGGATGTACGCCCCCCGAGACCGGCGCACCCCTCTGGCTCGACTTCCTCTCGCACGTCTCCTTCGCCATCACGACGCTCTTCCTCGTCGAAATCCCGCTCTCCCTCTGGGCCTTTGGCTGGAACTACTACAACCCATTCGGGCGGTACACGCACGCCGTGTTCCACTTCTTCGACGCGCTTATCATCACGGTGACGTTCGTGTTGGAGGCGATTCTACGCGGGAAGGAGCTCGAGCTCGCTTCGCTGCTCATTTTCCTGCGGTTGTGGCGGCTGGTGAAGTTGGTGGGAGGTAAGGTTCACGACGCGCTGTTGTGGTGTATTTTGGCTTATTGTGGATCAGGCGTTGCGGTTGGGGCAGGCGAAATCGATGAACCTGATCAGAAGGAACTCGACGAAGCCAAGGAGGAATTACGAGCACTAAAGGAGGAGAACATCTCGCTGAGGCAACAATTATCGCGGTACGAGTCGAATGAATAGCTGTTCATGGGAACAACTACGGTGTTCAGTTCAGCAGAAGTCGTTCCGAACGCTACACATGAGGATGAACGTATTGCGTAACTGCAGTACAGCGAAGGATGTTTGCTCATCTAACGTGCTCCAATAATATATACGACTCGAAGTATGACTATGTACTATGCCCTGGGTTCGTGGACGACAACATCCAGGACCGTTCTGAGAAAGACATGTTCAAAAACGGCTGTGTGGCAGAATTGATGGAAACCGCACCTAAGGTTGACCTTCGCGCCCGTCTCCACATCCGTAAGCGTCAAGTTATCGATGCAGTGCACGCCGGCGGACACTGCCATAAAGTCCATCCGCACGCTCTGGCACGTCGACGGGCGAAGCGGCCTACAGTCACCTTGTTAGCTTCCCCAACGTGTATCCATATCATTGTACTCACCCAACCCGCACCCGATTATCCAAAGGCAGTACTCCCACATCTCCCGCTTGCCGTCTCTTTCTCCGCCCTGTCTTATCAAAGAAGGGACAGCTCACATCGAACCGCCTCACCGCCTCGCCGCGGTTGAAGATGAAGATGTCCAACGTGAAGCTATCCAGCGGAAAGATTGCCGGGTCCTTCCCGCTGCCCGTAGACCGCAGCAAACCCACGGACACCACCACTGGCCCAAGCTCGGGCACATCCTGCTGCAGCACGGGCGTGCTCGGCCGCGGGAATGCTCCGCCGACCATAGGCCCCGGTGTCCGCGGGGTGTCGGACAAGCCGCGCTCGCGGCGGATCTCGACGCTGGGGGCGAGCGCGCCCGCCGTTTGCGCCGACGAGTACGTCGTTGCAGTCGGTGTGGCCGGGAACGGCACGCCGCCCGCGTCACCTGCGGACACGAACGGCGGATAGGCGGGTGTTGGCGGGATAGGAGGTGGGATGCCCTCGATGGCGGCGGGGGAGGCGAGGGAGGCGACGGACGCGCGCTTCTGGGCTTGCGCAAAGTATGATTCTCCTCCAGCTCTGCCGGGCATGGGGGATGGCGGCAGGTCGAACGTCGTCGGCGTCAGCGGGATCTGGGCAGATATGGCTACAGAGGGATGGATGTGGCGCGGACCTATCGGGAGGGGCGGCGGGGGCGGCGTGCTACTAAGAGGCGATGCGCGATAGCCCAGGCTGGACAATGGGCGGCGGCCAGAGAGGTTCGAGGGCAACGTGTGGCGCTTCGGGCCGGGCACGCTCGGCGGAGAGAAGGCGGGATTCGACTGAATGTGCGGTGTTGATTGGCGCTTCGAGGAGAGCATGCCCGGCGACGAGCCCGGAAAAGGCGACGCTGGCTCGGGGAGGACGCTGAAGTTGGTCATCGAGTTGTTGCGGCTGCGAGGAGGGAAGTTGATTGGTGGCAGCGGCGTGCGGATATCGGGCTCGGGCAGGCGATTAGGATGTACAGTAAGATCCAGCAGACAGTTCCAGCGCGAGGAGAACGTCTTGGTGGGATACGACGTGTCAACGGTTGACGCTAGGATATACGGCTTTCCAAAGATATTGATGGACACTGCACGCGTTAGGCCACTCATAGAGCTGCGGCGGTCAGCCCCGGCCAGGGGAGCATCGTCGTCGAATGGGCTGCGTAGGAAGGACACCGCATATATGAGGTTCCACTGCTCGTTCTCGCCAACCTTGACAGGAAACATCTGGCCGCGCTCGGCGTCAGGTTGAAAGAAGTCGTCTCCCCAGCCGACGAGGGCTGCCGTCGCGTCTGCTTGTCCTTCTAGTGATCCCGACGCAGATGATATACGCACGTCCACATTTTCGACAGCAAAGCCCACGCCGCGTCCAGCCTCTCCTGAGTTCTCCACCTCGATGCAGAGCACGACCGTGCGCTCGTCGTTGCCTGCCGCCAGCCGATCTGCATCCTCTTCTCCCGCCCCCTCTTCCGTGCCCGGAAGTACCATGGCAGGAACAAACATGGTGCGCATGCGCACGCGGAACCCGCTCACGGCGTTCAGTGTGCGACGATAGGACTTGCGTAGAGTTGAAACAGCAGCCCTAGAGGCCGCCAGAGGGGATGGCAGCGCTGAGGACGGGCTTACGGGCGGTGGTGCGGAGAGCGAGAAGAGGGACTGTCGCGTTTGTCGGCCCAGGCGCGTGGAGGGGAGAGCGAGACCGTGTGCGTCGGCAAACGCAGGATCTGCCATGAGACCCTCAAGTAGGTTGGCTTCCGCCAGCCCATTCAGCGCGTCTGCATCTGGCGGAGCTGGTTGGGTGCCGTTGGCGGAGACGGGAGTGACGGGCGCTGTGCTGGCTGGAGTGACCGCGAGCTTCGACTTGATGTACGCCGAAAGCGGCTTGACCTTGTTCGCGCGGTCACGCAGGTAGCCGACGCCGTCAGACAGAGCAGTGGATCCGGATAGCTGAGCCGCAAGAACGCTGTAACAATATATCAGCCTCCCATCGTCTTCCAACCCGACGCACTGACATACATACTGTCAGCGAGACGCGGTAGAGTGCAGTCCATGCATTGTCGTCCGGCGCCCATAGCAGCGCGAACGCGTCATCGTCGTTCTGTCCCCAGATCGTTGAGAGTAGCACTGTCCCCTCCGAGCGAAGGTAGCGCTTATCCGGATCCGCGGCGCTGGGCGTTGGGTTCGGCGTCGCAGGCGGAAATATAGATGGGTGGTGGCGAGGGGCGCCTCTTCGTGGAGGCGGGGGCATGAGCGAGCCGCGCGGGGAGACCATATCTTGTGAGGGCGGTGGCGACGGGCCGGAATAGACGGGGATCGGGTTGATGTACGACGCCTCCAGCGCAACTTGGACGTGCGAGAGAAAGGCGAGGAGCTCGGGGGGCGGGTGCTCGGGATCGGGCACGGTGTCGGGAGAGGGGTGGTCGACGCGAATGGTGACGAGCGCGTCGAGCTTCTCGTCGAAGAACGCGCGGTCGCGGTCGGCGGCGGGCGATCTGAGGCGCGTCAGCCATTCTTCCGTCGCCTCTTCTGGGGGAAATTCAATGGAGGAGTCTGGGACAATGACGCCCAGTACGCTGCCGGTGAACAACTCTTCCAGCATCTTCATCGCATAGCACGTCGCAGCGGGGGAAGACAACAGGCGGATCGTCGGTCCGATTGCCGGATGCAGCGAACAGTAATACTAACAGAGTCGATGTGTACATTTGGTAAATTCTTTCGTCTACCGACACGGCATGATACATCTATACACTTCGTAACAATTCTCCTTCCATCGCCTACTTCGTCCGCACCACGGTGTCCAGCGCCTTCGCAAAGTAGCTTCATGCAAAGGTCAGAAAATGCGGCATGCAGTCTACTTCAGAACACTCACCCAATGTTGTGCGAAGTCAAACCAGCCATCGAGATGCGACCATTGGAGGTGAGATATATGTGGTGCTCTTCGATAAGAGCCTTGCACTGTGTCGGAGACAGTCCCGTAAAGCTGACATGCCATCAGCCACCCAGCCCCCTCCTGAACACCCGCACCACTCACCTGAACATCCCAATCTGGTTGATAATGTGATCCCAATTGCCCGGCGTCTTCAGCTCGTGCGTCAACAGTCGGTGCAGCTCTTTGCGCATCGTGATAATTCGCCCCGACATCGTCTTGATATCCCGCTTCCACTCGTCGAACAACGCCGGCTGCCCGAGGATCATCGCTACCAGTCGCGCACCATACGCCGGCGGGTTGCTGATCTCACTGCGCTGCAGCACTGCGAGCTGGCTCTTCACGCGCGCTGCGGCGTCCGCGCTTGCGGACACGATATGCAACGCGCCAACGCGCTCACCGTAAAGCCCCGCGTTCTTCGCAAAGCTCTGGCACACTAGCAGCGGAATGCCCGTGGCGACGAAGTGCCGGACCGCCCACGCGTCCGCGTCAAGGTCACCGGAGGCGAAACCTTGGTAGGCGCAGTCGAAGAACGCGAAGTGCGAGCGCTCCTTCATGACACTCGCAATCGCTTCCCACTGCTCGTGCGTGGGGTCGACGCCGGTCGGGTTGTGCGCACATGCATGGAGGAGTATGACAGACTTGAGCGGCGCGCTCTTCACGGCGCCCAAAAACCCGTCAAAGTCGAGGCCGATGGTCTTGGGGTCGTAGTACGGGTAGGTCAGCGGTTCAACGCCGACATTGCGGAAGATGTTGAAGTGGTTGACTGAAAGGGGGGTAAGCAATACGAATGGGCGGACGATAGGCAAGTACACACCCCACGTTGGGTCGCTGATAAACGCCTGCTTCGCGCCGTTGAACTTGTAGAAGCGGGAGAGGAAGAGCGCGGCAAGATGGTTAGCGCCCGTGCCCGAGATGCACTGCACCGACACGACGCGCTTCTCCTTGACCGCGGGCGAGTCCGCGCCTAGGATGAGCGGACCGGCAAGGTTGCAGAATTCGGGCAAGCCCGTAATCGGCAGATACTCGTGGTCGACGGAGTCATCCTTGAGCAGGATCTCGTTCGCCTGGGAGCGCGAGAGTGAGTCAGGATGAGGAAGCGCGTAACACGCGAGGTGCGCTGGCACTCACCTTCTTGATGACGGGGAGCACCCACGGCTTGCTAGAGTCATCGCGGTACGCGCCAACGCCCAGGTTCACCTTCTGCGGATGTGTGTCCGCTTTGTAGTCTGCGGTGAGTTTGAAGATGCTGTGAGCCAGTGAGATGTCGACGATCAGTCACCTGTCCCCTCCGCGGAACCAGTGCGACGTACACGTCTAGCGGCGCAAGCGCCACTTCATCAAAGGATTCGGCAGCTGCGGGACATGGTCAGCGTGCGTCCCCCCTCCCCAGTAGCACCAGCACGCACCGACGGAGTTGGAAGACATGGCGTTCCGCAGGTGGCTAGCGACCTGGTTCAAGCGCGTGGCTGCCATCGAGGGTGATAAAATGGGGGAGATGAGAGGAAGGACAGTGCGATAGGTCAGCCCGCGCGACAAGCAGATACGACTGGCAAACGCACTGGAGCTTGGAGATATACTTATAGGCGCGGGGAATCGGCCACTGGGTGATGCATGTGTTAATCAACTACTCCGTCGCTGTGATAATCAACGTACAGGATGCGCTTGACGTGCTACTACTGGTTAGGTCTGCTGAAGGCGCTGGCAGCAGACGATGGGAGGAGGAGAGCGGGATGTGCGGGGGCGGGGTACGATCGATTTATGACTAAGACTTGGACCTTGGCACTCTTATATCTTCGGTCCGCATCGCCGTCCTGCCGCCGCTCGCACGTTTTGTTCCGTTCATGCCTCCCCCACACGACCAATCTCCGCCGAATCCCCGCCACAAGGGCCGCTCGCTGACAACTCAACACCCTGGCACGCCGCCACAGCGACGGAGCGCACCAAAAGCGTCCTCCTCAGCGTGTACTTTTAAGTCAAAAACCACGGCGGATAGATATACACAAAATAACCATTAATCGTGAGGCATCTATGCTATGTAGAGACCGGTGACATTATAGATAGGGTGGGGGAGGGGTGCGTCCGTGCATGAAAGAGACCAGCAGTAACGACAATCGCAAGATGGGCACGCAACGCGATGGTATGGGGCAGCGCGCGGGCGGAGCTGGGGCGGAGTGTGGGCGAGACATGTATAGTGGAGAAGGGAAACCGAGTCATATCGTCGTGATAGGCGTAACAGAGTAGGTGCAGCCCATGCCCGCGCGCGTGCAGTCGTGGATATAGAAGCGTGTGCGTTGCAAGCGTAGACGGGGGTGAATGGGACGGGCGAGGGGGCGTGAGGGGGGCGTGCGTGGGGCACGCGGCGACCACGCCCTCTACGCTGTGGCCATCTTGGAAGCGACCGTCCGCTCGCTCTCCAGCTTCGCCTTGTTCCGGTCGAATGCCTGCTGCCTGCAGCTCTCGAGCTGATTGCAGGCGTGGTGCTCGGGCAGGCGATGCTGGGTCCCTTGTCAGCATGCAATTGTCTCGGGGGATAAGATGATAGGGACTCACCGAGCCGCAGAAGTGGGCGCTGCAGTGTGGGCAGGAGCCTATCATGCGCAGGGCGGCCTGATTGCAGTGGTCCTCAGAGCCGATGGCGTACTGGCAGCGCTTCTTGGCAGGCATGGTGGTGGATGGAGGAGGCGAGGAGGTGAGCGGGTGGGGGAGCTAAGGGTACGGCGTCAGTGGGGACGATAGTGGGGACCGCGAGCACGACTCACCTGATATGTCGAGTGCCGGTGGGGGCAAGGCTTGGTCAAAGGGGTAGGGGGGACTGGCTGAGGGAGACACGGTATTTATATTCCACTGCTGGGCTTACGCGTCGCCTCGCACGTGACTCGGATCGGGCTCCACGGTGCGGTGCATGGCGGGACCTTGCTCTCTCCATCCTTCACGCGCGTTGCCGCCTGCCTGCCTACGCTTATTTGAGCACCTGTACTTACAAAGCCTGTATTCAGCCACAACAAGGCAGCGTTATACTCCTGTTGTTGCCTTACTCAGCAACGCTACTGGGGAACTCGCGGGGAAACTAGTACCGTCCTCGGACCCACACAGTCTCGGAGTGACCCTCGGCCGTCGGAGGCAATTCGTGGTGGCGACCAGTAGCGACCATGCAGCGCTCTATCGATGTCGAGACCGTTCCCTGATCAAGACGGACACGCATAGGGAATCAAGACATTCAGTCCTACTCTGCACCCAATCGCTGACTTTCGGAATCAGACGCAACAGATTCAGAGCCATGCGCCGATAGTGAGGCTGCCGCGCTGCCTGCGACCGGTCGCCGCGTCCGAAGACCGTCAAAGTGTTCGGAGACCTGGGTTCGAAGAATCCGGCGAACGCTGCTTATATCGTGGGCCAAACCAGGGCCAAACGGGCGAAGACCATCGACGCGCTAACCGACGCCGTGTCAGGTCGTCTGTGGGTCGACTTTCTCTTGAACGTATCTGGAACTTGGGACTCTGAACCGACTCCAACTCTGTGAGGATGCGGGGCTAATACCTTCGACTTGAGCGTCTACCAGCATCTCTTGTACGCTCGTAGGACCTCGGCCTCTTCAAAGGGGACACGCGCGCCTTGCGCTTTCGGACCACACGCGGTCTTGGAATCCCTCCGCCCGTCGTCCAGCCGCCTTGTTATCGGTCCATCATCTGGACGAGCACTTGCTCAGCTCAGAGATACTGGAGTCGCACTCGCTCAGCTAAGCGCCATCCTCTCGTACTTGCTCAGCTAAGCACCGTCCTCCGGACGCCCAGGACGCCTTGTCGGCCCATGTTCCATCGGACAGTAACATTCGTTCCCCCCGCGGACGCCTTTTGTAGGCAGACGCCGTGCTGAACGTCTCTTGCGATGACCGAACAGCTCTTGCGAGTGTAATTGTACAGCTCTCGCGGTGGCCCAACAGCTCTCGCGGTGGCCCAACAGCTCTTGCGGTGGCCCAACAGCTCTTGCGGTGACCGAACAGCTCCTGCGATGGCCGAACAGCTCTTACGATGACCGAATACCTTTTGCGATGGCCGCCACCGAGGTACCGCTCCGAGACCATTCTTCCCGATTAGGCCTGCAAAGGGCCGTCTCCCATTGTGGTCGTGACGTCCTATCTTCCCGTGGTTAGCGCCTGGTCCCGATAATCGAGGTCTTTCGACCAACGATATGTCCGGGTGGCGGACTCTTGCCGCGACCGAGTCCGATGGCAGCGCGTGGACTCCTGCAGGACACAGCGGCAACCCTTGCGTCCAGCTGTGTCCAGAGACGCCCTGCTTTTACCTCGGATGCTCGAGGTCGTGGTGCTTGTCGCTTCGCGTGCGTGCCGGGTGATGGAGAGCTGGGAAGCCCAAACCGCTCAGGGAAGACTTGGACGGTGGGCGTGTATCTGAAGTTTGACACCTGTGCGTTCTGTTGAAGATCTTGCAGGCGGCGGTCACCACTCAGTGGCGCGACGGCGAGCGTCAGCCGAAGGCGGTCGAGCACTCGCTACAGATGGGCAGGTCAGTGCAGACCGAATGCAGGGCAAGCGCAAAGCATCGCTTCGCTAGCGGCACGCGCCCGCGGCTAGACTAGCATGCCCAGCATTCCCCCTCTCGAAACGCTCAATTTATGGCCACAACCGAGCGCTGTAAATTTGTGGCCCGCCCAACCTGCATCTCCAGCGCCGGCACAGGCGCGCATGTCTATCAGGCCGCTTCTTCGACAATCGAGTGACGAGCTGAAGTCTCCACTCTGCGCCTGCTCTGCGCGCTTTTGTGTCGTAAACGACGCGCCCGCGGGCCGGGAAGGTCATGTATGTGGAGCGCTTTGTGGTTCGACTTTGCTTACCGAAGGCTCCGGGCAATTGAGTAGGGCCTCTGCATATGAATATGCACACCGACAAGCGAGACGGACGCCGCGCACCCGTGGGGTTTGTTCTGTCAACACCAGAAGGCGCCAACGCGTTATACAGTACAGCTTGTCATCGTCTGACGGTTGCTGGGAAGGTAAGACCTGCCTTGCGAATGATGCTGAAGGGGCCACAATACATGCCCTTGATTGTGATGAATGCATGCAAAGTCCTCGGTGATTCCTCAAGTGCGTCAAGTCGGTGTCATGTCACCGCGTGAGGCTGGTGCGGGCGACACGACAAAGGAGCGGATGATAGCAAATGAAAGAATTGGCTGGGGTTGTGGGCGAGGACTCGAAGAGCGAAGGAATGACAGTCAGTCGCCTTTTGGCAAGTTGAGTTGTTAGAGCTGCCATCTGGTCTGCGAATCGTGATCGGCGTCGAGTCATCATCTGTGCCTGTGATCGCATAGCCCGAGAGTTGCGTCTGAAGACAAAGAACGTCTCTGGGAGGACATACGGTGCAGGAAGAAGGCTTGTTGTTGCTTGTACGGACATGGGGGGCCGGAAGTGTACGCATGAGGGCGTCGGAGGCGCGATACTGGAAAAGGACAAATGGGTGCGTGACGTCAGGTGAATGACGTCGTTGCCGCCCTGGCGGACTTGCTTGTTTGCGTGAACGATCTTTTTCCGTTGGCTGCCAGGTGTTCATTTTCTGGAAAGAGAGCGCGCGTACCAAGGGACGCGATTCCCTGATTATCGTTCTATTTATCGGGGTATTTTCCTCGACTTTACGGCCTGCAGCGCCGCCGACACCGCCGCCGACGCCGAGCCCGACGCCGCCAGCAGGCGCCCCGCCGCCTCGCCCGTCCGACGCCCGCCCCCGCCACGGTGGATGCTGTGTGCAAACAGCAGCAAGCCACACGAGTGCGTGTCCTGCACGCGTCCGCTTCTTTGTCCCGAACGCTCATGGGCGTTCTAGTGTCCATTGCCACGCACCGCAGCGATGACCACGATCCCCGCAACGTCCCAGCCCAGATGCACCAGCCCCAGCCCCAGCCCTCCGCGCCCGCACAGGCGCATGCTCCCCCGATGGCCTCGCCCCCTCTCTCGCCTGCCTCCGCCCCGCCCCGCGTCGCGCCCCCGTCCTTCATCGCCCTCCCCCCTCCCGTCGCCTTCGCCCTCGGCATCCGAGACGACAACTCGCTCCTCGGCACGCCCCCGTCCCCGTGTCTCCCATTCTTCACCGCGCCAAACTCGCCCATGGCGGACACCCCTGCCGCCCAATCACCCGCGCAGATCATGGACAGCTCGCCCCTCAGGTCCTTGCTCTCCCCGCCGGCGGTCTCCGCGCCCCCGCCCGTGCCCCCCTCCGCACCCCTCGTGTCCCCTGCGAACGAGGTCCCACCGGAAGACCCCTTCGTCGCGTCCTCCGAACCCGGCTTCGAACTCTCGCTCGACGATGACAATCTCAGCGTGCTCGAGAAGATCTACTTGTTTTCGCGCAGCAAGGCCACCTTCCACCGCGTCTTCATTGCCCATGCCCTTCCCTCCTTCCTCGACCAAATCACTCCACAGGAGGCAGTCGAGTACGTATTACCACTGCTCAGCGGACTCGCTATGGACGACGGTACGTGATGCGTTCATCGACCCATCATCATCGTCCTGACCCCGTGTTGCAGAGGACACGGTTAAAGAGGCATTTGCGGCAGAGCTCCTCCCGATCATGTGGTATTTCTTCACGGTGTGTGGCAGTATCAATTGTCGTGTTGGTCAACCGCTCATTCCTCGCACAGAAATGCCAGGTCGTGCCCGATGATCCGCAAACGGAGGATCTCATGTTTGCATCGGCCCGCTCAATACCAGCTATTCCCGTGCAGGCCTTCACGCCCATCCTCGGGACTTTGCTGCTGAGCAGCAACGGCCAGGTCGGCCTTTCCACGCGCTATGCGATCGTCACTATCTTGAGTCGCATACAGCGGCTCAACGAAAGTGAAAGTCGCAAACCCGATTTCGTTCCCTCCTCCCGGCCATCTTCCAGCCGAGGAATACTGGCGAAGGACACGCATCTGACTCCCAGGTCCTCCTTGGCTGCCAAGGCCATTCATCCCTCCATCCACCCTCAACCGGACGATGATGAAACGGAGGAGGAAGATCTCCCTCCAACGGGCCTTTTCGGGCATGAGGAGCGCGAGATGTTTGAGCACGAACTGCTGCAACAGGTCGTGATAGGCATGGGCCGACTCGATCAGCAGTGGCAGAATGTAGACGAAGAATACAGCGAGGACGACCTGCAAGCCATGCAGGACGACCACTCGCATATAGGTCTGCATCCTGGCGATGAATACCCTCCCGAATTCCCTGCGCGCTCTCCGCTCGACGAACCGCATGTCATGCCGTCCGCAGAACCGTGGCCGCAGGACGACAATTCGCCCAGCATGCAAGTGATGCCGAAGCCCGCTACGGAGTACTTTCCCAGGCTGCCACCCAAGTCGGTGCCCTCGCCCACGACGAGCTCGCCAGCGTCGACGCCGCCATGGGCGAGCTTGAGTCCGGGATCGTCATCCTCAACCTCAACGTCAACATCGACGTCGTCTTCATCCTCGCTGCCTACACCTCCGAACATGCTGTCGCGCCCGATGTGGGAGGCGCCGCGGTCGCCGCTCTCGCAGCCGCCATTCGAGATGTATGCGCGCCCGGGCAGCTCGACGGGATCGTCAGATGGGGAGGAGACAGTACATGTGCAGGCATCGCCGCAGAGCACCTCGTCCCGTGGCTCGCCTATGCAGCTGTCGACGCCCTCCCCTCCGCCCTCCCCACCGAATTCCAATACGACAGAAACGATACCATCAAGAGCGAGCACCCGCGATCAGCCGCCGGATAAGCATCCTCTGCCGTTGGATCCTAAGCCGCCAGATGTCGCCATGGACTCGCTCCAGCCTTCCGCCGGCCTTCACATATCCCTCGACCCTCCCGCACCGCAGCCGCCCCCGCAACTCGCTGTGCACGCGGCGTCCCCAGTCTCTCCCAAGCCGCCGGCGGAGCCTTCTCCCTTCAGCCTATCCCCGCGCTCGCCATGTGACATACCGGAGCCCAAGATACAATCGCCCGTCAACCCGCCTGCGGCGAAGTTGGCCTTTGAGCCCACTGCGAATGTGGCGATGTCCATTCCAACGGCCGCCGCGCCTACGGAGCCGTCGCCATTCGGTGGTCTGCGTCAGAACATGCCCGCGGAGGCTGGCAGTGAGCAGGCAGGGAGACAGCAGGCGATATGGAGCTCGCCGGAGACCGCAGCGCACGACCATTCGTTGTCGCCAGGGAGGGAGGAGAACTTAGCTGCGGTCGATGACGATGCGATGAACAACATGGCCATTGATGAGAGCCCGGAAGACGAGCAGGCGGCGTTCGGGCGGGTGTCGAGTATGAGCTTGATTTCAGCGGTCGCTGTCAGCGGTCAGTGCGTTTTGCTTGGGTATCTCAAAGTTTGCTGATGGATTGTCTGCAGTCAAGTTGACCGAGACGGCGCAGCAAGCGTTCGTGGGTGAGGTTGAACGGGTGTGCCACGATCCCATCTATTGGGTCAGACGAGAAGCGGCCTTTGCTGTTGGCGCACTGGCGAAGGTCGTTCCCGATGAGGTCGTTACGACGTCTTTGGTAGGCTAAATACTGACCGAAGACGCCCTTTATGCTAATATGTCTACAGCTGCCACTATTCGAGGGTCTCCGAAGCGATCCGATCTGGCATGTTCGTCACTCTGCTCTGTTTGCTTTCCCTCCCCTGCTATCCCGCCTCAGCCCGCAGCAACGGCGACGCGCGGCATTGGAGACAGTGATCCCTTTGTCCATGGACGAGTCGCCGTCGGTGCGTACTGGGACGCTGGAAGCGCTGGGCGAGGCCATCTACACGTTCCGTAACGACGAGGGCAGCGTACCGCAGGAGATACTACAGCTGTTCATCGGTCGACGCGAGGACCGCCGCATACGCGATCACTCAGCACCGGATGAGGAATGGGCGACGCCTGTCGACTGGGGCATCGGCTTTGAGGGTGAGACCTTGCCTACCGCGTCGGATGAGACACCCCTCGACTCGTTCTACCGGGATCTCGGACGGCCACTCATCTGCGCGTTCAATCTTCCTGCGGTCGCCTTGACGCTGGGCGGTGCGCGCTGGGGCGAGCTGCGAGAGCTTTACCTACATCTCGCGGATGATTGCACGACAAAGGTCCGGCGGACGCTGGCTGCGAGCCTCGGCGCGCTCGCCCGCATCGTCGGCCCAGAGAACTCGCGGCAGGACCTGATGGTCGTGTGGTGGGACTCCATCCGCTGCGAGGAGCAGGAGGTGCGCGGCAAGGTCATCGAGGCACTGGAAGCGTTTGTGGGCGCGCTCGGCACATGCACGCAACGCGTTGAGGTTGTGCAGAGCGTATTGGAGGTGTGGAACGAGGGGATGTTGACGTCGTGGCGCGAGCGGGAGACGGTGGCCAAGAGCCTGATTGAGGTGACGCGCGCGATTGGACAGGAGGATCCGACGCTTGTACGGAAGTTGTTGATGAAGACGTTGGAGGATAATGTGGCGGCGGTGAGGGAGACGGCAGTGGACTCGGTGAGTTTAAACACACACTCAGTGAGAGGGCGACTGCTAACAATGGACAACAGCTCTTGGAGATTTGGGCGTTGTTTGCGGGGCGGCGCGATGTTCTAGAAGACGTGCGGAAGGACATCTTGACCCTTGCAGAGTCTACGTCTTATCGACAGCGCATGACGTTCGTATCTTCACTTGGCAGGGCTTTCATATGCTGATGATCCTGTAGTTTTGTTGCCTGCCAGCAAACCATCATCCTACCTGGCGCCAATGGTCATCCATGCATGGTAGCCGACGACCACGTCTGGTCAACCTTACTGCCTTTGGCCCAAGACCCCATTGTCGGCGTGCGCATCGGTGTTTCACGCCTCGTTAGCAACTACTGGGGTGAGCTCAACATATGGCGCGTGTTTATCTGTGCTGACGCAGGCGTAGACAAGTACCTGCAGCATACGCACATCCCAGATGGACCAATGTTGGACGTGATCCGCAAGCTTACGAGCGACTCTTCAAAGGAGGTGCAGACATACCTTCCCGCGCGGTTGCGTGGCGTCGCAGGCCCGTTGTACAAGTCAACGTCGATTGAGCGAAGCGCGTCGACAGCAGCCAAGCGACGAGCGAGGGAGGCGGCTAATATGTCGGCCACATTCTCGAAGCCACCGCGTGCGGCCAGCATCCTGATTCCCGAGTAGAGGTCGCGCGGCGCAGACATGTCGCCGGCGTGAAGAAGAGAGAGAAGGAGAAGACGATGATACCTTCCTGGAAGTATCTACTCCGGTGGGATTGTCGCGAGTGATGGCGTCCAGGCCCGCTCGCGGGACAGCTGTTCACTATCGTCTAGAGTAAACCCCTGCATACGCATATTACCCGCAATTAAGTTTATACCTGCCACCTTACGCTACTTACTTACTGCTCACGACGTTTTCTTGTCTACTTAATGTGCTCTCTGTTTCCTCCTGTAGTAGAATAATGTATTTGCATGTTTGACGAGCGATGGGTGTGCACTGCCGGAGGCGAACAACGGTAGCGGCATTTGCCGGGTGCGGGCGCCGCCACCTTGACAACACTTTCAACTTTGTTTGTGCCAGGTCGTCCGGAACGTTTTGCCTCTTCTGTTGTGTTTCGTGAGCTGAGCTCTCGGGTCTTTCATTTCCTCTCCCTCTCCCTCTCTCCCCCTTCCGCCTCCGACGTCCGTCATGGCCAACTTGTTACTCACCCTGCGCTATGTGGCTTTTGGTGCGTGCTCCAGCGTACATACGCGGACTCGGTGGCCGTCTGACGCGCTTTGCAGTTGTATTTATCATCTGCAATGCTATAATAGCGAGTGTGGCGGCATGGAATCTCAGCCTTGCACAGACGGTGGGCTTCGGAAGCGTTGGTGCGTTGAACGCGTTCTGCCTTCGTCGAATGTCCGTCTGACGGCCTTTCGTAGCCCAAATCGACCCTTACATGATCTTTGTCGCGGCCTCAGCGCTCATCATCATCTTCACGATGTGAGCTTACCAGTCGCTAGCCACAGACCTGTGCTCATCTTCATTCCCCTGCAGCATCTTCAGGGAGCTTGCGGTGGCCACCTCGATCTTTGGCAGTGTTTCCAGCGAATGTGTATGGGTAATGTTGTACTGGATTTTGGAACTTGGTGCGTTGCGACTGCCTTCCGTTGTATCCTTACTGATCGACCTTTGCAACAGTCGGAGCGGCCGCCTTCTCTGCCATAGGCCACTCAATGTGCGATAGCGACGACCTTCGCTTCATGAACCAACCGTCTTCCATTGCTCGCGACAGCTGCGCGTCAAGCCGAGTTCTTATGGGCTTTTCCTGGATCTGCACTCTCACGCGTGAGCTCGTCGGGTTTGCTTTTCCTACGCATGTGCTCAATCTGTTTCAGTCATGGCCTATCTGGTTGCCCTGGTCACTTCCACCATCTCTCACTACCATGAAGATCCGCAAGCTTGGCATTGCAAGATCAAGGACTATCCCTGGGCTTCGGGACAGCCTCTGGGCGACGCACCCACCAGGACAGCTACTCCCAGCTCGATCGAGAAGGCTGCACCTCCTGCCGCTGCCCCTCAGCAGCGCTGGGCACCACCTCTTGCCGCAGTCCTTAGCCGCAGCAGCGCAACGGCAAGCCCGGAGTCCATCATTAACCCATTTCCTTTGCCCGCCACTTCCCAGAAGCCTATTCCATCGATTCCGGCACAGCGGGCGCCCGACGCCTCACAAGAGACCTACCACCGACCGCCCAGTAACCCCTCCCTGTACTCGCGTGCGGTACAGTCCTCGATGCCGCGTGCGTCGCCTCAGCCGACCTACTACAACCCCAACCGCCCCCCATCGCCGCCGCGCGACTGGCAGCGGTCAGAAATCGTGTCCCAGTCGCAAAGGAATATGCAGTCGCCTGCGACAGTGCCTGCCGGATCGGCTGCATCTTCGACATCGTCAAGAGGGTCACGGCGCGTCGAGGGTCACCGCCCGCCGCCGTTAGATCTGTCGAAGATTAGCGCCTTCCGCCAGAAGTGATGTTTGTCTTGGTTGCGCTGGCCGCTACCAGGCTTGCGTCACCACTCGCTTGTGTATACTTACTCTAGCTGTTGTACATGATAATGACTGCCACGAATTAGTTCAATTTACAACGACGAACTTTGATAGTTCAATAAATGCTACCTATGCAATGAAGCCTAATGAAGCGTGAGAAGTATCCCGCACTTTGAATCCGCGATCGATCGAAGGTTGACTTTGACCATTGTTCCCTTTTTGACTAGCCTGATCCATTTTTGGCGAACAATAAGCCTAGACACGCACACGATGACCACCGTCCACGAGGCCCAAACACCTGTTCTTTGTGCACAGGACCTTGCTCGCAACGTCCATCTCCAAGCCACCGGCTGGCTTGGAGCTTTATCAGTCAACTTTAGGAGCTCGGCCTCCCTTCCACTCCACGTCTCGCTGCCTGCGCATGTTCTCTAGCCGAGCTCAAGACGACCTTCACGAGCACGAGACCGACTTACGACCCGCGTCATGAATAGGATCGCTATAGCTCTGCGGTCTCTCATCTTCTGTGCGTACTATGCAGCGCGGGCGATCGCGGAAGATTGCGATGACTCACCATCGATTTTTCCAGTCCTCTGGGCCTTCTTCGCTTGCTGGACAGCGGGAACCAGCGTGGTTATCATGATAGCTAACGCCAGACTCCGGTATGGAGGTGTGTGCTGCTCACTTTGGCTCGTGTTATGTGGCCTTGACGGATTCCGTAGCGGCAGCGAGCACAATTGTTTCTCTGATTGTAGCTGTCCTAACGTTCTTCACGATAATCATGTGAGTAGCCATTTGGCCTCGCGACATGGGCATGTTTTCTGAGCGAAGATGTATAGATCCCATACCGAGCTGCGCTATCCTCGAATTCGCACCGGTACAGTCGCGGTTGAGCTGGCATGGGTGGGGACGTCCGCAGCTCTGCAACTTGGTGAGTTATTTTGGCAAGTTTTGCAGATGTCAGTCGGAATAGCTCATATCTTCTTACAGCTGTTATCGGGCTTGCATTTGGAGTGGATGGATCTGGCTGTGGAGACAGTACGTGTAAGCCTTCGTCTCTGTAATGCCCCGCTTGCTCATCCCGGACTCTCAGCCGATGCCGACTACTGCGCTAACACGGCACTGTTCAAGAAACTGGTTGTAGCTATGACTGTCATAGGTATTTCTATCCCGCTACAGCCTTATCCAAGCTCACACGATTTATGTCGTAGCTTGGGCATATCTGGTCCTCTTCTGCGCCGCCTTGTGCTGGCGCTGGCGCCCTCACACTGGCCGCATTCTGCGCGAGTCCATATTCGAAATTGACTGGCTCGCAAGACAGTGCACTAGCGAGGAAGGGCGCAGCGAACGGTCTCGCGAGGCCCGTGAAGTTCATGGTGTTTTTGACGACATGGCGTCCTCGGCTTCAGTATCTACACCGCGCTGCATAAGCCCCCCGCCCAGGAGTACTTCTCGGCAACCTGTTCCCGAGACGCCGACACCACTATGGGCCAAGCAGAGGACAGTCCGACGCGGCATCGACCCGCCGTTCATAGCTGGGCCTTCTCAGGAGCCCAAACCGCTGCAACGCGCTCGTCATCACCATCGCCACCGCCAACATCGCCCATCGCATGCGGTGGCGTCTGCACAGCCGACTCTGTCCGCCCAGCCATCGATGATCAGTGCCACGGTTGTGGACGATATGTCGTATATCGCCCGCTCGGTCAGCCCCATAATCTCTGAACTCAGCAGTGCGCGGCACCCGGAACAGGAATTGCAGTCGCTTCCCTCGCTAGCTGAGATGGTCGCCAACCGCGTTATTCGTCCGCCACCACGTCAGACTAGCTTAGGGCGCCAAGTGGTGGCCACAGACGACGACAGGGTGATCCTATCGATCGCCCTATGTTCCACCCGCCGACGATTAGCGAGAGGCATGGCCACGCTAGGGAGTCGGAGGACTTGACGCGCTTTTATTATCTGTGAGCTGTCTATGACCCTCAGTCCTACTTCTTCAATTTGGTATGTATCACCACCACCACTGTCCTTCACACTATAGCCCACTGTACGTTTATTGCTGCCCTGCTTTATTAATCGCCGAGCTTTATGTATCATAGCAAATTGTCCTTAGTGCTGCGAGTCGAGTTGTTCTTAACTAAGTAGAGTACCTGATAGATCACGTATAACTTGCGAGGAGTGAGAATCTCAGACGCTCGACAGGAATTCTCCTCGGAGTCCCAAGCTCCAAGACTCAAGCCTCTCAAGAGCTGCTCAAGAGTCACGATGAAGTCGAACATCGGTCCGCGGCTCCGAGCCTGCACGCGTCGCAGCTCGCTTGCGTCTGCCTCTCGCGTCCCGCCTTTACCCAGACATCTACTGGAGCTGAAGACGCGCGCTCTCAGGCCCAGGCGTTGTCCGCCTTCTGAACTCACACATATGTATGCCCCTCCTCTTGCATGCAGGTGTGGTTCAAGACTCACAAGAGTATTTCAATGCTCTGCAGACATTGCACTATACGCCAACACTGCCTACACGTCATAGTCATGGCACAGCTCGAACCCCTCCATATTCACTCGCGTCTCTGCTTTCGGTGCGGTCGCTCTGTGGGAGCAACCACCATGTCTGTGCCCCTACATGTCATACATTCCAACGCAGTACCCACCGAGAGCGAGAAGGCCTCTATTCGACGCTCCATCCCGTCTGACGAGGCAGCAATCAAAGAGTTCGGCTTCGAGATCGAACGGACGCTCAATATCCTTAGCGAGCTACGCGCGAAGCGGCGCACCCTGCGTACGCACCTCGCGCGCAAGCGAACCCTGCTGGCTCCCATCCAGCGTCTGCCCCCGGAAATCTGTCCATGATCATCGAGCTGGCGATCACCCGGACCTTCCGCCGCAAGCGCGACAGCTCCCTCGTCAAGCGGCATCCTGTTCTGCGCGTCTGCCAGCGCTGGAGGGCGATCGCGGAGGCGTTGCCGCATCTCTGGGCCGACATCCAACTGTATCCTCGCGTCGACGCAGGCTGGCACGATACACTCGCCAAGTGCGTAAAGAGGTCCGGATCGCTTCCGTTAGACCTCTGCATGAAAGAGACCGAACCGCGCTGGCGGCCCGAGCGCTGCTCCTTCGCCTTCCGCGGCTGTACTGAAACGGACGAGTGGAGGACCGCTGGCAAGGCGCTGCTAGCAGGAGCGCCCCGATGGCGCACTCTACGCCTAGCATACGACCCACCGGACGACCTGCTGCGGGCAGCGCCGGCGTTCCCTCAGCTCACGTTCTTGCACGTCGAGTTCGTCACACGTCAGGACACCACGCTGTTCCAAAATTGCCCTGCTCTGGTCAAAGCACGTATAGACCGAATGTTTGTTGACCGATTGGAACTCCCCTGGAGTCAGTTGAAAGAGCTTACTCTGGAGCCAATACCATCTATCGGCATCAAACTTTACGGGGCGGCGTTGTCTCAATGTCAAGCCCTGCTATCCCTCACCCTCACCACGACGCCATTCGACAACGAATTCCGGCCCTTGATCACTCTGCCCTGTCTACAGTCCGCAACGCTGCACAAGTCAGCCTGCAGTCTACTTTTCCACCTTATAGCGCCGAACTTGCAAGGATTGTCCCTTCATTCCGACAAAAATGACATGGATGAGGACAGCATCGGATGCCACCTCGACACACTCATGGCTTTTGCCGTGCACAATCACACCATCACGCAGTCGAAGCTGGTCTATTTGGCCTTTCCCGTCGCTTCCGGCGTGCTCTGGAACTCCATCCTTCAGCACTTCCCAACAGTCTCGCACCTGCGCCTCAATGACGACATATCCATGTACGAGTGCACCTCCGTGGACTTGATGGGGCTGCTCATCACCAGGCCCGACTACCTGCCTAAGCTTGTGCGACTTGACCTGCACAACTTCGGTGTCGAGGGTCCTCTCATTGACAAACCGCGCGCGATAGAGGACCTTCTCCGCCATCGCACCCTGGAGATGGAGGTCGGAGCCTTAGGTGCGTATCAAGAGCGATTGACCAGGTATAGTTCAGAAAGGGGTGCGAAGATTGGCGTCCGAGAGCCGACGCCTTTTGCGCGACGTTGCGGGTATGAGGAGGGCGACGGATGGGACGAGAACAGCGACATGAGCTCCGACTCGGGCATGGTAGAGGGCGACGAGGAAATTGCGGAGGAGCTTGGTCTGTTAAAGAGCCACAGCGATGCCGAAGATGAGGAATATGGTGGAAGTTATCTCGACCAGGATCCATATGCGTAGAGCAATAAATGAGGCGGATTCCAACTGAAGCCATTTAGTCTCTAAACTTTCAGTCAATTCACAGATGATACGACATTGCTGCCAGCGTGTATTAGTTTCTGTTGCTTGCGCAGTGCGCGTCTGTGCATACATCGTCTAGCCTACGCGGATACCGAGCACAAAGCCCGCCAGGAATGATGCGCGAGGCTGAAAGTCTGCGGTCAAGAAGTCGACCACCCACGTCCAGAGCGAGCCGACATTGGGTGCCCGCTTGACACCGTTAGCGTCGGTTTTGTAGAACAGGTTCTCGAAACGCCTGCTCATCGCAGTCCAATCGACCTTGAGGACGGAAACCTGACCGAGGTACTGGAGAGGGCGGGTTAGCGATGTCGTAGACGATTCAAGGCAATGATGCGCACCTGCAACAGGACAAAGACGCCGCCGAGCGCGAATGCAACGGCCTTTGCGCCCTTCTTCACGAAGACGCCAGCGCATATACCCGCTACCGTGCCGAACGATAGCTCATACAACGAGACGGAAGATGACGGCGGGGGAGGGGTGCCTTTACGATCGCCTGCAGCAGCGGGTGCAGGCGGCGGTGGGGTGGGGCTGACAGACCGCGGCGATCCTTTGCAATGGCACGTCAGATCCATCTCTCGCTATATACATGACGCTTGCGCACTCACCTCCTTCACAGACTATAGGCTGACTGAACGCAAAGAGGCCGAGACCAGCTGCTACCACGCCCGCGGCGCTAGAGAAAAGTCGTGCAGGACGGAAGCTGGCAGTCGCCTGGACAGTTGCCGGTTTCTGTGCCAGCGCCGACGCGAGGCGCACACCCTGGCGCTGCCCGGTGAAGACGAAGGTGTGGGATGCGGACGAAGGCAGGGCCCTCGGAAATATTTGAGGTGAGGCACCGCAGACATGGCGCGCGAACAAACTCGAGGAGAACATGGTGGTTGCGGTCAAGTTGCGGTTGAACAGTGTTCGATGCGCAGAATGCGTACATACATCCTGTAATCGACGTCATCGCAGCAGGGGTGTGCGGAACATCGGACCGTATTTAGCGCCACAAACGCCGAATGGAGCAGGATGATATGCTGAATCTCTGAGTCTCGATCACCGATTTTTTCTAGCACTTCACGTTCATTCAACATCTTCGCCATGGGTCGCCGCGCCAAAAACAAGCAGGGTCCTGTTGCTCCCCTGCACTCCGCATCATCGCCCAGAAAGCTCGGTAAAAGAAAGGCGCCTGCGGACGGCGACATCGAGTCCCCCAAGAGCGCTAAGAAGGTCAAGAACGCGGACGGGAAGGGGAAGGCAAAGCCCGCACAGGCCGACAAGGAGAACACCGCGAAGAAGGGGAAGAAGCCTCAGGTAAAGCAGGCAGAGTCTGATGACGATGCAGGCAGCGGCTGGGAAGATATTGAGGAGGATGATCTGAAGGGCGCGACGAAGTGAGTTACGCGCATGGCGGGATGAAGGAATACTGACACGACTTCAGGTCACTATTCCAAGAAAGCGATGATGACGAGGACGCCTATATCGGTGATCTGGATGAGTTTGACGTGGAGGGGATGGACGAGTGCGTACTTCTGCAAAAGACATAAATCTTCCACCTGACCGTCTCCTTACCAGCGATGCATTACGAGGCCACGTAGAGGAGCTCGATCTCGGCTCTGATGAGGAAGAGGAAGAGGAAGAGCCTGCGCAGGTACCGGTACGCGGCAAGAAGTCGAAGCAGTTCGAGCGCCCCACGAAGATAATACCCACCGCTTCCGACGCATCCTCATCCGACGAAGAAACCGACGACGAGGATGGCCCTATCACAATGGCGAACATGGAGGCTCGCTCGCGCGCACTCGATGCTAAAGCTTTGGCTGACGCCGACCTTGACGCGGAGGACCTTCGCAATGCTGGCATGTTGGTCGACGGTGACGACGAGGATGTCGATATGGACGATGATGAGGTCGACGAAGAAGGGGACGATGACGAAGAGAAGTTCAGGCTGCCCACTGCGGCCGAGCGGGAGGAAGAGAAAAAGCAGGGAGGCATCGATGTGCACTCCGTGCAAAGACGAATGAGGGAATGCGTCCGCGTCCTGGGGAAATTCAACAAACTCGCAGAGAAAGGCCGGTGGGTACAGTACTTTCGCATGGTTGAATGTAATTTACTCCAGCGTAGCTCTCGCACAGAGTACACGGAGCAGCTTCTCGCCGACATCTGTAGCTACTATGGCTACAACGAATTTCTAGCCGAGAAGCTCTTCCTGCTGTTCTCTGTACCGGAGGCAAGTCGTGTACATCCTGCAGTGGGTTCCTTGCTGACTCTACTCAAGGCTATCGAGTTCTTCGAAGCCAACGAAGTACCTCGGCCGGTCACGATACGGACGAATACGCTGCGCACGCGAAGGCGTGATCTTGCCCAGACGCTCATCAACCGTGGCGTCAACCTCGAACCTATCGGTAAATGGACCAATGTCGGCCTCCAGGTCTTCGAGAGCACTGTCCCAATAGGTGCTACGCCCGAATACCTCGCCGGTCACTACATGCTGCAGGCTGCTTCGTCTTTCCTCCCCGTCATCGCCTTGGACCCGAAACCGCACGAGCGTGTCCTCGATATGGCCTCCGCTCCGGGAGGAAAGACCACACATATCGCGGCTTTGCTGCAAAACACGGGTGTGGTCTTCGCAAATGATGCGAACAAAGCACGCACAAAGAGTCTTACCGCGAATGTGCACCGTCTGGGCTGCAAGAATGTCGTCGTCTGCTCGTACGACGGACGCGAGTTTCCGAAGGTCATCGGCGGGTTTGACCGCGTGCTCCTCGACGCGCCTTGCAGTGGTACGGGTGTCATCAGCAAGGACGCGAGCGTAAAGGTTAACAAGGTACATCGCTTCGCATACCCTGTCAAGCCGGCTCACTAATTCCGTCTTAGTCCGATCGCGACTTCACCCTCCTCGCCCACCTGCAGAAGCAGCTCATACTCTGCGCGCTCGACAGCGTTACTCCGAACTCCAAGACCGGCGGCTACGTCGTCTACTCGACCTGCTCCGTCACCGTGGATGAGAACGAGGCTGTCATCGACTACGCCCTCCGCAAGCGCCCGAACGTCAAGCTCGTCGACACCGGGCTCGAGTTCGGCCGCCCCGCGTACGCGAGCTACCGCGGCAAGTCGTTCCACCCCAGCGTCAGCCTCGCGCGGCGCTTCTACCCACACGTGCACAACATGGACGGCTTCTTCGTGGCGAAGTTCAAGGTCGAGCGGCGCCGCGGGGGCGAGAAGGAGAAGGCGAAGGATGACGGGAAGAGCCTGGTGGGCATCGAGGGCGAAGACGGCGACGAGCAACAGCCCGAGGCGGAGACGAAGTTCGACGATGCAGAGGACGCGGCGATCCTTGAGGGTGAGTGGCGTCGGCTGTATGTCAGACGTAGTGCTGATGTAAAATTTGCAGACTCGAGGCGTCGGCAGATGAAGGCGAAGGGTTTGAAGCCGCCTCCGAGGAACAGACCCCCAAAAGCGACCAAGACGGTCGAAGCGGCGGCTTAAGGTGCTGTGGCGTACATATCACTGTTGTAATGATCTATGGGTTGGGACGACGATTACGATGCTATCTTCGGGGCACTTCTGCCGAACTCCTTGTCTGTGCTCATGACCTTTGCCTCAGTTTGAGGGTCTGCACGATACATGCAAACCGATTGAAGTGAAGTATGCGATACCACTAGTCTGTTGGCATGCTGAAGATTCGTGTCCGATTCTTGTACGGAACTTGGCCTGAGACCTCAGAATGGCCCGTCGTTCCACCGAATGCAGTAGATGTCAAGGTAATATGCTGTAGGTAGAAGTAGTCCGGTCCTTGGATCAATATAAGGAGGTATACATAAAGTCGTAAACGCATCATCACGATTCACCGACAGTGACCCGTAGGAGAATGCCGCAAGTGATATCGTCATTAGAGAAAGAAATCGTGTCTTCGTCGCCGTCAGTGAGGATATATCTCCTCAAGATATCCTGCGATCAGTATTTGCGGGAGCTGCAGGACGTGCGCCTCAGTGGAGGTCAAGAACGAAGCACGGAGATTGCACTCACCGGCCGCAAGCGCAGACTCCGCAGCAACCACCGATGAGGCTGAGCCACAAAGCCACAGCTGCGCCGAGGACCATCCAGATCTACGCGTGGTTAGTACGGGCAGAAGACGGAGAGTGGCGTGCGGTGCGTTGACTGCGGCGCCTGAATTCTAACAAAGAAGCGGAGAAAACTCACAGCATTGTCGAAATGGAGGTCCACTTCGTTGTCGCTCTCGTCACGGACCTTGTTCCGCACAATAGCGACGAAAATTATGTCGATTAGGAAGACCGCGGTCGTCAGGATGGCAGCGAGAATACCCCAGACGAGCGAGCAGATCGAGGCGAAGCGCGCTGTGCCTTCGACGCGCGCTCGGAAGACCATTAGCAGGGAGACCAGGAAGGCGAGGAACGTCAAGCCGCATGCTGAAACAAGTCAGACCACCTAGCACTAAACTTCTCGAGAGCTAAAGAATCGACAGGCTTACCTATTGGGTGCAGAACAAGTGCGGCGGTCGTCCCCTTCGAGATGGTGTCCTCATAGCCTGAGACACCGCTGGAAGGGAAAAAGGAGGTCAATGCGGACCATCGGAGTCGCACGGGGCGAGGACTTACAGAGCCTCGGAGACGGTGGAATCGAAGGTATAGCCCAACTTCGTTTTCGAGCAAGTCTGGCCTGTACCGGCCGAGGCGTCGTTCACGCTGGTCAATACATTCAGCCTCAGAACGCCGCACTCGACGCGCGCCTTACGAGACAGTGATATCGGACGTGCAGTAGCCCCAGACCCCGAAGTCGGCGTAGCCAGAGACCCCAACGTCAGTATTGAAGATGCTGGTGGTAACATCCGACGTGACGGAGAAGATATGTATGCTCTTGATGATGGGCGTCGAGAGCGACACGAGGAGGAGCAGCACGAAGGCGGCAAACGTGAGCAAAGGGGATACGACCGAAAACATGATGGGGAGAGGAGGAAGGGTATCTTGGAGCGCGCGCGCGAACAAGGCCAGCCTTTATATGCGCAGCACAGCAACCAGTGGTCACTGCCTCGAGCGAGTGGGATGACGTTCGCGCCATCAGGACATGAATGAATGGACAACAATTGCAATTCGATTTCGACGACCGTCCCACGGTCTTGGCGCTACTTACCTTCCGAGTTCCATTTGTTGTGATCATGCCGTGGCGTGCGCGGACTGCATGCATCTTCGGGGTGTAGAACGCGCCGTGTAAGAAAGAGTCACAGACGGCCCTGCGTTCAGGGCTCGCCGCCTCGCCCGGCTGGGGCCGATAAACATCCCACGAGGTTCGGGTGAAATGTGTGAAATGAAGTGCGCGTTGCCAACGGTTGTGAAGTCTATCACTCCTGATCGACCGCCTCGGCGGACGCGTTCCGGCTTTTTACTGTGTTCAGGAAGCTCTCGTGAGGGCTCATTCGGGCGGCGATGGGAGAAAGACGCGTCCTGCGAGCAACGCCCGCCTTGTTCCACGCCGTAGATATGTTGGAAACCTGAGTAGAACAAGGGTCGTTTGATTTTCAGAGCGGTCGCCGTGCTTCTTTGATGGCACGCAGACGTTCCATCAATCGGAGTTTGAACGTCGTCCAAATTTTCAGAATATTCAGAGACGCCTGGAGAGAATTATGGCCGTGCATCTGAGCCCAGGCGTGCGTTCACAGAGGGTCCGAGCCGAGGAAGAAAAATTGAGAATGCAGGGGGGCACACGCGACGCGTCAAGCGAGGCGCGGAAGCAGATCTCGTGACGCGTCGGTTTAGGGGCTAGATTTGGCTGGAAGGGCGCAGCCAAACACATCATGGGAACAATTTATATAAGCCTCTACCCTCTGCCCGCTTTTCCCAACCTTTTCACCCTCCTTTATCCTCGTCGTTCACCCGGGTCAAGGCCAGCCAGCACATTCTCTTCCCTCCATTACTATTCGCATCGTAAGCCCCGTCGCTCCTTCCTCCGTCTCTATCTTTTTCTTATCGTCGTACGACAGCCATCCCTGCAATAATGTCCGCTCCCGAGACTGCTGCTGCCCCCGCTCCCGTTGCCCCCGTCGAGGAGGTGAAGCCCGTCGAGACTCCGGTCGCCGAGGCCGCGCCCGCTGCCGAGCTTGTGAAGGTGGAGGAGGCTGCTCCGGTGCGTCTTTCTCACGGCCTTCCCTCTCCCTCGCGTTGCTTATCCGTCTATTCAGGAGGCGCCCAAGGCTGAGCCCGCCGTCGAGGCCAAGCCAGAGGTATGTCGCGACACGAGCCGATCATTATGCCGTCAGATAGCCTGACCTTTCCTTTTTAGGAGACCGCTGCCCCCGCTGCTGAGACCGCGACTGAGGAGCCCGCGAAGGAGGAGGCGAAGCCCGCCGACGCCCCTGCCACCGAGGAGGCGAAGGAGGAGGCCAAGCCCGTACGTTGCCTTCTCATTGTGTCTTTATCATGACTCACCGTCGTCTACAGGCCGAGGAGACCAAGAAGGAGGATCGCCCCAAGAGCCCGAGCCTGCTCGCGAAGCTCCTGGCTCCCTTCAAGAACGAAAAGACGAAGGCCGAGAAGAAGGTCAAGACCCCCAAGTCCCCCAAGAAGGAGAAGAAGAAGGAGGAGGCCGAGACGCCCGCCGCCGAGGAGGCCCCCAAGGAGGAGGCCGCTACTGAGGCTCCCAAGGAGGAGGTCGCTGTCGCTGCCGAGCCCGCCGCCGAGGCCCCCAAGGTCGACGAGGCACCCGCCGCCGAGGAGGTCAAGGAGGCTGAGGCCCCTGCCGCCGAGGCTGCTCCTGTTGAGCCCGCCGCTGAGGGTGCGGAGGAGGCTAAGCCGGCCGAGGAGACCAAGGCCGAGGAGAAGAAGGACGAGAAGGTGTGTTGGCTACACTGTCTTCTCATGAAGTTTTAATGACCTTTTACAAGAAGGAGGAGAAGCCCGCCAAGGCTGCGAAGGTCGGCCGCCGCCTCTCCGCGCGCGTCGGTGACTTCTTCAAGCACAAGCCCAAGGAGGTCTCCACCCCCGCCAAGGTTGAGGAGGAGCAGGCCAAGACCGACGAGGCCCCCAAGATCGACGAGCCCGCCCCTCTCGCTCCCCTCGAGAACCCCGCCGCTGAGGAGGCCGCTGTGCCTGCCGCAGAGACCAAGCCGGAGGAGCCGAAGCCCGCTGAGGTCGCTGCCCCCGCTGTCGCTGCCACCGCATGAAGTCCTCGTGCGCTTGTTCTTCAACGACCCTCATGATCTCCTTACTTTCGGATACCTTCACGAGTGCGCACACCCTACCACATCGTGACGCTGGAGGATCTCATCTCTGTCTTCTCGGTTTATGTCTTGAGCTCTTACGATACAGGGTCTGGTCTTGTTACCTTTACGAATCTCCTCGCATCATGACCGCCGGATCCCCCGTCTTCTTAATACCATTTTCTGACTTGTTGTTTTTGCATACCCCGTTTTATACCTTTCGTTATGGATCGTGCTGCGTCTTGGGTTCCTATTCAATCTTTCTCGTCTAGACAGTTGAATATAAGACTGCCGACCCTTCCGCTCTTTTCACTTCGCATAAAAGCCTGAGTTGGTCGATCATGCAGTTGAGTCATTCTCAAATACGTCTTGCATCAGGACCGTCATGTCGCGACGCAATGCTGGCAGCGGCAAGGACAAGCTCCTCGACGACGAGGATGAGGTTCTTCAGGCGGTCATCCTGGCGGACAGCTTCAACAAGCGCTTCCGACCACTTACAACGCGCAAGCCACGAGTACGAGCGCCAGCGCCACAATCCGTTCTATGCATCTGACTCCATGGCTCCTAGTGCCTACTACCGATGTGCAACGCGCCCCTACTCGACTGGACCTTTGAAAGCTTGGCCCTAGCAGGTGTTCAAGAAGTATTCGTGGTTTGTCGCTCGCACGCCGAACAGGTGAAGACCGCGATCAGGTCTGTCATCGCATCTATGCGCTCCGTGTCCGTTGCTGACCAGGCCGACCTCCTAGCGAGTCAAAATGGAGCAAGCCCGGGTCGGGGATGAAGATCGTGCCCATCATGACCGCGAAGGAGACATTCTCCCCCGGGGACGCGATGCGCGACATATACACCCGCGGCCTCGTAACGAGCGACTTCGTGCTGGTGATGGGCGACCTGGTGAGCAACATTCGGATCGACGAGGTCGTGCGCGTGCACAAGGAGCGGCGCAAGACGAACAAGGACGCGATCATGACTATGGTGGTGAAGGAGAGCGGGTCGCGGCATCGGACGAGGTGCGTGTGCTGTGGAATGTGTACTGTGCGGACGCTAACTGTGCAACAGGATGAAGGGGGACTCTTCAGTATTCGTGCTTGACCCAGAGACGTCGGAATGCGTGCATTACGAGCATGTCGCAGGCTACCCGCTCAAGAAGACGGCGCGCATACCGCGGGAGGTCCTCTCCGCTCATCAAGAGCTTGAGATTCGGAACGACCTCATAGACTGCCATATCGACGTATGCTCGGTAGAGGTACGTCTCTCGAAGCCGTACCTCTTGTACATCTCCTCACGCTCCATCTTCTCCAGGTCCCCTCGCTCTTCCAAGACAACTTCGACTATTCGGACATTCGTCGCGACTTCGTACATGGCGTGCTCACCTCTGATCTTCTCATGAAGAATATTCACTGCTACGTTGCCAAGGATGGCTATGCCGCTCGTGTGAAGGACACTAAGAGCTACGAGGCCGTCAGGTATGCGCAGATGCGGACACGTTCATTCTTGTGATTAACTCGTGTCTCGTAGCAAGGATATTCTCGCGCGCTGGACGTTCCCGCTCGTTCCGGACGACAACCATCCTAGCGGGCATGTTTACGAACATCTGCGCGGCAACAAATACATAGCAAAGGATAATACAGTTACACTCGCGCGGTACGCCACTTTCGCGACTTGCCTTCCACATACTGATAACGTTACAGTAACTGTAAAATCGGCAACAACACGCTCATTGGGTCCTCCTCTCAAGTGGGCGACGGCGCAGAAATCACTGCATCTGTGATTGGATGCAAGTGCATAATCGGGCCCGGCTGCAAAATCCGGGACGCTTACATCTTCGACGGGAGCGTCATCGGCGCTGGGTGCGTTATCGAGCGCAGTATATTGGGCGCGGGTGTCCAGATCAAGGAGGGCTCGCAGATTGACCGCGGCTGTCTTGTGGCCGACGACGTTACTGTCGGCCCACAAGCGCATCTCAAGCCCTTCGAGCGGCTGTCTCGCAGACGAGATTCGCCCGCGTCAGCTAGTACACCGGAGGAAGACGACGATGAGGTGGACTCGGACTTGGAGGAGGTCGAGGCCAGTAAGTCAACACGTTTATCAAGACCTCCGTGGTACTCACTTTGTCGTAGTGCAAGACTCACTTCACGCAACATTGGGCAAGGACTCGAACGCCATCGTCTGGCCAAGAGAAGAGCCTGAGGAGGAAGAGCAGAGCGACGTCGACGACGACGAGTACAATGTTGAGAACCCGCGTAATCAGCGGTTCATGAGGCTAGGTATGCTATCGCAGCCACCATCGCCGGGTGACTTCGTTAACGCATCGTCCTTCCAGCCGACGACTGTTGGGACCTCGAAGTCTCCGACGAGGGTACGGACTCTGACGACGAGGATTCCGATTCTTCTAGCGATGATGAATCGACATTCTCGGTTCCAACGAACGCGTCGCAAACGTCGCTCCCTGTCGTCGAGAAGGCCGCCGAACACGAGTTCCAAAAAGAGGTCGCGCAATCGCTCGAGCGTGCGTTCGCGGAAGGGCACTCCGTCGACAACGCGGCTGTTGAGCTCAAGACCCTTCGCATGGCTAGCAACGTGCCTCTCATCCGTGTTCGCGAGTCCGTTGTCGGCGCAATAGTTGAGCGCATACCGATCGTTGCGGGCGACCCAGCAGGTCAGAGACGCGCGATAGCTCAGGTCATCGGGCGCTGGGGCGATCTCATCAACCAGATTGGGGGGATGGACGCAGTGGAGACGGTCACGGTGCTGCAGGTACGCTAGCACAAATTGCTATCGAACTTGCGCTCAACCTCATCTTAGCAACACTGTGCCGGATCCGAGCGCATGCCGCTATTCGGCCAGATCTTGGCAGCGCTCTATCAGGAGGATGTTGTTGAAGAGGACGACATCCGAGCCTGGTATAAGTCGCCGCTCTCAAGAGGTGAGGGCGTGGAAGATACTGCGAAGGTCGAAGATATCAAGAAGTGTTGGGCCGTCGGCGGAAAGATGATTCAACAATTCGATGCTCAGGGGAGCGACGAGAGCAGCGAGGAGGAGAGTGAGGAAGGGGACGACGAGGACGACGAGGATGATGACGACACGAAGGTGCCATCAAAACCAACGCCGGTCGCTGGCAAGGCAGCAGCGTCAGACGAGGACGAGGACGACGAGGACGAAGACGAGGGCGCCAACGATGACGACGGCGACGACGCGCATCTGACGAGGAAGTCAAGAGGACCTCGACAACATCGCCAGCACCCCTCGTCGGTGCCACGGCATCGGCTCCTCCTTCATCAGCTCCACCAGCGCCGTCCGCCGTCGCCTCGACAGCGGCTTCTTCTTCGTCTGTTTTACCAGCGGCACGCACGCCTGCTGCTACCGCCCCCACCGCCCCTGATCCTCCGGCAGGGTCCTTTCGAGCCCAACGGACAGCAAATACCCAGTCCTCCGACGAAGACGATGAAGGCAACGACGATGGAGAGTCCGAAGATGGAGTCCTGGTGGAATCGCCTGCGCAGCCGACTAAGCCTGCGGCGCCTTCTTCCGTCCCGCGACAGCGCCTCCTGCCGCAACGCAGTCAGCAGCTGTGAAAGCTGCGGCAGAGAGCAGCGACGAGGACGAGGAGGAAGATGAGGATAGCGAAGAGAATGAGGCCATCGGCACCCCGACGACGAAGGCAGTCACGTCTTCTACGCCTGCGCCTGCCCCACAAGCATAGTAATAGTTGATCCTGCAGCATAGGCACGCATGCATGCGGGCGAGAAAAGGAATTCGCGTTCTGTTGACTTAGTGTTCAATAGCCGGTCAATGAGAGATGTATGATAGTGACTTGTACTAGAGACTATGTATCAACAGATCGAGAAAATGTGTATTCAGTCTAGGTTGGTGTATTCCTCATATTGTTCTCGCTTCAACTTGAGATCGACTTGAGCGGAGCCGCACAACTTCAACATCCACGTGATCTTGAGTGGTCTGTCTGCAATGGCACTGCGCCAGACTGCGCCGGCGGCGTGCCCACTATGTGCATGTGGGCATAATGGATTCTATGGGTAATCGTGTACTCTGTAGAGCGTGGAGAGATGACCTTCTTTATCAAAGGCGCATGGACACGGCGCCGTAACGGATTTCTTCGAAGATACGAAACACCCTGTTGCGCGTCTTCGGTTATCAATTAAGGGTTCAGCTACGGGGAAGGTGTTGCCAATTGGTGACCGTTAAGGGTGTTGGATGGGGACGTCGTCGTGGTGAGGTCTCACGAAGAGCACGAGGGTCAGACTCATTGAGGACATAATTCGGTAGTCGTGCACTGCTTATAAACAATGACAGTCCGAAGGCTCCCTTCATGCTATGTATATCCCATAGCCGAGCATGAAGAGACTGTTCGTGTATTCTGTTAGTCAAGACAGTCCCGATTACGCGGGGACGTGCGCATGGACACTATTACGGCCCTCGGTGACCTTTGGTACACCGTCGATAATGTCAATGAATGAATGGCCACTACGGAAGCATCAAGAGCAATAAGGCCGGCGACGTACAGCTGCATGTTTCTTGGGAACACGGTCGCAGAAGATCTTCAAAACAGGGTGAGCGCGCAGGGTGTAAACAAGTATGCTCACTGGCGATAGACGGCCCCAGAGCCCGGGCAGCTATGTAGCGCCGGCGCCACTCATGTATGCGCGAGACCTCTGAACGCAGCAAGGATACCGTCCAGTGTTCAGTCCGAGTCCGACGTGGACGTTCAGTGGACAAAATTCGGCGGGAACCATTGAATGAAGCCGAGACCTGCATGTGCGAGGGTGAAGAATGAAGCAAAAAGTCGCAGCCTGTCGGAGACATGAGTACTCGTAAAAGCGGCGGGGTTGCAAGAGAAACAATTTGTACGCAGCGCCATCTGGCAAGCAGCTGGCAGTGGCAAGTGCCAGGCAAGGCCTTCCAAAAGCGAAGACATCGGCATTTGCCGTCAACAATCTCGTTCGTGACGCGCCCACAGGCATCCGCGTGCGGTTCCGCCACCACAGTCAGGAAAGGGATGCATCCTCTAGCGAACACCGCGAAAGGTGCATTACATAGCAATCTGCTGAGGATTCAGTAGGCATACCTGGTGAATGGGGCACCCCCTGCTGACCGCTAACCTCATCCTCAACGGCGCCCGTCGCCGCCGCCTCTTCCACCTTCTCCTGTACAAGGTTGCGCGCAATCGGAGAATGGGGAAAAGAGTCCCGATTCCTGCTCGAATTCAAGAAGAAGGCGCCCGTCGCGACGAGAGGACGCGCGCCTTAGCCAGATGACTGCGCGAATTCACTGAGCAGATGATTGCTCGAGTTCACTAGCACTGGCCAGACCAGATGATAGCGCTCGTTCACCAACCAGATGATTACACGCAGCCGCTGGCCAGATGACTGCCCGTCATGCGGAAGACCAGGCGTTTTGGGATCCGGAGGCGTATCAGTGCTGATAGATGGTCGGAAGGCATTATCACTGGAGTCTGGGGCGCCTCTGACGGGCGTGTGAGCGAGGAGGCGGGCGTGCGAGCGAGGGGGCGGAGGAGGCATGTGGGCGGCTTAATTAACAGGAACGCCCGAGCTCAATGTATGGGACGAGGGAGGCAGGAGGCAGGAGGTCAGGGGGATTTCTCTGTGTGGGCGGTGGGTTTGGGGATCGGATGGATGCACGTGAGAACTGAAGCGCTGAAGGCGTACGTGAGGGCTGACGGCGCAGAGTGGATGGTGTGGGAGCAAGCGAAGGGCGGTGGGGAAGGGCGATAGGATGTACGAAAGGCTACAGTACGGTGGTCATAAAGATAGGACACTCATGATGTTGCGAGCCTTCGGCGGCGTAAGCAAAATGCGGGGCATCGCTGGGGGACAGCGTCCCGGACGCTAGAAGATCTGCGCGAGAGTCTTTCGCCTGAGCACGGGCACGGGCTCGAAAACAACCGTGATTCACGGATACCGTAGATTAGACGCACAACTACAGCAGTGAAAGGGTGCGGGCGCAGACAGACAGAGGTTCGACGAGCGCCAGCAAATTATGCGCTGGCCTCACCTGGCAGGCGTGAGAGAGATGTCAATCAGCGACGGCTTGGCAGCGCTGTGGTGGAAGCTTTGTTCGGCTATCATCCTCGCGGCCGTAGGCAGCACTGCAGAAGAGCCAAGCGCGACGACAAACACAAGACACTGACGAGGGCGCAGCCGATCGAGAAGCGCGAGAAGGAAGCGGTGGCGTGGCGACTTGAACTTCGCAATCGAAGCGAGACTGGTGGCGGCGGCCTTGGCAAGAAGCAACCCAAAAGCAACGCAGGCGGGGGGTCTGGGTGATCCGGGCCGGCCCCCTCTGATGCAGAGGCGGCAGCATGAATGGCGGCGCCGCCGTCCAGCCGCGGACGATGCCCGCACGACGTGGCACGTGCAGAGAGTCGACGCCAACGGCGCGCGCTCGCCGCTCGGGCAAGGAAAGGCCACAGGGGGCCGGGTTAGGGACGTGCCTGAAGGTTTTCACGAGGCGGGCGAGGGTACAGTTAGCGCTGTGAGGGATTTACGCGCTGGGGGCGGGCGCGTTGCCGACTGCTGGGTCGGCTGTTGTGAAAGACCGATGAGGTGTGGCTAGGACAGGACGGTCGATGCGGACGGCGGGCACGGCCGATGCGCGATAGCTATCGATAATGCCGATGGGCCTGCGAAGACACTGCGAGGTTGGGAGCGCGGTAGGGGGCTTTGCGGCTTGGGGCCGCGCCAGAAGAGGATAGCCAAGGTGTTGAGATCGTGCTTGCGGCATGCTCATCGGACAAGCGATAAACAACATAGAGCCCTCAGCCAAGATCGACTTGGAAAAGGTGAGTAAGCGCCCGAAGTGCAGTAAGCAGTAGACGTGGAGGAAGGTGCGTCAGGCATCCGTGTGTGTACGGAGGGGTTTCTGCGAGAGCGAGCGGAAGAGGGCGCGCGGCAAGGCATGCCGCCCATGGCCACAAAACATCAGCCAGCAATTTTTTTCCGACGAGCCCGAAGGATCGTGAGAGTGGAGGAGTGTTGAAAATCGAGTGGCAGCGGAGGCAAACGGCGCCCTGATAGACCTGAAGTTGAACATGCAAGCGCCCCATGACGTCGGAATGAAGCGCGCCGGGGCAGGCGTCTGTCGCTGACGTACGAAATGGCCGGCTGAGAGCACGAGAAAAACAATGGAGCTAGGGACAAAGAGGCCACCCGGAACGGAAGGCAGCAAGGGGTGGAGCGACGATGCATTATCAGAGCGCGGGGTACGGAGGCGCGGCTTGGGCTGGCTGTTGGTTGACCGGGGTTGTCTGACGGGAGTGTGTATGGCCGCCAGCAGGTCGGGGGCGTATTTACGCGACTGGGAAGACGCCGGACGGCCCCAAAAATACATTTTTGGCCACAATTATTGAGCAGGCCGAGCGAATGCCGAGCGCGCCGAGCAAGTGAGCGCCGGCCGGCTGGACTGCCTGCCTTATCTGGGTCGATCGGGCCGAGCTAGTGCGGGGCAAGCATGTGGTGCGCCGCGGAGCGCACTTGACGTCGGTTTGATTACGGAAGAAGGTGGTGACCCTTTCTGCGGGATTGGATTGGATCCACCATCGGTCAGGGCTGCTCGTGCTTCCGAACGGCGACGAGCGACTTGTTTGCTGCTCTTTCCTCTTTGTTTGTCCGCCGCAACACCGTGCTCGTCGTCGACCACCATGTCCATCCACGTCGGAGACCCCGTCCTCACCAGCCGGCACCCCCACGCCCCGGCCCAGCTCGCCCAGGCCGCCGCCGTCGTCGCCGCTGCCTCCTCGCGCTCGTCCGCTCGCCTCAGCAGCGCACGCCCAGCGACCTCGCCGCCCGCCGCACAGCGCGCCTCGTCGTCCCCTGTCGTGCGCACCTCCGCCATCCCCCGCCCACCGCACCGCACTCACCTTCCCCATCAACAGGTCGCATTCCCATCGCCCCGATCCGACTCCGACGATTACCTCGAGGCGCCCCCGAGTCCGCTTGGTGACGCTTCGCAGAGCCCCCGTCGCCCCTCCAACTCGCGCTTCCGCTTCACTTCGACGCGCAAAAACTCCTTCCTCTCCTCGCCCATGGCCATGTCCTCCAGCGCCAGCGCCAACATCGCCGATCCGCCTGCCACCACAGATACGCCCACTCCTCCCTCGCCCTCACGCAACACCAGCTCGCCCTCCCCGAAGCAGCCGCCCTCCCCCGACCACCCCGCGGGCAAGACCGGGCCGCTCCATGACCTCAAGCGCTTCCTCAATAACCACCTGCCCCATCATCATGCCCATCACCGCGCGGCGACAGAGCAGGTGTCCGCCCCGCGCACCCCAGGCGATGCGAACACCGCGCGCGAGAAGACTTTCTCGTCCACCCTCATGCGCCGCGATCGTGAACGCATGGGCGCAATGGACGATGGCACTGTCCGCGGCCAACCGCCACCGCCGCGTAATACGCCTTCCGCTGAACACGGGCCGGAGGACGATGAGGTAACGCCCACGATGCCGCCAGAAACGCCGCCCCGTCGCTGCTCAGCCCAAATCATCGACATGGCAGCGACCCCGAGCGTCATCACCGCCACCGCCGACGTCGCGAGCGTGGTGAAGCCATGCCCAAGGGCATCAACACCGCGCCCATTCTTTCCCTCGCCGATGCGACCCAGGCGCATCTAGGGAAGAAGTACGGCAAGTGGGGGAGGGTGTTGGGATCGGGTGCCGGTGGTACCGTACGTCTGATCAAGGCCAGCAACAAGAATGGCGGCACCATATACGCCGTCAAGGAGTTCAGGCCTAAGCGCAATGGCGAAAGCGAGAAGGAATACCAGAAGAAGGTGAGCATCGCTGCCCATACTGTGTCATCTACAAGGAGGGGCGCGGCGCTCTCTCGGCACCTCAGTGGGGTGTTGCTTCAAAGCTTGCGCCTCGCTCGAGTTCGCCTTCGTTTGACGAGACGTCTGCTTTTGACGCTCACACATCGATGACAGGTCACCGCCGAATTCTGCGTCGGCAGCACGCTCAAGCATAAGAACATCATCGAGACTGTGGACATCGTCAGCGACCACGGCCACTATTATGAGGTGAGCCTTTTTTCAGCGTACGCACGTTGTCGGCACATCCCCTCGCGTCTTCGCTGTCCTTGGCATCAGGGAGGGATGTAAGGCAGAAAGGCGGCCGCGCCACAAGCCAAGCGCATATATGCATGCGATGGAGTGATATAGCTTCATCGATGGCGACATGCTTCATAATGAGGTTCGGTGCTTGCAGGGAGGCGATGACCTTGCAGCAGTCGCACGCTCTATATACTGGGCTATTCCGTCCGAGGGACGTGCGCGTTGTCGCTTTGCATTGTCCCCGTCCCACGTGACCGGGCTTCGCAACTTCCTTGCCTTCATGTGTACTGGTTTCGGCGGCGGCCTGGATGCGCCTACTGCTTGCGCGTTCACGAGTGCAGGTACTAATGCGCGCTTTTCTTTAGGTCATGGAGTACGCGCCATACGATCTCTTCTCAGTCGTGATGTCCGGCAAGATGTGCCGTCCGGAGATCTAGTGAGTCTTTCTCGACTAGCCAGCGCGTTTAAGGCTAAAACCATGATGCAGCTGTGTATTCCGGCAAATATGCGACGGTGTGGAGTACCTACACTCGATTGGCCTCGCCCACCGCGATTTGAAGCTCGACAACTGCGTAATGACTACCGACAACGTCGTCAAGCTCATTGATTTCGGTGAGCTGGCATCCACACAACCTTCATACACAGAGTAGCTAATTGTGGCCATCTATAGGGACTGCGACCGTGTTCCACTATCCCGGCAAGAAGCCGGTGTTGGCAACTGGCATCGTCGGCAGCGACCCCTACCTCGCGCCCGAGGTCTTGAGTTGTGGTATGTTCCAAGTTTTTGGCTGTATGGTCCTGCGCTCAACATAACACAGCCGAGACTGGTTATGACCCGCGCAAGACAGACGTCTGGAGCGTTGCGATCATCTTTATGTGCATGCTTCTGCGGCGTTTCCCGTGGAAGATTCCCGTACGTTTCACGAGATGAATTGAGGGCGAAAGTGGCTGACCGTCGCTCCAGGATCCCAAAACGGACGCGAGCTTCCGCGCGTTCGTGAATGCGCACCCGGATTTGAGCGTGGGACGTGAATGCAAGGATCGTCAACCTCGGCTGCAGGCGCCTCAATTGACTGTGGAGAAGCCGACCCCCAGTCCATCACCTGGACCAGCGCCGCAGAGGGCCAACTCGCTAGAGCCGCCGGCGAAGGAGGGCTCCATCGATGGCTCTTCCGCCGGGTCGTCGTCGCCCGTGCCGTCCATCAGCACGCAAGAGCCGCATCAATTCCGCGACCCGCACAAGGTCGAGGACGGCGCGGAGCTCGTGCCGCATGAGGGATCGTTGCAGCTTGTGGCATTCCCGCCTGGCGAGGAGCTCGCGCATAGCTCGAGCTCGACCTCCTCCTCATCATCGTCCATAAGCGACTCGTACGACTCCTCGTCAGCGTACTCGCGGCAATATTCGACGTTCGATCACACGGAGGAGTCTGCTAGGTCTGAGGAAACGCGCGCTTCGAGCGAGCCGGCCATGGGCAGTGGAAGTGAGGGCCCACAAAGGCTGCGCCAATTGAGGAACAGTTTGTTGTTGAGTCCTGTGCCGGGATCGCCGAAGACGAAAAGCCAGAGTGTAGTGACCCTACCGACGGATCATGGCTTGCGAGGTGCGTATCTCCTGTCTCTCTTGCCGCTCTAAATCTGATGCACTGGTCGCAGAGTTCGAGATCGTGCAGTCCACGGATGTTGGGCCGCGCGTAGAGATGGACCCCAGCGTGCTGACCTATCCGCGTCCCGGGAACTCGACAGAGTCTTTACCGCTCACCACCCGCATTCGTGAACAGGATGTCGCTTTCGTGCGTAATCGCGATATTCGAAGCGAAGTGCCGACCCGCAATGCGCATGGCGTGAAGGAACCTGCAGCAAGGCAATCAGCTGCGCATGGTAGGGCAATGGTAATCGATCCCGACGACCCGAACACGCCACGCGTGACGCAGAAGACGCTGCCGGAACACACCAAAGACAGAGTCCTCATCGTCAACCGCACTCGCGGAAACTGCAAAGCCCCAAACCAACGGCGCGCCTCAAACAAACGGGAAGCCCGCCGCGTCACCAACGCAAGCACGGAGACGTCAGCGCACCGATAGCGTCGCGACCTTCCATGGCGGAGGTGCTGAGTCCATCTTCCGGCTACTACCCCGCGAGACTCGCCCTGCGCTCCGACGCATGCTCCACGTCGAGCCGTCTGCACGTTGCACTCTTACCGACCTGCTCAAGGGCCGCGGCAAGTCCAGCGGAATCTCTGTGGCTGCGCGAGCATGGAGGCACCCGAGCCTGCAGCAGGTGCGCCGCCGATGGTGCACGTCAATGGTTCTGGCACGCCCGCCGCCGGGGTACGGGTCGGCAGTGCGCGTGCGCAGACCACGATTGCGACCCGGAAGAGGAGGACGATGGCGACGAGTGGATCAAGAGCATCATGCCCTGCTCGGCGCCGGGCGTGCAGCCGCAGCATGTGCACATCAAGGTCACGACGGCAGACGAGAAGGGCGGCAAGCGGCGGTTCTTCTAGCGCGCTGTGCGCGGGGGCGGGGATGGGCAGGGAGGGGAGGGCGACATGAAGCGGGGGACGATGACGCCTTATAATACCCCGGCGGGGGGCAGGGCCGAGGCTTTGGTCCAGACCGCGACCCCGTCGCTGGAGATGAAGGTATGGCAGGGGTGTGCGGTGGCATGGAAGCAGAGCGAACGTCGCAACCTGCGCCTCAGCGGTCCTTCTATGCGTGCGATCTCGCTGCCGGCGGGTACTCTGAATTGCGACGTGACCGGTGGAGGCTCTGCCTCGTTCCGTTCATGCCCATGGTCTATGCCGTCCGCCGCTTCATGTCAAGCCCTGGACCTCAGCATCGACCTCCGCGATCCTGCGGCTCCCTTGCCGCACCATGCTTGACTGCAGCACTAGCTCCTCTGCCCCGCGCCGCCCGCCTAGACACCGCCCACAAGAAGACAATGCATGCAGAAGACAATCACTAGAATCTCTAGCTGTACTACACATACCGGCGCGCCTCGTCGCGCTGTAACTCTATTATCTATGGCTGCTTATTCCATTGACGTGACGACCTCGATGGTCTTTATTGACTACATGACACTGCTTTCCTTTCCTCTTCCATCGTGCGTAGATGTATATATGTCGGTGCTGAACAGGACACGCGTACTGGATCGTGTACATTGACACTTATTAGGTACGGGTGTTCTGCCTGGCCGCGCGCGCTTCGTATACATATCTTACATTGTTCATTGATTTTTCGTGTACATATGTTCGTATCGCAGACAGACTATGGACATAGAAAGTAGAAAGACAGCCAAAAATATAATTCTAGTCTCCAGTTGTGTACTCTAACCAAGAGCAGTCCCCTTCGTAAAGTCGGTTCATACCTAGAAAAATCGGCAAAGGACACCCAGGTGATTTCACTCCTTCTCCTCTGCTAACCCAAACGCCTCCTCCAGATATCGCACGCATCGCTCCAAGTCGCCTGCAGATGTGTAGTACGGATTCGGCGAGAACCGAATCACGTCTGGCTCCCGCTCATCCCCAATCACCCCCAGACTCTCCATCGCTGCGAACACCTTGTCCATCATCCCCGAGCCCATCGGGAGGAACAGCAGGCTCAGCTGCGCCCCCCTCTGCTTGGGATCCGCGGGCGTGATGATGGTGAAGCCAGGCTTTGCGTGGGCCCGTGCATCGGGGAGGGGAACGAATAAAGGCGAGGCGGTAAGGAGGCGCTCGAGCAGGCCTGTGAGTTGAATGGAGTGAGCTCGCCAGGCACGAATGCCGCCGGCGTCGCGCAGCATCTCGAGCGCGCCAACGACGGGGGCGGTCGTAAGGACGCTTGCTGTTGACTGCTGGAAGCCCTGCGCGCCCTCGTACGGGTCGAATACGGGTCCCATCCGGAAGCGCGTCTTGATGTCGTTTCCCCACCAGCCCGCGGCGCTGCGTGGATATGAGCATAATACACGGGAACGCTAGAGGACTAACAAGCAATACGCACAGTGGCGGCTTCGTCTTATTCCACTTCTCGTGCATGAAGAGGCCGCCGGTTGATCCAGGACCGGCATTCAGGTATTTGTAGGTGCACCAGACGGCGAAGTCGACGTCCCAGTCGTGTAGTGCGAGCGGTACATTGCCGGCCGCATGCGCGAGGTCCCAGCCGACAAGACAGCCCTGGACCGAAGGTGATAGTCAGTAAGTACTTTGCCTCTCGCCCTATGCGCAGGTAGTCTCGAAAGCGGGGTTGCGCCAGACCCTCGCGGCAACAGCAGAAAGAGCACACACCTTCGCGTGCGCCGCCGCCGTTATCCTCTCTATTGGGAACAGCTGGCCCGTGTAGTACTGGATGCCCGAGAACAGCACAATGGCAATCTCGTCGCCCTCCTTCTCGATCACTTCCAATATGTCTTCCTCGCACAAAGTAAACTCGCCAGCGCGCGGCGCGAGCTCGCGCACGGCGTCTTTCGGTTCGAAGCCACGCGCATAGGCTTTCGAGGCGAAGGCATACTGTCATCGTGGCTGTGAGCGTTGCTGGCAGTGGATGGCCGGATGGTGAAAATTGGGTTGGTTCGGAGCAGCCAGAATGGATGAGCCAAGCAAGGTAGACGTGGAGCGTACCTGATCCGAAGGGAAAGCCCGCTCCTCGCAGAGGATCTTATATCGTTCCTTTGTAGGGGTGTAGAACGCGTCCAGCATGATATGCAAATTCGATGTCAGCGCGCCCATGCAGGCCACCTCGCCCGGCTTGGCACCTGTGCGGAAATGAGCATCGATCTCATGATAACGGGCGACGACAACATAGTGCAACCAGCAAACGAAGTGCCTCCACTACACAACGAGACACACACCTACAACCTCCGCCAGCATAGGCGAAATCATCTCTCCGTATGTCGACCATGGCCGATTCAGCGGATGGTTGAAGTGTCCGATGACGATTCTAAGCTTGCGTTAGCGCGTTTTGAGAAGAAATAAAGCTTGAGAAAGCCAGAGCCCACTGGGAGTTAAAGCCCTTCCTCGCCAGAATGAACGCCATCCTCGCCAGAGAAGCGCCGGTATTCCCAAATACAGAAGAACATACTCACTTCTTCTCCCACACCTCGACCTCCTCCAGTAACCGCTGCTTCGCGAGCTTGGACAAAGGGCCGAGCGAGTTTCCGCAGAGGTAGATGCATGGCGCATCTGGATGGGGGCGGGAAGCGAAGTGATGAGTGGGATATGAGTAGACGGGGTGAGGTATGATTACAAAACCAGAGGTTGATGGTAGGAGAGAAATGGTGTGTAAGGAGGCCGCGTAGGGTAGGAGGGAAAAACAGAGAGGAATCAAGTTGTCAGCCAGTTGCTTTGTTGAGATATAGACGCGACGCGCACCTTGGTCGGGATTCCTATGCGCGTTGATGTCTCGGTTGGTGGGGATGAAGAAGCTATCGGGTGCGATGGGGGCAGGGACGTCCATGGGCGGCGAGTGCGCGGTGGGCACTGCTGGTCGCGAATAGACGATTGAAGGAGCAGAGAGGCAAGAGACGAGCAGACGCCCACCAGGCGCGCGTGAGATAGCCTGACTTTATAGACGCGGAGCTTGACATCGATGCCGTGTATAGATTGTGATAGCGTCACCGTTTAGTCGCCGTTAACGGGGCTGTCAGAGGGTGTCTGCGGGGCATCTGGGGTAGGGACGCGTGGGGTTCTTGAGTACGTGTCGATGTTGAAGTTCTGTGCTGTGATTATCTGTACTGTGGGTGTCCTGTGCTGTGGGTGTTCTGTGCTGTGAGTACCGGGCTAGTACGCTGAGCATAACACCAATCAGGCATGAGAACATGGCAGACTGCGAATCGTTGCGGTGCCTTGTCAGAATACGAAGGCCTGGTATGCAGGACGGTCGCGGACAACAGACACAAGGCCGCCACGGGACTGACTGTTGATCAGGACGGGGGAGGAAGACGAGGCCCAGGAAGCGCTTGCCGACGCCAAGTTGTCCAAGCTCCGAAACCGTCGATTTCACAAGGCTGCAGCCTCGCAGGTGACGATGGTGATGCAGAACGCCTAGGGAGCAATGTCAATACATGTGAGACAGCGACGAGTGAGCTAAGGCAATGTGAGCGACAATAACAAGGGTTAGCGACAGGCGGCGGGACTATGAACGTGGGGAAGCAATGAATCGATGGCGGACGGCAAAACATGCGACGGACGGGATGATTATGTGTGTATTATGCAGCAGATATATAGCGTATGGCTATTCGCCCGGCCCTGCGCACGGCACAGTACAGTATATGCACGGGCTACAGCGTTCTCTGGTGTCTTGCGTCCCAGCATCCCGCGCCGAGGCGCTATCGGCTAGTGCTCGGGCTTCGTTCACCCCACAGCAGCGCCCTAGCAAGCCGCCGTGGAGCGGCGAAGCGTCCTATGACAGGCCCACTTCTCTGCGTTGCCCTTCTCTATGCAGTGCCCCGCATCCAAGCAGTGCCCATTGCTCCACGTCTAAGCCTTGCCCAGCTTCTCCTTCTTCTTCTCCGCCTCGAAGTGCTTCTCGGCGCGCTCGAGGAGGTCGATGCTGACGAGGATCTTGGAGCCCTTCCAGAGCTGGACAACGTTGATGACGTTCTTGAGCGCGCAGATGGGGAAGGAGAGCAGCGCGACGAGCTCGGGCCAGGTGAGGTGCGCGAGCACGGCAGCGAAGGGCAGGCTGGGGTGGTAGCCGAGGCCGATGGGCGTGTGCACCCACTTGATTAGGTAGAGCGCAACGAAGAAGAGCTCGTTGCCGGCGCAGATGATGAAGAGGAAGTCTGGGAGGTGTGAGCGAGCGCATGTAGGAGCGTGGTGAGAGATGCTTACGGAGCTATAGTATAAGGAGAGAATTCGGCTGACGGAGCTCTGCACGGTCTTGTGGCTGGAGTTTCCGGTGGCGAGTGAGCTGTAGCGCGTCAGAGACTGAGCACGGCAAGAAGTACGAGACACGCACCTGTACATGTGCATGTAGTGGGAACTAAAATCGAGAGCGATGAGGAATTGGAAGACAAGCGCGTATTCTGGGTAAGCGGAGGTGAGGTAGCACAGCAAACATGATGTTGCGCATCTGAGGGGCGTGTCGATAAGCTTGGACCCAAGAACGTTTGCTAGTGCACACACCTGTCTGTGACCATGTCGAGCACTGCTCCGAATTTGGACGACTGGCCCTTTGCGCGGGCAGCCCAGCCGTCGACGGCATCGAGCAGGGCGGAGATGATGTAAGCGACGGTGCAGTACTTTGGATGGTAGCTCATAAAATGGAGGCTGACGGCTGCGAGGATGACGCGCGTGTAGCCTGGGACGGCGTGAGCAGATGGGCTGGGGGCGGAGAGCGAGACCGAGGGCGCGCACCGATGAGGTTGGGAACAAACAGGAACACATTCTCCTCGTACGTCTTCTTCGTCACGAGATCCACGGCGATGCTCGCGTTCGTCACCTCGATGTCTCCGCGGCGATGTCGGAGCGCCATGGTCGTCGTCGTCGGTGGTGGTAGAATGACAGAGTGGCCGACGCGGCACAGTGCGGCGCTCGGCGCTCGGTGCTGACGCCCGCCCGTCACGTCAGCGCCGTGACCGAGCGTCCCGAAGACTGAAGTTCAACCAGTCACCTGCCTCCGGTCACCGAGCGCCCTTCATTGACACGCACCATGACGTCTCTTGCTCTCGTTCCCTATGGCCTCGACCGCTAACCCAGCCATCGAGCGCGTTGTCGAAGCGTACAACGCCGTCCACGCAGCCGCCGCATCGACCGTCGACCCGCTCCAGCTCATGTCCGCCGTCAGCGGCGCATCCGTGGCCCTCGACGGACTGCGCGACCTCCTTCCATCCGCCGCATACAATCCGCTATGCGAGAGGAATCTCGAGTGAGCAGCCTGCGCGTATGTGCGCCGGATGATGACCGACTGCGCAACGTAGACTGGTCGAGCGCGCAGAGTCGGCCGTTGTCGCCCTCTTAGCGGGCCCAGAGCAGGACGCATCGAGCGACAGTTCTGCATCAGACTCTCCTCTGCACCAGGTGCAGAACACGGCGACAGCGATGACCGTGAGCCAACGAACGATCGCCTTCCGCGCGTCCGAGTCTGATCTGTTTGCACAGACCTCCCTGGAGAAGTTGCTCATTCCCAAGCTCATCGTCACTCGCAAAGAAGACTAACGAAGATACCCAACACACACGGATAGGAAGGCTACACACACAGATACACGAGTCGTGGTCGCATTGAGAAGTTGAAGCAGCGCTCGCAATCCTACAGTCGATATCATGTAAATCAAAAAGCGCCGGTATGGCGCGTTTGTGTCTGTCTTGAAAAGAAGTATAAGTACCTCTCATCGTGAATTTCTACGAAGTTCAAGCTCAAAGTTCAACATATCTCACGTGAGGCCGCCATCATCGGACCTCGGACCGGCCCATCGATCACTGCACACCTCGATCGACGTCGGATCCAACCAGCGGCAACATAATGCTGACGAGACCGCTCCCCTCTTCCTCCTGCTCCCCATCACCCTCAGGTTCCACAGAGCAGCTGAATAGCCCTTGTCGCCCATTATGGCTGCACCAGTACCCGCTGAATACGAACGCCTCGAACCGCTCGCTGGAGACAGCTTCGTGCTACCCACGAACAGCGCGGTGGGCGCGCACCGCGCCACCGAGCAAGGTGCGTCCGTGAAGCCAGCTTCATGAGGGAGGGACTCTTACAGGGCTTTCAGACGCTCCCTGCATCTACTTTGCCGGCAATTCGCTCGGCCCGATGCCCAAGCTCAGCAAGCAGCGCGTCGAGGAGGAGCTAGCCATCTGGGGCGAGCGGTGCGTTCCGCCCAGCACTTCCTGCCATGTTGTTGAACACATCCCACAGTGCTGTCGTGGGGCACTTCAAGCACCCTCAAGAGCGGCCGTGGATGACGTACTGCGAGCGTATACACCCGCTATTCGCAGAGGTCGTCGGTGCGTGCCATTGATATGCTGCGTGAGGGGAAAACCTTTGCTAATATCAGTGCGCAGGCGCGAAGGAGAGTGAGGTCGTGTGCATGGGGACGCTCACAGCGAATCTGCACCTCATGCTTGAGTCTTTCTACGCGCCGACGCAAGAGCGGTATAAGATTCTGTGCGAGGCCAAGGCATTCCCGTCAGATCAGGTGCGCACATCTCTTTTGCACCACGTACAATGGCTAACCCTTTCACAGTACGCGTTCGCGTCGAAGGTCCTTGCACATGGGTTTGACCCTAAGGTCGCTGTACGGGAGATCGCACCACGGGAGGGCGAGTTCACCCTTCGAGAAGAGGACATACTGGATGTTATAGAGAAAGAGGGCGACGAGATCGCTGTCGTGCTCTTCAGCGGGATCCAGTACTACACGGGCCAGTTCTTCCCCATGCAACGAATAACTGCAAAGGCGCACGAGAAGGTACGTACATCACTTCCAGCGCATCCATTGCACTCAGCTAACTCACCTCAGGGCTGCATCGCGGGCTGGGACCTCGCTCACGCCGCCGGCAACGTCCCTCTATCCCTCCACGACTGGGACGTCGACTTCGCCGTCTGGTGCACCTACAAGTACCTCAACGCTGGCCCAGGCTCCACCGCCGGCCTCTTCATGCACGAGAAGTGGAACGCGACCAAGACGCCGCGCGCCGCGGGGTGGTGGGGCCACAACGAGACGACGCGCTTCCAGATGCCGCCCACGTTCGACCCCATCGCGGGCGCGCAGGGCTTCCAGCAGTCCAACATCGTCGTCCTCGCCTCCGCGGCCGTGCTGGGTGGGCTGGAGACGCTGCAGGCGGCGGGCGGCATGGGGCCGTTCCGCCAGCGCGCGCTGAAGCTGACGGCACTGCTGGAGCGCTTACTGGTGAAGTCGAAGTACTACGTGCCGGTGGCGGAGGCGGGCAAGCGCACGGAGCCGGGGTTTACGATTATTACGCCTGAGGATCCGGAGCAGAGGGGTGCGCAGCTGAGCTTGCTGTTTTTGCCGTCGGACGCGGGGGTGATGCGCAAGATGTTCCATGCGCTGGAGAGCTTTGGGGTGATTGGGGACGAGCGGGACCCGGCTGTGATTCGCTTGACAGCGAATCCGCTCTACTCATCCTCGGATGATGTAGTACGGTGTGCGGAGTATCTGGATGCGGCTTTCAAGGTGGAGGGGTTGTAGGTAGGGCGCGTATAATTATTGTATATCTGTATATCATGGTTCTCTATGAATTTCTTACGCACGCTCCAGGACCAAACGACAGGGATGGGGGAAGTGAAGACGGTCTGACGATCGGCAGTATGTAGTTGTGCAGATCGCCTTCAGTTCAATTTTTGACACGTGACCGTGTCCACGCCGCCGTGGCTCGACTTGGTCTCGACGCCTCTTCATTTCCCTGCTCTCTTCCTGCCTCCATCGTCCTGCAGCTGCCATGTCCGCCGCAGCGACCCGAAAGTTCAACGAAAGCCAGCGCTCCGCACGGATCTCGTGCGAGGTCCGGATCTGTAATCGATGACAGATTTCCGAGACCCACAGGCCTAGAGTATAATCATGCATATGTTCAGGGGCTACCATAAGCAGGACGGGAACGCGACGGTTGCTTACACACTTCATCTACTTCTACTGCCATGTCTGCGGATCCCAGCAGCAGCACGTCGCGCACGGTCGCCGTCATTGGCGCAGGGCCGGTAGGCTGCCTCGCCGCCATGGCGTTCGCGAAGCGCGGGTGGCGCGTAGAGATCTACGAAGGGCGGGCAGGTGCGTATATACTGTTTACTTCTCCTGCATTGTGTGCTAATGCATACGCGTAGATCTGCGCCTCCCCGAGTCCCGCGCGAACCTCGCCTTGCGCTCCATCAACCTCGCCATCTCCCACCGCGGCATAGTCGCGCTACAGGCCGTCAACTCCGCCGCCGCGGACCGTTTCCTCGCCGACGCCATTCCCATGCATGGTCGCATGGTTCATACCACCGCTGGCAAGGAGGAGACAATATACTACGACAGGGACCATCAGGTATGCTCGTTATTGCTCCGTGCTTCCTCGCTCACTCACTGGTGAACTTAGCACATCAACTCGATCGACCGTGCTGTGCTTAACCAGGGATTGCTAGACGAGGTGGAGGCGTTTCCCCGGTGTCAAGCTCTTCTTCCGCCACAAGGTCCAGAACATCGACTTCGACGGCAAGAAGATGACTGCGCGCGACCTGGAGACTGGCCGCGACGTTGAGGCGCATTTCGATCTCTGCATCGGCGCTGACGGAAGCTACTCTGTCGTGCGACGGCAGATGATGCGCGTCATGCGGTGCGTTTGGCTACCGCTCCCCCTTATTCTGTTGACTGACTCGCACCTAGGATGGATTTCCAGCAGACGTACATGAAGGACGAGTACATGGAGCTGCGTATGCCATCCGGCGTTGGCGCAAGCGGCGAGTCAACCTTCCTCCTCCACCCAAACCGCCTGCACATCTGGCCACGGCATTCCTTCATGCTCATCGCGCTTCCCAACAAGGACAAGACATTCACGTGCACGCTGTTTGCACCGAGCACCGAGTTCGACAAGCTAGACACCGTGGATAAATTCCTGTCGTGGTTCGAGCACCATTTCCCCGACGCACACCGCCACATAGGCGCTGATGCGCTCGCGAAGGATTATAGCCGCAACCCGCGCTGTCCCCTAATTTGCACGACGGTCAGATTTGATTCATGCACTTATAAGCCTCTTTCTAATGCCCTCCTAGTCCAACCCATATCATTACAAGGACCGTGCAATTATTCTCGGTGACGCGGCCCATGCGATGGTTCCATTCTACGGGCAGGGGCTTAATTGTGGCCTCGAAGACGTGCGTGTGCTAAGCGCGCTACTGCAGGCTGAGGGCATAACGTCCGACAAAACTTCGGAGGACCCTACTATAGTAGATCCCCGCCTTGCTCACGCTCTCGCCTACTACTCCGAACACCGTCACGAAGACTTGGTCGCTATATGCGACTTGGCGCAGAATAACTAGTACGCTGTCATTCTTCATGCATATATGCCGCTAATCCTTGGTTCAGCGTCGAAATGCGCCACGACGTGACGTCGCCGATGTTTCTCTTCAAGAAGGCCGTCGACAACGTTCTGTACATGTTGAGTCGGCGACAGCGGCTGTCGCTCGCATCGTTTGGGAGCGCGTTGGCGAGCGTGCCATTCCCCGCGGGCGAGCCGAGCGAATGGATTCCGCTGTACACGATGGTCACATTCCGCCCGGACGTCAGTTATGCGACCGCGCAACGCAAAGCAAGGAGGCAGGCGCGCGTTTTGACGGTGCTCGGCTGGCTGACCGCGTCGGCTGTCGGCGCTGGGTCCCTGTTGGCGTTGGTTGCGAGCTACGACCGCGCGCGGCGCCTACTCACGCGGTGACAAGTGTAATGGCCCTGTATCAGTAGTAGAAACCTGTCTATATGTACCACTATGTAGTCGGTGCCAATAAGGCGCGCCGCGATGGGCCACGGAAGCAGGGGGAGTAATCAGAATTTCGAGCATGATAATCAACCAGGATGTTGAGGTTGTTGATTTCACGTGAGCTATGTTGATGTTCGTGTGGGAGTATCAATCGTGTCCATATGTATATTGCTGCAACCGGGGTACTAAAACAACAGGAGGGCGAGGGAGGGCCTATGCAGTTCGTCTGCCTGTCCATGACCGCGCCGCAGGGCATAGATAAATACAGAGCTTCGACGGGGCGTCAGGTTGTAGATATGTGGTATTTACCAAACCAGGAATATCAGTCGAGAGCAGTACGACAGAAGAGAGAAATTGAGGAAGAGAAGGAGCGGGGAGCGGAGGAGGAGGAACGGAGAATATACGAGAACCCAACCGGCCGACCGACATGGGGACCAAACGTGTAAGGGAGGCGATAGATCGATTCCATGATATGTTGTGTCCAGCAGGCAACATAAGTTGGAAAAGGATTGGGGATTGCTTGAGAGGCGTACTGCCGCTTACTGAGCCGCAGACTTTGGCGGGCGACCTGGGTGCGGTTTAGTGGTAGCCGGCGTGAGTGGCAGTGGAATTACGCACCGCGCTTCTTGGGCGCGGCCGGAGCGGCCTCTGTGCCCTCGGGCTTGGGCTTGGGGGGCCTGGAACGCGGATGAGTACGGTGAGGGCGATGATGTGTGGCGCACGGACCTTCCACGCTTCTTCTTGGGGGGAGGCTCCTCGCCCTCTACATCAGGGTCCTTCTTCTCCTACTCGATGTTAGGACGCGTCGCTTGACGAGCATAGGCGATCTCACCTTGGGAGGTCTAGAGCGGGCAGCGTTAGACGCGTCAGCGGGCGGCCAGATAAGCGATCTCACCTTCCGCGCTTCTTGCCCGTGACGGGGGCGGACGTGGACGCTGCAGGAGCCGCGGTCGCGTCTTTCGGCTTGTTCTTGGAGCCTATCGATGGGGGAAGTGTCAGGGGCGGGTCGACGCGAGAGGGGGACGGGGACGGCACCTTTGGGACGGCCTGGGACGCTCAGTCAGCTCGGGCGATCAACAACAGGGACGTGCGGTTGCTTACCTCGGCCCCGCTTAACGGGGGCGCATTGTCTAGCGGTGACTAGGTGAGCGGCGCGTAGGGGGATGGACATCGCGATGGGAACGTACCGGGCGGGGCTGCGCTGGATGCGGCGGCTGCGCTGCTCTCGGCAGCGGCGGGCGATTCGTCGAGCTGATCTTGCTCCTGCTGGTCGACGGCGGCAACGTCGACGGCCTCGGGCGAGTCTGACATGGCTGGCGGACGGGCGGGGAGGCGGTGGGGGCGACGAGGGAGGGGAGAGAGAGCGGGGCAAGGTGGAAAAGATATAAACGACAACGCAACCAGGGTTTTAAACGGCCGTCCTCATCAGCGAACCGGAATTTCACTAAATGGTGAGGGAAACAAGTCGCTGATTTCGCTTGCCCTGGAAATTGGAAATGCCCCCCAAATCGGGGCCGTTCCGTCACGGGAGCAAACCGCCGCCGGCTTCTTGCCGTCACGTGGAGCCCCCCGCGCCCTCCGGTGTGGTCAACGCGCCGCTGCTCGCGTCCGACGCCCGCGTCGCTCTCGGCGTGCGCACAGGCAAGGCGGCTGGCGCAGGACGGTTGCCATGCAGTCCACCCTCATTTCTTATCTGCAAATTCAATTTATCGTGCCGTTACCGCCCGACGAAGGTCCGTTCCTATGAAACCCCGAATGGCAGTCTGCGTATGCGTAAGTATGTGTGGCGCGGCAGCGCGGTCGAAGAGCGTCTGGGCTGCAGCGGTTGAATTATTCTCAAAAATTGCGGTGCGTACTCCAGGCCAAAGCTGACGTTTGTCTGTCAGCAATGGAGGGGGTGGAGCTCTGGAGACGGACGAGGAGTGACCACACGGGAAAATAAAAAGGGAAATTGTGTGGGCCCCCGTGCTGCGCAATATTTGCTGATGGAGACGTGACGTACTACAGACCCCGGGGGTTCCTGGCGGCCTCCGGGCCGCGCCGGCGCTGACGTGGGCACGCGTTTGTGGCGTCGCGTTCAATCCCTCTTGTCATTGTCGCGCGCGATGGTCTCGCGGACGTGTCTTTTGCTGTGTGCATCACTAAATCTTGCGGCGGCGCGGCTGCTGCACTCGCTCCCCGAAGATCCTCATGCGTTTCCCAAATTCCGGGTGTCGTTTATGAACGGCCAGTCTATCGGTAAAGAGACAGCTGAGCGCTGGCTGCGCGAGGGTCTGCGCGGTGGCGAGCTTGAGTTTACCGAGCAGTCATGGCAAGAGGACTCAGGGAGCTGGCACGAACGCATCCCGCGCAAAGAGATCGGTGGGACTGATGCTGGTCAAGCTCCGTCTGAGGTACGCCGTCTGTTTCCTCGCGCCAGGCGCGCGGCAATGAAGACACCAGACAGCTGCACCGCCCAGAAAACAACCACACCCTCGAGCTTATGCGTATGGGCCCCGAGTCCTACCTCTGCTACATCCCTAGACCTCTCGAATACGAGCCACCAGAAGGAGCCGACGCCGCCGATGCGGAGCTCACCCCCGCACGCAGTTGGCAACTTCTGCAGCCGCTAACCGGAACATGCCTCTATGTGCGTGACGTGCCCTCCCCACTGCGCGCCGATTTGCGTGTCTGACCCATGTGCAGCACCGACAAGGCAGGTCTGATGTGCCCGGAAATTGCCAGCCCCGCTAAGCCTACCCAGGGTGGTTCACATACTCCTACTGCCACGGCCAGCAAATCCGGCAATTCAAGGAACTGATACCCTCCCAACCTCATGCCGCGAGTGCGTCCCCATATCTTCATCTTCTCCGCAGTGCATCCGCTCCCTCTAGAATGCCCGGAACTGACTATATCGGTGTTATGTAGCGGGCTACCGCCCAGCAGAGGACCCAGAGGTAAACATATTCGCTTTCTTCCGCCTTCCGAGCGCGCTTTTCCTTCCTCCCCCTTTTCTCATGTGCTGTCATTGTCATCTCCGCCGCCTACTAAAGCATTCGAAGCATCTTTCCTGTCATTCATCCGTCTTATCTGATTTTCATCTTTACCCTATTCGAGCTACCCCCCAAAACTTACTCGCCTCACAGTGGGACGCTTACACCTTGGGACGCGCGCCACCGACACCGGAGCCCGGCGCAGACCTCACAGTTGCTGAGCAGAATGCGCTCGTGGCCAACCTCGAGCTCGCCAAAAATGCAGGCTCCCGGTATCTCGTACAGCGCTGGGGCGACGGCACGCACTGCGACAAGACGGGGAAGCCGCGCGAGGTGGAAGTACAGGTACGTTGCTATTTTCATTAATCTGCACGATTTATTGCGGCCGCCCGTCGTATCGGCTTGCTTGCCCTGTCGTCCTGACGCTCTCGAAAATTTGGAAGGCACACTGTCCTCGGGCAAAGGGCATTTTCCCTTGTGTTTCCTGATTTTGCACATGCATTTCATGTCTTCTCCTTGCGTTTTACCCGCGATATACGGCGCGCTCTCACGGCTCGCAATGGCCTTGCAATTCTGCCGGCGTGGGCTCACATTGCTGCCCCCGTTGCTCTTCTCCTTGGCTACCGGATCCCGCCGCAAGAGATGTCCTGACTGACAATACACTTTCAGTTCCACTGCTCGATGGCGATGACGGATACGATTCTGTTCGTAAAAGAAGCCAAGACGTGCTCGTACGTCCTTGTTATTCACACACCGCGACTGTGTGGGGAGCCGGGGTTCAAGTCGCGACGTGACGCCCGGGAGGAGGCCGTCATCCGTTGCCGCGAAGTCGTGGACACGCCTGCCCCCAGCGCCGCCGACCTCCCGCAAGGAGACCACCCCTTCAAGCACCCGCGCCGGAAGACAGCCCTCCCCGCGCGCACTGCGCCGCGCAAGGAGGAGCAGGCGCAGCAGAAGAAAGTGGCCGCGGAGAGCGCGTACAGCGACATCCTGCGGCGCGCTTTGAACGCGTTCCTGGGCGCGGACGCGGGGAACGACGCCGCAGTTATTGTGGAGGACGGGGATGTGGTCATCGAGGTGCTGGACGAGGCGTCTTCCAGGATATGGACGACGCGGAGAGCAATGCAGTGATCACGGAGGCGCTGCGCGCGGCGGGCTTTGCGATCAAGGGGGACAAGTTTGTGCAGGCGGAGGAGGGAGAGGAGGAATACGACGACCCGCATCGGGATGAATTGTAGACGGGGTTGGGCTTGAATGTGAGCGTGAACGATAAGACTGATGGCTGGAGGGATTCCCTTGGGAGTGCAATTGTAACAATTTTGTTGTCATTATGGAACGGCATTCGTTGTTTACAAGTGAGCCCCATGGTGCTTGAGCAATGCCACTGCACTGCTTTTACGCATAACTTCCGGTGCTTACCGTCCCTGACCCAGATATGCACCACTTGGCCCAGGGTACCAGATATGCACCACTCGGCCTGTGCCAGTCAAATCTTCGTGAAATCCTTAGATATTTGGGGATCTGTAGCGCAGCATGTAACCTATGGTATCCTGAAATTTCATAGAGCAAGTGCATCTACAGCATGAGGTAGAAAAATCGAAAGTCGCCCGGCAATTCCCGAAAAGTGGTGCATTGCCCTATCACCGTCTTTGCGCACAGACAGCACCGTCGTTGCTCAGTGATAATTCTCACAAATATTTATGCGAAAAGATAATAGTCGTCTGCATGGGCATGATTATTTCCAAAGCATTTGAAGACGAAACCGGCGAGTTGTGGCTTGCAGACTCAAAGTGGTGCATATCTGGGTCATGGACGGTACGCGCGCAACTACAAAGTACTTAACGGACCAGGGGCCTCGGATGTCTGTACCGTTGCAAGTTCGTCATGCGAACGACATCAAGCTCCCGGCATGGTGTACGGGAGAAGAATATATATAACAGCCAGACTCAGACTGCAGTAGTGTCTCTTTCAACGTGTGGTGCTGCAGGTGCCCAAGGCATCTCGATAAAGATGTCCTGAACGCGACGGCCCTGGCAGTGGCGCTTCCCTTGCTTCCTGCAAAGGTGCCTGCGCCCTGGTTCCTTCCGATTTTCTGACTTTCGGTGCTTGTTCACGGAGTCGAGTACCGGGACAGCAGCACACAGGTGAAGGGGTACACAAGACGATTAAGTGTAATTGATACATAAGAAAGTTCGAAAAATAGTACGAGCGCTGTACCATACAAGGTTCGGGTATCTCGCTAGTCATGCGCGGAAAAGCGGTGGCGTGAAGAAGGCATGCTGGTCGTGGTTTGCGCTAGAGGGGCGGACTAGCGGCTGGTGTATTTCCCTTCACAGGCGGCAGGCCCCTCCCTAATACTTCAGGATGATGTACAGGGCGTGGATGATACCGGGACTGGAAATGACTGTCAGCGCTACTGTGTGAGGGTTGAGCATGGGTCTACGCACATGTAACCCAGAATGGTGAGCAGGATGTTGATGCAGAAGTCTGCATTGCAGCCACGTTCCAAGAACACGCCGACGGGCGGGATGAAGATGGCGAAGATGATCTGGGAAGCGAGTCAGCAAGGGAGTTCAGAGTACGACTTCCTGTGCGCAAGCGAGGTCAGAAGGTGGTCGGCGTGCTTACCTTGCAGATGTCAGATGAAGTGAAGGCCATGGTGGTTAGATGAAAAAATTCGAGACGAGGCGGGAAGTGGTCTTATATATGGCACGCGGGAGGCGGCCAAGATGACGTCATGATGCGATGACGCGCTGGCTGTGAAGGGAACTGTGGCGGTGCAGCAGCTGCGCCCCTCGACCCTGTGCGTAAGCGCGTCTTCGCTGTGCACGCACTGTGCACGTTCCACAGGCGTTCTTCAACTGCCGGAGGCTTGGCCATAGGGAAACTTGCTCGACAGAAGGTCTAGACTACCAAGGGGCTCTGAACCTGTGATTGCTTTGTCCGACATCCACCGGAGCGCTCGGAAGTTCGACTTGCAAGAGCTTGAGGAACGCCGATGGACATCGTCAGGCTTGCCGACCTTCAGTATGCGAGGGTGGATGACCCGCAGCGCAAGTACGACTTCTACATCCCAGTGGATGAGCCTAGCAAGTTTCCCGACGGAATGCGCGAAGCTGACTTGCCGGTCATAATATTTGTGCACGGTGGCGCGTGGCGGTCGTGAGTCCCTCCCCTTTCGTCGTCAAGCACTCCCCCAAATCTCTCCTATCCTCGTTAATCTTGCCCACCTCTCGTCGCACTCCTGCTTGTCCTCTTTCGTCGCGCTCTCTTTGCGCTCCAAGTTAGATCATGAAAACCTCACCTTCCCACCCTCTGCCGTCAGCCGCATCGTCCTTGACGTCCTTCGAGCGACGTGTTTGACAGCTCCTCCAACGATGGTTGTTCCTGGCGCTATCTGCCCATTCTGACTCACATTCGCTGTGGACGTCCTTTGCTTTAATTCCGCCCCGATATCCCTCCGCCTCTGACAGTGGACTCACCACAGCGAGGACAAGCATGACCACCGCAAGCTCGCTGAAGAGCTCGCGCGGCGCACGCACGCCTGCGTCGCCGTCCCGAACTACCGCCTTTCGCCACGTACGCCGCCCCTGCACCACCCCGCACACGCGGAGGACGTCCTGACGTTCCTCACCCACCTCCACGACGTCGGATGTGAGTTCGTCCGCGACATATTCAGCCGGTCGCGTTGGTATCTCGTCGGGCACTCCTGCAGCGCGCACATGATTGCGAGCATCGTCCTGAACTCGGACGGGACGACGCCATCGCTGGCGCCGCCGGCGCGCGTACTGGACGCGATCCGCGGAGTGGCATTCTCGGAGGGGATCTACGACATCGATCTGCTGCTCGCGCGCTGGCCGGACTATGGGAGATGGTTCATACATGATGCGTTCGGCGAGCGGGAGGAATACAGCGCGGTCTCGATCGCCCGGTATCCTTTGCGCAAACCAGGGACACGGTGGTTATTGATGCACTCGTGTGAGGATGAGCTCGTTGACCCGGGACAGACAAAGGCAATGGGGGCGCACCTACAAGAGATCCATGCGGATCAGGAGGCAGTCACGATTGATATTGGCGGGCCTACGGAAAAGCACGACGATGTGCTCAAGGGCGAATATTATTTGCGCAGTGTCTCGCGATTTGTGCTGGACATCGAGCGAGAGTGACATCTGAGAGGCGAAGGCGACATGTATTGATATATAGGATATAGGATGTATTAGAGGCTATATGGCGCGGTTTTAACAGCTCAAAGTTCACTTGAAAGTTTCAAAATGGTAAGCGAATAATTCAGAGTTGGCTGTGAACTCTGAAAAAGGTTTTAATTTTCAAACAGATGTCCCACGCGCTGAGACGGCTCGAGGGCCTCGCAAGAGTATCTGAGGAGCCGCGACGGCTGGCAAGGGCACCGGCAGGGTGGCAGACACGCAGCCGACGTACATGGCTACCTGTGGCCACTTGAGGGCAGGTCTGAGGGCCGCCAGCGCGCGCAGGCGCCGGGCACTCGATTCAATTTTCACTTGAACTTTGAAGAAGTGGTCCGTAAAAATTCAAAACGACCTCTCAAAACTTCAAAAGTCTTGAATTCAGAACTGCCGTTCAACTCGTTCCATATAGCGTCTATTGCTGCGTCTGGGACATGGAAAGGAACGGCACATACGCTACTATTCGTCACCCAGTGTATATAAAAACAGCCTCAACTTTTATAAACACTGTCCATGCCCCTCTATATGTCGGAAACAGTTGTTGAAAAAAACTACGGTACCATTTTCGAGTACGCGGAACACGATGACGAAGTCCGTTTGAGCTCAGTCCCAATGGTGCGCGCGCTGCTGGCTGTAGAACGAGATTGATGGTATCAAGATCAGACTCGTATGGCCGATGAACGCGCTGCATGTCTTCGTGCACTCCTGTTATGCCCATGAAAAGTTGACCATCGTATTCAGCGTCCTCAAGGGAACATTTGTGCCAATTTTCAGCAAGAAAATCGTCCATATAAGGGGGCATGGACAGTGTTTATAAAAGTTGAGGCCGTTTTTATATACACTGGGTGACGAATAGTATGTTCCGCGCCATGTTCAACTGTAGTGGAGCGCTATGACCAACTGTGAGCGCCAGCCACCGCGAGGGAACTTCGGAAAAGGAGCAGCGCCACACAGTGGTATGGATGCGTCAGGCCATGGTCAGTCTCCATAACTCTGACTCCAGCCCTTGATTTGGAACTCTTCTGCGTACTAGAGGAAGTGCCGGCTGCGCTCGGCCTTGACCTTGCTTGCATTGGATGTTGGTTTTTCGGACTTTTAGGCCGACAAGAGTCACTCTTTGGTCTTATGTACGGAAAAGTACCCGGAATTAAGGGTGTGGAGAGACCTTGCAAGCAAGGTAATCAGGACCATCGTAGCTCAGTCCGAACTCGTAGCCCGTGTAGATTCGATGTAGATCCAGCGGAGTGAAAATGATCCGCTGGGAAGCCAGGTCGCACCTCAGAGTCAACGTTCAACGTTCAACTCCAAAGGGCCGGCAACTTGAACATAGCCCACGTGCGCCGCTGATAGGTTCGCCGTCCACGTGGACGGCGACCATATACTCGCGTGGACGGCCATCAAAACCCCACATGGACGGCGAGCCGGCGCAACCGATCCCAATTGGAAACATCGCCTTGTTCCTCTCTCCGCGTGCGCTGCGGGTCCGGGTACGCTGTCGTGCTGTCGGGCGTCGTGCTCTGAAAGCGCAGAGCTTCGTAGGTGCTTTGGGAAGGCGATTGAATGGCAGTAGCCTCATGCTAGCCCTCGACTGAGTTGCGTGCTTCCTTATCCCACAGCAGGAGGATCGGCGTGCTTGCCCTCGAGGAGAACATATTCGGACCATTTCCAGGTGACTCACTGCTGTATGCTGCGATGGGAGGTTGGAGTAGCGGAGATTTGCTTGGAGAGCCGCCGTTGCTGCTGCTGAGCCTCCTATGTCCTTTCACGTTTTTCCCCGAAAAATCTACATCCCGGTGTTGCTTGTCGTCGTTGTTGACTGGATGCTCCTCGGGGTGTTCCCAGCCTGTCCGTCTCTGTTCGTCGTCTGCACTTGAGCCCGACGGCCGGTTATTCAACACTCGGGGCCATGCGGATGCGATCTCGCTCCGACGCAGTGAATACATGTTTCGGTGCTCACCCAGTGCTGCTGCTGTCGATGTTTTGGGTGTTGCCTCAGCCTGCGTTGATTGCACTGCGCTGATTGGTGATCCGGATGTCGTGGACGGTCTAGCCGGAGGACCCAGGGGACCGCAGACCAGGAGTCAGCGATGTCTTGAATGTGCTCGAACTCACGAGACGTGTACCAGCAGGTAGACTTTGACTGACGCGATCCTTATACCAGTCTATGCAGTCGAGAATACGCCGCAGTAGAGGACATACCTATGTATGCAGGCAAGTACAGTAATGCTGCATTCCCGCCGCCACAAAGCAGACTCTGACGCCTCCTTCCAGGACAACCGGTGATCCGCCCCTTGACGCCCACTTTACAGAATGCACCGCGTTTCCATTTACGCGGCACACATCCTGACTACTTCCCTGATCGCGCGTTCAACTGGCAAAGGGGACCCGAGGTGAAGTCGACCTTCACGCTCCCCCCTTATTGCCCGACGTTCCATATCAAAAGCGTGGTGTGCGACCAGCCCCGCGGGCGTCAGATGAGGAATGATACGCGTCGTGTCACAAGCACGTCTATGGCTTCCAGGGTGCGAGCTCGCAGCAGGCTTTGGGATGCATTCTATTCACTTCACCCGCCAGGCGCCTAAGGATCGAGGACCACCTTCGGAAGTCTTCCCTCCCACATCGGAAGTATGGTACGGTCCGATCCGCCGGGGCAAGCACCACCGGAATGGGGATGGAGACCCCACGCCCGTCATCAACTTATCACCGCACCGCTCCGTCAGCCGCCTAATGCTCTGAAACTCGATATAAGTACACCAGCAGCGGTGCAGCGCCTTCCTTACCTTACCTTCTTCACCTTCTCCCCTTCTCCCTTCTCGTCTCTTTTCCGCTATGGCCACCACCAGTCTTGTACCGTACGTCTCTGAGGACAACAACCAGCGCCTAGCGCCCCTCGCAGACGGCGCGTTCTTCCTGCCAACGAACAGGGACATCGACGCGTACAGAAATCCCGACCAGGGTATGTACCACATGTGAGGGGACACGGACACGTTGGCTGACGAAGTTGCAGATGCAACGGCTACATACGTTTGCGGCGCGTCATTGGGACCTTTCCCAAAACGCAGCAAGGTGCGGCTTGATGAAGAGCTCGATATCTGGCAGAAGCAGTACGTCACGCGCCCGGCCCCCTCTGCGCTTCTGCTCACGGTCCCTCTAGGGTCGTCATTGGCCACTTCAACCACCCGCTGAAGCGGCCCTGGAAGCGGTACACCGAAAACGTCGTCCCGCTTATGGCCGAGGCTGTTGGCGCGAAGGAAGGCGAGGTCGCGCTCATGGGCGCGCTGACCCAAAATCTGCACACCATGCTTGACTTGTTCTACCGCCCGACGGAGGGTCGCTACAAGATTCTCTGTGAGGCGAACGCATTCCCGTCAGACCAGTACGCGATGGCTAGCAAGGTTCGCGCCGCTGGGCTCGACCCGAAGACCGCGATCCACCAGGTGTACCCGCGCAAGGGCGAGTACGCCGTGACGGAGGCAGATATTTACGAGGCGATTGAGCAGGAGGGCGACAAGATCGCGGTAGTTCTCTTCGCGGGCATTCACTACTGGACGGGGCAGCTGTTCTCGATCAAGGAGATCACGGCTGCCGCGCACAAGAAGGTAAGCTGAAACGTCATTCCGTGCACGACGACGAGTTAACGACTACGGTTAGGGATGCATTGTTGGATGGGACCTTGCTCACGCGGCGGGTAACGTCACTCTGTCCTTACACGACTGGGGCGTCGACTTCGCCGTCTGGTGCAACTACAAGTTCCTCAACGCTGGCCCGGGATCTATTGGCGCGCTTTTCATGCACGAGAAGTGGAACGAGGAGAAGACCCCTAGGTACGCACATCCTCCGGCATCGATGCTTGCCATTCTCTGACAATGTCTGCAGAGCTGCTGGCTGGTGGGGCCACAAGCTCGAGACGCGCTTCCAGTTCTTGCCCGAGCACGACCCGATCCCCGGCGCGCAGGGCCTGCAGGTGTCCAACACGGACATCCTGTCGTCCGCCGCCGTCCTTGGCGCTCTTGAGACGCTCAAGGAGGCGGGCATGATGGAGCCTGTCCGTCAGCGCTCCATTCAGCTCACTGGGCTTCTGCAGACGCTCGTGATGAAGAGCAAGCACTACGTCCCGCTCGCGCAGGCGTCAGAACGGAAGACGCCCGGCTTCACCATCGTCACTCCCCTGGAGGCCGACCGCCGCGGCGCGCAGCTCAGCTTGCTCTTCCTCCCGACCGGACAGGGCATCATGCAGAAGATCTACTACGCCATGAAGAGCTTCGGCGTCATCGCGGACGAGCGGCCACCCGACCTCTACCGCATTGTGCCGAACCCGCTCTATAACTCGTCCGACGACATCGTGCGCGTGGCAGAATGCCTCAACGCGTCGTTCAAGTTCGTCGAGACGCAGGCCAAGTTGTAGATGCTGATGCTTGCTCTTCTCTTTGCTGTCGTATCTTCATCTCCGCCCTCATATCTCGTTCTCGTCGCGCAACCAACCGCAGTCACTCCCTGGTGCCCTTGCTTTCGATTTCATCGCAAACTAACTGTGTTACTACGTGTATTCTCTCACTATCCTCGAGTTATCTTTATTCCGCACACCCTCCGACGCTCGTTTGCATCTTATTTATCACCTTCTCCCGGTACACGTTGGACTTTAGGGTAGATTACGCACACGTTGTAGCCCCAGTACATAGTTAATCGCCGCCTATTTAACTGTCGCTCCGACCCAGGTGCTCGGGTGGCACGGCTAACTATTTACTATCTAGTAGAACGCGCTCAATGATATTTAACATCGACTTCAACCACGTTGCAAGCTTACCTGAGTGATACGTTTGATAGTGACTTCACTTCTGAACAAGCCTCATATAAGTGGATTGAGACGCGTACATGAGTTAGTACAACAATGGGCCGGTGTACAATCAAAGAAACTCAAATCGATCGATACTCCAGTCGACCATGAAGAAATCGTACACATCCCTCGGATCGTAAAATTGCCAAGTTGCAGTCGTGAGCAGAATGGTGTCGCTTCTGCAGCGCTTGTCGAAGTCGTCACAGACGCCAACGATGGGCGTGTAAACGCTGGTATAGGGCGGATTCGTCGCTGTGGACACAGGTTAGCCTTCGCAATGCACACGTGACGGGCCGGAAGTTCGGACACAGCAGTCGCAAGGCAGTTGAACGTTGAGGCCCAAAGACTCACTTGTCGCGTTGATATAGCGGGCAGCATCGTCGCAGGATAGCGAGTATCTGTCCCAGACCTCAGAGGACACATATGCGCCCTTCATCATGTACGTCGTCAACTTTCCGCAGGTGCTGAGCGTGTTGTCAGGGGGAAATGAGTGTGCTAAGACGAAGAGGTCAGTCGTTTTCAGTTGCTCGGAGGTTAAGGGTGAGGATACGCACCGAACCCGCGCGTGACACCCTCAGCCAATTGGATGAAAAATGTAAGAACCAGAGTCAGTAGTGTGGCTATCCGTAGAGCCATCGACGTGAGTGCCATCTTGGGTATACGCTTGGAAAAGAGCGACTATGGGCGCCCTGGGCACTGGAGAACTCTTCCTTCGGTGTGGTAGGAGGCAAAGAGCGGCTGGAGGCAAAGCGGCGAAGTTCAATTGAAGTAATCGCCCTGACGGGCAGCTTGATCAGGAAAGGTACGGAGCCTAACTCAACGTTGTCAGGCACGTTGTTTATTGTCCAACCTGTGTCCAACCCTCGCCAGAGTGGCAGAGCGGTCTGAAGAACAAGGTCTGTTCCACCATCTGCGTGAGTGGACCAGCACATAACCATTCATTCACCTAACAATGAAGAAAAGGCGGGATCATTCACTAAGTAGCAAGGGGAGAAACAACAAGGCATAGATATCCAACAACAATACATACTACACGAAACAATCCGATATGAGAGAATAGACACCTTGGCGCAAGACGAACCAGCTTTGTAGTTGTAAGGCTCGACTGCGACCAATTTACTCCGGACAATTCCCGTCCATATACATGACAGCATCGTCGGGACCATACTGCAGCGGGTTGCACCTAGGGAATGGACGGCTATAAACTTCCTCGTATGGACAAGAGATATGAGCCACTCACCCTGGAAGCTTGTCCAGCTTTACGCCCGTACCACCGATGGTCTCGGTAACGACGGGGTCGATCTTACACTGGTCCGCGACAGCACTGTCCTGGACCGTTAAGTAGCTGCAGGCCTCCGTCGAGCCGTAGCCGGTGTCGTCATTCGGGTTGTCACACTTGTCGATGGCATTCTGCAGAGGTTCAAGCTCCCATCCGTTCTGGAAGTCACCGTGCCACGAAAGGCCAGTAGGGTCACTGTAGGTCACGTCAATGTCCTTTCATAATGCTGCAGTGGGCGGACGCACCCAGTGGCGTAGACAAAGGGCCAGCCATCCGACTCGCTCCACCGGTCAGCGAAAGCGTGCACATCCCAAGTGACCTGTCGCGATTTAGCCACATATTGACCCGCTATCAAGTGGCGTACACACCTCGTACAACAGCTTCAGGAGGCCAACGGGGTGGGTATCGGGGCAAGCGCCGTTATCGAGACCTGTAAGGAAGGCGACATGCGATTGGTCCGCGGACTCGACATTCTGTGAACGCCGTCAGAGAAGCTGCGCTGTCCGGCTGATCACACCAACATACCTTTCCATCCCAGCAAGCCGGGAAATGAATACGAGCGTTGAGACCGGACTCGCAGTCGGTAGTGGGGAATCCGTATCCTGGAGACCGTGTCAAACATGCACGGCAAGTACAAATTATCTGCCATACCATCGTAGCCGTCTGCGCTACCGTAACGGAGGCAGGAATAGAACTGAGCGCGCTCCGAGAGAGCCTCCTGCGAAGAATCGTCCAACGCATACTTGGTACCGCGTCTGGTAGGGTTACCCGAAATCATCTTGAAGCCCTCGGGGAAGGCCTTGAGACCGGCACCACCGTTCCTCGCGTCCTCGTCGCCTCGGTTTTGGTAATAGATGAGCAGTCCACCGTTGGAGACTTCCTCGAATTTGCCGTCGGCAGGGTCCTTGAAGTAAAGCTTGGGGAACCCTGTATGCAGGCGTCAGATCGAGGAGGTTCAGGATCAACGGACTGAATTCGTACAATAGTTGGTCTTGTCCTGCAAGGGGTGAGCATATACTCAACGCCCGTAAGTGCAGGGAAGCTTACCTCGACGACCTTGCAGGAGGTGCACTCCGAGTCGAGGAGCGAATCGTATGTGGCGTTCGCCGCGAAGTCTAGATAAGCGTCAGCGCGGAATACCAATGTCGTGGGAGGCGCTGCGCGTACTTGAGCCTCCGTGAATCGTCTGTTGAAAGAAGTCGTCAGCGGCGGCCTCCCTGGAAAGGGCCTTGACGTACATGAACGTGGTTGGAAGGAATCTGGCCGAAGTTGATGATAGGATCTATTCTTTCTGCGCGCCGTTAGCATTGGTAGTATATATGGTCAAGAAATGATGGGCACTCACCGGAAACCAGTGGCGACGTGCAGGCGACGCGGAACCACGCATGGGCCCCGCCGAAACCAGAAGAAACGAGCGCAGAAGTGAAAAGGAGCGAAAACATGGCGACGGGACCTGCGTACAACCATCGCCCGTGCCCTCCTTATATATGCGCGGATGTGTTTGGGACCGTGGCACCACGACGACGATCTCTCTATGAAGCCCCGATGGCATCGCATCCGCCCGCACCCAGACACTGCACCGTAACGATGCGGAAGTGCCACTGTCGTGTACGATCTGCTGCCCAGCGACGGCTCAGCAGTCTCAGACCTCCCTCGGGATCAGCAATATCAGGGCCTGCACGCTGCATCTGCGCACGACACAATAGCCGCTGTAGGCAAGCGAGGGGGCGGCGTGATGAAGCCAGTAGCGGGCGTCGCAAATCAATTGTGCGCGGTTGGCAGCCCCTATATGCCGCAGGTGCGTCAATATCGAGCTTTCAGGGGAGGTACAAGAGGCGTGGGAATCAGCAAGGGGGAAGGACATACATCGCCCTGTGTCATTCCCTTCACTTTGAATGCTGCCCCGAGTGCGTTCACAGCCCAGTCGTGAAGACGGCGTCGATAGGCCACCTGTAGACCGCACGGCACGCAGGAAAAGCTAATCACATGTCCCAAAGATCCTCGAGTCGCATGAGGACAAGAGGGCGGTAAGCAACAAGGAGCGCGGTCCATATATTGGGATGGGAGTAACAGAGCCTGCGAGAGCTATTGAATGGCATATTCCCCTGAATGTGGAAATTAGGTCGCCCACTCGTCTCTGACGATAGATTATCAGTAAATGATACACAACAAACGATACAGTACAAGCAGTGGTGCAAAGCGCATTCTTTCAACCAATATCGTCAGGGTCCCGCTTCCTCTTCATGTCCCGCGTGACTTTGTGTTGCGCCGACTCGTGCTTGGCAAGCTCGACAGACACCTTGCTGACGGGGCTCTTCGAGATTTCTGGGTGCAAGAGTCAGTACAATTCGACCTGAAGAAAAGGGCGATAAAATCGACGTACCTTGCTTGAGATCGTACATCACCTCATCGTCTTCGTTCGTCAAGAACGTGATCGAGATACCCATCTTCCCTGCACGACCGGTACGACCTAGATTATCCGTTGTGAGTCAACATCTCCTGACTTTGGGTGAGTTCCGCACCAATACGATGCACGTATGCCTCGATCGTGTTCGCCATCTGGAAATTGACGACCAAGCTGACGTCCTGGACGTCGATACCACGACCGGCAAGGTCGGTGGCGACGAGAATATCCGCCTCTCCAGAACGTAGTGCGGCGAGGGCCGCCTCGCGCTGCTCTTGATTCTTTCCTGAGTGCAGCGTGGATGCCGACCACTAAGATGATTTGATCAGCAGATGCGGTAAACGATGTGAGCTCACGTACCCCGGCGCGGCTGAGGTCTTTGGCAACCATGTCCGCCATCTTCTTCTGGTTGACGAAGACAATGATGGGTGATGCGTACTGCCCGCTGTTGAGTATCTCGAGCAGACGATGCCTGTGATGTCAATCAGCACAAGGGCACGAGGAAACGAGGGAAAAGCCCACTTCTTCTTCTCGTCTCCATTGACAAACTCGACCCGCTGCTCGACGGTGTCGACCGCGCGGCCAGCCTCGCCGATGGTGATGATCGCCGGCCTACGCAGATACTTACGCGCCAGCCGTTCGACAGCGGGCGGCATCGTTGCGCTGAACAGCGTCGTCACGCGCGTACGGCCCTTCTTCACCAGCTTCATGCGCTGCTCACCGTCGATCATCATCATGTGGTCGTCGTGGCGCTTGCGACTGTCGTCCACGACCATCATGTCGCCCGCTTCTTCGCCCACCATCGTCTCCGCGGGCAGCTGGTCGAGGATGAAGTTCAAGTCGGGCTCGAAACCGAGGTGCACCATTCGGTCTGCCTCGTCCATGACGACGTAGCGGCACTGGCTGAGGACAATAACATGACGTTCAAGGACATCCTTCAGGCGACCAGGCGTGGCGATAATAATTTCGGCGCCCTCACGGAGGTTGAACTGCTGCTCTTCAACCGCGCGCTGTAGTCGAAGTCAGGACAAGAGAAGGACTGAGAGGTTATGTACTTACACCACCAACGATGGACACACAAGTGAACCCAAGACCGCTGGCAAATTTGCGCGCCTCCGACTCGATCTGCTGTGCCAATTCACGTGTGGGTGCAAGGATGAGAGCGAAAGGTCCCAAATGTCGGTTCTCATCCGTGAGCGGTGCAAGCACAGAGATGAAGGCGAGAAGCGGTATGACGAAGGCCGCGGTTTTACCGGAACCTGTAGAGCTTTGAGGACACTGTCAAGTCAAGACATTACAGCGGACACACCTGTCTCCGCGATACCGATGATATCACGGTTCTGCAACCCAATAGGGATGGCCTGCCGTTGGATAGGTGATGGCTCCTTATATCCAACTGTCTCAATAACCTCCAAGATGGTAGCGGGGATGTCTGACTCCGCCCAGGACCGCAAAGGGTGCGGTATTTGCCCTCCACGAGCCGCAATACTGAAGTCTTCGCGGAAGATACGCCAGTCGCGCTCCTTCATTTCGTCCAGCGCCTTCTCCGACCAGTGTCGCTCGTCTGTGCCGCTCTTCGCTGCGCGTCGCCGCTCCATTGGGTCCGCGTGATGATCCTCGCGCCCCGCGCCATCCATGCCTGCGACGCGTCCACGCCCGAACATGAGCGCGCCACCCGCCTGCCCGGCAGCCGCAGGCGGAGCAACGCCCGCAGCAGTGTCGTCCTGCGCATCCCAATCGAACACGAACTTGCGGTCGTTCATTTTGCGAATCTTGCGCTTCTTGCGATCGACACCGAGGTACCGCGAGCGAATGGCGGACAGGTCGGAAGTTGTCAGTTGAGGCGTGTAGGACGCGTTGAGGTCGTTGTCGGCCTGGGAAGGGGAGGCGCCGTCAGCTGACCCAGGGACGGGGGGCGGGGCATGGAGCCTGAGGGTTTGCCGCGGTCGGCGCGTGGACCGGTTGGGACATTGTCGAAGCTGTTGTCTGGCCGTCGCTCGCGGGTATCCCGGTCCCTGGCATCGCGTTCTCTGGCATCACGGTCTCTTTGGTCCCTGTCTCTGTCTCTGTCCCGGTCGCGGCCTCCTCGGTATCCGCCACGGTCCCTCCGTGAACGGTCGCGGTCGCGGTCTCTGTCCCGGTCATCGGGACGTGAAGAGTATCGGTCGTCAACTGTGTCTCGTCTTCAATTCATATCGTGCATGTGAGAATGGTATCACGCACATCTACCACTGCCGGTTGCGCGGCGGACCTCTTCTGCGCGACGCTCAAGCTCCTCGCGCTCCTTGCGCGCACGCTCTTCCTTGTCCTTGCCCTCGCGGATCTCTGCTGCACGCTTTGCTATAGCAAGCTTGGCACGCTCTTCTTTGGAAAGGAATTTGGGCTTGAAGGTCAGCTTGTGAGTTTGATGTCAAGAGCCGGGAGAGAGGTGCTCACCTTGGCCGCGGCTTCTTTCTCTGCGCGCTGCTTCTGCAGCAGCGACTCAATGGACAGTGGCTCTAACTTGCTAGCCATCTTGCAAAAGGGGCTCGACCTGGCGTCTGACGTTCCGGAGACGCGGCTGTCGTACTTGACGATGAAGGTAAGAGGAAAGTCGCGAAGTCAGCGCTAGCCATCGCACGTGGCTACATCACACTTCCCAAAAAGGTTGAAGGACCATCGACTTCACTTTGGCGCCGACCGTTCAAATGTTCACACAAAGAGCCCTCTATGATCCATGTTTATCAGAGCTGCTACTGAAAGAACCATAAATGCTCGTCAGCCAAATTAGACAAGACACGGGCATTGCATTAGTGAGGGGATTCACTGCCGCGTTTAGCTCGTATTCCATGGATAATGGGTCCCGGTATGTGCTCAGAAGGACTGGGACCTGTTTCTAGCTAGCCAGTGGGAACAGATTGGAGCCACATGCTATCATGTTTCCCTTCCCTCGCCACACTTCCATATCTTCAAGTATAAAATCGCACTGTTCCTCACTTCGCCACACAGCCGTGTTCTTGCCCCCTACCTTCGATCGACATGAGCGACCCTACTCCCTCCACGGACACGTCGCCTACGGACCAGAGTGCCCCATCCACTGTAGTGGGTGACTCGTCCGGACCACCTGCACTGTACCCTGCCTCATCCATGCTCACTGACCCCGCCCACTTCGTTTCCTGCGCACCCGGTATTTCTCTGCCCAGCCTCTCACTCGCTTCGTTCTCGAAACATCGCGTTCTTCCTATATCCCCGTCCAACTATTCGCGCCGTCGTCGCAGACAGTGTGGCATGTCAGTATCCATCCCATCGTCATGGACATGTTGCTAACATGACGGCCAACAGTCCCCGAGGTGTAACACCTCTTCGCATACCTCCAGGCCGAGTACAATACCCTCTGTCTGTCATCACCGTCACTCTGCTTTGCTTGTACTCACTGGTGCCAGGTACGAGCGTCAAAGTCAAGTAGGAGACTGCTGGGAGGCTATCGAACATCCAGAAGGGCTGCTCTATTTCACCTGGAATGAACGCGTACGTCCCTGCGCGTCGATATCCTAAGAAGTACGTTGATTCGAGTTGAACAGCGTATCTACACCGAGGCCGACATGGGGAATCTCGACGCTGCTGCCGACATCTATCTAGCTATCGCTGCCATCGACGACTTCCTCACCTCACATAAGATTGCATGGCCCGTAGGCGACGTCGACCTTGTCCTCGACCTGTACCCCGACGAGTACGTCTACGCCGACAGCGTCTGTAGCCATAACAGCGTTGAATGTGGCTTCTTGGACGGAGAGTGCCGGAGCATCGAGAAGTACTTCAAGGGCGCGTGCGGTTACTACTTCGTGCACCACGAGACGCGCGCGGTCTTCTGGTTCGACGACCTCCCGGCCTCGACGATCCCGCACTGCGCGTGGGTGCCGGTGGAGGCTGCGGCACATCTGAGGCATGCGATACAAGCACAATACTGGTAAGGGGGTCGCGCGGACGTATGTGGTTGGTACAGCTGACTTCCTTGTAGGAGTCACTGCGCTTTCTTCCCTGACTGCCGGCCCTGCGATCGTGTACTGCTTGCTGAGCTGCACGCCTTGGTCGCCCATGCGCACGGGGATCGCATTGTCTATACTCAGTCAGCTGCAGGTCCTTGGGGCAGAGAACAGCTCGATCGCCTGCTTCCTCTCCTGAGGAGCCTTTCCGGTGCGTCTATAGTCGGTCGGGCGGACTTATGACATGCTCAATATACTGACGGTAAATAGATTTCGGCGGTGCGGGCCTTGGCTGCGCTCGTATCGTGTTCGAATTTATGGCCGAGCATGGTGAGCCCATTGTCATAGCTTTCTGTCCATCCTTCCGTTCTCTATAAAGGTACTAATTATATACTGACACGGCCGTGCAGCCATCCAGCGCTTCGTGCTGTTCTACGGGCAGCCCTCTGTCAAATTCCAAGCCAACAAGTCCCCATACGCGGCACAAGAGGCATATTTCTCCTGGCCCTTCCACGTCGCGCGCTTCCTGCTGTTCTTTGTCACAGACGTATACATGCGCGATCTGGACGAGCTAGGCCGTGACGCACCGCTGCAGAATCACGAGTGGATAGCGTTCATGGAGAAGGCGATGACGGAGTGGCAGGAAATCACGCTTTATGTGAGTATTGGCGGATGTACGTGTGCGAGCGCTGACTTTCCTCAATACGTGCCTTCATCGACCTGGTTCAACAGAACACCGTCCTTCTGAACGCGAACATAGCACTGTTGACCATTCAGTCCGTTGACACGGATGGTTTGGAGCGACACACGCCACTGCAGATGCTTAGCTACGCGTCTGTCATGTCAAGCGTGTGCGGGCTCGTCATCGGAATACTACTCCTTCGGCGGCACCGCACGAAAACAGTCCAAGACAACATAGAGGCGGTGAGTGGACTCAATATACCCCCGCCAGGCATGCGTACACTCATACACGGATATTCAGCTAGGCTACCTCGCATCCCAGTATGACGAGAACACCGGCTATGGGCTTTTGTCTATCTTTTATAGCCTGCCATTCGCGTGCTTAATGTACAGGTACGTCGTATCACGTCCGCTCCTCTTTACTCGCCTCATCCCAATAATCCTATCATCCAGTACCCTCGCCTTCTTCTCCGCCTTCCTCTTCATGGGCTTCCAGCGCTGCACTCCCGCACAAGCGGGCGCCCTTGCCGGGCTCGTTGTCCTGATGCTCGCTGTCATCGTGTGGTTCCTCGCTCGCACATGGCGCACGCCCAACGCGCCGCGCAGCATGACCGTGGCTGCGAGGGTGGTCTTTGTCGTGAAGAAAGCCCGCGCGTTCTTCCTCCGGCTGGCGGGTCGCGCCGGCACGTTTGTGCGGCCTGTGATGAGTCGATGGCATGCACGCGCGAGGCTGCCTCAGCGACAGCAAGTTCGCGTTGCGGGTGCCGATAAAGGGCAGCCTGTTTAGGCGCGACGGTGAGGCGTGAAGTGGCCCTCGATGCTTGCAGCTTTCCTTTGCTGCGTTTCTGCACGAACTCGTATACGCGCTCCTCGATTGCAATGTTCCTAGGTCTTGAACTTGAGCTAAGCTATGTCCACCCATATGCATGTATTTGTATACTTAGTGTACCAGTAAAATTGAACTGGATGTCCGAATGCGACGCTTTAACACGGTCCTGCGATGTACGTCAATTTTGTGCGCATCGACTTCGACATAGGCAAAGGAGGGAAAATATTGTAGCCGGTAGCCTCGAAAAGCAATGCGTAAATGGACAGCGAGGATGATTGACGGCAATGGGATGTGATGTGAACGGCGTGCTGTAGAACGGATAGAGAGCGTGAACGTCGATAGTAATGTGATAATGTGAAGCGAGAGCGGTGGGGGAGGTCGTAAGCGGTATCGTGACTGTCATGTAATTGTCATGCGGGAGCGGGTCGTCGGAATGGTGTTGGTACTGTTGGTCCTTCGGCAGGAAGACGGTGTGCGTGCGAGTAACCATGATAGTCGTCGTGCGTGAAGTCGTCGCGCGCGGGGTCATCGTCGACGGCAGCTTTACGTGGCTGGTGGTGCAGGAGAGCCCCCCTCGTCGTCCCTGACGCGCTTGCGCGGGACAAGGATGCGGTCAACTACGCTGATATCGCTATCCCTCGACGCCCTGTTCCCCATCGCAGACTTCTCGGACGCAGGACGCGTGGATGTCGCAAGAGACCCTGATCCACTTCCTCCGCTCTGCCATGGCGGGTCCGGGATCTGAATCTGCTTGTACGTGACGGCCGGCTCCATAATGACATCGCGCTTGGACTGCTCGCTCGACGTCGACGGTGACCGCGACCTAGACGACGCGGATGGTACGGGGGACACTGATGGCATGGGAGACGCTGATGGCATGGGGGATGCATACTGCATGGGGTTTGGCTCTGGCTTGTCGGATGGGGAACCAGCAGGATCCTCCTCTTCCTCGTGACTTTGCATCGTCTCAGAGCGATGCAGCCACGCAGGGGTAGGCGACCTGTCGGGCCCGACCTGTGGACGGTAGATGACCCGCGGTGGTTGAAATCCAGGGCGCGGACCTCCCGCTATAGTTTCATGAGGTCAGAAGAGCACGAACCGATGCAACGATGTGTACGCACAGCCATCAGCATAAACCGGAGGTCTATATGCCTTGAATTGCCACTCCGGGTCAGGCGTGCGCTCGTATTCAGGAGGAGTATCTGCTCGGGAGGAGCCCTCGGCCGGTGGGACGCTCTGGAGGCGACGCCGGTCCCCATACTCTATGACGGGATTGTTCTGCTCAATATCCTGGCCCTCCAGGTCCCTCCAGCCCTTGACCTGCGCCGTGTACGGGTCGAACGCGGAGACATACATGGTTTTTCCTGTGCCCCCGTTACAGTACGGTTCCTGAATGAGCATCATTCCATCCGATTTGCGACGCCGCTTGCGAGGTCGATGTACTGTATTGACTGAGTCGATGGCGACAAGCCCTGGTGTCGCTTGTGGCGCCGTAAGCGGCTGCGTGGGTGGACTTGTCGTTGATGTAGACGGGTCCGGGGGCGGCGATGGACGGAGTGTGGGGTCGGGCGGTGGAGGAGTAGCATGGTTCGCTGAATTAGTTGCCGGAGGGGGCAGATAGCCCGACGAGATGAGAGATGAGAATGAAGGCAGTCGCTGGCCCAGCGCCGGCTCGGGGAGTGAAGATGACCCAAGGTAGGCAGTGAGATCAGCAGAAGGCATGGTGGCAAGACTCTGCGACCTTGGCCGGTAGTTGAGATCCCCGGGCGCCACAGGGTTAGGTAGGTGGCTGGAGGACGACGACGACGCAGCGAGCAGATGGTTGTAGGGTCCGTAGGGTCCGTAAGGTCTGGCCGGCGCATGGCCTTCGAGTTTCTGATAAGGACGTGGTAAGACGGAGCCAGCGTCCGCAAATTGCCCGCGAGGGTCCGCTGCTGGGATAAGTAAAGCTGTCAACCGGGTGTAAAGCGTAGTAGAGGTCTTTCGTCATACCAAGTCCGTTGGCTGCCGCAGCAGCTGCTGCTGCTTCTGCCTTAGAGCTACCCTTGGCTCGTCCCCCTTTCATTTTCGGTTTCTGCTCCTTCGGCGTCTCCGGCTTCTCTGGCTTCTCCTTGCCCTTCTGCATTGGCTGATACTTGTAGTCGGGATACATTCGTGCGTGCTGCATCTGAGCATTGTCTGCAACCCGCTTCCAAGACATTCTCTCCTCCTCGTCGAGTGCCTTCCATATCGGTTCTGCAGGCGGAAAGTCACAAGTGCGGTGCGCTGTGTTGCAAGGAATACGCACGGCAGATTGCACTGACGACTTGTTGCGTTGCGCTCTTCTTGAATTCGGCTTCATTAGCCTTGTGAAAAGCGGAGCGCCATATCATCCAATTATTCGGAGGTCGTTTTATGTGACCGGTCTTCTTTGGGTCCTCTTTTGGCACCCAGACGTAGTCGCGAGACTCCGGCAGAATATACGTCTTGCCAGTGCTTTCTTCAAAATATTGGCGGTCCCCGGACATGCTATGCAAAGGAAGAGATTAGAATCCGCGTTGAAGGGAAGATTATGTCCGGGAACGTGGTTATGTTGTTGCGCATTGTTCTGCCTCGTGGACCGTCATACTAGCCGACCTTTCTTGGAGGCGCAAGTCCGGTCCCGTCTTTACTGTCTAACGCGCGAGGTAGACACATAGAAGTGAAGCATGCACTCACGTAGCTCTGAGAGTTCTTCCACGTCGTAACTCGTGGCAGTGGCACCCTTTGTCCCGCTCGACTACCGGATTTGGGGAACAATGGAGGGGTTTGGGAGGCGCAAGCAATGGCCGGGAGGGAATTGCCTAGTGCAAGAAAAGGCGCTGCCAAAAGATATGCGAATGAAAAGACAGCTCCGGTGCCACCGATGCGACCACAGATGATGGGAAAAGAGGAAGAAAACGAATTGTCGGCGGGCCATTTCCCCAAATGGCCGACAATCAACAATGGACAACCAATCAGATCGTACGCGGAGGCAAACGGGAATTTCCGGGTTGTTTCGCACGCCTTCACTTTCCTAATGCGGGTTTTATTGTGTGCGCTCACCAGTGACGATCAAGCGCTTGGCTGCAGCTTGGGACACGGCTGCACCAACGCCTAGCACATCGACGTTCCCGGTGCTCACGGTCTCTTGCGCGACGTACAGAACGACTGGACCGCGTCCTATCCCTTCCACAGCGACACCTAAACGGACTCTTCACGACTATAGCCAACGACTCTGTACATGATCTGCTAGAGCATCGGCTGCCGACAGCGCAATTACAGGCGACATGAACGAAGAGAGATGCTACAAGGAGGTTGCGCCGGACGGCCCGTCACTCCTTCAGGACGGGAATCTTGTCTTCCAAGGTGTGCCAAATGCATCGAGGCCATGGATTGATTGACCAACTCAGATTCAGCGCATCATGTTTGTCATTACTTCGGACATCTAAAACCCAAGCAATCTAAACGGTATGCAGATTGGGTGGATCGTAGCCGGCTTTTTCACTCTCATCGCCTGCGGCGTGTCCTTCTGGCTCATAGACAAGCACCTCCAGTGGTACACCAATGTGCGTCGAGCCCGTCAATCTTACACGCTTTCACTGAACCTCTTTGACATAGAAACACGAGCAACGACGTATGCACATAACACGCTTTTTTTACCACCTACAGACCTGATATTTACTCCTAGACATCGTCCGCATCCTCTTCCTGGTCCCCATATACGCGGTGGTCAGCTTAGCATCCTACTTTTTCTGGGTGTGCTTATCATTCTTGACGTCAAGCTGAGATCCACGCTCACAATGCTGTCCCAGAATCACTCGACGCCCATCATCCTTGTTCGAGATTGCTACGAGTCGACCGTTCTCACGTCCTTTTTCTACCTGCTCCTGCTGTACTTGTCCCCCGATCCCCAAACACAGCAGATCATCTTCGCCAGGGAAGGCCTATCCTACGAAGCAGACAGACAGGCCATCTTGAACGGGACCGAGACTAAGAAGTGGGTACTTCCATTAGGTTGGGTTAAGTGGAAACCTGCGGTGCGTGCGCGTTGTTTAGTGCCCGAAAGCCCTCACTTATCGTTTCTGCTAGGATGGATTGTACTTCTTGCAACTAATGAAGTGGGCGGTCCTTCAGTACTGCCTCGTCCGACCACTGTACGTTACAATTAGCCCGCTTCTCCGTAGGTCCTGATCGGCATGTTCTCAGATGCACCCTGGCAGCGGTAATCTTGGACTACGCCGGCCTGTACTGCGAGGAATCCTGGGGCATAGGCTGGGGGCACATCTACGTACGTATCCCTTGGATTTCATGTCCCTCGACCGGCCACTGACGAATATGCGAAGCTCACGATCATTATCTCGCTATCGGTCACGGTGGCCATGTACTGTCTGCTCCAGCTCTATGTCTCTGTATCGGAGTACCTTGCGCCTCAGAAACCGCTGCTCAAGCTCTTCGCCATCAAAGCTGTTGGTGGGCGTAAATTCTTCCGACATATCATCCGCCGCTGATAGATGCAGTCTTCCTCACTTTCTGGCAAGCGACCTTTCTGTCGGTTCTCACTATGTTTGGCGTTGTCAAGGATGTGAGTGATATTGTCATGGTAAAAACCCAGGCTGACGAGCTTTGCACAAGACCAAATACATGACCGCCGCCGACATCAACATCGGTATCGGGGCACTATTGGAAACCTTCGAGATGGCGTACGCTCTGCCACAACACCTCACTGTATCGAGTTTGACCTTCGCACAGTTGCTTCGCTCTTCTGCACGTCAAGGCGTTCACATACAAGGCTTACAGGCCATACCACCCGCCGGATTCGACGGTCCCACCGCCGGAGCGGACTCCCAGATTACGGTCTCTGGGACATGCGTTCGACTTCCGCGAGACATTGCGCGAGATCTGGGTCGGCTGGAAGTACATGTGGCAGAAGATGCACGGCCGCGAACCGAAGCTGGACGTCCCCGCCAAGCGGCAGACGTACTACGAAAGCATCTTCGGGCGTCCCAGAATTGCGGACATACCAGCGCCTAGCGGCAATGTCAGTGGAGACAAGAAGCAGCCGCCGAGCCCGGTCCCGGAAAAGAGGAGTCGGGGCGTCTACCAAGATGGCGCAACGCTGCCGAATGTCCAGCCGGACGATTTGCACGATGATCTTGGTTCGGCAGAGCGTCAGTGGTTGGGCGACGGCGACTCTCAGAAATACGGCCTCAATGTCGGATATCTGCAACGCGAGCCCAGCGAAGGCCTAGAAAAGCAAATTGAGAAGGAGCTCCTCAGGCGAGGCTATACGGACCGTAGGTTATTCTGTCGCGAAAAGTTCGTGATGCTGACGAAGCGATAGATATACCTGGTCGTGGGCATATAGGAGCATACCGAGATAGTGATCATCGCCAGCAACGCTCATGGTGGCGCAGCATCTACCATCGTGTCTCGCAGACCGGGCAAGATTCAGAGGACCCTTATGCACCTACGGACTCGCGGAATCATCCCTGGATGCCCTCTCGAACAAGGGGTGGCCAACATCGTCCTATGGATAGGAAGGACGGCGGAATGGATCGACACCTCCTGAGCGGCGACCTCGACCTTGATGACCCTCCGCCTCCTACTTTATGGCACTCGCGACAACGAGCACGGGTACATTCGCGAGAGCGCTATACTGCTGTCAACGATGCCGATCTTGACGATACCGTGGCACCTCTGTCGCTCTTCAAGCAACGTGGAACATCGTCTCGCCCATCTCATGCCCGCGAAGACGCGACTGCGCACACACCTCACCGACCATACTTGCAACCCTCTCCCCAGCCTCACGCCCGCCCATCGCTGGATCGTGCTGATAGCATGATGGCGCGAGTGTTCCCTCACAGTCAGAACCCATCCTCGACCGAAGTCCATCATGCAGCGGACAGCGTGCAGTCCCTACCCTCCGTCTCCGCAGATGGTGTGACGCCGTCACGGGCTACTCCGCGTGCGCGGCTGGTGTTGGGAAGCCCCATGCCGGCGGGTCTATCTATGGCGGGTGAACGAGTGGCAGGAGCACAGGTGGCGGGTCCAAATGTTGAAGCGCAAATGGCAGAGGTGGTGCGGTCCATGCCCGTAGCCGTCCAACCTGGAGTAGGACGTTCCGGGATGTCCGCACCTGAGTACCCGACACAGGCGTACTCTCCAGTACATTCTCCATTGAGCGCTACTCATTCGCCTCGGTCTTACGCCCCTACCTCTTCTACCTCGCCGCGCTCATCGCAGCCGCCCCGTGGCGCACGGTCTCCTCGGCATAGCTCCAAGCGCTCTGTAGGTCATATGTATAGCGACGTCGCCCAGCTCTCGAGTCTCGGCCCGCTTGACGACGCGAAGAGCTCGCATGTGTCGAATCACAGTCGGCCCAAGTCTAAAGGCGACATCGGCGTGCGCCTCTCATCCAATGACATTCCACTGCCAGCACAAACGTCGAATAGCAGGCGGTACAGTCAAGATGCATCTCGATATTCGGCCGGCGCATCGTCTGGCCTCAATGACGTCCCAGAAGGCGCTGCCTTGCGCGCCTACAGTCACCCGCGCTCACCTGACCTCCGCAGTGCCGGCGCGGCGCACTACCCTGGCCTTTTCTCTCCCAGTCCTCCTCGTTCGCCCAAGAACCGACCGGTCCCCCAGATGCCTACACCATTGGCACGGCCGGCTAGTCAAGTCCAGCACCTCAACACCCCACCCGAACGACCGTACGACCCGCTGAACTTGGGCGGTGACATCTACTTTGCACGACCCTCATGACACTCATGACCTTGACGGCAAGAGCAGGCCTATGCGCTACTTGCAACACGACTAGTCTCTACTTACGACCCAGGATTCTTGCAGGATTCTACTTACTCATTTGTATCGCGCGTATCTGACGAATCTTACTTATATCTAACTTTAACGCGTAATTCTTTGGTGTAATCCAAGTGGCGCGACCTGTAGATCCGTGGCGTGAGCTGCAGCAGGCGGGACAGATACCAGTGCGACCTCAATCCTGCCTCAATCCAACCTTAATCAACCGGAATCGAACCTCAAATTTCAATCAGACTTCAAAGCTTCATCAACGCCGAAGCCACGTGTTGCGTATTTATCTCCGCGGACTTGGGAACCGAGGTCCCGCGTTTTCCCCTTGTCCTCCCCGCATGCGTTGACGTCGTCTCGCGGCCAGCCATAGCTGTGATACCTGATTCAGTCTCGATACTCTCGATATCTGGCTACCGCGAGGTTGCCAACAACGACGACGACACCCATCGCGAACTGACAAAGCACAATGGCCAACATCGTCTCCCGCCCGTCGCGCTCCTCGCCAGTCACCGCTGCCGAGCCGGACCACCCATGCTATACCCCGCAGCCATCGTCGAGAAAACTCCCTCTCGTAAGGACGAGGATATGCCAACACTGCGACCACACCCTAGTGTGCGAGAACAGGGACCTTAAGAAGGCCATCCAGCCCGTGTACGCCGCCCTGCGCGAAGGCGTCTCCCGTATGCATGTCAATGCAGACGCCGTCGTCAAGCAGATCGCAGTCTACGACTCCGACATAGGGCTCTACGACGACGAGATCACGGAGTTGGAGAGGTCATGCGCGTGCTGAAGAGCAAGCGAGGAGAGCTCCAGCGAGTCGCGGACGCAAATCGATCCCTCATCTCCCCCATCCGCCGCCTTCCAGTCGAGATCCTCACCACGATATTCCGCTACACTCTGGACGGGCCGGACATGCGCCTGCCTCTCACCGTGCGCAACAACTTGTGCCAGAAAGTCTGTCATTCGTGGCGAACAATCATCCTCTCCAACCAAGCCGAATTCATCCCCCACCTGGTTGCGCGCGGCCAAACCCCCGAGAACATCGACCGCCGTCGCCGCGCACTCCATGAGCAGCTCGCAATTACCGCCCCGAAGCCCATATCGCTAGCGATCGAGGATTTCAGCAGCATTCTCATGCACGGCGGTGACCGCGAGGATTACGGACTTCCGGTGCAGCAACCCATGATCGAAGACCCGCTATTCACCAATTCCCACCGTTGGCGCTCTTTGAAGATGTCCCTAGGCCCGCGCTCCTTCCGCCACCTCCTCGAATTCGAAGGCTCAGTCTCACAGCTGACAACCCTGTCCTTGTCTGCCGACCGGCCATTCCCAGGGGAAGATTTCGGCGCCGTGTCCGAATTGCGGTTGTTCGCAGACGCACCGCGGCTAAAGAAGGTCATGCTGTGTCCGCCGTTCTATCCGGCCCGCGTGTTGCTGCCGTACGCCCAGCTTACGCATTTGACGGTCATCGGCATGGAGTGGTCACATATCGCGTACCTCTTCCAGCACTGCAGCAGCCTCGTCCTAGCACGCATATATGCGGGGCGAGGTCCTCTGCCCACGGACGGTATCGCGGAGACATGTGCGACGGCCCTTGACCTCGAGACAAATTCGCACACGTTCCTTCCACAAACGCCAGCACCCGTCCTCCGCTCGTCGTTCAGCGTGCTCGAAGCGCCGCGACTGACCAAGCTTGTCCTGCATAGTCTGCCGGACTGCGACGCGCTCGAAGACATGATACAGCGCTCAGGCTGTAAGATCACGACGCTGTGTCTGAGCTTGCGGTTCCTGCGTGGGACGACTGTGAATGCGGAAGTGGTGCGACGGGCTGCTCGACCTGATGCCTCATCTGCGGACCTTCGAGGTCACGCTCGACGTGCTGGAAGGCGCGGCGACGTTCATCCAGCTACTCTTCGCCGAAATGAGCGTCATGATCAACGAGGACAAGACGGAGCCCCGGGTGCTGCCTTTGTTGCGACGCTTTTCGTTCACGCTCATCGGGCGGCGCCCTGTGTGCGACGAGGAGCTCGTGCGCGTCGTGGAGGCGCGGATGCGGTGCGTCGAGTTCAGGTGCCTCAACGTGAAGTGTCCCCTTCCAGAGCAGCGCATTGAGCAGCTCCGGGAGTGCTCGGAGCGCGGACTAGAGGTGTACGGCCTGAAGGACTGCGACTTGAAGTTCGTGGCCTTCAATCGAGGAATGGCGAGTAGTGCACGTCTCGCGACATACTTCGGTTTGTGAACGATTTTACAGTATCTCGACCTCCACCTGCCTGCCTTCTGAGGGACTTTTCGTCGGATGATTATGTTATGCCACAGCCTGGCCACAGCGCCGTGCATCTTACAGTGCTTATATCCGTCCGCAGCGACCGGACACATGTAAAGTACTCGCCGTTGTATATGTATTGAACTGTCGTCAAATGGACTCGCACCGCACTTACTGAAGTTGACTGGACAGTGGAAAACTGCTAAAGAAACCTAGGCCTGAGCGCTGCATAGCCGCCGTTATGGGTCCAGCCTACGTGTGCACAGCCACTGTCGTCCCTAATTCACGTGGTGGATGACATCACCGGCGCCATGGAATGGCTGCGCCAATTGTTCATTGCGAGCGTGAAGTCTAGGCTCCGCGATCCATTCTGTCTCTTTCTCCCTCACAATCGCTCTCTTGGGTCCTTTATATTCTCTAATACAGCTCGTGCAATGAGCGGCCTCATGGGAAAAGCGGGCAAGATGCTCTTCGAGCGACATATGGAGAGTTACTCGCCAGCAGACCCGATGTACGAGGAATACGTCGATGCCAAGGGCAGGACGAAGAGGAGAAGAGTGCGTCGCCATCCATCTTTCCAATCGCCGTCAGCTGAACTCTCCGTAGCGCAAGATACCTCCTGGCTTGTCGAAGCGCGATGCGAAGATCTTGAAGTCCGTGCAGCGCCGGGCGCACTACCTCGACAAAGGCTTCTCCATGTGCGGCATGCGCTTCGGCTGGACGTTCATCATCGGTATCATCCCCATGGCGGGCGATATTGTGGACGCCACTTTGAACTACACCCTCGTCGTTCGAAAGGCGAGGAAGGCAGAGCTTCCCGCATGGCTGGTGCGCCGCATGCTCATGAACAACGCGGTCAGCGCGGGTGTTGGCCTCATTCCCATAGCCGGCGACATCGTCCTTGCGGCCTTCAAGGCCAACAGCCGCAATGCTGCTCTGCTTGAGGAGTTCCTACGTATTCGCGGGGAGGAGCTCCTCAAGCTGCAGCAGCAGGGTGTCAACCCCGCGCAGGCCTCGAAGCCGACCGGCAAGCTGGGAGGGAAGGGGAAGGGCATGGTCGCTCATGGCGTGACGAAGGCGGACGCAGAGCAGGTCAAACCGGGAGCCGGTGCGTCGTCGCGCCCGGCGCCGCAGACCATGCTCAGCACGGAGACGACCACGTCGGGCAAGAGCAAGAAGAGTTTCAAGTCGTGGTTCGGTGGAGGTGGCAGCCAGAAGGACAAGAGCAGGGGCAAGCAGCTCGCGCCGGTGCCTCCTGTTCCAGGCGACAGAGGCAGGTTCGTGGAGAACCTCAACGACGGAGGCGGCCGGTAGAGCCACCTAGCCTGGTAAGAAAAGTCTGCTCTTGCTAGCGCTCATACCACAACAATGCATCTATACTATCACGATACCTTGCGCAGGACACTTTCAGCCCCATCTGGTCTCCGTCATGCCAATCCGATACCATACATCTCAGTCTTTATTTACCCATATTTTTGCTATTCTTCCTGGGCTGGTTCCTTGCTGTACTGTGCTGTGTCGGTTCGGCGTTGATACACGGTGGACTTTCTGATCTTTGCACTGGTGCGCTGGCTACATAACCATGTTGGCCCTGTATCGTTACTTGTCCAAAGTTGAGATTAAGTCAAGCCCAAGGTACGTAGGTATCGTCCCGTCTTCTCAGTGTGCCCGTCCGACGTGCTACGGCACGACCAGGGCACGACAGATCTCTGTTGCCCGTGATGAATTCAGCAGTACAATAAGTACAGTGACAAGCACCATTAGTCCTTGAGTATGACACAGTACCTGGAAGTGGAGGAATGGCCGCTCTCACACGTCTCTCACTGACCGGGCTGACATCTCGAGGACATGTGCGGACGCATGTAAGCCTGAGCCGAAAGCGCCTTCCGCTTCGCACAAATATTTGTCGCCTACTTCAATTGGGTATCATCTTCAGCTGCTGCTATCCTTCGAGCTTCAAGCTTCAAGCTTAGCTTCAACCACTGAAAAGACTGCCAGATCGGCGGCGACAATGGTTACAGGTTGCAGATCCCCGCTGCGGCGGGCCGTGTTTGCAGCGGTTTGCACAAGGTTGGGCGCTCCGGCAGATTGCGGCCGCACAGCCGATTGCCCAAAATGGAACCCTTTGTTACCAATGCCATCACTCCACCTCCCTCGAGGCTCCGATACAACCTCCCAAACTTCCACATTTCCGACGTCAAGTGTCGCCATCCTCAGCTCTACGTATCTCAGCACGTAATTGATTTTTGTCGCAACTACTCGATCTTTCAAACCAAGCTGCTCTCAGCACGAGACGTCGCTTCTCGAATATATCTGACCCTTGCCCTCGATGCTGGGCGCGGAATCTGCTCCAGCGCTCCGTCCTGTCGCACCAAATTCCCCGCGCACCCCAAACGCTACTCGGTTGAATAAACCTGATACACCGGAAGTGGCACTGTCGTGAAAGCGCATCAGTGGCTCTTTGAAATGAAACGGTATGATGCATACGGCGTTGGGGGTCGTCAAGCCCCAGTGCCCACCCTGCGCCCGCTGCCCGCGGCATAAGATCACAAGGCATAGGTACCAGTCTCATCCTTTCCTCTTACCATCTCTACGCGAAAGGTCGACGCGCCCCGCGAACGCGACGCGCGCTAGCCAACATGCCCGCCCTTTCCTCCTTCGTCGTCTACAGGAAGCTCTTCTTCTCCAAGGGGAAGAATGCCCGAGTGACGGCGCAGCAGGAGGCTGAGGCCGAAGCGCAGCCGCCCAGTGCGACCTCTAGCTTTTCTGCTTCTGGCTCTTTGCCTACTCCTTTACATTCTCCACCTGCTATCGTCTTTGACATCTCTCCCGAACATTTCGGGCAATCACCATTCACTCGCGAACGCGCCGAAGGCCCCATACCGTGGCTCAGCTACAACGAGGTGCCCAACTCAGAAGAAGATGGCGCCTTCGAGGATGTACGTAGTTGAAATCTTGTTCCACACAATCCCCTCACACGCCAGCAGGACTCGTCCATCGCATATCTGCGCGATACAGGCAGCAGCATGATCCATTCTGTACGTCGCGCCACAGAGGAACAAACGCTGGCGATAAGCTGATCTCAATACAGGACGAGACATCGCACAACGGACGGCCGCGCCTGACGGTCGGCATCCCCCCGGACCCAGTCATTTCCGTGCCGCAAGAACAGCTAGCCAATCCCCCGCCTCGTCCACCACGCAAGCGTCCCGTCATCCCGCCTATCCAGATTCCGAACCTTGTACCCACCAAGCCGCTGGACTTGCGCGACAAGGGGACGCCGAAGCCCACACAGACCGCGTTCACGCCGGGTGATGCACAAGAACAGCAGGCGACGGAAGAAGAGCTTCGCTATTATCTGGATGGACAAGCGGTCTTGGGCGTCAACGCGGACGTCGCTTTCTCCTTTTCTCCCATTCCCGAAGAGCAATCGGGCGAAGAAGAAGAAGTCGACGTCTTGGAAGGCTTACATTTCAACTCGTTAAGTCCCGAGGAAACGGTGCCAGGTCTGTTGATGAACGCGCTTCTGAAGAATCGTGACGTTGACAAGACTCTGCAGACTTTGCTGCAATCAAGACGAGCAGACGGCAATCAAGATCACGCAAGACTGCTAGTCGCACGGCATCACTACGAAGCCTGCATGTCCGACCCAAATCTGTGCTTGTAAGCAAGGAGTCCCCTTGCCCGCGCCACAATGACTGACTCGCGATGGCAGCTGGAGGATGGTACTGTCAGGACGTTCTCCAGCGAGGACGCGCATATGGCTCGCCTCATCATGACCAGCGTTCTCGACAGCTCGCAGTTGTCACCTTCCATATACAGCTTTGGCAACAGCGATATATCTCCTGCCTCGTCCTCGCAGCACAGCGCCACCAGCACGAACAGCCGGCCCTTTTGGATGCAAGACGGTGCCCCGCCTGTGCCACCGATGCCTTCCTGGTTTACGCCCACGGACGGTCGCACACCAGACACGCAGGCCGAGCGCAACCTCGACGAGGCTGCACCACGGACGTCGACGTCTACGGAGACTGGCATGAGGCCGCCTGCCCCCGCCTCGCTGCCCACACCCCCAGATACCATTCAGATCAAGGTGAACAGCAGAGACCCCCTGAGATACCCGCGAGCGCCATTTCAGCGACGAGTTCAGACGGTCATACTCGCATCATAAACGACTTTCCTCGCGTTCCACCCCTCTTCATGGCGGGCACCCTTAACGGGTATCTGTCTACAATGGACTCTCCAATGACGGCCAAGCCCGAGTCTGCAACGCTGCCGATACATCCGACGACACCGTGGTCGCATGGTCGTTTGGCACCTACCACCCCGGTTCAGACGAGGTCGGCAACCCTCCCTTACGCACCGACACACGCGAGGAACAAGTCGGGCACCGTGGTCCCGCTGCCCCGCCCACCGACGCAGAGGCCGCCGCCGCCTGACTTCGCAGTAACTGCCGTACCCCTGGAGCTGGGCGACGACAATCGTGCCACGACACCCGATATAAGGCGTACCGACTCATTGCGACAGCGGTCTGATGGGGTGGTTCCCCTTCCACCATTGCCGCCGCAGGCATCCGGCACATTGTCCGCTTCCTCTCGCTCCTCGTCCGAATCATCGTCGTCGGATACCTCTTCTTCCAGGTCATCTGGTTCCTCGATCGCTTCCTCCGCTCCGACTAGTGATTTCGAGGTCCCTAACCTCCCAACACCGCCCCATACTGCGCCTTCCGGCACCACTTCCTTCTGCTCAGGGGAGATGCCTCTTCCGAACGACGCGGCAGCCTTCACGACATCGACGAGGAGGGCGAGCAGGATAGCGGTAGCATCAAGTCACTGCAGCACCGTCTATCGATGTCGGACAAGCTAGGCGGCCCGCGGCCGCGTGGACCAGGGGGACCGCGGCTGCCAGGGACGCCGCGTCTAGGGTCGATGTCAGGATTGCCTTCTGTTACATCCTCACCATCGTTGAGGGGAAAGCGGATGGGGCCCAGAGAACCTGTATCAAGGAGAAGCAGCGTCAGCTCGCTAGCACCTGTCTTTGGGCGCACAAAAGGGAACTCGAACGCAGAGCGGCCACCGCTTCCTCCCTTGCCCTCGGAACTCGCTGACGGCAACACTAGCGACGGCAGGCGGTCTTCTTTGGATTCTACAACGACCGAAGGGGACTCGGAATCTATTGCAACTCAGGATAATAGGTCGAGCACGTCGAGTTTCCCTGTGGTCGAGGAAGAGGATGAGAAGCAGGCGAAGGCAGAGTCGCGCGACGAGACCGCTATTTCCGAAGACTCATCATCGACTTCAAGACCTTCTGCAGTCGACGTGCCCTTCGACGTGGACGACGCGCAAGAGGCCGAGTTTCACCCATCCTATCTCGGCAAGGCCTCCGACGGCTCTACGCCTCTCCTCCAGAAGCTCATGAGTGAGCTGATGGACGGGGACATCGTCGACGACGACCACGCCGACGACGAGGCCACAGACGGGAAGGGCACGCCGTCTCGTCGGTCATCCTTGCGCAAGCGTGTCTCCCAGCGTCACAGCAACCCACGGCCCATCGTCGTTCATGGGAAGTCGCACCGCAACGCCGTCATCCGCCAGGGCGTCCAGCGTCACCCGTCCCATAGGCGCGAGGCGCTCGCCCGCTCGCGCTCTGCCAACCTGCGACGGCACGCCTCTTCTGCGCCCCGTGACCACGATCCTAAGTTCGAGGCCGGTGCTGTCGCCTGGCAACCATACACCTACGACGACGTCGTAGAGACATTGTCTTCGGCAGAGTTGCAAGCCATCGTTTCCCATGCTATCCGCAAGTCGGGAAGCACGGAGAGTATTCGACTGCTTCCATTGGACGCCCTGGGCAAGGTCGCAGAGGAGCAGGCTCGGCTGGAGGAGCGGCGCCAGGATATCAAGGGGCAGTATGCGCTGCTCGCGAGGGAGCGCGGCAAGCTGCTAGACGATCGGGAACGCATACAGAAGGAGGTGGAGGTGGTACTGGACGAGATCCGGGGTGTATCGCTGGCGCTGGATGCGCTCGCGGAGGAGCTGCATAGTGTGGATGATCAGATCTCGCAGTTGGCGGAGCTGAGGAGTGCGCATTCGGCGAGCGCGCTGTCGCTGGCACTGCGCAAGCTGCATAGCAGTCTGAGCAGGCAGCAGACGGAGAACCTGAAGCTGAGGCGTGAGATGAAGCAGACTTAGGCAGGAATGGCTCTTGAGTCCATTTTATTTATCAGTTATTTATCATCTCACGACGCTCTTTGCACTATGCACTGTTTGTTCGTCAGATTCATACGTATGCGGAGGCGCGTTAGTCGCGAACCTCTTACCTGCAACTGTCGCTACCGTAATCGCATCTTGTATAACTCGATTCCATCCCAGTCGTCCTTCGCCCATTTCACCCCGCCCTTCTCAAGGGCCCGCACCAGTTTACGCTGCGGCACCTTCTCCACTGAGAACTTCCAGACGTCTTTGGCGTCACCAAGGAGCTTGTCCGCGACGGCTGGGTCGCGACGTTCAAGGCAGAGAAGTACGGTAGGTTTGCATGCTTTAGATACCGTGCAGACGCCGTAAAGGGTGCGCAGGAGAGGCTCTATGAGCTCTGGAGAATACACTGTGTCTCCCGTGCAGATTAAATCGAAGGGAGGCGTGATTAGAGGGGTCGATGAAGATTCGGATGAAGTTCGAAACGGTGATGCCACGGCAGACGCATTGTTCCAATCCCAACTCTCGGGCGCTACACTCCAGTCCAGTTCAGAGACCTGTATGTGCGGGTAGCGACCGATATTTCGCGCTGCGTTGGGAGCCAGTACGGCGTTGACAACATCTTTTGTGTCCGTCGCAAGCACCTGCCACCCTAGCGTGGCCGCCGCGAGCCTGGATTCGAGTCAGATGCCCCTCATTTTCTGGTTTGGGGATGCGCACGCAGTGAGCCCGATGCCGCTTCCCAGCTCGCAGAGTCTATTCTCGCGATTTGCTTTTGGTGGATGATATTCTGCAAGATAGTACGACATGACTTGGCCCGACAGCCAGAGCGCGGTCCCATTGACGATGCCATCGTCAAGTTGAGTAAGCTCTAGTGAGGCGTCGAAGAATTGGCAGCGCAGATACTTGTGATCTTTCGTGAGATGAGCGGGGAGCATGATGGGAGATGGAGACAGAAAACTCACTCGGCACCCGCCATGGGCCATGTGAGCGCTGACAATGTTGAACTTCCTGGACAGTGGACGGCCCTTTTTGGGTGCCAACGACACTTGACAATTGACCGTTGAGGACGTGAGGCCCGAGGATCGGCGGGAGTCTGACTGTAGCAGTTAATTCAATGCGCCTGGTATACCGAACCCATGTATAACCACCAAACAGCTGAACAATGGTGCACTGCAAACGTATCGCGACAACAGAAGACATGATGAAAGTAACATGATAATACAGGAACGCTCTACCTATATACTACTCGCCAGGGTAACGCAGTAGATGGGGAATACTGTTACTTTACGGGTAAATGAGGGCGGCAGCTGCAGCGGCCACTCGGGTGCAAGACACAGGAACGAGCGTGGGGTGAAGCAGGCGCAGGACAAGTAAAGGAAACGTGGGATGGGCGGATAAGCGCAACATACGTGGTATCATAACAAACACGAAGTGTCGTGACGACGTGAGGGAATTACGGTCCTGAGAACGGAAAGGGATATGTATGCAATGAATAATATATAGCCATACGGTAGACGCCGCATTGAGCGACGGGGGCGGCGGAAGATCAGTGCGAGGTAGTGGCAGCAATACGGGCGGGCGGGGGCGCGAATGAGGAAAACATGCCAGGGCGAGCACGGGCGGGCAACAAGGAGCACGGGGAGAATCCAGATTAAGCAGTCTGTGTCATCAAACATTTTTCAGAGTCGGGTCATTCCTCACAATCTGGCGATAGAGGCCTACCCCAGAGTCCTCCGACGGTGCCGGCGATTGCATCGCCTTGGCCGCCGGCCTCGCCGCGGTGGCAGGCGTGCTCGTCTGCGACACGTTGCGTGGTCGTCGTGCGTTCGTAGGCGGGGTCGACAGTGGCGACGTCGGGCTGTTCCACGCAGGCCGCGCCGCGATGGTCGCCTTCGATCCATGACCTTCCTCCGACTGTTGTGCGCGACGCGAAGTCGGCGTCGTCGTTGTCCTGCGGCTTCCCGGCCGTAGCGGCTGTTGGGTGCTGTCGCCGGAAACCAGCCGTGTCCCGAATTTGGCATTGGCGGACGATTCGCGACCATAGGAAACGCCTCCGGGAACACCTCCGCGACGCGGGACAGTGACGCGCCCCATCTTGTTGATGGGCTTCTGGACGGTGATCTTGTCCGCACCCCAGTAGGAGAAGCTCATCTTGCTTTTCCTGTCCGAGTCGTCCGACTCCATGCCCGGGTCATCCTCGTTGGTAGGCGTCGGGCTCAACATGTTCGAGTTGTGCTTCTGCGCCTTCGAGCGTGCAACACTGTACAGAGGTGAGTACATGCAACACACAAAGATGAAGCGTAGCTCACTCGTCCATGGAGACGACCCCCTCTCGAGGTTGCATAACCTCCCCGATATCCCATGTCTCGATCTGTATTTTATTGAGTTTAAGGGCTCTTCCGGGCGATAACTGCGCACCTTGAGAAACTTGTACAAATTACGAGGTCGTGTGGTCGAATTCCTCCGTCCCGTGGTTGCATACTTGGCCTTCCCTTGGAACTCTGGTAATGAGTTTGTTCGCGAGGCGGTGTGCGCGACAAGTGGCAGTGACGTCGTGCCCGTGCGCTGGCATTGGAGAACCACATCGTTGAACACCACAAACCACAGGTCCTTCTTCCCACCGATACCCCCGAGTTCGGATTGAGAACGTCGCTTAGCCGTTTGAACGACGACTTTCCTCGCACGTTCTTCCCATTGATCATGGTAGGCGGCGGTGTCGGAGAGCCATATCCCCCAGGGCCGATGCTGCCTAGCGTGGGTGCACACTGCCGCTCCTCGACCAATATACGCGATGGCTTCGGCTGCGCGAGCTGCCGCACCTTCTCCAATCCTTCGATACGCGCAAAGACGTCGCGTGTCTTGTCGCGCTCCTCCTTCTGTATCTTCTCATCCTCGATGCTGCGCACGATCTGCTCGACCTCCGCGACCATCTGCAACGTACTTTCGTACTCGAATGTACTCGGGTCGGTGTGGAAAAGTAGGTTCTGGAAGAGGAGCGGGTATTTGAGCAGCCGCTGGAATGGCTTGGAGAGTGTGATCGCGAGTCCAGTCTCGCCTTTGTCCGTGGCGATCTCTTCGAGCTTCTGGAAGGCTTTGCAGACCTTTTGCCATTCGTGCGCGTCCTGTTTCTTCGGCTTCTTGGTGTTGTTGACGTTCGAGAGCGCGTCGTCAACCTGCTCCAGTGCGCGCTCGAGATGCAGCACATATCTGGCGTAGCCTTGGAAGATGTCGGACTGCAGGAGTGTTAGCTAATGAGGAAGGACCCGCGACCTGGCACTCACGTTGGACACGAATACGTCGGCTAGCGACCGCACGAGCGGGTACTGGTCTTCGTACCTCTTCTTGAGAGCCTCGCAGAGCCGCTTATGTCCGTCTAGGACACCGCCGTCGATAACCTCGAGACATACCCGCAGGTCTTCTGGAAGCTGATGCGGCGCTATGGAATCGCCAAGCACGTTTGCCTGACCCTCTGACCCTTGACTCTTCTTCAGCTTGCGCAGCACCCAGAACGCGCCGGTGCGGGGGATGAGACCTTTCGTTCGGTGCCCTGGCTGAAGTTGCGCTCGCGCTCCATGATGACAGATTGCCGCCCGAGAGAGTGAGTGGATGCGCTGGGATTATTCCGCGGTGGTGGTGGCAACGAGTGATGTGATCTTGAAGGGAAGGGTACTGCGGTGCCGCCCTTGCCGCCTGCGTTCTTCGTCACGGTGGCACGGTAGGGTGATCGCGGATGATTGAGACGCGCAGCTTGGCTCATAGCGCCGCCAGGCCGTCGATAACTCCTACCTAGCTGGTCGTCGTGCTCGTCTTCCTCGTCTGTGTCGAGCGTGTCGGCGTCCACGTGTTGTGTGGGGGGCGTGACGGATGGAGGCGTGGGGGACATGAAGCGTGCGGCTATGGGAGGAAGATGATCGTTGGAAGAAGATAAAGGGGACTCCGAGCGAAGGTAGTCGTAGTCCAGATTAGGTGTAGAGGAGACAGGAGTGGCTGAGGCAGAGAAGGGATGGAGGAGAGGATCGATGAATGTTTCCTTCATCTTTATTAGTTCTTGGACGTATCTGCGGAGAGTCAGAGGAGCAAACGTACAGTAATTGATACTCACCTCTCCTCGCTGGATATGATCTCGAATAGCACCTCCTGTCGCGTCCGCTCGCGAGAGCCGAGGTTGGAAACGAGGTCGTCTTCGGTGACTTCGCTCCAGGACTGGGCAGAGAGTATGCGACTGCTGCCGTCGGAAGGCGCGGTCGAGACAGGTGTGCCCGAGCGGAGGGACGCGGCAGAGCCCTGCATGGAGGGGGATGTTGTGCGCACCGATGCCTTGGCGCTAGCCTTGGTAGAGCCGACATCGGTTCTGGAGGACGACGCGCCGGTGGAGGCGCGCGGTTTCTCGCCGTGGGCGGCCTGAAAGCGTGAGACAGTCGTCTTCGCTGGCAGTGGCGAAGACGCTGTGAGGGTGGGGGTAGTGGGCTCAGATGGGACGCGGTCCAGACCAGCGGGCGTTGGGGGAGGCGAGATGAAGGCGACCTTCTTGTGCACGTCGCTGCTGGCGATGCTCCCGTTCAGCGTCTTGCGCGAGCTGCGGCCTGTGGACTCTTGCTCGTGGCGCGGCAGGCCTGCGGGGAGGTCGGGGACGGTGTCCTCGCTGCCTTCGGGCGGCGTCGGTGTCGGTGTCGGGGACGGCGAGGGATCGTTGCGCGGCCTCTGCGCCGGCGCAAGCTGGTCCGCAATCTCCTCAGGGACGACCTCGGGCAGCGGCTTGAAGGACGTGTAGCTCGTCGGCGTCGCCGTCTGGCGTTGCGGCTCTTCCGGTGGCCATGGGCGCAGCGGCGGTAGCTTCTCCCTCGGCGCACCACTGTCTCTCTCCTTGCCGCTGTTGCCAAAGTGACGAGAGAAAAAGGCCTTCATCGCAGCGGGGCGACGGCGGCGACGACGAACGGGAAACGAGCCTCGCGGTGTGCAGTCAAACTTTCCCACTGCCCGCGCGCCTCATGGCACCCATCAATTCTGAGCCGTTTCGGCTCGCTCAATTGTTTCTCATCCAATTGCAGGCAGGACAATCGTGGGGACATGGGGTTGATACTGCAGGCGTAGATTCATTATTTGCAGACGCTGCAGCGTCGCGTACACGACCAATCCGCAGTTCGCAGCAAGTCACAGGGAGTTCAAACAATCTATACTTGCCCCAAATCGTAACCATAAGTACTAGGATGTGCTAGGTATCCGAGGCGCGTCATCAACTTCACTCCTCCGCCTCAACACCGTACGCGGAGTTGTGTATGCTCACACTGCGCCCACTCGGATCAGGCGCGCAGCCCCAGTCGCCGCGCGGTATCCACCGAACAGCGGTACTTGCCGCCGCCTCCGTAGGGAATAGCCCGTCGAAGATCTCCCGGATGAAGTACGCCTCCTTCGTATCCGGCACATCCGTTGTCCAGCGCTCTTCGCGCTTCGCAAACGCGTCGTCGGGCACGATAGCTGCGGCGTGGTCTTTGATGCTACGAGGATGTTAGCCGACGTAGGAAGGGGAGGGCTAAGTTTCGACTTACCCGTCGATCCACGAGTAGCCGACACCGTCAGAGAATTGCTCCTTCTGGCGCCAGAGGATAGATTTCGGAAGGTATGGCTTGCCGTCGGGTGCGCAGTCGAATGCTTTCCGGATGATGTACTGCAAGCTAGTCAGCAACAGCGAGGGCTAAGTCAAGTGCGCACGTTTACCTTCTCCATTTTGGGGCAGCCATCCTCGTCGAATTCCTGTTGTGAGCCTTTGCTGAACAGCTTCTCTTTCGGATCGATGTTCATGGCGGTCTCAAGGAAGGACTTGTCGAGGAAAGGTACGCGTGCTTCCAAGCCCCATGCCATTGTTGACCTGAGTAGTGAATCAGCCACAAGTTCAGCGACAAATGAGTGAAGACATACTTGTTAGCGCGCAGGCAGTCGGAGGTATGCAAGTTTTTCACGCGACGGACGCATTCCTGGTGGAACGAAGTGGCATCCGGAGCGGCGTGGAAGTACAAGTATCCTGAGAAATATGCACTTTAGTATACGAGCGGACGAACCGGGATATGCACGCACCTCCGAAGACCTCATCACTGCCCTCGCCACTAAGCACCATCTTGACGCCCATAGCCTTGATTTTCCGGCTGAGGAGGTACATGGGTGTGCTTGCACGAACAGTGGTAACGTCGTAGGTCTCCAGGTGGTGAATGACATCCGGGATGGCGTCGAGGCCCTCCTGCACGGTGAAAACGTATTCATGATGCCACTGTGCCGAGGTAGCTGGCGACTTTTCTTGCGGCCAACAGATCAGGCGAGTTCTCCAGACCGATGGAGAACGAGTGTAGTCGTGGCCAAGACGCCAAAGATGCTGCAACTCGAGTTAGCAGTGCATGAGGGGCACAATGATGAAGATCCGTACCTTCTTCAGCGATCATCTGCGTGTTGGGTGTTGCGGGTCCACTTGCGATCTCCTTGAGCTTCCGCTGGCGCAGCTCATACTGGGCCTGAGAAAACCTTCTCCGTCTCACGTGCGGCAATGGCGGCGATGAGACTGCTGTCCAGTCCACCGCTGAGCAGAACACCGTACGGAACCTCAGACATGAGACGCTTGCGCACGGCAGCTTCGAGGCCTTCGCGGAGCGCGGTTCAAGTCGACGGGGGTTGCGAGGTATGCGGCCGCCTTCCAAGTCCCCATCCCACCAGGTTGGGTTGAAGTAGCGTTCGGTGGACTGATCGCGGGAGTCATAGACGTGGCCGGGGGGGAAGGCGATGATTTTATCGCAGTCCTCGACGAGTGCTTTCAGCTCCGAGGCGAACCAGGTTACACCGGGAGTCTTTGAGTTCCACCCCTGATAGAGCGTGGTGATACCGATAGGATCGCGGGCGGCAATGATGCGCGAGGGGGTGACGGACTCGTCAAGCAGGATGAAGGAAAACATGCCGTCAAGCATGCCGACCAATGCCTTGTCGTGCTTCTTGTACTGCTCTGCGTGTCAGCGCGAGAGGTGCAACGTTGCGGGCAGCAGACGTACCAAGGGCAGAATGACCTCGCAGTCAGAATGAGTCTTGAACTTGGCGTCCGGGAGATCCTTCTTCAACGCGACATGGTTGTAGATCTCACCGTTGACGGCGAGGATGAGCTTTCCATCGTCGCTGACGAGGGGCTGCGCGCCAGTGTCTGCATGGCATAGATTAGTCAAGTGGGTTATAGAGAGACCCTGCAGCACGCACCGACACCGACGATAGCCAGACGCTCGTGTACGAGGACACAGTCCTTGCCCACAAAACATCCCGACCAGTCAGGACCGCGGTGGCGCAGCTTCTTGGAGAGCGCGATCATGCGCGCCCTGCACATAACAGGCTGTACAATGCCATGGGCTCCCAAGATGGCACACATGGTGGTGGTTGTGGAAGAGGAGGAGGATGCGGGAGTCAGGCGCGGATTGACTCGAGCTGATCTGCAGTCAAAGCGGGATAAAGATGACTCTATCTCCTTTCGGAAGAATAATGGACGGTTTCGGCCGAAGGCGGCTCAGCTCTGCAGAAAGTTCGGAGGAAGCGCGTCAACCATTGTTTTGCATAGAACCCATTCGCCAGTGCCCAGTGTGCCACATTGCGAGTCCGAGGAGCTGCACAAGGAGTTATACTTGGGGCAGTCTGAGCAGCCGTCACGACCGGGGAGAACTGACTGCGACTCCTGCTCTGGGCCCGTCAGTCCGACGTACATAGCAGAAGGAAGAGTCCGTGTACCTTCTCGCCAGAGTCAATGCCTCTCACGCCACTAGGGGAAGTATGTGTCTGCGCGCGCCGCGCGGTAGCTCGCAAATAGTCCGTAGGCTATGCTGGCCATGGCCGCGCTTCATGATGATTCATTTCTAGGCGCCAAGCGAGCAGATGGGTTGCAGTAAAGACTCCTTTAAATCGGACAGAGACGTAGACTCGTATCCAGTGTGCGCGAAGTGAAGTGGACGATAAAAGGTTGAGAAAAGGAACGCGTGCGAAGGGTCAGGTGATCGCAGACTCGCAATCACGTTGTGTCCGTTGCTCCTTTGGGCTGTGGCGCCTTCCCAAATTGGTGCTCCTTGTCTTGCCCGCCCATATAGCCGCCGTGCCTGTGCCATGGCCCATATACTTCTTCCTTCCCCTCTCGCGCTGGCGGGCTTCGTGTTGTTCTTCATTTCATTCCTTTTGATTTTTTCTCACCTTCATTCGGGCTTCCTGCATGCAGACTGGCGAGGTCCATGAAGACGTTCAACAGCCTGCTGCTGCTGTCGACGCCGCCCCCAAGCCAGATGACGACCTCCTCGTCAAGTTGGAGGATCCTGACGACACGCAATTTGATGGTCGCCCGCCAAATGCATACATTCTTTTCCATCGGGCCTTCTTAAAGTGCAGCAACACGACGATTGGCAACGTTTGGGCGGAGGGAAATATCCAGCAGCGTACCTGTGAGTGTGGACGTCAAACTATGGATGGAAGCTAACTCAGCTGAAGCTCAAAAATGGAAGGAGCTCTCCGAGGAAGACCGCGCACGCTTCTACGCGCGTGCTGCCCAGCTAAAGGCCGAGTACGATGCACGTCCTCACGAGTCGGAAAGACGGCGCCCTCCGAAGAGGAAACAACTATCCTCCAGCGCTGAGGTGGAATCGCCGTCTGGGCCTTCTACACCACTGTCCAAGGTCCCCCGTACGGCTTCTGCCTCACCTGTCATCATGAACCCTCAACACGAACCCGTCGTCTCGATCCGCAAGAGCAGCTACGCGCGTTCTTCTGGTGCGTACCAATCGATCATAAACCTTACTTAGTTACTGACTTCCATACAGCCACTCACGCTCCTTATTCCAGGCACACTGCTCGCGCGCATGCAGCAGCCACGAACACTCATTCTCGCCCGCCACCACCTACTGTACATATCCCGGCCTACGAGGACAACCCTCGGCAGTATAATCCCCCCTTCGACACCGCGACGTTCTCGTCTCCAAGCTGCGTCAGCCCACCGAGACTCAGGGGCCGTTTCTGGTCCGCCACCAGTACTTCTCCCTGCTCCCCCTATGAGGGCTGCCTTCGTCCCCCGCAAGCCCAGTACGGACAACACATTCCGTCCGGTTCCGCTCTCGTCGCTTTATTCTGCGGCGAGCACGTCACCGCCGCTCGAGTCTGGCGAAGATGTCCCTCAGGGCGATGGGCAGACTTCGATGGCACAGGTTTTCCCCCATCGGCGCTCTTCAAGCAATTCCGAAAGATTTCGACTTCCATACTACGGTGGCTACTCAGTATCCTTGTTCAGCGCTGCCTATTCGCAACATGGGAGCTATGGCCGACAGGACCTGTACCAACAGCCTGCCATGAACGTGCCCTGCGATGCTACCCCGTACGCCTCGCAAGGGTGGCCACCTACTCGCTTCGATTCTATCGTGAGCGCCCACCGACGAGGCTCGCGATCATGGGATGTTCCTGGGGTAGAGACAAACCCTGCCTTCCTCGCGGACAACCATCACGCCTACACGATGACGGGCCCGCCGGCTCTCGCTTTCACGGCTGGCTTCACACCTCAGTACGGCCCAGTGGCTGCTGAGGTCCAGTACGGTGGATACACTGGCGCTCAATATGATGGAATCAGCGCCCAGATGCCTGATCACCAGGCGTTATATTCCCAGGCGCCATCTCCTCAAGGATTGTCGTACTCAACGCCACCAACGTGGACAGGTTATGGGATCCAGAACCAATCTCAGGACAATTGCAGCTGGGCCCGGGCAGCGTCGCAGCCACTCTTGTCCTTCCCGGCTGCCACCGGTATGCAGACGTCCATGTCTACGCAAAATGAGCCGTATCCGTCGGAACCGATGCTATTTGGACATTGCCCTTCCTATCAACCGCAGGACTGAACTATAAAATCGTCGCAGTCCTCTCTCTTCACTGTTTTTCGCTGAACTTACGGACTTCACCTTTGCTTTCCTCGCAATTCCCGACTCGCTCTACGCATTACTCTGTATCCTCGCACCGTGTTGCCATAATGTCTCTGTCTCTTCCCTCATATCCTATTTCACCACATAATCTGTGCTGCCTATGATCTCTCTACTCATAATTCGTCTGCGTTCGCCGTTGGGCACTGCTGGGCAGATTCTGGTGGCAGTTGACAGTTTCATGATCCGTAGTACCATTGCTCGTGCTGAGACAACTTATGTAGCCCTACCTCGTTCTATATTTCTACTGTCATACAGGCTTGATTTCTGGGAGTTTCAAGATGTGTGGGCTGCCAGTGTTGCGTAGGACGTTGAGGCACCGGCACGAAGCTTCAGTTCAGCTGATCGCTACCGGCACCGTGGATGACGTCGTTTTGCTCATGTTTTCCCACAAGGTCGCGTGCAGCGCGCCACACCTTTTGCTTTTCTCCCTCATCTTCCCTGCATCTCACCCTTCAAATGTCCACGATGAGCCAACGAAAAGCGACGACCTCGGCGACCACCGCTGAAATGAAGCAAATGAAAGCAGATTCGCTGCAGCAATACCAAGAAACAAATGGCCATTTCTCGTTAGTTAGGTCAGCGCGAACATCTTGCACAACCGCCGCCAGCTGACAATGGGCGGCTAGGAACTTCCGACTAGCTGATCTGGTCACTATCATGAACGGAGTCTGCGGATCGTTCTCCGTTTTCTCCTCTGCGCGATTCCTACTGTCAAACGACCCCGACTATCTGTGGGCGGCCCTCGGGCTCCCCCTTGCCGGATTGTTCTTTGACTTCCTCGATGGCAAGGTCGCGCGTTGGAGACGATCCAGCAGCATGCTCGGCCAAGAGCTAGACAGCCTGGCTGATCTGGTGCGTCAGCCCGTTCTATCCACGTATGCACCTCCGCTGACGCGGCGCTCCGCAGATCTCATTCGGCGTGGCGCCAGCGCTGCTCGCGTTCGTCGTCGGCCTGCGCACCTATCTCGACACAGTGGTTCTGACGGGCTTTATTTGCTGTGGGCTTGCCCGCCTCGCGCGCTTCAATGCCACGGTCGCGGTGATTCCGAAAGATGCCGGCGGCAAGTCCAAGTACTTCGAGGGCCTCCCCATCCCGTCTTCCCTCGGCCTAGTCAGCGTTCTCGCATACTGGACGAAGCAGGGCTGGATCGAGGGGCAGGAGGGCATCCCTTACGGCACCGTCACGCTGTGGGGCGCGGCAGGCGGTCGTGGGGAGATCCATATCGTTTCCTTCGTCTTCGCGCTCTGGGCGGCGGCTATGGTTAGCAAGACGCTCCACGTCCCCAAGCTGTGAGGTGTGGATGCGGACTCTCATGTGAGTGGGAAGGAAAGACGAACATTCGAACGTTACTAGGACTAGTGTGTCCATACAAGGGGAAAAGGGCCAATACGACAGTTACTTACGATCTGCGACGTTGATGTATCTAGTAAATACTGTACCTCAGGTTCAACATCCTATAGTACCGATATATACCGCTACTCGTGTTATATCCCATGTTGGCCCGCAGCAATGTTGATGTCGATGCTTGCTGGAGGCTGGAGCGTGACTCATGAGCGCCTTGTGCTCCCGATGCGGCAATCGTCACGAACGCGTGATGTAACGCGTTTGGTCGCGTTCGCGTCTTTTCTTCGACGATCAACTACTCACCATGGTATCCGCCGGCGATTCCCAGCGCTTGTTTCTACAAGGTGTACTGTCGAGAGGCATTCTCTCTGAGAAACTGGCGCGGATACTGTATACCAAATGTGTAGATACCGTCAACTGTGAGCAGAATCTCATCATCAGCACATGCAAAGCTTGACGCACACTTCCAGCCGCTGAAGAAGGGTTGAATTTGTCCTACAAGGACTCCCGCGAAGAATGGGAAACCGTCGTGAAGGATGTAAATAACGCGCTGAACGCCCTCGACCTTCAGTTCGTCCGTCAGGTCGAGCAAACGAAGGGGATTCCGATGTGGGAATAGTAAGTCCGCTTAAGCATCCCTCCCTTATTTATCTGGCAATAACTCGGTGCTAGGTGAACATGAAGGGCGATGAGGTTGCTCAAGTAGCCACAGACTATAGTCCCGTGGAGATCGCGTACTTCAAAGCCCTCGTAAGTATCAACCTAGCCTTTCAAGCGCGTGCAGCTACACGTTACATGTCAGGTCGAGCAAATTATCATGGCACCACGGAATGCCTTCTCGATCTCATCTTTCCTCGCTTTACGCGAGATCAACGAGTTGAAGCCGAAGGCCAACATGACGAAGAGTCAGGGCGAAGAAACGCTTGCAAGCTTCGTCAACCGAGGCTGGCTTGCCAAGAGCAAGTATGCCCACATTCTGCTGACTGGAGACCCTTTGCTTACCGTGCATTCGCAGGAGGGGTCGTTATGCGCTGTCCACGCGTACGCTCATAGAGCTGAAAGGATACATCAAGTCCGAATACCCTGAGCAGATCCCACCATGCATGTTCTGCGACGATGTGAGTCGTCTGCTATGCCTACAGGCAATGTCTCACAATTTGCCAGTTCGTCACCATCGGCGCTACCTGCAAGTGCGGGCGTGCCATCCATAGGCATTGCTTCACCCAATGGCGGAATCGCAGGTCGCAGTGCAAGGAGTGCAACGCGGAATGGGCGCAGAATTACGACGATGATATGTTCACACCCATTGGCGAGGACGCTGTGGCTGAGAACGACAACGCTCGCCGCTACACACGTCAAGAAGAGGACGATGAGGACGAAGATGGGGAGCACCGAGCCAGTCACAGAGCGGCAGCCAGAAACCGGCGAAGAAAGCCAAAGGCAAGGGCCGCGCTAAGAAGAGCCGCGCAAGCAGGGGAGACGACGATATGCTTGTCGACGATGACGAGGAAGTGGAGGCGGAGATCGAGGATGATGAGGAAGACGAGGCGGATTACGAAGAGAAGGACGACGCTGAACCGCCAGTGAAGTCCGAACCTCGACGTCGGAGCACTCGCGGAGGCTAGTCGCCAGCACACTCTTCCTCAGCTACGTTGCACAGTGCTGCGATTACGATGTCCTTACCTTACTCACCCAGACGATGTACCACGACAGCGTTCGAACCATAGACGTCAGACCATTGTCGTTATTAGTCGTATACTATGTGCACTGTTTGCTACTGCCCTAGAGCAGTCAAATGAGTAGTCTATGACGAGTCCCATGCCACATGCAAATGCAGATCTCAGCGTCTCTCCGCCGATGCCCTCATCTCTGGCTGCGGCGCCGTCGGCGCCATCACCTCCGGGAGTACAGGCGCAACGCGACCCGCCTCGCCCTCGCGGGTGCGGTCCGTGAAGCCAAAGCTGCCCTTGCCCCATACTTGCTTACGTCGCCTGTCTTTGCGCCCCTCGCCGAACTCGTCGTTCCATTTGCGAAGTTCCGCAAGGCTGCCAAGCGACTCGGACGACGACGGTGTGATCTCCCTCATGGCCTTCTCGAAGTGGCGCAGTGAGAGGACGCGTGGGGGGAGCTCGGACTTCTCCTCGATGGCGGTGCGCTTGATGCAGGGTCTTTGGAAGTTGAGGGCTCCACGGTAGAGGATGCTTCGGGGGCGCTCTGCGACTCAGGAGCAGCATTGCCAGACTGCGAGGCAGGCTCTGCTGCCGACGCAGGCTCCGGTGCTGACGCCTCTTCTGCCGAAGGCTCGGCCTGGGACACGACCTCTGCTTCGCGTACTTCAGATGCTGGCTTCGACGTGTTGGACCATGGCACAGTGACAGTCTCCTTCACTGCATCCAAAGCAGCGGAGACACACAAGTCTGCAGGTAATATCAGCCTTTGCAGATGTTTGCATGCATATGATAACTCACGCTTTAGATCAGATCCGGAGAAGCTCTCCGTCCGTTTGGCCAATAGGTCTGTTGCCACATCTGCGCCAAGCGTCTCGTCGCGCAACAAGATTTTGAGGATTTCGTCACGCTCCTTCTCGCCAGGCAAGTCGACAAGCAAGCGTCGCGGCAGCCGTCTCAACACCGCGTCGTCGAGGTCGAACGGCCGGTTCGTCGCGCCAATCACAATGACATTATCCTCCTTCGAGGATGTCAAGCCGTCCATCTCCTGCATGAACTCGGTGATGACACCACGATGGGCGAAAGCGCCCCCGCTCTCCCGCGCCGACATGCGAGCGCCGAAAAGTGCATCAATCTCGTCCAGGAAGACGACGCACGGCGAAAGTCGACGTGCGAGGGAGAAAACAGCGCGGACAAGCTTTCGCCTTCGCCAACGTACTGTGCAATCTTAAGTAAAAGCACGGAGGGGGCAGCAGAGGCCAGCTTACCATGTCCATGACGTCCGACGGTGATATGGTCATCATGCGCACGCCCGCTTCCTTAGCGAGAGCGCGCACGACGAGCGTCTTCCCGGTACCCGGTGGACCGAACAACAAGCAGCCAGTCATGCCGTGCTCCTTGAGGATGCCTCGTTGAAACGCAGTAGGGTGAAGAAGCGGCAGAGACACGATGGTTCGCACCGAGTCGATCGTATGAGGCGGTAAATGTACCTGCGCGAACGATGTCGGCATCGAAGCTGAGAGGGAGAAAGATCAGGATGACACGGCGACATAATGAA